>CM029619.1:5834194-7034194 GCA_017311315.1 Dendrocalamus latiflorus | reverse complement strand
GTATAAAGATGTCCCATTTGGTGGTGATTTAGCCAGTTGGATAGGGATTAGGGAATGTGAAACGCAGGTTAGGTTTAGGGTGAATTGCAGGCCTGAAAGGGGTGCCACTCGCAGTCTGCTGCAGCCACTGCTCTTACCTTACGTGGTCGGCGGTGGTTCGAACGTGCCAAATTCGTGTGTAAAATTCATATGAGCTCACTCTAATCTGTCGTGATTTTTCTAAGGAAAAGAAAGAGAGAAGAGCTGAAGAGGTGAGACCCGGAAAGAGCGCAATATAGAATAGAACATAACATCATGTAAAGTTTCGACACTAGCATTGTCCTAAACGTAGTGGAGAAGGCATGGTAGTTGTTGTTTTTTACTTTTTATTAGTATCTTTCTCCACGGATTAGTCAATTTAGTGTATTCCTTTGTTGAGCTAATACTCTGATATATTTATGTTACTTGGTTTCTGCAACTCCTAAGGAAAACGTACGCGTTGATAAGCCATGCATGGCACCATTCAATTCATAATACACGTGTTCAAATCCTAATACCTACAGAATATAGGTTAAAGTCTAGCTTTGACATATGTGCGAGATAGATAACCATGTATGGTTAGTTGGAATTGATGACCTGAGTTGTGACTGGGATAAAAACATCTTAAGGTATATGATCTAGACAACTCTATTTCATCTAGAGTTAGTGTAAGTAGAAAAACTTTTTGAAAAAGATCACTATGCGTCTATAAAAGAAGAAAAAAAGACTGTGATGCCTACGTTGATTGTACTTCTACCTCGTGGTGGCTCGCTACTGGCATCCATCTACATAACTGCGCTGCGAGTTCACGACGGACGAGAGATCAGATGATCACAGAATAAATCCTTAGACGACGGTACATTTTTTCGCGCGCTTGCCGCTGTACAGGCGCTTCAAAAGCTCGCTGGACTATCACTGTACGAGCTTGTCTTTTGAGTGCGTCCAAAACGTTAGCGCCCAGAGGAGTAGAAAGGAAGGTGATCTCGGAACTTGAGGCGTTTCTTTGGGGCTGTTTGGTTGCTAGCCACACTTTGCCACCATTTGCCAACAAAAATTGCCACACTTGCCTAAGTTGAGGTGCTCAAATTCTTTGCCACACCTTAGCAAGCCTAAGGGAATCTTGCCACACTTTTTTGAGTCACTGACGCGTGGGACCTAGTTTGCTGGAAGGGAATCTTGCCACAACTGTGGCTGCAACCAAACAGCTGCCAAGTTGATCAAACTTGCCTAACCTTACGCGTGGCAACCTGTGGTAAAGTGTGGCTGGCAACCAAACACCCCCTTTGCCTCCTCCGCGACTGGAAGAGGCAAAGGTTTCTGTCTCCCCCTGGTCACCGAATGGCAGAAAAAGTTTGGTGCAGAATTTGACTGCTTGTTCAGTTGTTCAGCCTGCAGGCTCTGTTCCTTTTCCTTTTTTGGAAACCTTCGAGATGCTTCGTTCGCAACGATTAAACTAGTCATGCTCACGCAAGATTAAACGAGTTCGTGTCATGATCTGACCCAACACCAGACCCGTTTACAGCTTCGCCTCCGCTCCATCCACAGGCACGGATGTAAATCACATGCAGCACAAGGAAAAGGTGAAAATGGGGCACGAAATGAACATTCTCCTCTTCCATAATATACAACATACAGAGTGTTGGACGTTTTTTTTGTTGCCAGTTGCTTTCATAAACCAGGAGCCATCTAATGGACATGTACAGGAGTTGCAGCTATATATATATGAGCAAAAGAACTGCAGGCTAGCAACTGCTGGTGTAACCTGGAGAGATGACAGGCTCGGGCTACATATTGTCATGAACTGAGATGCCAGGAGTCAGCCTCTAAACACAGCAACAAGCTCGACGAAGACAATCAGATCACTCCCTAAAAGATGTATGATCAGGAGAGCTGCGTCGAGGAAACGAAAATGGCAACCTTTGCATTGGCTATCAAAACCGTACATTTGGAAACTCTTGAGACGCTTTACAGATCGGACAGAACCCCGCCGTGGTGATGAGAATTAGTGTACACGAACTTTGACTGTTATGCTGTTGCAGTTACTGGTATCTAGTGTTGTATTTGTCAAGACTACACTACAAATCAACATCTGGCAACGGCATCTTCCAGTATTCCAGAAATTGTTGTCTTCCTGCGCAGCATTATCATGGATAATCAGAGGAAAAAGAAAATCACTTGAGTTGAATGACATTAATCATCACACGCAAGTGGAACGCTATCACTAGTTGCTCTCAAAAGAACTGGAGGTATGGCTATTCAACTATCAGGCAGCATAGGGTCGGTATGGCTTTATCAGTGTAGCTAATCTTATGACTTATGAGCAGTTTGCATGCATAAGGCCCATACATTTTCTCTATGTGGCCTTTTATCTATGCGCAGAAAATGTAATTGTATAACTTGGTAACCTTCTGTATCTGACTGCAGTGTGCATACATCAGCTCAACTGTTATCTATTGTGCAACAAAAAAAAAACATCGGTATCCTGGATTCCGGACAGCAAGCTCACAACTTCACATATCTAGCTGGTAAACTTCTGTGGTAATTTGAAGGTTGAATGAGAAAAATACCTGGGCTTTCTTTTATTTTTATTTTTTTGCAAGGAATATCCATACGATCTGTAGGCTATTCAAAATCAATATATGAGGTAAAGCAACATTATCTGAACTCTCCTCCTACTGGCCGAATGTACCAGGGTACTCAAAAGAAGAGACTAAAAGTAACAAAATGAAATGAATGGGAACTATTAAGTTTACGCATGTGAAATTTTTGTTGGGTGTTTGATAATCGATATATGTCCTTAGTAGAACATTATTCCAATCTATGTCCGGGACCAAAGCAAAACACTAATTAGATGTTTGGACTTTGGAATGACAGCTGACCTGCTCAACCGTAGTTGTTGGAGGGAACATGTCATTGACAAGGGTATTGTAACATCCCAATTAGGGAACTAGTGTAATTATGAAAAAATTATAAAATCTTTTAATGGTTTATCCCGTGTTTCTCAAAAGTTTTTGGCGAAGTTCAAATTTCTCGAGTTGGATTTCTTGCGAAATGCCCGATTAATAAAAATCAAACTGAGAAAATCCAAAACTCCGTAGGAGTATTAAATTCAAATTTTAAAATTGAAATCTGGGCATTCAAAGCCAGGAACGGAAGTTTAAATCAATATAAAATCCTTCCATCCAATTTTCATATCCGGAAATTCAAATTGGGAAAAATTAAGATTTATTTTCTCCGAAACTCGACAATCTTAAAAATTTAATCATCTTTTGAGCCAAGCTTTCAAAATTGAGAATCTAATTACTAAATTCAATTGCTGAAATTTCAGAAAAATCCCCTTGGGCCTAGCCCATTTCTTTTCTTTTTCCCCAGCCCACTTCTCCTCCCCAGGCCGTTTTTCTTTTTCCCCAGGCCACTCTTCTTTCTTCTGGCGCTGGCCCGACCGGCATCCTCCTCCTCCTTCCTTCTTCCTTGCTCCTCCTCCCTTTTCTCCCGTTGCGCCGAGCCGGCCCGGCCCGCGCCTCCCGCCCCGCCCCAGCTCGCGCCGCCCCCGGGTCTCCCCCCCCCCCGTCACCTCTGCACCAGCGCCCCTACCACCGGCCTAGCCCCGCGCCACTCCCCTACTGCCTCTGCTCTATTTCAGTCAGCCGAGCAGCCCTCATCTCTGCATGACCTGTGGGCCCAGCTAGTAAGTATCTCTAACCTCTTGTGTGCAGATCCCAGTATTCCTTGGTGTATGTCAAAAGAACAACCTTATGAGGTATAAGCTGCAAACAAAATGGGAACAATAATACAAATACGAAATTTACTTATGAACTCGTAATGAAAAGAATTATAAAATCAAATTGGAAACTTAACTTTGGTTAACGCATGTATATGTCAACCAATATTTATAAGTTAGTCCTCATATGCAAGATTGTTCCAAATAAGCTTATGCCATGAACTCTCTTTGCTATCAAGAAGTCAGCATGAAGATAATAAAATAGTAATAATACTAATAATAACAATAGTATGGCTAAAATATTTAGTTATGAAGCTTGGTAAAAGATTCGTACCCATTTTATCCTGTCTAAGTCCATAACAACTGGGATTGCATCAAAAATAATTAGTGAAATAATCTGAACGAATGTACCATCAAATTTAACATTTCAATAGTAGGAAATTGAAGCTACCTTGCTTATGAGTTTAATCCTCAAGAAATCGTTTGCATGCCACATAAAGTAACAAGTGTGGTTGCTCATCTCTAAAACCATGAAAACTCTCTTTTCAAAAAAAATGCTTAACAATATTTGTAGTAAAGACTCTACCATTTATCCTATTATACTAAAACATAAAACTCTAATGGTCGAAAGTAACTAATAATAGAAGGAATAACTTTATCAAGCAAAGTTCTGTCAAATCATAACTCTCCTTTCCCAAAAATCGCAGCCGCTGGCTATTTCCAATAATATTGTTAACTAAGCCAAATAATCAAATTAGACTAAAATGGCTAATTCCATACTTTGATTAAACTAATAAGAAGAATGGTTCATTAAGATGGCTATTGTAATCTCATATAAGTATTGCCACATGAAATATCAAGGTTACACCGCGTGTACAAATATACTCATCTTGCGTATCCGTATTCTAAAATCATAAAATCATGTTTCCCTAACTACCCCCGATATTCTCTTTTATCTGTCCATAAGCCTTGCCTGGCTCATGGGACTTTCTTGATGAATAGGAAATCGATGCAATCGAGCCTTGCCTTTCCCAAATCGGCTACATCTGGCCACTTCCTTTTCCAAAGTGGATAATTCCTGTAATTACTTCTTTTTCATCCATGTTATCCTAAAATTTTCCCTCACGGTAAAGTTACTTAACCACCTAAATCCTTCACCCAATTCATCTACCGCTGTGTTTACAGCCCATTAATCCGAATCATCCTTCTATTCTCAAATCATACTAAATGTATAATTTAAATTAAATCGGGCATTTAAAGTGTTTGGATTTATTTGGTCTCTCTTTTCTTTGCCGCGTATTAGAATCAGAAGACTCGACGAGGCGACAGATTCGATCAGGATCGAGACTTGGGTAAACGCGAAGATCAGCAAATTATAAGCACTGACTGAGTAGGCTTTGATTTAGTTCAATCAAGGCCATGGTACCCCAAGCAAGGCAAGTCATCACTTTGATCATATTGATCCTACATTTTATGCAAAACTATGTTCTTTTAAACTACCAACTTGCATGCCTACTTTGTTATGCAAATATATGTCAAAGCTTAAGGTAGCTACATGCCCACTCGATGCTGTATTAAATTTATTATGCCATCCTTTGATACTTGAATCACCTGATCCTTGTCACCATAGATATTAATGATAACTTTACTAGCTATAAGTCATATTAAATGCCATGCTAGTCTTGTCAAGTCCAGGGCGCTAATTGCCCTGATCATCAATCTTCAAAAACATAAGAACTTGTTTTGGGACAGTCACGGGATGTACGTGGCTGAATACTTTGCGACTACTTAAGTTATGCTTCTCAAAACCTTAAAAATCTGCTATACCAGTCTGGGCGGATGGTAAGAGTGGTGGGTGTGGATGTAGCACAAGGATTGTGGTCTGTGGAATGAACCGCCCGGACAAATTAAGGACTTAATCCTGTGATGACCCCTCCGTGTACAACAGTACAACCACAAGCTGGCAAATTGTAGGCTTGGCTGAATAATTTACTAAACTCTCTAGCCATTTCACGGAGAACGGTGTAGGCGGGTAATAAAAGCCCCCGTGGAATGGGACATCGGATATAGATGACGTCGCTGAGGCTAGCGTATGGTGGAGAGCGGAGTCCGAGTGCGCTAACCTGTGGCGGACATCCCGCACAACCTATGGAAGCAACCCCATAGGAGTGAGATGCTAGAGAGCGAGGTATTGTAAAGGCCTCGTGGTAGTCTCTCGATCTGCATGACTAAGGAATCATGTAGAACCATCGGGACGATTACCTCTTGTGGGTAAAGATGTACAGACTCTGCAGAGTATACAACTATTCGAATAGCCGTGCCCACGGTCAAGGGCAGACACGGAAATCTTCCTCGAGTTAGTTCTATTTCAAAAACCTTTGTGGGTGGGACAAAAACCTATCAGAGGGAGGTACTCTGATTTTGGACTTTTTCCTGGAGGGACGTACTCCAGCGTGGTTGATAATATGGAAGTGGCATAAGGATCAAAAGCTAGCATAGGTGGTTGGAACCATGTAATCGGTGGATGGAACCAACACCGCTATATTTATTGCACAATTTCAAACTCTTTAAAGCATGTTTATAAAATGCCAAGTCATAGGAATTTTAATTATGAGTATTGCAAATGTCGCACGAAGCAAATAAAAGAACCTCAAGCCTCCTTTGACAACCTTGCATCTATTATTATTGTATCCTGTGTGGTGGCTTGCTGAGTATCATCGTACTCATTCTTGCTTAACTGCTATCATTCAGTCAAAAAGGAAATAAAGTCAAGCCCTGCGATGCCTAAAAAGGGTCGACAGAGCTGGAAGACGATGAGGTCATGGACTAGGTCGCGAACCCCAGTTGGCTGCCTGTGGGCAAGTCCCGCGGGTCCCACCTGTGTGAAGTTTCCGCTGCTGCATTTTATCATTCTCGGCCTAACCGGCCCATGAGTAAGTATTACTGTATTATTTACGCTTCCGCATGATATGTTTGCGATATACAGTAATGTATCTGTGAGCACTATCTACTGATCCAGGGAATAGTGCGGTGAATCACAGAGGATCTGGGTTTTGCTAACCCGAGGTCCGACAGAGCTGGTATCAGAGCATATCGACTGTAGGTCGTAACCTTAGTTAGCATGGCCGTTAGCTTTAGGACTAGAATTATTTCTTCAAAATCTAACTGCAAAATATAAGTAGTATTACTACTCTTATCCCTCTTAGATGATTCCCTCTCATCTATTTGCTGCCCTGGCCATTTTTAGCTCCAAGGCTCTCTTATCCCGAATTCAAACTAATGCGTGCCTGAGTTCTCTTCTGAAAATTTCCTTGGGCCAAAATCATAAAACCTATATTGAGTTTTGGTAACAAAAGTTGTTTATCCTTGGAAGTTTAAATTGTCAAAATTATTTGCAGAGCTTATTTCTAAGCTCATTTTAGCAAACCTAAACTTCCAAGGAAAAGTTTCCCAAACATTTAACCCCCTGCCAATTTATTCCAAGGATTCGCCTTGGTTTCGCAGATATATGTGTAAATCTTGGTGGATTCATGTCAATCATAAGAGAAGATCAATATTGTGAACTTCAAGATGAAAAATAAGCGAATCAATTTGGGTGTTTGACTCAGCTACACGGGTGAATCCACTTGGATGATTGAACTGACTCAATGGATCGATCAGTTAACATGTTGGAAGGGTTAAAATGGGTGAACCAAACTAATGATCGGATTGACTGAATGGACAGATCAGGTTAGATGATTGGATTGGTTAGAATGGGTGGACCAATTTCAGTGATTAGAATGGTTAAATAAGTCAACTCATGTAAAAAGGACTGGATTGGCTAAATAATCGGATTGGTTAAATAAATAGAGCGATATTCATGATTGACTTAATCAAATGAGTAGACTAACTCACAAAGATTGGATTGGCTCAAATAAGTGGATCGATGGAATTTTAGAAAAGTGGGGAGTCTAATAACATTTGTTGGTCTGCAGCTTTAATAAATAGCATGGCTCCCGAAGAATGTGTACACTAGTGGGATCATTGAATATAGCTTGACTATTGGATGGATTATTGAAAATTCTGAGGAAATTAGGAGAAGTAATAATAATCCTTGATTTATAGCTTTGAGTAATAACCTTACTCTCGGTGGACGTTTATGACCATGAAGTCGCTGGGAAGAAAATTTGCGGATAGTAAGACTGATCACTTGATAAACAGATTATGAGTATACATCAATGGTGGAAAAGGTTATATTATCATACAAATGCTACTGGTGGATTGAAATATTGAAACCAGGATGCAAACAAACACGATTGGATTTAAAGGTAAAGATTTTTGGGAGTGATGTGTAGGTAAATAGTTGAATGGGATTGTGGAATGATGAACCCAAGACTGGATTTATGATTCATGTAGGAAAGTGAGATCCATTTGAGGAATAGGTAACCCTGATTTGGTGGAAGAAACTATAGATGATACCTTGGAAATTATATGATCTGTTGATTGGATGAAGGATAACACTCACTAATTGGAGTATTAGACAATAGTCGTGCTGAGACTAATTACTAAAGGGAGTTACTTTTAGATTCAATCAAGTATACGCAAGATTAACAAGGCCTTGGATTAATAGCCTATGAATAAAAAGATTATGGGAGTAAATTAGTCTGTTGATATTGTGATATTGGAGTATGCTAGGATACCTTTACAAAAAAAAGGGTATTTTAAAAGTTCAAGCGTTTCAAAGTCATTTCGGAAAAATCAACCTTGACATAGAACTCTATATCAAGAGTACACAATGTATTTTCATTGCAAAAAAAAGGGGTTTGATTTCAAAATACTTTGAAAACTTGGCCCCAGTATTTGAAAACCCAAAGGCTCAATTCCCAAGAACTTGCTTTTAAAACAAAAAAAAACTTGGGAATCTACTTGCCCAAAAAAAAATCAATTATTATTGATGGGGTTACCTTGGAAAAAAAATGTCTTCAATCTCGATATTTCTGAAAACGGTTTTCTAAAAAGCTCTATTCCCAAAATAATAATAAGAAGCATGAGCTTCACTGCCAAAGCACTTCTTAACCCTTTCCTTCTGCTACTTCTGTCTACAAAAAGGAAGTTTGGTTTTTCCTATTCTCTATTCCTTAATTCAAAGGCTTAAGTTCGAAGACGTCGAGGATGCTCGTGAAGATTTGGTGGCCTCGCTTCAACAAACCTAGTGTTCAGAACCCTGTGCTCTCTCTTGTGTGTCTTCGTGCATAGACGTTGTTTGGTCAAAAAGATTTTATTTGGCCCTGTGCACTGCTTTCTTGCCCTCGGGCATCATATTTCGTAGTCACAGGAAAAGCGTGTTTTCAAAAGCTTGGTTTTTCTGTGTGGCTTGTGTACTGCCCCAGCTTCTGGGTGTGCACTCCTTAGAATGGGTTAGAATATCTCATCATTGTAATCTTTTTCGTACCTCATGCTAATTCCCCCTCACCTTATTGCTAAAAACCTCGACAGGTCTGCAAGCAAGAGGTAGCCGATAGCCAAGACAAGACACTTCAAGTTTTGAGGTGGAAAGAGGCAATATCTTTAACAAGGACAACAACTAAGAGGCCTTAGCCTGCAAAAAGGATCCAGACTCAAGCCTCTATTCCACAGTAGACTCGCTGATACAGTCATCATCAAGACATTGTCAATGGCCAAAAAGAAGGCTAGAAGCAAGAAACTAGAACCAACAGTTTCTACTCACCCCCGTCACAAGACAATACTCAGATCCATTCCGCCAAGACCACCAAGAAAGAGTCGCCACATGACAGGCAACCGTACCACTACATCAGATGGACCCCGAAAGAACACCACTTGCTTTTATTGCGGAGGAAAAGGACATGACATTCGTAGATGCCCTGAGAAACGGAATGGTAAGGGTGCTTATCCCCTTTGCAGTAACGCAGGATGTTGCGTGATCAATTGTCCCCAATGGAATCTAGAAGGATTAGCCTGGGATGCTATCACCACCAATCAAGGCCCTCAGAAGAAGCCAGGCCAAGGGTTCAACTGCTTCAAATGCAGTGACCCAGGACATTATGTGAGAGACTGCCCTCTACGAAAATCGAACAAGCAAGAAAAGGATATCGACGCCACCAACCTCAGTCTTGGCAGAGGAAAGTGTAGTAGCTCCAAATGCATTATCCAGGGACCAACAAGACCCAACAAATCCCTACTACCAGGTCTGGGAGCTCTGCCAGTTACTGCATGTGCTGAATGTGGCAAGACAGGACATGACACCCAATCATACCCTCCACTGCAACAGGTTACATGTTTTGCTTGTGGACAAACAGGGCACTACAGCTATAATTGCCCAGCTCCGTACTATCCTTACTACAAGAAACATCCTCTACCAGAAGGCTGTCTCAAGAACCTAATAGCATGTAGGCGTTGTGGAGAAAAGGGACATAAGAAAAGTCAATGTACTGCAAACTGCCCCAACTGCGCAGAAGATCATCAACCTGGAGAATCCTCCATGAGCAAGGTTACCTGTTTTCTCTGTGAAGGACAAGACCATTGCCCCAAGGATTGCTCCATGAGCCTGTTGCTGACCAAGGCTGCTGAGATACAAAGACTAAGTCTCCAAATCGCCATCAGACTCGTCATGAATGGAGCTGACAAGAGCAATTAGTACCGGTCACTCTTCATGTTAAGAAGGGTAGCCTGAATAAATAAGGAGTGTCAGAGCACCCTAAGGTTAGGCCCTGCTACCATTCCAGCATAAAGAGAAGTTAGCAATCAGCATTGAAGAAACATCAAACCCCTGAAATGTAGAGCAGTGAAGTGAAGCCAGCTGCCAGCTATCCAGAAGGACAAGGTCTCCAGTGTGGTGTTTTCTCCAAGTGTTGATCCGCTTTGGTTGGGATGTCCTCTCTTCGAATGGCTCCAAGGAAAGGGCGTAGTACCTAGTAGTACTCTAGAACCTATTGCTGGCCAGCTTGTTCCCACCTCCTTCTTTCTACTCCGCCCGAATCTCGGGGACGAGATTCCTGTTAAGGGGGGTAGGATCTGTAACATCCCAATTAGGGAACTAGTGTAATTATGAAAAAATTATAAAATCTTTTAATGGTTTATCCTGTGTTTCTCAAAAGTTTTTGGCGAAGTTCAAATTTCTCGAGTTGGATTTCTTGCGAAATGCCCGATTAATAAAAATCAAACTGAGAAAATCCAAAACTCCGTAGGAGTATTAAATTCAAATTATAAAATTGAAATCTGGGCATTCAAAGCCAGGAACGGAAGTTTAAATCAATATAAAATCCTTCCATCCAATTTTCATATCCGGAAATTCAAATTGGGAAAAATTAAGATTTATTTTCTCCGAAACTCGACAATCTTAAAAATTTAATCATCTTTTGAGCCAAGCTTTCAAAATTGAGAATCTAATTACTAAATTCAATTTCTGAAATTTCAGAAAAACCCCCTTGGGCCTAGCCCATTTCTTTTCTTTTTCCCCAGCCCACTTCTCCTCCCCAGGCCGTTTTTCTTTTTCCCCAGGCCACTCTTCTTTCTTCTGGCGCTGGCCCGACCGGCATCCTCCTCCTCCTTCCTTCTTCCTTGCTCCTCCTCCCTTTTCTCCCGTTGCGCCGAGCCGGCCCGGCCCGCGCCTCCCGCCCCGCCCCAGCTCGCGCCGCCCCCGGGTCTCCCCCCCCGTCACCTCTGCACCAGCGCCCCTACCACCGGCCTAGCCCCGCGCCACTCCCCTACTGCCTCTGCTCTATTTCAGTCAGCCGAGCAGCCCTCATCTCTGCATGACCTGTGGGCCCAGCTAGTAAGTATCTCTAACCTCTTGTGTGCAGATCCCAGTATTCCTTGGTGTATGTCAAAAGAACAACCTTATGAGGTATAAGCTGCAAACAAAATGGGAACAATAATACAAATACGAAATTTACTTATGAACTCGTAATGAAAAGAATTATAAAATCAAATTGGAAACTTAACTTTGGTTAACGCATGTATATGTCAACCAATATTTATAAGTTAGTCCTCATATGCAAGATTGTTCCAAATAAGCTTATGCCATGAACTCTCTTTGCTATCAAGAAGTCAGCATGAAGATAATAAAATAGTAATAATACTAATAATAACAATAGTATGGCTAAAATATTTAGTTATGAAGCTTGGTAAAAGATTCGTACCCATTTTATCCTGTCTAAGTCCATAACAACTGGGATTGCATAAAAAATAATTAGTGAAATAATCTGAACGAATGTACCATCAAATTTAACATTTCAATAGTAGGAAATTGAAGCTACCTTGCTTATGAGTTTAATCCTCAAGAAATCGTTTGCATGCCACATAAAGTAACAAGTGTGGTTGCTCATCTCTAAAACCATGAAAACTCTCTTTTCAAAAAAATGCTTAACAATATTTGTAGTAAAGACTCTACCATTTATCCTATTATACTAAAACATAAAACTCTAATGGTCGAAAGTAACTAATAATAGAAGGAATAACTTTATCAAGCAAAGTTCTGTCAAATCATAACTCTCCTTTCCCAAAAATCGCAGCCGCTGGCTATTTCCAATAATATTGTTAACTAAGCCAAATAATCAAATTAGACTAAAATGGCTAATTCCATACTTTGATTAAACTAATAAGAAGAATGGTTCATTAAGATGGCTATTGTAATCTCATATAAGTATTGCCACATGAAATATCAAGGTTACACCGCGTGTACAAATATACTCATCTTGCGTATCCGTATTCTAAAATCATAAAATCATGTTTCCCTAACTACCCCCGATATTCTCTTTTATCTGTCCATAAGCCTTGCCTGGCTCATGGGACTTTCTTGATGAATAGGAAATCGATGCAATCGAGCCTTGCCTTTCCCAAATCGGCTACATCTGGCCACTTCCTTTTCCAAAGTGGATAATTCCTGTAATTACTTCTTTTTCATCCATGTTATCCTAAAATTTTCCCTCACGGTAAAGTTACTTAACCACCTAAATCCTTCACCCAATTCATCTACCGCTGTGTTTACAGCCCATTAATCCGAATCATCCTTCTATTCTCAAATCATACTAAATGTATAATTTAAATTAAATCGGGCATTTAAAGTGTTTGGATTTATTTGGTCTCTCTTTTCTTTGCCGCGTATTAGAATCAGAAGACTCGACGAGGCGACAGATTCGATCAGGATCGAGACTTGGGTAAACGCGAAGATCAGCAAATTATAAGCACTGACTGAGTAGGCTTTGATTTAGTTCAATCAAGGCCATGGTACCCCAAGCAAGGCAAGTCATCACTTTGATCATATTGATCCTACATTTTATGCAAAACTATGTTCTTTTAAACTACCAACTTGCATGCCTACTTTGTTATGCAAATATATGTCAAAGCTTAAGGTAGCTACATGCCCACTCGATGCTGTATTAAATTTATTATGCCATCCTTTGATACTTGAATCACCTGATCCTTGTCACCATAGATATTAATGATAACTTTACTAGCTATAAGTCATATTAAATGCCATGCTAGTCTTGTCAAGTCCAGGGCGCTAATTGCCCTGATCATCAATCTTCAAAAACATAAGAACTTGTTTTGGGACAGTCACGGGATGTACGTGGCTGAATACTTTGCGACTACTTAAGTTATGCTTCTCAAAACCTTAAAAATCTGCTATACCAGTCTGGGCGGATGGTAAGAGTGGTGGGTGTGGATGTAGCACAAGGATTGTGGTCTGTGGAATGAACCGCCCGGACAAATTAAGGACTTAATCCTGTGATGACCCCTCCGTGTACAACAGTACAACCACAAGCTGGCAAATTGTAGGCTTGGCTGAATAATTTACTAAACTCTCTAGCCATTTCACGGAGAACGGTGTAGGCGGGTAATAAAAGCCCCCGTGGAATGGGACATCGGATATAGATGACGTCGCTGAGGCTAGCGTATGGTGGAGAGCGGAGTCCGAGTGCGCTAACCTGTGGCGGACATCCCGCACAACCTATGGAAGCAACCCCATAGGAGTGAGATGCTAGAGAGCGAGGTATTGTAAAGGCCTCGTGGTAGTCTCTCGATCTGCATGACTAAGGAATCATGTAGAACCATCGGGACGATTACCTCTTGTGGGTAAAGATGTACAGACTCTGCAGAGTATACAACTATTCGAATAGCCGTGCCCACGGTCAAGGGCAGACACGGAAATCTTCCTCGAGTTAGTTCTATTTCAAAAACCTTTGTGGGTGGGACAAAAACCTATCAGAGGGAGGTACTCTGATTTTGGACTTTTTCCTGGAGGGACGTACTCCAGCGTGGTTGATAATATGGAAGTGGCATAAGGATCAAAAGCTAGCATAGGTGGTTGGAACCATGTAATCGGTGGATGGAACCAACACCGCTATATTTATTGCACAATTTCAAACTCTTTAAAGCATGTTTATAAAATGCCAAGTCATAGGAATTTTAATTATGAGTATTGCAAATGTCGCACGAAGCAAATAAAAGAACCTCAAGCCTCCTTTGACAACCTTGCATCTATTATTATTGTATCCTGTGTGGTGGCTTGCTGAGTATCATCGTACTCATTCTTGCTTAACTGCTATCATTCAGTCAAAAGGAAATAAAGTCAAGCCCTGCGATGCCTAAAAAGGGTCGACAGAGCTGGAAGACGATGAGGTCATGGACTAGGTCGCGAACCCCAGTTGGCTGCCTGTGGGCAAGTCCCGCGGGTCCCACCTGTGTGAAGTTTCCGCTGCTGCATTTTATCATTCTCGACCTAACCGGCCCATGAGTAAGTATTACTGTATTATTTACGCTTCCGCATGATATGTTTGCGATATACAGTAATGTATCTGTGAGCACTATCTACTGATCCAGGGAATAGTGCGGTGAATCACAGAGGATCTGGGTTTTGCTAACCCGAGGTCCGACAGGTATGTAAGAGCAAGTTTAATAGTATAGATAGCTGCTACCTCCAATACATTTCCATGCCATCAAAAGGTAAGATGCAGCCAACTCATACAATAAGCTGGCTATAAGTTGTCTCTACAAGAGCTCTCAATCATTTAATACATACATGGGTATTGGTCATTTAATACATGCATGGGTATAGCAGTTAGTTCTATTGGTACATGCATGGATAACGTCTCTTTTCCTGTGCTATAGCCTGACTCTTGCATGGGAGCTGGCTTGGCTCTCTCTCTCCTTTTCTCTCCCCTCCACATAGGACTATGCTGATATGGATTCCCTTATAGCTAGCACAGTCAGCCTTATTAAACTTGCTCTAAGGAGGTATAGGACTTTTTACATCAACAGAACTGTAAGGGTATATGTCTTAGAGGCAATTATACATACATAATATTACTGACTTTGACTAGTTTAATAGAGATACCTTTGGGTTGATGATAAAAATCTTGCCTTTGGGAATACCCATCTTTTTGTAACTAAGCTCGTTGGTGTCTCTGTTGCCAAATCCAGCATAAAATGGATTGTAGTCGGAAGGAAAAAGTACTTTAATGTCCTGTCAAAGAACAAATAAACTGATGTCAAGAACCTGTCGTAATACTGGTCTGGAGTGTCAGATCTTTGGAGGACTCTCAAAATGATCTTATGTGCAAAGAATAATGCAGGTTTCTAAGATTATTCTCTAGCCTTTGGAAAAGAATGTCAGCTTTTCTAGCCAATCCCATGCAAACACACAAAGAGATGCCCAACCAATCAAGCAAACTTATTGTTCATTTGTGTAGCAGAAGGATATGTCATGCAACAATTATAAGGGGGCAGGTAGATAGGCAACCCTCTTACCCTTAGGTTTCCTATTCTAACCAATAAAATCGACATATTTTGCTGATAAAACATTGCATGCTAGCAAAGCATATTGAGTATTAAAGCTGATATCCAGAAGACAAATGCCTAGAAGAAAATTACCTCTAGACATGCAATCTTTGAACTCATGTGGGGCTCTAAGTATAACTGAGAAAAACGAACAAAACATTAGAACACAGTAAACAATAATTTTATTGCAGTGACAAAGAAAAGGTGATTTTATCCTTAACAGCCAGTTTTCTGTGTTTAATCAGAGGCTGTATTACAAATCATCCTAGTGGAGTTTCAGTGAATCCAGATGGCAAATCAATCTGTTACGCGGCCCATCCATCCAGCTCGCGGCGGAAAAACTAGCACGGGCGCACGCCGCTCGACCCAGTTTTTGTGGGCCAAGTAAGTAGCCCACTCCCCCGTGGGCCGCCAGCCACCCCTTTCGGGGGTCGGAGGTTTTTCATCCTCCGCCGGCTGGCGCAATGCACATCTTCGACGCTTTTCGTTCATCCCCCATCACGTATGACTGACTGCTGTACTAGGGGTGGCAACGGGCCGGATGTCCGGGGGAGGCCCCCACCCCGATCCTTGCTGGCTCAGCCTCGTCCAGGTCCAGTTGGACTAAACAGGGGAGATTGCCCTCGGTCCCTGCGGGGCCTGACATCATGGGATCCTGTGGGATTAAAAAAGCTAAATTATTTTTTAAAATATATTAAACTTAGTCTAACACATATATTTAAATTTTAGTTTAAATATAAAAATAGAATATTCTATATTAAAAATTATTTTTACCGAATCCCTGCAAGGCTGTAGGGTCTATCCCCGCTTACTAGCGTAGCGGGTGCTTGCCCACTCCACGGAAAAATTGCCATCCCTGTACGCCTCTGCCATTCTCATCCAGCAGCACAGCCTTCTATATTTCGAGCTTGAGCCAAACTTGTTAGTACTTATGTAGATGAGGTGAGCACCGTATCAACCTATCTCATCGATTTAGTAAAAGTTTGGCAAAAATTGAGATAGCTCAGAGTCAAGATCTCCGCACGGCATCGAAATAGACCTCACTTTTTTTTGTTCTTCCTTCCTATGAAAACGCCATAAAAAAAACTTTGGAATACGACTCAAAGTAGCCAAAGAGGCACCGACCCGAACGAAAACGACCGCGTTTTCTTTTTTCGAAATAAACGAAAACCACCACGTTAACGCCTCAGCCTTTCCCATCGATCGCCCCCTGCTACGTGCTACGCCTCTCCACTCCCCAAGTCAACCTACCCACCCCCACCGAACAACACTCACCAATCTCAAAGCGCATCCGACCCCCGAGCTGCCACCACATAAGTCCTTATCGCCGCTCACCACGCGCCCACCGACACACGCCCACGCATTTCGCCCGCCTCCTCCGCCGCCCCCACAGATCTCGCCATGGCCGCCGCAGCCGCGCGCCTCCTGCTCCTCCTCGCCGTCGCGGGAGCCCTCGCCTTCCCCGCTGTGGCGGAGATCAAGTCCGAGTCCTTCCGGGAGGACCCGCGCCCGTCCATCCTGTTCGAGAAGTTCGGCTTCTCCAAGACCGGCGCGGTGAGGATCATCGTCTCCAACGCCGGCGTCTCCTCCTCCTTCGCCCGGGCGGACCCCAAGCAGATCGGGTTCTTCCTCCTCTCCGACGAGTCCCTCTTGCAGGCCATCTACGAGTCGCGGGAGCGGCCGCCGCCGGAGAAGCGCGTGGAGGCGGCCAGCGGTGCCGACGAGCCTGATGTCTCCGGCTGCGTTCTCTCGAGCCCCTACGTGAAGACCCTCTTCACCTTCCACGACATGAAGGGCGGCCAATACAACAAGTCCTTCCCGGTCTCCCACCCCGACGAGTACAGCCTCTACTTCGCCAACTGCGCGCCGGAGTCGCTCGTCACCATGAAAGTCCGCACCGAGATTTACAACACCAACCCTGACGGCTCCAAGGACTACCTCTCCGTCGGCCAGGCGCCCGTCCCGGCCATCTACGGCTTCTTCGCCTTCTGCTACGCCGCGTTCCTCGCCGCGTGGGGGTTCCTCACCCTCTCCCGCGACCGCGTCTCGGCGAACCAAATCCACCACCTCATGTCCGGGCTGCTCGTTGCGCGCCTTCTCTACTGCATCTCGGCTGCCGAGGACCAGCACTACATCCGCGTCACCGGGACGCCGCACGGCTGGGACGTGGCGTTCTACCTCTTCCAGCTCGTGAAAGGCGTCATATTGTTCGCGGTGATCGTGCTGGTCGGCACAGGGTGGTCGTTCCTGAAGCCGTTCTTGCAGGACCGAGAGAAGAAGGTGCTCATGGTGGTGATCCCGCTGCAGGTCACGGCGAACATCGCCGCCGCGGTAGTTGGGGAGACCGGGCCGTTCTTGCAGGAGTGGGTGACATGGAACCAGATCTTGCTGTTCGTGGACGTCGCGTGCTGCTGCGCTGTGCTCTTCCCAGTTGTCTGGTCCATGCGGTCGCTCCGGGAGACGTCCAAGACCGACGGCAAGGCGGCGCGGAATCTTTCCAAGCTCACTCTGTTCCGGCAGTTCTACATCGTGGTGATTGGGTACTTGTACTTCACCAGGATCATCGTGTATGCCCTCAAGACCATTGCCAATTACCAGTACCGGTGGGTGAGCGTCTTGGCCGAGGAGGTGGCCACAATGGCGTTCTACCTGTTCATGTTCTACACATTCAGGCCGGCCGAGAGGAGCAAGTACTTTTCTCTCGACGAAGATGAGGAGGAGGCTGCCGAGATGGTGCTGCGGGAAGAGGAGATCGAGCTTTGAAAAGATGCGGCGATTCGCAACAATAGCGGGGAACGGAGTTGCCAGGATTGCTCTCTCGGCGCCCTGTTCGTTTGATCTTTCCTCCCTATGGACATATCATACAGATGCCACGACATAGCTATAGTTGTGTATGTACTGCAGGGATGTAAGATTATTTTGTTCCTCTTTCTTTCTAGCTTCAAATTTTACTGATGAGATACAGACGCAGGATACTTTACTAGATATGCACAAGGGATTTTTTTGCTTGAATTGAAATGTGGAGGGAATTAAATGAGCAAGTACTATTGTTTAGGCAAAGTTTGAAATTTTCTGCATTTTGTGTGGTAATCAGTCATTTCATTTTGTCACGTTTGACTCTTGCTGCTCCTTCTGTTATACCAGTTGATATGATGTTTACTGCAATGATTTGCCACTCATTGCATCTGAAGTCTCATCATTCATTCTCTTACCAGCTGCTTTGTTCTAAACCTTTGAATACGTGCAATGCTATTTGCAAATTTGCATTTCTGAAATGTCTTGTGGTTTTTATGTCTCAGTCAAATACTCAGAAGCCATTGTTGAGATCTTGATGGCCTCATAGGACCAGGAAATTTAATTAAGCAAAGCATTACTGGTTTCAGTTGGGCATGTGTAATGGATGGGACAACTTGCTTGGTAGTGCATCACTATCCAGCTTTTTTTGCATGGCTGGGTGCCAATTCACAACTAACCACATGTTGGAATCATTCAAGAATCAAGACCCTAACCACTAAAAACAACTAGAAAAACGGAGAAAAGTGGAGGAGGAAAGCATGGATCTCGTTGGTGAGCCTAATAACCCCATTCCTAATTAAAATCGCAATGCAAAGGCCCAGGGTTCTTTGGGTCGTGTGAGCCGATCGTGTTCCCCATGTTGAAGTTAATACCATGACCCATTATAAGTTTTAACTGATAAAACTCATGCTGGCAAGTTAGTAAAGTTTGTCCCATGAGATGCTATGACCTAAGCTTCACCGGCAGTTCTGATTTTTTTTTTTGAGAACACGCAAAAGAGGTACATATCATTTCATTAACAGAAGAAAAAAAAATATAACTAGTCGTTTAACCAAATTGGTCGGGTGAGAAAGTACAATAAGACTTGCTCAAGCCTCTCTCCAAACTAGTTGAATACCCGTGCGTTGCTACGAATTTTAAAAAATTTTAGAATATATTTGTATGCATGTTCTAAAAATTTTTACTACCCATTAGTTTCAGAACATATAGTATGATAAAATTTTAACATCCGTAGCAACGTACGGGCATTCAGCTAGTCCTATGAAAGTAGGAAGAAGAGTCCTTTTCACAAAATAAAACTCTATGTATACCCAAAAAATATAATCAAAGCACTGTTGCTTACACCCAAAAGAAAAGACTATCACACAGTGTCAGTGATACGCAACTGATGTCCAGTTACTGCCAAGATAGCGGTAGCAAAAGCGTGTCTTTCAAGTAAACAGCTCCGGAAGATCCGTGCCTCGCCTACCTAGCTTGAAATGAGAAAGCTGAAGGATTGGGACGGTTGACAAAACATCCAGAACTTACCTTCAAGGCAATCTCATGCTGAAAAGTGTATTCACTTGCTTCTAAGCAACCCATGTTGAACTGTTGATTAGCCATGCAGATTTGTGCTAATCTTAACAATGCTTAGTCATCAAATGTGCACTCTGCAATGTTCTTTTAATGGCATTTCATAGGAGATTTTTCCAATGATGCATTCAGAACCTCGAAGCTTCTCGGTATCAATTATATACATTTCTTCATTTACAACAGATACGAATGCTATTTCTTTCACTTCTGCTTATACAACACTATGAACGATGTTTCCTCTAGACACATTTTTTCACATTTACCATTCGACAAAAAGAAATAGGTACGAATGAATGAACCAAATGCACAAAATGACCTCAGTCAGTTGGCTCTAATGACTGACAGGACGCCCTGGACGAGCAGTTTTACCGGCAACAAGAAAACAACCAGCAAGTGCGCATGCCTCTGGAGCAGCCTCGACACTTGTCTCCGGTTAAGATTGGTGGCTACACCGTGGACCTCAATGGGCCACCAAAGGAGTCGCCGCCGCTCCCGCTCTGCTCTCATCTCCTTTCGCACCACGGCTCGGACTGACCTCAAATACGAGTGGACATCATGGTCTCTGTAGACAGTACCCTTGGGACCATAGGCGCCACCGTCCCTCAGGATCTCGAGGGGATGTGGAGAGTTAATAAAAAGCAGACATTGCAGATTGTAGTACTATGGATGAAGTATCTAAATTCGTTGATGGGTCGCCAACCAGGTACAAACCACTACCTGGTGGAAGGAGGTGGTGGTGTGGGGAGAATTTCTCGTCTGGTTGTAATATAATCACCTTGCCCATAGGAGCATATAAAAGCTTCTGCAATTAAGTTATACTGAAAAGGTTTGTATTAACATCTCGCTGTGTAGGTCACTACAGCAACAACAATAGTCAGAGCAGTAAAAAGAGCTTAACGAAATTATAATATAGCCACAGTCTAGTAGCCTATAGACTAAACCTGATAAATCATCTTTGCTCTGCAAAAAACACCTTCCTATACTTCGGAACATGTTCGGTACAATAATCTATCCTATATGCCCGCTACAAGTGACCTTTAACATTGGACAATGTCTTGTAACATTGATTGTTGAATTCAGTAAACCAACATAACAATGGAGATTTTCTTATAACCTTGATTGTTGAATTCAGGAAACATACATTCTATGGTGCATCAATAAAATTCGGTTATTAAACATAAATATGTATTTACTTGGTTGGTGAGGCACGGGTGGCTACGGAAATTTCCGTTAACAAGTCTCAGAATGCTAGCAACATGATCCGGGTAGTTAGAAGAAAATGCTCGAGGAACAATGTACCGGTGCATTGTAATTGATTGCACATGACTTTTTGGCAAACTGAGCTTTTGAAGCAAGTAGTCTCCTCCACACATGATGGATGGTGAACCAAATGTTATGACAGGTAACAAAGAAGAAGCTGGAGCTACTCCTCTGATTAGTAACATCAGATTCACAAGCAAAGCCAGACTTCCACCAAGAGAATGACCAGTTAATCGTAATCTTGCAGATTTACCATGACTTCTCAGGTGAGATTTGACATATGGTAACACTTGTTGGTATATTCCCTTGGCAGCCTCATATATTCCCCTGTGAACGGGTACATTGAGGCCCTGTTTCACAACACAAAGGTATTAATATTATATCATAATGTTAGAATTTTTTTGGCTAAGATATTATAAATATTTGATGAATCATAAATGATCTAGCCACAAATGCTATAACAAATTAATGGTGACAGAATCAATGCGGCCCATTATACTTTAGAAATCATTACTTCGAAGAAAATATGACTGGCAATACTTCATGGCTTCCACATATCAATGAAAGTAGTAATATGCCCATCATAGCAACCACATATGTAAACTTTCTGAAAGTTTTGCTGCTGATAGACATTAGGTACGAGTAGGAGTTATGAATGATCATAGGAAACAAGGATTTAGGGGAGATAGCTAACCGCAAAGGCGAGAAGGGATGTTCCATAGGAGGAAAACCATGCACTCTGCCTTTAGGGTGAGCTCCCCTAAACTGGAATCCAAAATCACAAGACTATACTGAATTTGCAAAATCGCCCTCTGCATTCCTCATTGGACAAAGGAGAAGAAGATGCCGAACAAGATATTTACATTTTCAAAAATGTTCCGTCAATGCCTTAATGAATTTAAAGAATAGTCGAATATAATATTAAAACACCTTGGGAGAATTTAACCAGCAAAAAAATGCTTGATATGACTGAAAACATACCACAAATTTAATAGGTTCAAATAGAAGGTTTGCCTGCCAGGAAGCAATTGTCTCTGAGCCCTGCCAATTTGAATAATTAAGCGATGATGAGAAAAGATACAGAGCTGGTTCAGCTTTATCATGTAATCTATCGCAGCTTTACCTACACTACAAAGTATCTTGTGCAGCTTTGATTGTCATCACAAATGAACCATTCGCAAGGGCAGGATCTTGAAGAGTTCAGGTCATCTGCAACAGCTTTCTTTGTCTCCTCCTTTGCAGCAACCATTGAGGTCATTGAGTTTGTTGTGGCCATGAATGAAGCCTCGTCAATAGTAAGACATTCAGATAGGGAAAAGCAGTAAACATGAGATTATGAGAATCAGGTAGGGGATGCTAGCTACATGAATGTGAAAGACAGGTGTGCAATTTGGAATGTCATGACCATACCCAAATTAAGTTTCTTTTTTTAACAAGACCATATTCAAATTTTCAATCACTGATTAATGGATGACCAGATAAAATAAAACATAAATAACAAATACACCTAATAATTAAATGTCAACACCACAAAGTAGAGACAAAAATTACGCGAATCAAAGGGTATCATGGAACAGTGAAACGGAATTCGGCCGAAATTAAACTGCGAAAAAATGAATTCCTCAACAAAAAAATCAAACCGCTAACAAAATTAAACCAAATCAAATGCAAATATTCTGAAACAATGTAAAAAAAGAAAGGTGATTCTCGAAATCAAAAGCCAAACTTTTCACAAAATTAAACCGAGATAAGCGAAATTTACCAAGAAATGAGCCCAAACAGATCATAAAACTCGACAAAGACTAAATATTAAACTGCGACCCAACAAAGAAATTCGCATTTATCGGGTTTCTACCTTGATCCGGGACACCGTGTAGGCAAAGTTGCAGAGGTAGGACATCTTGGAGTACACCTTCGCCTCCGCGAGCGACACCTTCTGTAGTAACCTCGAGAACGTCGCCCGATCGTTCTCCTCCTCCTCCCCCACTGCACAGACTTCTTCATCCCCACCTCTGCGGACGCACCCCACGCACCGCTCGTGGCCGTCATCCTCCTCACCCGCGTCCGGGACCGCACTGTCGCCGCCACGGGCGCCAGCCGCCATGGCATCCGCGTCGTCCGTCGACTGCGACTGCACGCGTAGTATCTGCAGCAAGATGGATGAGGGCGGAGCGGAGGAGGCGGCGGCAGCGCGGAGTGGGTAGGAGGAGGTGAGGGCGGAGCGGAGGAGGCGAGCGCGGGGTGGGGAGGGGAGGCGTCGGCGGAGCGGGGGAGCGGGAGGCGGCGGCAGCGCGGGGTGGGGAGGAGGAGGCGTCAGCGGAGTGGAGGAGCGGGAGGCGGCGGCAGCGCGGGGGCGGAGCAATCGAGGGGTGCGGAGGAATCGGTGGGGAGGAGTGTGGTTCGGGATGGAGGAGCGCGGCAGCCTGCGGAGATCCACCTCGTCGGCCGAGAGGGGACGAGAGAGGTGGAGCGAGCGAGGTGGAGCAGGCGGGGGAGAGGGGAAAGGCGGTGGGGGTGGGAAGGGAGATGATGAGAGATAGGGGAGATCCGGAGAAGACGGTGGGAGGAATCGAAAAGGAGCGGTTACGGGAGGTGGGGACTGCGAAGAGAGGAAGAGGATGTAGAGAGGGGTGGGGGGAGAGCTGACAAGACGGACGGTGAAGATGGTAGTTTTCAAATCGGTCGACTGAGATTCAATGGAGAATGGACGGACTGCCACCAACTCCAATTTTTAAGTAGTAGAGATTAGGAACTAGACAAAGGAAAACATAAGAGACTAAACAACACCGATAGAAGCAACATAGCTACAGGCAAGAAGCTCTCGCTGAACTCTATAGCAATCATTCTTGCTGAATAACCTCTAGAATATCTTGCAAGGAGTAAAATTTATTATTGAATTCTCTTGCATTTCTTTCTGTCCATAATGTCCAAAAAACTAAGATCATCATTGTGTCAAAACCTTTCTTGTGATCCTTTTGAACAACACTATAGGTAGATAGCCACCATTCTAAAAGTTCAAAGTTTGTTGCTAGCATGATAGCACTATGATCCATCAAGGAAAGGATAGTAAATCACACCTGCCTTGCAACAACACAATTAATTAAGAGATGCTGCATTATCTCTTGTTTTTGTTCACATAGCACGTAGGCCTGAGGATATGACAATCCTCTATTCTGCAACCGGTTAGCAATCCAACAATGGTTCATAACAACCAACCATTCAAAAAACTTACACCGCAACGGAGCTTTAGATTTTCATATCGATTTATAACATGGTAACCTAGTGGCACCATAGAAGAAAATTTGTACATTGAACTTGCTTTGTACAAGAGCAAGGAAGACCACTTCCATATTATTATGTCTTGCCTTTCTTCCTGCAATTGTACTTGTGTCACCCGATTCCAAATTTGAATATACTTCCTGATCACCACCATGGATACACTTCCCTATATATCTTTGATCTAAGCATTGTTTGTTACGGCTTCTTTCACTGTCCTTATCTCACGCACTTCGTACCCACTAATTGCCAAAGATTTGTTGCCAAGGTTTTGATTGACAAGCTGTCTAGCCAACAATTAACAAAATTGAGTTCTCATCTCCCAAGTCAAAACTACAAGATGCCTCAAACATATATTGAACAACACAGTCTTGCTAAACTTCCATGTCCGACTATGTTCTTGTATTATCTGTCCTTTTTAGTCACAACTATCTTATTTGCAATGCAAAACCTATAATTTGCAAATTTTGAATACCAAGACCACCAAATTCTAGCGGCTAATAGACCTTATTCCATGCCACCAAGCATTCCCCTCCTCGAATTGATCCTCACCAGACCGTAAGAAGCTTCTTCGACGTTTATTAAGAGCTTTCAAAATCCATTTAGGAAACTCCATAGCCATCAACTGGTCTACTGGCATAGCCGATAATACCGACTTCACCACTACCAGTCTGCCACCCGAAGACAAAAGAGAACCTTTCTATTTTGGATGCTTTGACACAAACTGTATCAGATGTAAATGGGACTTTTTTTAACCGTTTAATTGAAAGAGGTAGTCCCAAGTAAGAGCAAGGAAAATATGAAATTTAGCAATTCAAATTCTTAGCTGTCACCTGCAGGTCATCCTCTGAGCAACAAATTGGTGCCGTCAAACATTTATCTAGGTTTGTATGCAATCCAGAAGCAGTCCAAAATAATTTCAGAATCTTTTTAATCATGTCAAATTATTATGGCGACAGTGACTAACAACAATACATCATCTGCATAGAAGGAAGCTCTGTACTTAGTGGCTCTATGGCCTAGCAGCTACAGCAAAATTTCTATGCTTGTCTTTTGCAGAATCTTGTTAAGGACTTCTATAACCAGAATAAACATCATTGATGACAAAGAGTCACCTTGCCTCAAGCCATGTTCACTACAGATAACTTGCCCTGGCTGTCCATTAAGCAATACTTTGATACTAGCCGAGGATAACAACATCGGTATCTATTCTCTCCATCGTGAAGCAGGTTCGGAATTCTGATGAGTTATATGATACAAATGGCACGTTTAAATTTAACAGAAATTTGAACGGCAATAGAGTATACCGGATACATCTTGTGTGCCAAAACAATGGGTAACAAATCAGTTAGCGTTTGTGAAACAGAGCACATCGTGATGTCTCGTGATCTTTTTACGAAATCACTGTTGGCTGCTACTATTATGAGATCGATCAGGAGCTAGCAAGTAGCAACATAAGTTGGGTGCTGGCAATTAGACGAGTGGTTAGTGGTTACCAACTAACTTCAATTCCTCGATAGTATTATTGTCGCGAGCTGCCCTTTCGATCCACACCCAACTCTTCCTTTTCATTGTATAGGGTGCGTTTTTTTTCAGCCGAAGCTGATTGTTTATGATTTTAGCATTAGTATTTTGTAAATAAATTGAATATCGATAAATTAGAACTGTGCACATTGCAACTGAACTGTACCGTTAACTCAGTTGACCGGTATCCAGTACGGGATCAAGAATTCAGGTTTACTTAAGATTCAGTTTTTTTGGGATAAAAATCAGCTGAAAACTAAAAAAAACTGAATACTAGTAGTAGTAGTACTGGAGCAGGCGCGCAGCCCATCGCTGTTCGGCCCATCCTCCGGTCCTCCTCCTGTCCAGGCTGTAGTGGAGGCGCACCTCTGGCCTCTGGGACAACATCGGCCAGGTCGAGGGGCGCAACTCATTCGCTCGCTGTAAAGGCTGTGATAGTTTAGGTTTAGGGGTCACTATTGTAGCTATATTAAGACTAGTCCATCACCAACGGCAACTCAATAGTGTGACTTGAAATTGGTGGCATATCGAGAGATGGCAGGCTGAGTTGTTCGAACTACATTTCTTCTCTCTTTACAAGGGTTGAAATATAAATCACGGTTCCCTAATCAGTAGAAGGTGTTGCAGGGTGCACTTAGGGTGCCTTTGGTTGAGCTTTTGGGAGCTGCTTTTGCTTCTAAAAAGCCAAAAGCCAACCAAAGGGGTGGAAACCAGAAGCTACTTTTTCAGAAGCAGCTACTTTTGGGTAGGCCTGGGCGTTCGGGTTACCCGAATTCTTCGGGTCGGGTAGTTCGGGTAATTCGAAATTCAGGTAATGAAAATTGCTACCCGATATTAGCCTCAAAAAAACACTACCCGCAATTTCGGGTACCCGATAATTCGGGTTCGGGTATACCCGATATACCCGAATTTACAGAAAATCAGCTAATTTCCCGATAATTCGGGTAATTTACAGACAATTCGGGTAATTTACAGACAATTTCCCGACAATTCGGGTAATTTACAGACAATTCGGGTAATTTACAGACAATTCGGGTAGTTCGGGTACCGGGGGATATTACCCGAACTACCCAAACTAATTTCGGGTAATCAGAATCACTATCCGAATTTGGGATCGGGTACCTCAGGTTCGGGTATTTCGGGTTCGGGTCCGGGTAATTCGGGTACGGGTAACGGGTAGCGGGTATTTTGCCCAGGCCTACTTTTGGGTAGTATAGTTTTGAAAGCGCCTTGGACCATGCTTTTGGCTTTCTGCTTTTTGAAATGGTGAAAATAGAGAGCTGTTTCACAGTTGTTTCAAGGAAAATAGAGATAGGAGGTAAGTTTTATACTTATTTGAACCAAACAGCTTACAGCTTTTACACAGCCCACAACCTACAGCAGCTTTTCCACAGCCCACAGCTCACAGCAGTTTTTTCAGAAGCCACAGCTCAACCAAACACACCCTTATTGTCTCGTTTAAAGCTATGTCCATTTCGGCTTATATAAACCGGTTTATGTTTTTTCTTCTAGCTCTTAATTTTATCATTTTTTGATTTTTTTTCTATTATTTTGGACTTTTTTTTGTCTTGTCCCTTATTCTTTTTCATTGTCCAAGTTGATATGTCCTTTTTAAAAAAAAAACTGTGAAGAGGCGATGCGTGCATGTGATGTGCCAATTGGTCTTATGCATTTCAAGTGGTGAGCGTACGATCTTGACGGTAAGTATTGGGCATCACAGACCATGGTGTGATATTGATGTGCCATAGGACTTAGGTGTTTCAAGTGGTGACACTACTACAAAAAGGGCTATCACAGACGGTTCGGAACTATCATCACAGACGGTTTTTCGAACCGTCTGAATTTATGGGTTAGTGATAATCGGAGGTTATCACAGACGGTTTATGAGCTGTCTGCGATAATCACAACTTAGACGATTTGTAACTAGAATCGTCTGTGAAGAACACTATCACAGATGGCTCGAATAAAAAACCGTATGTGATACTCACACATCACAGACGGTTCTAGCTACCAACCGTATGTAATGGATGAGTATCACAGACGGTTGGTAGCTAGAATCGTCTGTGATGTGCTAGTATCACAGACAGTTTTTGGTTTGAGTCGTCTGTGATAATCCTTCATAGACAGTTTATATCACAAAATCGTCTGTGATAGTTCATTCTATATCTAATTTTTTTCTTTTTTGGCTAGCCTCAGGAAATGTTAACTATGCCATCTGAAAACAAACAAATACAGTAAAAAAACACAATACACATTCTATTTTTATTAAGATTAGAGTCTACCATTACAATATTCCAAAATAACGAGCATGTTACCCATCTAACTAACACAACAAGAACAAAGAAAAGGCAAAGATCCTCTATGCCTAGGCCTCTCACCTCTGATGCAGCGCACCATCGTCGGCGTTGATTGAGCATCGCCTTGGTAGCTAGTTATTTCTACAGTGTCTTGCCTCCCGAAGACTTGTACGTCGTCTGCTTCGTGCGGGCTATTATGGTAAGGGTCAAGGAGGAGGAGAATGGCAAGGAGGCTGGGTTTGGGTGATTATTTATAGGGAAGGGAGAGGCAGGAGTGCGAAAATTTTTAGCGTGGGGACGGAGAGGTGGAGCTACGATCCGTGGGGTCAGGGTTGATGGATTTCTATTGGCTGGGATTGGGTTGGGGAGGATTGACGGGCCCAGCGGTCAGATTATCACAGACGGTTCTACATACAGACTATCTGTGATACTCTCTATCATAGATGGTTGGTAGGTAGAACCGTCTATGATGAATAAATATCACAGACGGTTATATATACCAACCGTCTGTGAATTAGAGTAAAAAGTTTTATATACCGGTGCAATATAAACAACTAGCTTCAAAAGATAAAATAGCAAAGTTTTATATAGCCTATATATACTTGTTTGAAAGATTTCGATAAGATCTACAACTTTTCAGTTGAAGCAAAATCCAAATTTTGAAGGGAAGACCAAGAAAAAGGGCAAAAATGGAAACCAAAAACTTGTAATGCAAATTTGGGGCTAAAGATGGCCAATTTTGAGGGTCTTAGAGGGCAACTAGTGCAAGCTGGTTATTTTTTGGATCGGGCTCGTCGTTAGCTTTCCAACGAGTACAAGAACGTCGAAAACGAATATGCAAAAGTTATACCCATTTTACTAAAGATGTCTAGGAACAGAATCCTACTCGGACTCAGGCGGGAGATTATGAAATTTTAGAGGATTGTGAGGCGGGAAACATATCACAGACGGTTTTTAATACAGGCGTTATCATAGACGATTTTTAATACAAACCGCCTGTGAAGTATCACAGATGGTTCTTGATAAGAACCGTTTGTGATGTTTGCCATTATTACAGACGGTTCTTATTTAAAACCATCTGTGATACTTCACAGGTGGTTTGTATTAAAAATCATTTGTGAAAATACCACAGACGGTTATTCGTATGAACCGTCTGTGATACTTGCAGTATAGACGGTTCCTAGGAACCATCTGTGATGTAAGCATCAAGTTTAGCATCTTTTGTAGTAGTGTGATGGCCTCGGCACATGCGTATAACCTTACCGATAAGTCATGGGCATCGCATTGTCGTGAAGACCGACAGGTGGCAATCTAGGAAATTGTCCAATACAAGGTGGAATGACAGTTTGCAAAACTGTGGCACTGGCCTAAGTGGTTTAGGTCACGTCTTTGTTGGATGAATTGTGTTATCAAGATTGTGGATCCCTGTGGAAGCACGCTTTAAAAAGTGTGCAAGTGTGTTAGTGTAAAACCCATCTATGTATCATTATCGTATTTCTCTATATGTAAGTGGTGTGATCCATTAAGGAGTGGCTGGTTTGGTGTGAGGTGGAAACTTCCACTATATAAGCCTTGTGTTGTGTTGTGTTGTGAGAGGTATGCTTCTATAACTTGAGTTTTTTAGGGTTAGGGTTTTCTTTTGAAGCTTTTTGTATGCATGCTCTAGATTTAGAGCACTGCTATTCTAAGGGATTGGTTATAAAACTTTTCTTTCCAAGTGAAATGAATATCCAAAGTCTGTCTAAGTGAAGTTGTGCTATGGATTCCTTCTTGTGTTTTTGATTTGCTTGGTTTTCTTATTTGAATTTATCTCTTCTCTTGATCTTTCTTAGTGCCAAAAACATGTAAGAGGTGAAGATATATCTTGAAGACCATATACCATCCATCTATGCACTTTTCTATGGAGAGTTCTTGATTTTGCTTGGTTTTGATTAAGAAAGGGTTGATTGGGGTTTTGATTTTGTGAGGGTTTTGGCTTGAATTCATGATGTGATTTAGTTTGCTATGGTGAGAACCCATCCAAAGTTACCTAGATCATCTAGGAATCACAAGCAAGAGTATATCAAGATTTTCCTCTTTTGCCTGGTTTTGATGCACCATTCACTCAAATAGAAAAAGATCAAAACTTTGGTAACGATTTTCTCAATCGTTGATTAGAATAGGCTTCTGACATTCTAAAAAAGATGCATGCTAAGTTTCAAGTCATTTGGATCAACGGATCAAAAGTTTCATTGATTTTTATTTTGAAATCATGCCGATTTTACTATTCCTGTGCTAATTTTAATGTAGTAGTGGTACTACCAGACTTTACTATAATGGTGCTACCTAAGTTACTGTAGCGATAAAGGTGAAGGCAGCGCCCAGGCTCGCCGGTGGTGAGCAATCGGGCATACAGTGACTCCTGCCTGTGCCAGCGTAGCCCCAGGGGAGGCTTCCTAGGCACTGGCCCTTAGTGGCGACCAACAGGTAGCAGTAATGCAGCATTGTTGCCGATTTTGTGTCTTGGCAAGCTGAGGTAGTGAGGTTGGGTCTGGTGTGCTGTTGTGCTATGTTGGCCTACTAGGGCTCAGGGTCTGGGTCGTCATGGAGTCATGGGATGATGAGCTGATCACTAATGGGGTGATGGGTACCTGCACCTGAGTTAATGAGCAGTTTGCCTCAATCTCAATGCCACAGGTACTTATTCGGCCATTCCTACCCCGAAGGCCAGAACGAACCGGAAGCCTCCCCTCCCTAGCTCTCCTAACCCTAAATCATTCCCCAATCCCCATTCCCAAATCTGGCAAGCCAGTCTCAGTCTCTCGGGTCTCGCTGACCCCAGACAGCTAAGCCCCAGTTAGACGGAGGGTCGAGGGGCGACTTCCATTTGCAATGTGGAATTTTGAATGATTTACGTTGTTTTATGAAAAATTCCTACTTAAGACTACCCAAAAGTCAAAAACAAAACACAGTTTTCAATACTTTAGCTCATACAATGGATAACAAGACATAATTTTGAAGGAAGCATGCAACCAAATGCCCGTTTTGCCTAGGGACCGACGTCCATTGGTGCTAAGTGCATATGGCCATCGAAATGTTTGACTATAGGGTTTTCTTTGAAACCATTGCCAAAGTTTAATAATACATCGAGCATATGAAACCTCCTCCATCAGGGTACACAGAATGATGCGAAAACCATCACCAGTAAGTTTTCAAATAGAGCTCGTTTTCGCCGTGAGCCTATGCAAACGAAAACAAATTTGTAGAGTTACCATCGTACACATTACATAAACACATCCTCTTCAATATAGATGATAGAACCATAAGAAAAGAGAGGTTGAGAGATAAAACGCCTTTTGGTTTTCTACATTCATTATATCACAACTCAAAATACAAGTTCCACTATTACTATAAAAGGTTTACAGAAATATAATTCTAGCGTTCTAAATAGATTACATCCTAAATGGATCACATCAAAGATCTAGTACCAGTTGATACCCCCCTCCCGTCCCTACCTCCAAAAAAAGAGATGAATAATAACAACCATATTAGCGGGGGAAACGCTGCGCCCCTGCTCGCCCATGTCACCCCGCCCGCGTTCCCCGGCCGGCGCGTGGCGGGGAATTTGGCGTACGGTCGGGAGAGGTGATTTCCTCGTGTTTTTCGAAAATTACGTAAATGTCATTTTTCCTCGCGAAAAGGTCCCTGCAAGTTTTTTTAAAAAAATTTTTTGATAGCGCCCAGCGGGTTTCCAAAATTACGAACAGGCCCTTATTTTTTTGCAAAAAACCCCCTGCACTCTCCTTTTATTGCGAAAAGGCCCTTGATTTTTTGCAAAAAAAAAAACCGCGCTTTCTTTTTTCTGCGCATTTTCGTCTCTTTTACTTCGGTCTACACGATGGCTGGCGTGGCGTTGCGCCACGCCTACGTGGCTAGTACTAAACAATATCAGATCAGATCAGATAGAGCCTCGTGATCTCGCCGTCTCACGGTGCCCCGTTAATCCAAACGCATACGCTGCTCCACTGCTGCTGTGCTGCTATGCGAAAGGAAATACGAGTGAGTTCTCTCCCCGTTTGCTCCCGCATCCATCTCTCCTCGCCTCCCGTGCTCGCCTCGCCTCCATCTCCGCCCGCCCGCCCCGCGCGGCCGCGCCAGGTAAATTCCGAGCTCCCGTGCTGATCCGGTCCTACGGTTCGCCCCCTCGCTCTGCAGCTGCCAGATCGAGGGTGGAATTTCGAGCTCCTTCGCTGATTTCTCCGCTCCAATCCTCCAGATTCATCGCCCGGAGCTCGGCAGGGAGGGGTCCTGAGGCCTTGCACCGATGAGCTCGAGTCCTGTGGCTGTTGCGGCCTCGGATCCTGGTGGAAACGGCGAGCCGACGCAGGAGTTGCAGCCCAAGGTGTTGGATGCTGCGTGGGCGACCGCGGGAGATGGGGAGGGGAGCTTGGCTGGCATCTCAGGCCCGGCGACAGATGCTGATGTGACGATGATGGAAGCCATGGAGGAGGCGCCTGTTGTCGCAGATGTGAAGGTGGAGGGGAAGGCTGTGGCGGCCGGGGATGCGGCGGTGACGGCGGATGTTGTTCGAGAAGGGGGCGGAGCGGCGAGTGACCCATTGTACGCGACTGAGTCGGCTGGTATGGTTAGTGAGGAAGGATGCGGGTATAAATCCGTTGACGGCACGCGAGGGCTGGATGGAGGAGATGGTGGCGAGGAGAAGCTGGAAGCGGAAGCTCGGGTTTTGCAGAGTGAGGCGGAGAGGAAGCCCGTTCTGGCAAGAGATGGTGCTGTTGCTGGTGATGCAGTGGAAGCACCTGGTTCTGCCACTACTGAACATGCTGAAGCCGGTAAGGAGACTACCCAGGACTCCGGTCAATGTGATGTGCTAGTTATCGATGACAATATTTCTAACTCACTTTGCATCGTCGAATAATATTTACTCACTCCATTTCAGAGTCCAATAAACTTGAAGTAAATTATGTCAATGCAACCCCTGTGATAGGAAATAAAGGAAAGGATAATGGTGTAGCACATTGCGATAAGGAAATACAAAATGATGTGCTCAGTGATATCGAGGGAAGCTCCAAGATCCGGGAAGATGATAAAACTCCCACGCCTGGGCAGCAGGATGATAGATCCGAAATGCTCCCGCCAACATGGAAGCAAGTTCCTGACGGTGGAAATAATCAGAGCAGTAATGACTCTGCTAGTCCAACAATTTTTGATCAGTGTGCTAGATACTGCCTTCCTCCTCTTGAGAAAGGCGATTTTCGAGTTTCTGATCTTGTCTGGGGCAAAGTGAAAAGTCATCCTTGGTGGCCTGGTGAGATTTTTGATCCTTCAGATGCTTCTGAGTTGGCCCTGAAGCACCAGAAAAAGGGCAATCATTTGGTAGCGTATTTTGGTGATAAAACTTTTGCATGGTGCAATGAATCCCAGTTGAAGCCTTTTGTAACTAACTATTTGCAAATGGAGAAACAGAGCAGTTCAGATGCCTTCGTCAGTTCAGTTAATTATGCACTTGAAGAACTCTCAAGGCGGATATTGTCAGGGATGAGTTGTTCTTGTTTGCCAGAGGAGCTCTCTGACAATGGGATGTCTTATATGGTTGAGAATGCTGGGCTCAAGGATGGAGTTACTTGCTCTACAGTTAAGCAGGCTGAGATCTTGGAATATTTCAGTCCAGAAAACCTTCTTCGTTTTGTTAAGTCATTGGCTCTATCCCCTGGCCAAGGGGGTGATCTGCTGGATTTAGTGGTAGCTTGCTCTCAACTTACATCTTTCTATCGATCTAAGGGATGCCCTGAACTTGCATCATTTCAAACTGGCAGTGCATGGGTTGACAATGGCATGGACGCTTCTCCCACCAAGAATGTCATGTTGGGGGAGGCTGTCACCGTTGAAGTGCAGCCTAGTAATGATAAGCCCAAAAGAGGTAGGGGGAGACCTCGTAAAAGAAAGCCTGAGGACAACTTAGAGTTGACAGACAAAAAGGACACTGGCACTTCCAATGATCCAGGAGAAAGACAAGATGATTTTGATGACTTGCAGAACAGGAAGAAAAGAAGTCTTGAGTCGTTTGAAGATTCAGAAACCAATACATCAACTCCAACTTTTGGTAGTTCTTTTAAGATTGGGGACTGCATTCGGCGAGCTGCAAACCAGCTGATAGGACCTTCATCCACTGTGATGCCTCAGAATGAACCAACAGTTCATAACAAAATTGCTGAGGCAGAGAATGGAGAATTTGACATCTCTAGTGATGATGCTGTTAATGAACTCCCTGTGAAGAAGCGAGCAAAAAGGAGACGCATGCATATGCACCATCTTGCGGACCCCAAGGACTTACTGTCAAAGCTCTGCTCTGTTGCCATGGTGCCAATGACCGAATGTAGTTTCTCTGCGACGATAATTAGTTACTTTAGTGATTACAGAAATTATGTTGCTTCAGCTTCTACTGAAGTGAACATCATTGGAAAAGTTAAAGAGGAGAGGGGTGGAAAGAGGACGAATTTGGCCTCTCCTGAGGTGGAGACAACTGATCATATGCAGGATACCTACTGGTCTGGAGTGAGTTTACATAATGACCCGATTCATAGCCTTAGAGGAGCAAGTGCCAACATGAGGCCGAGACGTAGGCGGAGATCATCACGGCAAACATATGTGCCTTCATCAGATCTTTCTTCCCCTGTACAGTATCTGCAGCTTGGAATGTTGGGTCCTAAGAAACAGATACAAGTGACAGAAAGACCAATTATCCACGTCAATGAAAAGATGGTCGATGAGGTCAAGCCCACTGCACTTGTTTTGAGCTTTGGCAGGTCAACTGCTCTTCCTTCAAAAACGGATCTTATTAGGATGTTCAGTCGCTATGGACCACTAAAAGAAACTGAGACTGAAGTGCACAAGAGCTCAAATACTGTTAAAGTTGTCTTCAAGAAACGTGTTGATGCTGAAAGGGCTTTCAATGTTGCTGGCAAGTATGGCTCTTTTGGACCTTTGCTTAGCAGTTTTCGGCTTGTGAATTTGCCATTTTCCCTAGGCGTGACTGAATTGAGTTATCCTGCGTTATGCCCTGAAGATAGTGGCCCCAAGGTTCCTGGTAAACATCGCTTCTTTTGATTTCATAAATTCAATGAACAATATATGCTTACAGTACCTTGTGACGTGTTTATTCAATGAACAATATATGCTTACAGTACCTCGTGACGTGTTTTCTCGTAGCTCCTAGAGAATCTGGAGTTCCACAGGGTTCTGTGCAAGTTGACATCGTCAACAAAGCCGATAAAGCTGAAGCCGTAAAGAAAACATCAGTTGAACAAGTTAAGATGGTCAAGCAAGCAGGACAAGCTGAAGACAATATCAAGCGTGCTTTACACGCTGAAGGCAAAAATGAAGAGTCATCTGAAGTTCTCTTAGATAACATGCAAATTGAAGTTGTAAGTGAGGCCCCAAAAGATGGTCTTGTTTGTGGACATAGTGTTGTTGAGGCCTCCAAAGATACCATGGAAGTTGATAATGTGGATGAAGCTCGAGATGAGGCCAGGGTACCTCAGGAGTTCCAAGCTCAAGCTTTAACTGAAGAACTAAGGCAGCAAGCAGTTGGGGATGAGAATGAGAAAACAGACAATAAATCTACTGCTGAAGCACTAGCTGGTGAGACTGCAGAAGGTGAAACCACTGCTGAAGCACCAGATGAGGAAGATATAACGGCCGATAAAACCGTAGACAATGCCACAGTCGAGGCACCAGATGAGAATACCACAACAGCTGAGAAAGTTGTAGAGGCCAGGGTACCTCAGGAGTTCCAAGCTCAAGCTTTAACTGAAGAACTAAGGCAGCAAGCAGTTGGGGATGAGAATGAGAAAACAGACAATAAATCTACTGCTGAAGCACTAGCTGGTGAGACTGCAGAAGGCGAAACCACTGCTGAAGCACCAGATGAGGAAGCTATAACGGCCGATAAAACCGTAGACAATGCCACAGTCGAGGCACCAGATGAGAATACCACAACAGCTGAGAAAGTTGTAGAGGCCAGGGTACCTCAGGAGTTCCAAGCTCAAGCTTTAACTGAAGAACTAAGGCAGCAAGCAGTTGGGGATGAGAATGAGAAAACAGACAATAAATCTACTGCTGAAGCACTAGCTGGTGAGACTGCAGAAGGCGAAACCACTGCTGAAGCACCAGATGAGGAAGCTATAACGGCCGATAAAACCGTAGACAATGCCACAGTCGAGGCACCAGATGAGAATACCACAACAGCTGAGAAAGTTGTAGAGGCCAGGGTACCTCAGGAGTTCCAAGCTCAAGCTTTAACTGAAGAACTAAGGCAGCAAGCAGTTGGGGATGAGAATGAGAAAACAGACAATAAATCTACTGCTGAAGCACTAGCTGGTGAGACTGCAAGAGGCGAAACCACTGCTGAAGCACCAGATGAGGAAGCTATAACGGCCGATAAAACCGTAGACAATGCCACAGTCGAGGCACCAGATGAGAATACCATAACAGCTGAGAAAGTTGTAGAGGATGCTACTGTTGAAGCATCGGTTGTGAAAACTACGACAGCCGAGACAGCCGAGAAAACTGTAGAGGATGCCACGATTGAAGCTACGATAGCCGAGAAAGCTGTAGAGGATGCCACGGTTGAAGCACCAGATGAGAAAACTGCAGCGACGGTTGAGGCACGAGATGGTCAGACGGGTGTAGCTGAGCAAACCGGCTAGCTTGCGTCGAATTGTTGTAAGTTTCTGTTGATATCAGAGGTAGTCTGCCCAACTGATTCTCCCAGCTGGATGCTGGATGTTGAGTTCTGTATAGAAAAACGGGAATCGACTCTAGCATCATAATGCTATTAGGTTTTAGTAACAATGGCATCTTTGCCCCTTCCATATAAACTCCATCTAGTTGTCTTGGAAGCACACCTATGGGTGTATCATAAACAGGTTCCTCTTGAAACGTTGGTGCTGCAGTCAATAGATCAGCCACAGGGTTAGCATCCCTAATCAAGTATGGCAAGCCATGTTCTTTCCTACATTTCAGTGTCAGGCAATCTGCTGGGATGCCATGATTCTTGTATCAATTGTCATTTGTAAGCTGGAGCCCATTTCTCCCTTTTCCATCGTAGTTCATATATTTTGCAAGCTGATTCTACTTGCGTGTTGATCGATCATCAAATTTCATTCCTTTTTTGGAAAAGGTCTATTTTTCAACCTTAAACTATGGACTTAAGAATTGAGTCTATTTTTCAACCCTCGTCTTTAAAACCATGTAAAATATAGCTCTTAACTATCAAAACCATCTAAAATACAACCCCTTAACCCATTCTAGAGCGGATTTGTCCTAACGTGGTGTCCATGTGGACCCGTTTTACTGACGTGGCTGTCACGTAAACCTAAGGTGGCAAATTCGCTAACGTGGTGTCCATGTGGACCTGGTTTACTGATGCGGCCTTAGAACTTGTGAGGTGGGCGGGCCCTCCACAAAGGGACGTTGCACGAATCGTGAGCGCGTGAGAAGATGGTGCAGTCCTCGGCCACATGAGGTCATCACGCGTCTACCCCACGGTGCGGCCCCCTACCCGCGCATGTGCCCACCAACAATCATCTATCGTGTGGACCAACCCCCTGCATGGCACGCAGCGACTGCTAGCCCCTTCGACCCTCTCCCACGGATTTTTTTTTGCCGATGTCGCCCTAGACGCCCACACTGCTTGGCCATAAAATAGCCCTGGGATCCCTATCAGTAAGCAAAGGTTAGCATTTTCATTTAGAAACGAACGAGACGCTGAGAGAGGCAGAGAAGGGAGAAACGAAAGCCATGAAACCCTAGGAAATTTGAGTCGTTCCTTATTAGGAATTTGAAGTTTGCACTATTGCGAAAGTTGCAGATCGACTTGCGAGCATCAAGAATATGTATTTTTCATTCACATGCGACTGTATTTTTTGCACTATGATTAGCATTTAATTAGGAAAGCGGTGGGTTCTTAGTAGAAAAATGTGGTAAACAACCTGGTATAGTTGGCCAGTTCCCTTAGTTGGCGTCAAAGAAGCAACGTTATTAGTATCGCTAAATCGTTATTAGTTAGGTAATTATGTGAATGTCGTTGCTTATGCGTAGGTAATGTTGTTTGCATGGGAGCAAGGTTGTATATTTTTTTGCATTTGGAAATACTTATTATGCTTAGCATTTTATATGCTATTATGTAGAAACTATTAGATATGTAGATTTTGGTTGATTTGGACGGAGGGGTAAATTGTGATAATTGCGATGAAAATGTGAAAATAAAAATAGTTTAGACTCCAGGGAATGTAAGTAATATTGAAGTTACTATTTTTCCATTTTATGATTTATCACAAATTAACAGCATGTAATAAAGAGAAACTTATTTTAAAAAGACCAAAATACCCTAGTAATAGACGAAAGACCTGATTTATTTAAAATAGCATACAACCTCCAATATCATGAAAATTGATAGAGCTGTTGTTCAATATGTTAGTGACGTGAGAAAATATTTGGAGGCACTGTTGAAAGAAAATTTTCAGAATTTTAATGTAAATGGTAGTAAAGGCTACTATTTACAAACAAAGACTAAATAAGGTCTAAAAATTGTGAGAAAATTATCACATGCTCCTAATATGTCGCACAACATCAAAAAATTTTGATATTGCAATTATGTATAGTGAATTTGTCTTGATTTAAAAAATAGCTCAAATTGGCTGATTTTGGGGCTGAATTTAAAAAATGGATCAAATGGAAGTGTAAGTTCATGAAATTTTATATTTGAGTTGTACACTACCCAAATGATCTAGGGAAAAAGTTTCAATATTATTGGGTAAGGAAATTTTCCCTGCAAAATTTTTTAGTTTAGTTTGCATGGGGTTAACTCTTATATTCGAGTTGAAAACGTGAAAGTAAAAATGGTTTAGACTCTGGGGAATTTAATTTATATTAAAATCACAATAGTTTGCAATTGTGCTATTTGTGATGAATGTACATCATTTAATAAATATTTTTTATATTTGATGAAATATGTGGAAATTGTGGACCCAACAGCTAGGATGTTTCCTTAATATGTGCATATTTAGTGAGTAGTTGTTGCCTGGTAGCATATGTATGTTATAGTAGTGGTACCATTTGAATGTATAGCTGATAGTGCACTAAGATGATGCAATACCAACAGGACAAGTCCCGCTTTACATATGGTAGGAGGTGTTCCATGGTACTATTAATGCATATTGTATACTAACTGAGCCTGTTGTGGACCTGTTTTTGGTACGCCATGTCGGACATTCAAGATTTGTTCATGTTATATGGGGATTGTCTCGTATGTGACGGACCGTATGGGGCGGACCTATCAAATTATAACCAGATCATGATCTGGGCGTCCGGTCTGAAGGACATGAGCCTATCGAAGCTAAGGAGATGCGTCCATTGCGCGTTCGATCACGCCATTGCAAGGAACAAGCTACGATCGAGGCGTTGTACACCTCAGTGGTGGGTGCTACAGGGGAGACCTTTTGGAAACTTCTGAATGTGACAAGTGACGCATCATGGGCCAATTACATGGAGATTGTGTGCAACCCTGATGCTGCAATATATGCAGACCGATGGTGTATGTTCAGCTCGTGGACCAGCCAGAATCATTCGGCATGCCTGGTTCCGGTGCAGGCATTGGTGATGTAGTGCCTAGGTTGGTCTCCGACTAGGAGTGGATATCAAGCCGGCTCGGCTCAGCTCGTTAAGGCTCGTTAAGGAAGTGGCTCAGCTCGTTAGAGTAACAAGCTAAAAGAAAGACTCGGCTCGTTGAAAAGTTCGGGCTCGGCTCGTTAGGCTCATAGATACAAATTACATAATTTGATTGCAATTTATGCAACCAGTGATTATGTATAAATTACAAAATATGGTAGTACCAACTGTGTTACATCCAACTAGTAGTTCATAAGTGATTCATAAAGTGATAACGAGAACAAAAAACAAAAGCTCTTCTATTTGAAGATTTCAACCGTTGATGGTTTGGTGCGGAACAAAAGATCTTGAACTTTTGATTTCAACGTTGGTATGAAACAAAAGGTCTTGACTTCAACATTGTGTGAACGGAAAACAGACATCTGCCTAACTGCCCCCCAAAAATCTGTGAAGAAATGATAAATATTATTCCTAAGAAACATATGAAAGAAACAGAGCATATATGATGCATACATGATTCAGTTGAGAGATGATTCAGAAACATACAAAATCTACCTCACGCAAGGGTTTGCTTGAACTTGAGAGCAACATACATGTGCATGATTCAATTGTCGCCCAACTGTGAAAGCGCGTACTTCTACCAACTGATATGCTATTAAAGCCACTAGAAAAGTTTTATTTTGCTAAAAAGGTTCATCAAATAAATGCCACTGCCACTCTGCCAGTATACTTCTTTTGAAAGGAAAATTGCTACTTGAGCAACTTTTACAAGTGCACATACTGTGCCTTGTATTCATGTTTGATGTGAGAAATACCAGAAGGAACAAAATAGCTGCTAGATATTATAGATTTTATTCAATGTTTTACCAGTTCTCATTGTACCAACAACTTGATTAGATTGCTCATTATGCTGGGAATAGATGATTCATTGGGTATTTGAGGATGCCTAGCTGGAGGTAAACATTGTTATTTTGAGGACTAATTGGTATATGAAAATTTGTTGCTTAGATTGAGCATTTCTATAAGATTTACAAAACAATGATGCATCCATGTACCTCATCAACACATTAAACCAAATGTGCTCTACCATCTTAAATGGATACTCCTGGACAATTATCATCTTTGCAATTAATCTACGGGTTTCCTTATGGTGATATTCAGTAGGAGTAACAAGAGGTAAACTTGATCCCTCAGGATCATAGTTGAGTGTGCCTTGAGCCTTTTGCCTTCTCACTTTGTTTAAATAGGGGGCACACTTTGGAATGTGCCTTTTCAGATGTGAAGTGGTTCCTCCAAGCTTGTAAGAGAACAGTCCATTTCGCCGAAACTTCTATTGGCATATGTTGTCAACATGGTGAGCTTCAATGTTAGCTACAAGAAGGTATGGTTGACGAAACAGAAAGTCATGGATCGTATGTATGACACATACGAAGAGACTTATGACCTAGTCCCAAGTTTGCTGCACCAAATTACAGAATCAAATTTGAGACATACATAAACTAGATAGAGCGAGCACATCCTACAAAGGAGCCAAATTTCTTCATTCTTGACAGAGTATTTTGGGCCTTCTGTTAGGTGATCAAAAGGTTCAAGTATTGTCATCCCGTGTTGACAATGGATAGCACCTTCCTATCTAGGAAATATAAGGGCACCATCCTGACCGTAGTTGCAACCGATTCCAACGACCAGTTACTCCCCGTGGCATTCACAATTGTGGAGAGTGAGAACACAGAGAGATGGCTATGGTTCCTGGTGAATGTGAAGCAGGCGGTGGTTCAGGACCACATGGATGTGTGCGTCATCTTGGACCACAATGCTGGGTAGCTGTCCGTGCTGAGCATGATGCGGAACAGGACGTAGCACCCGTTTTTGTGTAATGATTTGATGAGCCACTGGTGGTTGAGGCATCTCGCTGTGAACTTCCACACAAGATTTTGAAGCAAGGAGCCGATGAAAATATTCAAGAAGCTTTGCATGCAGAACCAGAGGCGAAAATTTGAGGCTGTATGGAGACAGCTTGATGAGGACACCAGCAAGCATGTTATGCACCCAGACAACGGTGAACCAGAGACTGCGGTGGGACGATCTGTGAGAGTTGGGGAGTTCACACAGTGGGTGAACAAGCACGCGCCCAACTTGGAGAAATGGTCTCTGCTGCACTACATCAGCGGTGCAAGGTACGGAATCATGATGATGAACATGTCCGAGGTGTACAACGGTGTCCTAAAGGGTGTGCAATCCCTACCGATCATCACAATCGTCGAGGAGAGCTGGAATCACACCGTTGGGTACTTCGTGAACAAAGCTATGATGGCCAAGAAACATATGGAGGAAAGCAGGCAATTCTCAGAAGTTATGCAGGCATACATGGATATAAAGATAAACAAGACTCGTTCACACATTGCCAGGCCCTTGGATGGTATCAGGAAGAAGCTTGAGATCCATCTCAAGGAGAAATACGTCATGGGTCATGCCAGAAGGGATCACAAACAAATTTGTATGATCGATGAAGAAGCGTCCTATGCGTGCAACAAGCCGTAGCTCTTTCACATGTGTACACAGCCTGCGTGGCGTGGGGGCAGCCCTATGCGCTGTACATCTCGGAATACTATGACATCCACCACATGTATGGCACTTGGAGTACGGAGTCCAACTCATACGGGCTAGATGTGCACTACAGGGACCTCTGGCCAAGGGAGGTGAAGTGGGTGTCGAACAACGCGCCCAAGCATGCCAGCCGTGGAAGACAGTAGTTCCACCACATCTGTAATGATATGGATGAAAACCAGTGTGGGCAATGAGTTGAACGGTCGAGATGTAGACTCTGCAAGATGGTTGGGCACTCCCTTAGCAACTGACCAAACAGGCCTAGCTCAAATAACGCACCGTAGCGATGAAAATATCATCCCCTATAGTATTGTTGCCTGTTTGTTTTCATGCATTTGGTTCCAATGTCTTAAATTTGTTCATGACCATAATGTAGCCACTTGTAATTAGTTTGTTGTACCATATGTTTTTACTTTGTACTTTGTAGTAATTACTTTTTTACTTTTTACTTTGTACCAGCGCTCCCCAACCACAGGAAGTGGGTAGCCCCACCCACGTGTGAGGATTCAGTATGCCCTCAGCCTCATTAAGTGGGAATCCCACTTCCCGCCCACGCACATGAAATGACGGCCACACATATGAAATGATATGAAGATACCTTCTCGGGCCCACGGCCTTATGGATGAAAAAATGCATCAATCGAATTGCACTTTAGCCTTGCACGATCTAGTCATCCATTCATGGAGAAAAAACGAGTTACTATGATGCGAACACATTGAAGCAGTAACAACAACATGCAACCGTCTACTACGGTATAGGCATGGATATGCATTACATAGACATATATCATACAAAGCACTACAGGTAACAATGCGAATCACAACAACATTCACTGTACTACACCTTCAAGATAACCAACACAAGAAAGAAAATAGCATGCAACATTAAGTTAATCTTGCTCTCCTGTCTATCAAAACGATGCCTCATCTCCACCATTTTGCTACCCCCATGAAAGCTTTCTCCTGTTGAACAATGTCGGGCCTAGTACTTATTTCATCTTCCCACACCTAAAATCAACAACCGTCTGGGCCATCCTGCAATTCAACAAAAAAGGTTTCCTAACATCTGTTAAACGATTGGAACCAACCCAAACTAAGATGACTCATTGAGTGAAACAGGCACTTGCAGTAGTTGTGTCCAAAATTCGTGGCTATCTGTGAGGTCATACGTTTGACAAGCGTGTTGCATTTCTAGCAAATCACTACGGGTGCTGACGAAGATGCACTTACTTGGCTCATCTCGACGCCTGAGGGAGGGAGAAGCAAGCGAAGGTAGAGAGGGGGAGAAATGCTTTAGGAAGTGAAGAAGAACAATGCAGGAGAAGTGCTTGAGGAATGACTCGGCTGATGTGTGAGGGAAAAACGGTCTTTTTGCATCCATAATGGAAGACAGATAATGGTCAGTACGAGTGACTGTAGATAGTTGAACTTCTAGTATACCTAGAGCTGGTATGTTCCACACAACAGGAGTAGGCTTACTGGGTTGGCACCATACTGTCCAGTCGAGATCACGCATGATGATGCTGTACGAGCGGGTCTAGATGCTCACTGGGTGGCACGACGCGATGAGGTGGTAAGCCAATCTTTGTACAATTTTTTGATGGCAACACGTTTCTAACTAATTCTCGTTTTCCTTACAATACGTCATTTCATGTAAATAACATCTTTACTAAAAGAGCCATGATAAAATGTAATCTTGCATGAAATAATAACCACTTTATCTCTATCTCAGCAAGGTAGCCTTGCGCAGCAATGTGATCCAACGAGTCACCTTTTTGCAGTGACGTGACCCAATGAATCAGCTTTTCACACCAACGTGACCCAACGCTAGCACAAGATACCTCCTCGGGCCCGTGATGTGACCCAACAAGGTTGCTTTGTGCACTGACAAGACCAAACGAGACGTTCTTGCACAGTGACAAGACCAAACAGAGCAGCTTTGTGCAGCGACATGATGCTACGCTGGTCCACAAATCGTTCAGTGTGTCCCTGCCTCGCGGATGCAAATTTGCCCAAATCAAATTGGACTTGTAAAGCATACACCGCGTCAGCTTAGCTTATAAGTACTACCCTTTTCGCACGGTGTTTCCTCCACCACAGCTACATCACTACTATGGAGAAGTAATTGAGGGAGATCACCCGACTCGCAAGGGCTACAACAGCCTAAGACGAACAAGTGGAGCGTGTTAGGAGGGCACCTCCCCGAAGCGAAGCCCCTTACCTCACCCTAACCCATACCTGAACATTCCCACCGAGTGTTTGCTGTAGGACCAGCCTGACGGGGAGACGCCCCTCTCTGCTGGTGCAGGGACGCATGCGAGTTTTTCAAGTCCAAGAAGCGATTGAGCTTAGACATGCATTACTAGGGATGCGGTAACTATGCTTGGGACTATCCCGACCGGTGTTGGGACATGGCTCACTACCGGCAGTCAGTAAGGATGGGTTACAGTATATTTTCCTACCAGTTCTCTTCTATGGCACAGACTAACAAGATCTCCCCTTTTCCTGCAGTCTTTCGATCCGCTATACACGTACCACAAATGGATCGACCGAGAGATCCACCCGCATGGCCAGTGATAGCTGGACCGCAAGGAGTGGGACGCCTAGACGGCACCCAAGAGGCTAGAGGCATTGCGGTGCACCGAAGATCGAAGCAAGCGTATCTAGAGGGAGACGCAAGCTCACCTAGAGGCGTGCAGGCGCAGAGAGCGCGAGGCTCGCAAGGAGGAGCACGAGAGAAAGCGCAAACTGACGGCCAAAGCCAACGCGACCAACAAGGACTACAACGCTGACCTCAGGAGGAAGGGCAAATAGCCATGGTCCACACAGTAGTTTGATCTTCTTCGTCCATATGTTCCATGTATTTCTAGTTCCCTAAAGACATGCGTGTGCCATCCTTGGTTCATTAGCCTACGTGTCATGTAACTCTATTGTCGGATCAACTGTCATGTTATTATCATTATGCCATTTATCCAAAGTTTTCCATGTATGAATTCCATGTTACATCGTAATATCATTTACACTCGTACTTACAAAGCATTGCCATCTCGATCATCCCCACAAAATTCTTTAGAAATTTATCGCACTACAACAACATATGACGATTACGAAATGTTATTGTGAGTCTAACAGATTTTGTACCCTTGAGAATATAGAAAAATCACAAACGGACCAACCTACCTTGTCTACCCTTTTATTTCCAAAAAAAATAACAACATACAAACAAGATTTGCTAGATGTATTACCTACAAAAATTACTCTTTATTCCTCCATAATAATTTCCATCGGAACAATTAAAAAATTATTATTAGTTTAAATCGGTGAACCGGTGGGTGACTTGTCAACATGTCGCTCACCGATTAACCGAAGGTATATTACTGTAATTTCGAACAGAAAATAGATTATTTCAAAAAGAAATTGTGTTACAGCGCTCCACAAATAAAATTTTATTTTTTTGTAGCTCATTTTCTATACCTAAGAATTTCTACAAAAAAAACTTTCAAATTTGTTTTCCTGTAAAATTAGTACAATTTCTTTTCTTAAAAAAAATCAGTAGTACAGTTACGTCGCGCCCGGGTGCAAGGCACGTTGCGTGGCACCCGAGCACGCCATCACGCCTCGTGCTGCCCCTGGGCGCGCTAGCCCTCTTGTGCACCACCCAACCGTGCCAGGCCACCCCGCGCGGTTCTCGACCACGCCAAGCACATCGCACGATGCCGGCCACACGAGGGGGCCATATACAGCATTTCACGGCGCCAGTGGCTATTTTCGAAATTACAACATTCAGGGCTAGATTGGCCAAAATTCGAGAAAAGATGAGTTGAAGAAGATGATATTGTGGGTGACGTGGCATACACGTGACCTCCACATTATCAAATTCGGATGCATATGTGCCACGCCAAGTCAAAACCACTTTCGAATAGGTAAAAGGGGTAATGCGATCTAGTTTTGACATGTCAAGGTTGTGTTTTAGACGGTTTTAGGATGCGTTTGTGTTATTTTTTGTTTGGAGAAGTTAGAAGCCAATATGAATACCCGGCTTCTTGAAGTGGCATTCTCACTCCTCGTTTCCATCTCGCTATGAGAATAAGACAGGGGGTCATGAACGTATCACGCACCACCCTTCTCTCGTTCCCGTCTTGTGCATGCATCTTTTCCTCATTTTTTCACCGCTTATATCCTCATTTTAAAAGTCACTTCTTTTAATCATTGTTGTTCATTTTCAGCCAAAAACCATCAGTATAAACGTCTCCTTGGAGTTGTGGCGCAGCCAAAACCAATGATCCCTTAAGAGTTGTGGGCTGGAAGTTCAGACTCACGGAACAGTGGAAGGTCGTAAAATTAACTTTTTTCCCTTCCATTTTGCCCCGTCATTTTCTGTGCAGTGTTGTGTTTTTTCTGCGCTAACCGATTCGCTGGGGAGCGTGGGCACGTTCATCGTTTCATTGCCCTAGGGACAAGTTTTTTCTTTTCTTTTTTTAAGAGAAACTGTAAGGGAAATCCCTACGGTATGTATATTAAAAAATAGCAAGAAATATTTACAGTGTTGGGATGAGAATGTGCAAAGCCCTAGAAGGGAAAATCATCTTAAGGAATCTAGCCAATGAAAAATGAGAGGCTTAAACATTCTCCTCTCTGCGAAGGTGATGATGCCCTTGTACAGTAGTACTTCCCGTGTTACAGCCTATTGTACCGATGCTTCGTTACAAGGACCGCTACACGTATTCAGCTGACAACGGACGTCTGACGATACATCGGCAACCAACAAACAGCCTGCGTTGTGAACCACACTTCTGCCGTGCTTCTGTGTACCGGTTGGTAATCAGGCCTTGTCTGATATGTCGCTAGAAACATTTTGTTCATAGCTTCGTACCACCAGTAATACTTGGCAACCTAAGGCGTGGAATGCAAACAAACAAAGCATTTCGGTGCTAGACAAAGCTCACCATTGCTCGCCTGCAGAACCCGAAGCTAGCTCTCTCACTTCACTAGTATAGTCAGCCAGAAGCCTAGAAGAGAGGGCTGGGCATTCATCCAGATGGTAACACACATTTCTGGTCGGTAGATGTGCTTTCGCCACATTCTTCTCTTGTAAAGCCTAACACACGGTTACATGGACTAAAACAAGGATTGTTACAACTAAAGCAACTCTTCTCAGAGTTTGATGCACTAGTTTAGGATAAATTACACACGATTTATGCCTCCCCCAATAAAAATATATGGAACCAAATGACAGCCAAAAGGGCAATTGTTAAATTATCCTAAATATACAGACAACGGCGACGCTAAACCACACTGAAACTATTCTTACGGAAGCAAGTCACAACTGGGAAGCAGCCTTGGCAATATGCAGCTTTAACACTTCGAAGCATCAGTTCTGGCAGACGAACACAGACCTAATGGGGGTAGTAAGTCCCTTAACTGTTCACAACAAGGTGTATATTAGCAAATAACTGCGGCACCAACGAAAACCCACCTACGTATCAAATGTATCAACACATGAGACATTTCATACAGATAGAGATCAAAATAGCATCTGATTCCATGACAGTGCAAGCATCAGGATGGAATATATACCTTGCAGAGGAGCAGCAGTTCCAGGGAAGGTCTATATCTTCAGTTTGAGATGTCCCCATTATGGTACTGGGCAATGAAAAGAAAAAGGCTATCAGCAGACGTACATATATAAGGCCACTCCTCGAAAAAAGAATATATCAAACGCCTACGTTATAGACTGTCCTTTGAATGTTGATGGGTGAACAGAATTATGGATACCTCATGCACGAAAATGCTAAAAATTATAGTACTGGATGCCTTACTTACATGAGGCAGATGCAACACATATTAACATCTTTTGACTCAGATCATTACACATATCCAAAAGGTTTTTGCATTTCTAGCAGATGAAATAAACGCAAACCTGGCTCTGCCTGGATACATTCTTGTTCATGTACTGATGGAATGAACCTTGCTTTATGCATTATCAAGCATCAACTCTTCCTAGGCAAAATATCTAGTGCTTGTGTGCTCTGATACACCAGACTATCAATCAACCAAAAAGGAGCGTTCCAACAACATAGGGGATGGAGGGGCTAATCTATTGACTCACAAAGTTCCAACTTGAGCAAAATTTGCAAACCCCTTAACTCTGATCAAATGAAACAGAGGGATCACAGGCAATATTATTCTCTACATTTATCTCTCTCTCTCTTTTTGTTTCTTCCTTTACATACCGGGCTAAGAGTATGATTTAGAAGGGACCAGCGTGTCAGTACTCAGTAGCATGGGAGCACCACAATCAGGTGGTAGCACTAGATATCTCACATTTTTGCAGTTATGATAATACAAATCACAAATGTAAGCATACCAGAATTTATTCCTAGTTTCCTACTGATTGCATCATTGCACTAGTGAAGATTCACAAGACCGTCATTACAGAACATGCAGCTTAATAGGAGTTTGGTAAGCTGTTGAGTCCAGACAATCTACATAGAAATAATATCCTACAACATGACAAAATCAACACAACTGCCAATCAACTGGCTAGTGTACCTTTTCAAGTCAAAAGGCATGATGATGTCTCATAGGCACCAGAAGTTGATAGCACATTCAGTGAATCTTTTTTTGGCAAAGATCAACTACGCCAACTTTCTGGCAGTACTCAAGCTAAACATTGTGGTTCCAAACAACATTACACAACTAATGTTCCAAACAACATTATATGTCAAGCATATTTAAGATTAATCACCTGAGGTTGCATATAACCAATTCCTTGGTTGTATGCTCCTTGTTGGCCCATCTAAAAAGAACACAAATAGTTCAGTTTTTCAGCATTATCAAAAGAACAAGAAGAAAACAGACATATACTAACTCCTTGTACACTTGAGCTACTTGCTCCCACATGAGGACCAACTGCATCCTTTTTAACAGAGCCATCACCAGCTTTTGCAGATAACTTACTGTCACCCTATTAATTATCGAAGTAAGGAGAGCTGAGTTCATCACATCTCAGATTTATGTAGGCTCGATAGTACAATAATGAATCATAACAGCATCCTAACCCTAGTAAGAAGTATAGCAAACATTGTAGGGGAGCAAGAGAACTTGCAAGCAGCCAGAGAAGCCAAATGAACAGCTATTAAATGGTGAACATCAATGAAGAAGGTATACAGTTCTACTTGAACCTAACATTTCAGTTGCCTGTATGGTGCAAGGAAATGGTGTATATGAACAGTCCATTATAAATGTACCTTTTTTTTGCCCTGTTGGTAAGAATCAATATAGGCAACTACTGGTACTAGAAAACTTTAAAAAGCATATTCACCTAAGTAGGTTATTATAGGTCTGTCTATATAGACTTTTGGCTCAGCCTTTGACTTTGGTTTATGAACAGTAACAGCTCATAGAGAAGTTTGTAGAAAAAGACACTCGTGTGCGATTTTAGCCAATATAAATGAAGTTGTTGTAGTGTATACTACAATCGACTAGTAGTCTTACCTTAAAAAGACATTCCGTTTGAAAACTAGGTACTGTAAAAAAAACTATTTACGGTAGAAAAGCAGTTTTTAGAAGTCAATATGAACAGAGCTATAAATACCCTACTACATCAATTAACAAGATCTTCACAATTTGAAAATATATTCAAATATCCAATAGATAGGCTATATGCCTTCATAATTTGAACATGGACAGTTTAGTTGTGTACAGATGAGCTAAAATCATGATGGAGACAGGCTCAAATAAAATTATCATTTTTCCAATCTGATTACATCTTCATCTAAAGTTCCAAGTTGCAAGGCATCTTCATCTCAATGTCTAAGAACACATGAAAAAAACTAGGAGGGATTCATCATCAAGCAACAATACTAGCTTACCAAACATAATTAAAAATAGTTGAATTGACATACCTCCATCTGCAATCAGCATAGTCATCCACCAAACAGAAGACAAACAAGACATGTCAGATGGACAAACAAACCAAAAAACAAGCATGTACAAACTATGCATAAACTATAAGCTGTGCTAAAAAGTGTTGCACAGACATTTGTTATTTATTCATTAAGCTAGTTAGCTAGATCATGTATGACCTGTAAGCACGAGGCATAGCTTCAGTCAAGAAATTTAGGAACTTTCTAACGCAAAGATGCTATTTTATTTCATTTGTGTCGGATATAAACTTTTCTGATAAAATGTAGGGTTTCAGGTAGACATACTACCTGTCCTTAATAAGTGCTGTTTTATCCTCATTCATGGATAGAAATTAAGACTTGATACAAGGTTACTACATACATCTATTAATTGGGATCAAATAATTGGGGCATGTATAAGGGAATGTAGTGTGTGCTTTTCAGGCCAAGAAATTGTTTCCAATGGATTAATGGCCCAATACAACTCTTAGCAGAGCTTCAACCCATTGTCCCATTCTGTCCTCCGAATAAGAGTAGTTTTGGCATGCTTCACATTGGAATGATAGAGCAACACTTGTTTAAAGACAAGCAGCTCTGTGAAACAACAAAGCTAAATCAGTTGATTGGTACCACAAGTAGTGTGGGTCATCCATCGGTCCCCATGCTGAACAAAAATTATTTAAACTTGCCAATTAAGGCTAAGCAAAACAGAGCAAATTAGCTAATTAAGGCTACAACTAAAACAGACGAACTGGTGATGGCCCTACTTAACTCCCAAAGCACCAATCCGACTTTATCATCTCAGAATCACTCCAATTTCGATTTTACTCAAACATCCACAACAGTACGCACCTCTCTGTACTTCTGCAGGTAGACCTTGAGGGGTTCGATGTATTCCTCGAACCCCAGCGTGGCCATTGCCCACAGCAGGTCGTCGCCGTTGATGGTCTTCCGCTTCTCCCTCTGGCACTTGTCGCTCGCCCTTCAAACAGCCAAATCACTGACAACTCAGCACAAACCCACCAAAACCAAAAGGCTAACAGGCCATTCCATCCCAGCCAAGCCAAACAGAGCAGCAGCAGGCCCACTCACTCGCTGGTGATGAAGGAGATGAACTCAGAAACGCACTCCTGCACGGTCTCCTTAGCGTCCTTGGCGATCTTCCCGTTGGCCGGGATGGCCTTCTTCATGATGCGGCTGATGTTGGCGATGGGCAGGAACCGGTCCTGCTCCCTGACGCCCCCTCCGCTGCCTCCCCCGCCCCTGGGGCTGCCGCTGTCGTGGCTCCCGCCGCCGCCCCCGGGGCTCGCCGGCGCGTCCGACATGCGCTCCCGCTCCTGCACCACCACCACGGCCGCAGCCGAAACCCTAGATCCATCAGATCGGCCCACCCACCCCACCAAACCCTAGCCCCTGGAAGGCTCGAGAAGGGCGCGGGGGAGAGAGAGAGAGGGAGGGAGGCGTACCTTATATAGGTAGCGCGCGCGCGCGCGACGTGGAGGGCGGGGAGAGCGAGGTGGTGAAGGGGGAGGAAGCGAGACGAGGTGCGGAGCTGCGGTGAGGGCGGCGAGTGGGAGATCGGACGCTGGAGAAGAGAAGCGGCCCAGGCGGGTGCGATTGCGGGGGTCGGAGTATCCGGACCGTTCGTGGGGTATAAATTAGCCGGCCGCCGCGTGGGCGCGGGGCTGGCCGGCGCACCGTGGACCCGGTGTAGGATGGTGTTGCAGGAGGGGAGGGCTTTCTTTTTCCTGGACCTTTTTTTTCATGTGTTTAAAAGTGGTTTTTGGCGTATGGACAGGCCTTAGGATTTGTACAATAAAATGACATAGACTCTATAAAAAGTGTCACATAGAAATTTTACTAAGGTATATGAAAGAGAAAGAGGAGAGAGAGGAGACCGACTGTAATTCTACAAATAGTCAAAACGCAAGAAAATAGCCTGCTATAGACGGTAAATATGTGGTGAATGGACGTTTGTCAATCTTATATCTAGGAACATTGATACTTGACTGATGCCTCTATGTTGTGACTTGGACCGCTAAGTTGTTTGTGATCAAATAATCACATTGACACTCAGTTTTTTCCCAATAGTAAGGTAATGTAATATATGGCCAATTGTATTGGCAATAAAAAAGTTATTTGAGTTACACATTTGCGTGCGTCTTCCAAATTATAGGTGTACCTATCATCTGCACGTTTTATCTCTGGTATGGTAGCACAATATGTTTGTTACAAGGTTGGTGAATGGGTGCTTTACAAATAGGAGTATTAATGACCTGTGAATTAAATCACACAAATCATCCTACGTGATTTAATTGAGTTGCCCTTTCAACGTTCATCATCAAGATGTAAACATCCTATATTTTGGTAGTAACTTGTCGCTTGCGCTTTTCTCATAATTACCAAAGCGTCGCTTGCGCTTTCAGTATTGATTGGAACATACGACATCGACCACCCATAAACCTTAGGCCCTGATCAACTCGGCTTCAGCTTCCGGCTTATTTTTCACTATTTATAAGTTTCGTCTTTTTCTGAACTTTTGGCTTTTTGTTGAGCTTTTTTGCCGGTTCTTTTTTTTCCCGTATTTGTTTGTATTATACGTAATGGGCTAACATATTTTTTATATTTTTAATTTTTTTTAAATTTAATTATGCTAAATAAGTCTCTGTCAGCTACAGTGCTTTTTTCAGCCAGCTACAGTGTTTTCAGCCATAAGCCATGAGGCTTTCAGCCGAACCGATCACCACCTAAATCTTTCCTCACAAGTTTCTACACAACCCCCAAATGGTTACCGAAAAATCAGTTCTGATTCTAAAAAAAAGAGAAAACTATCAATTCCAAAGCGGCCGGACCATATAAGTCAGGCAACCTAAAAAATGTCTTTTGACAAGATACTAACCACGAAATCAAGCAAGTCTTTTGTGTTATGAAGTAACAAACATATCAACTATATACAGCTTTAGATGGCAAGATGATGCAAATAGCAAACCAGCTTATCATCCTCGGACAGAATTATAGTTAAATACAGTTTTTGAGTTGCGAAGATCAAGCTGTATGAGACCAACACTTCTCAGAAATGATTGTAATCACTTGCACTGACATTTATTTTTTAAGTTTAGACTTACTGGCAAAGCAACAGGGAGTAATATACCATATCATCTTCAGGACCTACACTTAACCGGCATATATTCCACAGAAACGTATGATTGCCATAAGCAATTACCAGGGCAGATACAGGACTAAACTGCATCTGGATGCGAAACGTCTCACCGTTTTCTAGCCACTTCGGCTGCCCAGCTGTAAGGCAGAGGAGGTCGACTAGAGAAGATAAATAGCCGCTTTTAGTATTTCTTTGGTTAAAACCGATTTTCAGATGTAAAAGTATAAATCAAATTAGTTTTGTTCAAGTAATGACTAAATTATCTGGTTTTATTAAGTGATCAACAGCCTAAGTCAATATCAAGATTTGCAATTCTAGAGTGACAAACAATTAATATAATTCTAAAATTATAAATTACAAGAATGTAAATAGCACATGAAGCCAACTACAATTAACACAATCTCTTTTTAACGAGGTGTTCAGAGATTTACCGGTCTCTAGTCCACGTTGAGATCAACCCAAACGAATTGAATTGGCTCTATAAATTAAGCCAAACACCTCAAACCCACTAGTTGTTGCTCTTTCCCACTATGGGTAGGTGAGCTCCAACCTTTACAATACGTCGGGCCTTCTCACAAGATTCTTAAGAAGATCACCGGACCATAATGCTTCCATGTCGTCTAGGAGTCTGACAACCTTCAAGAGTAATAAGCTAAGCAATTGTTTCTCTCACCAAATGCAACACATGTACATGTGAGAGGAAAAGCTCATACTAGCTCAGGAGAACAAAATAAGATGCATCAATCTTACTCCCAAACGGCCATGATGGGTATTTATAGCCCTCCATACAAAACTAGCTATTGGAACAAGATTCCAGCAAAAACAGCCAGGACTAGTTAGACCACCAACACATGGCTGGTCCGACCAGCCCCACTGCAATGGCTAGAAAACTAGTCGTTATAGAGCAGGCCGGTCAGACTGCCAACACAAAGTCCAGTCAGACCGCCCGATCCGATCAAACTGCTCAAACAACGCCGGTCAAACTCAGCTAAAACATTAGATACATAAATAATATGCTTTCTGAAAAATGGTACCAACTACACATCCAGTTGACCCGCTCCACCGATCAGATCGCTCACATAGAGCTGGTCAGACCGCCGGTTGATCCAACTGCTCACACAGAGTGATTGAAACTGCCCTAAAATCTCGGTTGACGAGGCTATAGTAATCCTCTAATTATTACATCATCATATTCTCTGAGTATACCCCTTATCGGTAAAAGAGAGATTTTATAGAGTAGTCATAAGTTCTTCTACGACTATATGGCCATATGTCCTTCTACAAATGTGTGGTCATAAGTCCTTTTACGACTACTTCTTAGTTGTAAGTCTTTCTATGACCACATAAGTTGTAAGTTCTTCTACGATCATATAGTCATAAGTCTTTTTACGACCATGTGGTCGTAAATCCTTCTATGACTACTCCTTAGTCGTAAGTCTTTCTACGACTACATAAGTCGTAAGTTCTTCTACGACCACATAATCGTAAATGGTCCTGCGATTACCTCGTGGTCGTGGACCTTCCTGCAACTAGTCTATCTCTGACTAGCTTGTCTACGACAACCTATTGCATAGTGGGTTTTTTCTAACAAGGCGATTAGAATGTGTGTTTATTCCTAATAACCGCACATGATCTCTCTCTGACAACAACCGTCATATGACGAATAGGCCACCACGTCTCTCTCTGACAATAACTTCCGTCAAACGGTTACTCCTGAAGCGTTGAGATGTCTTTTGGCACAAGACAACGGCTACCGCTTCGTCAACTACATAAATGTTGATGTCGGAGAAGAGAAGGAGCAATGAAATCACAGGAGATCAGATCAGGAAATAGTGCTAGACATTTTCACATTACTCTTTGTTGTAATTAATTTCTCTAAGCAATATCCACATAGAACGTAGAGTTATTATTCTCCCAGGAGAAGGCCTGAACCTGTATAAAAATTCTCGTATTTCTACTCTACATGTGCATAGTCCGAGTTTTCTAGAGTTTTCCCTGAATCCAAACAAATTATACGTAAGTTCGGTATTAAAACACCTACAACTAGCACCATCTGTGGGGATATTCTTCTTCAGACTCCGGTAGTTTCATTGTCGACAAGTTCTCTTTCTTTTGATGTCCTCATGACAGGGGAGTGGAATAAGAATTGGTTCAACTTGGCCGACTACGCAGATCTTGACATGAATGCATGCTACGACTTCGAACAAACAATGTTTGCTTCCGACAGTGAGGTTGTCCATGGAGATCCATCCTGGGATCTCAAAGACCGCACCACACGAAAGGCTAAGGAGGGATCCATATCCCTCGTAGCAGTACGCCATACGGAAGAATCAGTTTCCCCGGATGGCAAGGGTCAATCCGACCATGAATAGGACTCGCAACATGACGAGGGGCCCGCTCCCAATTGTTCGAGTCCCCTAGCGACCACTCCAGCAGTTTCAGCGAGCCCTGGAGGCTGTCATTCTGGGAATTCATCACCAACTAGTGATCATAACTCTCCAGTTGTTCATGTAGAGAGCGTGGGTGGGCTCCCTGTGAGTCCGTCCGCACTCTTGTATGGTCCAACTCCCACCAGAGGCGGTCATAACCCAAAATTCCCCTACCTGGTGGGGTTCATTCTAGGCCGCAATGTGCTCTCGCTGGAACATTCTTCAAACGAGGGGTCCTCCCTCAAAAGTGGAGATTCTAGATAGTGGTCTTTGCCCTCCCCGCAGATTCTGATCACTCTCTCGGAAGAAGACATGAGGATCCTCCCCATCAGTCACACCCTACCACCCCTCGTCAAGATGGTGAGGAGACCTCCAGTGATGAACCAGGTCAATTCTCTGATAAGCGTGGGAGAAATCCTAGAAACAACCGCTCTCCATTAAGGCAGCCACAACTAGCCTTAGAGATTGGGGATCCCAAGACTGCCCGAAGGAGGTGATTGGTTGCACAAAGGTCTTTGCCTAGGCATGCCCAGTACCAGTCTGAAAAGGCTCGAGAGCTTCAATGCATCAATGACTTGCTCAAGAACCTGACCCTAGAGATCGCTCGAGCACCAAGCTATGACCACTTCGCCGAAGGGATCACACGAAGGCTCTACAGCATGATGGACAGATTCAAGCAGCCTCATCGGCATAGCTCTGGGAGTCAAACAAGTACAACCACATCTAGTCATTCATAGAACTCACCCCATGGGGTTCGATATGATGACAGGTCGCGATGGTCTCCTAACCACAACTCTAGCCAAAGTAGAGTTCCTCAAACGACTCTAGGCAAAGAATTTACAGCAGTAGATGGAGTACGGGGAGTACTACCCTCGTATGGATGAGGCCTACTACAGATTGGGTCCATCCACTACCGGGCATCATCGAGTACAATCACCTGGTGACGCCAATTACCCTTTCCTGCAAAGGAGGCTTTAGGAACACGTTACTGGATGTCGGGTGTTCATTCATGAACTCCGAGCACCATGGTTTTGCCTGGTATACATGGAGAAATTTGATGGGTCCCAAAATCTTATTGAGTTTCTTCAAATTTACACGACTGTGGTTTGGGCGGCAGGAGGAGATGAGTACATCATGGTAAACTATTTTTCAATTATGCTCGAAGGGTCTGTTTGGTTATGGTTGCTCAACCAACCATTCGAGTCGATCTACTCATGGCAACACCTCTGTAGTCTTCTATTGGCTAACTTTCAGGGCACATACAACTGCCCTAGAAAAGAAGACGACCTACACCGAATGCAGTAGAACAACAATGAGATCCTACGGCAATTCATCAGGCGCTTTAGCTAGGTTTGTAATTCAATTCTAGAAGTCTCTGACGCTTTTTTCATCAGGGCGTTCAAGCAGAGAGTCCACAACAGGAGGTTCACAGAGGGCATTACCTTGCACCCTCTGACCACTGTCGCCGAGCTCTTTGAGATGGCTGACCGCTACACGACTACTACTAAGGTGGTCGAATGGACTAGATCCATTGATCAGGTCAATCAAATTCCCAATGAGGAAGGTGAAGGTAACAAGAGGAAGCAGAAGGCCAAGAAATCCAAGAATAAGGCCAAAGGTCAGAAGTCTTGGGCCGACAGTTCGAAGGAAGTCTTGGCCATAGGCAATAAAGAGCCACAAGACCCCAAGCAATACTTTAATCGAGGCAAAGGCAAAGCACCCGCATGGAAGGACAATGAGTCTAGGTGATGTCCACTTCACAAGGAGGGACACAATCTTCGCAACTGCCGAGTTTTTCAATGAAAACTCGAGGATTAGAGCAAGCATTGAGTTATGAGCACATGATGATACTCAAACTACTAGACAAGACCCCTCTTAATATTACGATTACTTACACTAGCAATCCGGACTTCTAACCAAACACCAAGACCGGTAAAAAACTAGAAACACATCTTTAATCTATGTTCGTTATACATTTACCTTGCGCATCTACTTAGAGATTAATGACGAGCATCTCCTCTCCAAGTCTGGTCATTGTCTAGATTTGTACCAAACACATGATGCATCCTCTTAACTTAATAGCCTTCAACACATGAAGCCATCCACCATTTCGAGATCTCAACTTGGTGGCCATCAACACATAATATCATCTTTAATCTCGAATCTTGACTTGATAACTATTAACACATGATATCATTCGAAGTCTTCATGGTTATGGGACATTAACTATTTCACAAACTCAACAAACATATTAGTCCCATAATATATAATGATGGAACTGGATTCTTCATCAGCAAAGCACCTTCTACTTCAACGAGAAACTTTAAGAAAAAAAATAATACAACACGAAGGCAACATAGCTGAAACAAAACCAGTATAGACACACGACGAATTTGCCAAAAGTAGTTGGGGAAAGTAAACCCTGCCAAAAGTAGTCGGGGGGTAAGGTTCCAAAACCCAGAACCGGAAGAAATTCTGACCGGCGGTCGATAACGGTAACCGACCGGTTACTAGAAAAGCCAGCAAAAAATCGATCACAATTTAAAAATCAAAACTTGAATTTTAGGATATTTTAAAACCGGTAACCAGAAAAACCAGCCAGTAACCGAAAAAACTAAAAAAAGGGGCCAAAATTCAAAAATCAAAAATTGATACTTGACGGTTTTTCGATTACCGGTCTCCACCGGTAAAAACGGTAACCGACGGTTACCGACTGGTAACCGACGGGTAACCGCCGGGATTTTGAATCTTGATCGGGGGGAAGTAAACCCCGTTTGGAACGTTCAAATTTCACCGCATTCACGCAATCTATGTAAGAATTGAATTGTTCCAATGAAATTTCTACATCCCAAACAGGACGACAAAGCGAAGAGTCGGGACTGTTTATATAAACATAATTGCCGTAAGTTAGGTAAAACAAGTTTCAGAAGGTGAACACCAAGAACCATAGATAGGTAATATTAACACTTTTGACAGCCACGCATATGTACACCAAATGAGAAGGTTGCATAAATAGTAGCGAGGTAGGTTGATGGTCGCCATGTGGGCGACTGGTAGGTTGATGGTCGCCATGTGGGCGACTGCTCGAGCACACACCTAAAAGCTTCTACCACTATATACATAGAAGGATAGATAGGATGGACCGGCGACCATAGGATGGACCGGCGACCTCTGTTTTTTTTTCTCCTAACATTAACTCCACCGAATCGTGTCATAAGTTAAGCAGTGAACAGCCCAGATTTACACCATGTTTTCCTACGTGATACCTACAAAACACGGATTTCTACTGCGTGTGCAGCTAGCCTTGCTATCAGTTTCCAGTTAAGATAAGTGGAAGGACCCCTGGCCTTCCGTAATGGCGTAGAGTAGTTTCTCCCTCATCCTTTCCTGCAGGTTGAGGATAAAGACTTGCTGTTAATACAAATGTACAATAACTGGAACTAAACCGCTGCATCATCGTATACTATGTTCGGTATGCCATTTACTGCAATTTGGTTGTGCCTGACCTAAAGCTTCGCTTTAGTTTATGAAGTTCCACAATATACTATTGATTATACCATAAGCAGAATGGAAGTAAATTTATCTAGTAAGAGGAGTTCAGTTTAGATAGCAGAATGGTAGCAAGTTCAGACCTTGGAAGAGTAGGGAGGTAACTTAAGATAGTTAGCACAAGTCATCACACTCGGCAGATCATCGTCAGCATCGTTGCTGTTATGCTGTTGATTGTTGTATCACACAGGGTTAGCAAAGATGGTAAGACTGAACTGATCCAGAGAGAGCTTTGTAATGAAAACAGACCTTCCGAACAACCGTCAACTTCGGATTTAATGCAGCCAAACCGCCTAGAGGGAGTCGAGGTGAACCCGTTATGAATTGCAAGAAAGCTCGGCGCTGATGGCATCCAAACTCTTGTATGATCTCCAACAACTGCAATGTATTTGGAATTTATTGTTATGGTACTGTGCTAAATTTCTGTTTAAAGAATAAGCCTTCACTAACATTTCACAAAATTTATTTCACATTCAAAATATACCAACTAAAATAAACTTACATTAATGACAGGAGGGCTGCTGGAAGTGTAGCCATGATCAAATTTTATGTGATCCACAAGTTTCGCAAACTGTTCAGAAACAAGGTATCAACAAGGGAAATAGAATAGTTACAGAATATCAATATATTCCAACAAATGACAGGCACATACATCCCAAGTATCTTGTTCACCACAGAGTAATCGCTCCAGTTCACACACTGAGAAAACCTGGAGTGTGCTTAGTGGAAATACCTGCAATACCCAGTGTTGGTGTGTCAAAATAAAATGAATTAATCAAATGAACAAACAGTAGAGACAACACCTGAGAAGAGTGAACATTCAAAATGGAAATTGAACATAGAGCTCGTATCACCCTATGGGCAGCACAGGGAACCACACTAGCCCCTAAATACATCTAAACCTGATAAATGAGGAAGCTCTATGTGGTAGGAGGAGGGAGGGCTAGTCAGTTGCCAAAGCATAATCCATTTTTTATTCGAAATTACAGAAATATACCCGCGGAATTTTTTTTTACAAAAATAGGCTCAAGTCGCCCAATGGGAGGGCGACTGGAGCCTATCGCCCAACCAGAAGCCGATTCTGTTCCTGTCGCTCAACCATTGGGCGACTTTAATGCAGTCGCCCAATGGTTGAGCTATAGGTATCAAATCTTCGCCAAAAATAATGAAAATTGGTAGGGCTATTCTTCATACATCCAAAAGCCTTCAAAAAAATTTTGAGCAATTTCGGCTACGGGATCAAAAGTTATAGCAGTTTCAATCGAGGTCGAAACGAATTTGAGTCCGTCTATAACTTTTGATCCCGTAGCCGAAATTGCTCAAATTTTTTTCTGAAGGCTTTTGGATGTATGAAGAATAGCTCCACCAATTTTCACTATTTTTGGCGAAGGTTTGATACCTATAGCTCAACCATTGGGCGACTGCATTAAAGTCGCCCAATGGGAGGGCGACTGGAACAGAATCGGCTTCTGGTTGGGCGATAGGCTCCAGTCGCTCTCCCATTGGGCGACTTGAGCCTATTTTTGTAAAAAAATTTCCCGCGGGTATATTTCTGTAATTTTAAATAAAAAATGGATTATCCGTACAAAAAATTCTAATTATTAGTATCAGAGACAAGGGACAATTTGAAGTTTATACATACTGGATTAAGATTGCTTAAGAAATACAGAGGATTATGATGTCAATCACAAAACGAAAGGCTTTTGCAGTGTCTGGTTACAGCTTTACTGTCTAATTCCTCCAAAGACTGTGTGCTAGTAAGACATCTTGTTGCATGCCGTCATTGGTCCAAACAAACATCAAACTAATATGTAGCTGCCATTAGTTACATAGTATAAGTAGAAAACTGCCCTTAGTTACATAAGTATAAACAAAGGAGAAGAACCACACCATGATAGAGCATACCTCATTGAATCCTGACTTAAAAGCCTCCAGCTGTCTTGCGATTCCACTTTTAACTGTTGCCTCAACAACAAAAGAAACATATTCTTCTAAATTCTCAACATTTACCTGAAAATAACATAAGCAATTTAGTAAAAACTTCAATCTGCTGAGAAGCTAGCAACAGAAAGTGCATGCTTGTATACACTTACATTATCTGAACTACTCTCTGAAGAAAGCACATATTCTGGATAACCTGGGAGAGCAAAATCAATAGCAAGATCCTCAATTTTACAACCTCGATAAAACAGATCAAATGTGCTCTGGCAGTCCCTACTCAAACTTGATTCTAAATATTTTCTCCGACAAGCAAGCGCTTTAAACTCCACAAGGGCCATTGCCAGATCAGGATCAAATGAATGGATATCATATATATTAAGCTCCTAACAAAGAAAAAGCTTATTAGATAGACATAAAAAGTAAAACAAGCATAACGAACATCATCCACATTTCAAGAATGTAGGGTCCAAAATACCTGTCCTAGGATAAGCTTGTAGAACGCTTTAGAAAATGGAATGTCGAGAATTCTGCTGTCTTTAATTGCCTTTGCAACAACCTGACCAAGGAGGTGGAATCTTTTATTCACTTCTGAGAATGAAGCACAATCTACAGAGGCAGGCCATGGTCTAGGAAACAGTCCATTGGGGGCTACCACAAATCTGGAACCACCATGAGCATTGTCAGTGCCAGCTTCACAAGGAAGCTCCCCCCTCCACATGTATAAACCAGACTTCTGAAACTCATGGCTTATCAATGTATAGAATTCCATCGTAGGGCCTAAACCTGTGCCTACTTCCTCATTATATTCTACTTCGAGCAGTGCATTACTCCGAGCATGTGACTGCATCATTTTAGCAGCTGAAACTAGTATATTGTCGCGATCGACTTTGAACTTTTTCCGTGAAAAGGAAGACCCCCTTTCTAATGTTATATTGTTACCACTGGGGTCTATCATATGCCCATGTTGCATTGTCAAAGAACCAAATGCTGTCAGTTGGAAATACTTCCATCTTGCCTCAAAAGAAAACAAGAAAGGACATGCAGACATCAGTTCAGTACACCATAAAGGCAGACACCAAGACCTTAAAACCAACGGATCATGCATCTGTTGCTCCAGTTTATCTGTCAATTTAGCACTGACAAACTCCTGCTGTGGAACTGAAGAAACGGCAACTTTCAGATCATCGAGGTTAGTAATCCTTCCATGAGCAAAAGCATGGTTTCTCTCATCAGACACAAGGTGAAAGGAGTATTGGTTTAATCCCTCTAAAACTTTTAGCATAAACAATATGTCATATGATGGACTTGATCTATCAAGTTTGCAAGGAAGCTTGCCAAGCAACAGGCTGCTAAAGAAAGGAAGAGTCTGCCACATAAACCCGCTTTTACTGTCATTTGTTGATGTTGCTGCACTAGATGAATGCTTAGGAGAATTGTTTGTTTCTGGATTTGCAGCTGTTCTAAATGTAACGTCGTGCACACTGTGCCAAAACTGGGTGTCCAAAATTATGTCAGACCCAGCATTGATCTGATCTTGCAGGATTGATTGATACAGAGTAACAGATCGGTCAAGCTCTTTTCCTTTTAAGCTAAATATCAATTTTGGTTGTGCAGCATGATCACTCAAGATCAACGTGTTTCTTTCTGATTGACCTGCAGCTGCACATTCATTGCCATATTGAGGTTACCAGAAAAGGAGGCAGTTTGCAAATCAGAGAGTAATGGTGAGTGTTAGGACAATACTAGACTACATGTACTCACCAGAAGATGAATGTCCTTGCTTTGAGCATGGTTCCGCAGATGGATTTTGATTTTCACTTAAAATACCCTGAAAAAAGAGTCATTTTAGTCTTAAAACAAGGAAAATGTTCATCAAAATATTTTACAGAGCATTCTTTGCAGAAATAGCATAGCAGATAGTACATGCATTTCTAAGAAGTCAGTCCAACTAGTTGTTTGTAAAATAGGCATAGTTTACAGGCAGACAGCAAACATATTTATAACATGGAACTAACAACAAAGTCAAACACATCTTCAACCAAAAACAGCTTATATTTCTCTATGTTTATTTTAAAACTCGAACTTGAAAATAATAGGTGGTAACTGCAAAGTGTGCAATGAAGTTGAAGGATATATGGCATTCTTACAATACTAAAGGAAAACTAAAAATCTAAGCAAGTCACACTCATCAAAAGAGCTTATCATATTCAAGATTCTTAATTACTCGTGTTTCTTAATATATTTACAACATAGACAGAACAACACCTCTGATGGCGGAGAAGATTCGGGTGTGGAATCTCTTTCCTGAGGATCATCTTCAGCATATTTGCTTTCAGAAGCAATACTACTAGGTGATGATTCAGCTTTCTGATTGTTTGTGTCTGCACTAACTTTGGGCCACAAAAATTCTTCAATAGAATGCAAGGAGGAAGATATTTCCAAATTCACAGCATTATCATAGCTCGACAAGTTCGTTTCATCTTCATCCTTCTTGAATCGTACTCGGATACATGGAGTAATTGTTGAGTGCCTAGTAGGGATATCAGAAATATTGCTCCTTGGCTTGAAATTGTGACTCAGTATCACTGGAAAGTTGTCAAGAGAAGTAAGAGCATTCTGTAGCTTCCTTACTAATAGTGTCAAGAGCATATCACCCCAACCTTGCCCCATTCTTGAAAAACATATCCAAGCAAATGACTGAAATCTTTTCAGCACAGCAAAAAGATGGTCAGTATCGTGATCTTTCAGATTTTCCTCCACCTGTAGGTACTTGCCATTAGAGAGATAATTTGACAAAGATTTGACCAATCCACTCTCAAGGAATTCAAAGGTCGTCATTGTTTCTCCCCCATGAAGCTCCATCATTACCTCACTTAAAATGTTAGTCAAGTGTTCTTCATTTTGGAGATTGTCTTGGTTTAATGACTTATCTGCAGAGTCATTGAGAACTGCACAGCAAGTTTTGAGTTTCTGCAAAATCTCTGTTAACCCCATCTCAGCACTCACTGCTTCGGGAGTAAAGTAGGTTGTCTTCACATGCCTTGCAAAAGTAAAAAGGTTGCCCTTCCCAGCCCTACAAGTCCTTGTTTCGGCAGCTTCGGATCCGAGGGAATCAAATGCATAGCAGAAACATGTAGGTTTATTTCTTATGACAGGTTGATTCTCTGATTGTTCGGTGTCATCAGAGAGATGAGGACTGGATTCCTCTTGCATAAGAAGAGCCTCAACTGCATAGACTACACCTTCTTTGATAAAAGATCCAAGGTAAGCATCGGGAAGCTTTTGCATGAGAATCTCAATGATCTTTAGTGATGAGATTAGCACATGATGATCCTTCCGAGACAATAAACCAGCCAAGAAGCTGCCACATAGATAAAAAATATATGTTCATTTAGAATCAGCAATTTTAGCCCAACTCATATGCAAATGTTATCTTGCCTATGACTGTCATGCAAGAAATGCATTCCCTCTTTAGCATGTCATTTTTACCTTGATATGTTTGTTTCCTTGAGCAACCCTTGAAGCATTTCAGGTTTACTGAAGTAACAGATGTTATTTACAATTGAAGCACAGCCATAGCAAATGTATGAATTTGCCCCAGAGTTGACTGCCTGCACAAAACAACATACTCACTTCCAAATTTCAGAGCACAAGAATTGTTATGAGCTGTTAGTTTGTTATTATCAACAGACCTTGATCAAGACAGGAAGAATATCCCTAGAGAACTGACACAAAAACCTTGGTTCATCCACAATTATTTTTTCTTTCGCAAGCACTATCTGGGTGTCTTCAATATCTCTTGCCACTGAAGGAATAAGCTGGTTTGCTAATTTCAGAGCTTCGTTAACCTGATATAAGCACCATTAAATTATCAAATCATGTGGATGTCTAGATGACAATTAAGGGTGTGCACTCTTTAAGAATGCCTCTTAGCATAGCAAAAGGAATCAAGGGATGCACTTGGACAAATTGTACTCTTCTAGTTACTTATAATCAATATAATGCCTGACATGGTACCATCATCACCAATTAGTACAGATACTGTTTCACTAGTTCAGAAGTGGAAGGTAATGTTACTGTAAAATTTAAGTCGCAGAGAATTGGATTGGACAATTACATGATAAACAATAATAGTAACATGGCTTATTAGATTCCGAGTTCTTTTGGAGCATATATACTGGTGTAAATCAGCTTGGTGCATACACGACTATTGACTGGTAGTGTAAGCAGTTTGCCAATGTCAAGTACCATATGTAGCTAGTTTATGCACCACCTGATGTTGACATTGACACAAAAAAAATGATATAAAGTTTACATCATGGAGCAACATATCTGGTTTCATTAATTTCCTCTTTGTTCTCCAAGTAAATGTAAGAGAGGTGATGTATTAAGTGAAGTTGTAAGAAAGTCAAAGATGTCCGCTGTGCTGTCAATAAAATGCCGTGCCAAAATTATTGTATTGATATTGTTAGAGTAGGAGTATATATGCTTGTTAATAGTCCCTTGTATAGGGCTCTCTTTGCATATTTCCTTGATGTACTCTGTGTATATTTATGCTCTTTGAGCCATGGAATAGATCTGGGGCTTCGTTCCAACATGGTATCAGAGCGCTAGCCTCGAGCGCTCCCTCTCTCCATGTCGGCACCGTGCCTCTCCCTCTCTCGGCCGCTCTTCTCTCTCTTTCTCTCTCTCCACCCAACTGGTGCGGCAGCGCTGTCCAGATCCTCCGCCACTTCTTCGCCTCGGACCGCTGCATCCCCTCGCCGCCTCAGGCCACCGGCACCGTGCCTCTTCGCCTCTCGCCGGCACTGCCTCGAGTCGCCGCCAGCTGAGCCTGCCTCCGCCAACGTCGTCCAAGTCCGCCTCCGACCATCCTCTGCTCGGCCCGACTAGCCTCGGCCGAGACCGTCTCCGATTGTGATGATGTTCTCCGTTCCCCCGCCGCGATCCCCTCATCGAGGCTCAAGATGGATGGGACGAACTACCCACTATGGGCATCGCTCACAGAGGTCACCCTTGACGGCCTCAGGCTCTACCTGCTCCTCGGCTGTCTATGTGTCTCGCGCAGAGGACACGGCTGCCAAGGAGGCACGCGACGCCGCCATCACTGCTGCTGAGGAGGTTGATGCCTTTGCTGTTGAGGCCTATCAGTACACTCTTGCCGCTTACGAGCAATGGTGTGCTAATGAAGCACGTGTCAAGGCCCTCATCATTCACTCCATCGATGTGTCCATCTCTCCGGATGTCATCAACCTACAGTCTGTCCAGCAGATCTAGGAGCACCTACAGCAACACTTCCAGCCGAGTAGCCATGCTTTGTACTATTCTTTGTTGCAGCAACTCCAGGCGCTCCAGCAGCACGACAGCACAGTTGAGGCCTTCTATAGGAAATTAACTGGTCCAAGGTATCAAATCGATGCCTTGGAGCCTCCCACATATCAGATCTGCTCCCACTACACCTGCCGCACCACCTAGCACAGGCACCAAGACAGTTGTCGCCTCTACGACTTCGTTTTGCACCTGCCCGGAGTTCGAGCCTGTTGGGGCTCAGCTGCTAAATCGCTCTCCTCTAGTGACCTTTGCTGAGGAGCTACAGCTCCATGGCACGCTGGAGCAGCTCCCGCTGGCCATCTTGGCTGCTCCGGTGGCCGCTCCTGCTACTCTAATCTCTACTCCCTCTGTGTCTGCTTGAGTTCAATGCTCCTTTTGCATGAACCTTGGCCATGACTACGACCACTGTTTCGCCAGGAAGAGGGAGGAGAAGAACCGCAAGGGCGGTCATCCCAAGAGGGGATGTGGAGCCGCCACCTCCTCTAGAGAGGGCTCACAACACGGCGTCACCACCAATCAGATAGTGACCACACTGTTTCAGCGCCTCTGCCTAGGGCTCGTCTGGATCCACCAATATCGCTACTTTTGTTCCTCCAAGTACTCTTTGGGTTCTGGACTCTGGTGCCTCTTTCCACGTGACACCGGATTCCTCCACCCTTACCTCTACAGGACCTCCTTCCACTCCTATCTCTATTTGGCCAACTAATGACACTTCCATGCCCATCAGCTGTCAAGGCACCCTCCTGACACCTCATTTTTCATTTCCTAACGTATCTCATGTCCCTCAGCTTGCCTTGCAGCTTCTTTCAGTTGGTTAGCTTATTGATCTTGGCTATAGCATTGGTTTTGACTCTCGCTCCTATTTTGTTCAGGATCCTCAGACTGAGGCAATGGTTGGTTCTGTCTACCGATGTAGGGATCATTAGGGGCTTTACATCCTTGACCGACTCCACATTCCATCCACTTCCGTTGCTCCTACCATGATTCCTTCATCTTCCACTGCCACTGCTACCACTGCCACCAGCTCCTTATCGTTCCAATGTCTGGGGACATGCTCCTATTGTGTCCAAGGGCAGGCATAAGCATTATGTGATCTTTATTGATGATTATTCTCGTTTTACTTGGATTTACCCCATGTTCCATCGTGGCCAGTTTTTTTTATCGCACCTTCGTCACCATGGTTCACACTCAGTGGGACCCTCTTTCGCGCTTTCCACTGTGATTCTGTTGACGAGTATCGATCAGCTGCCTTCAAGCAGTCTCTCTCTAAGCAGGGCACCCTGTACTAGTCTTCCTGTCCTAGTGCCCATGCTCAGAATAATGTTGTCGAGCGCAAGCACCGTCATCTGATCGAGACTGCGCGTACACTCCTCCTGGCTTCTCACGTTCCACCTCAGTTCTAGGCTGAAGCTATTTCCACGGCTACATATCTTATCAATATACAGCCCTCCTCTCCTCTCAAGGGTGTCTCTCCCGTTGAGTGTCTATACTCTCGAGCTCCCAAGTAAAGCCACCTTCGTGTCTTCGGGTGCCTGCTATGTTCTCCTTCAGGTCCACGAGCGTACGAAGCTGTCTGCTCAGTCAATTGAGTGCCTTCCTTGGCTACAGTCACGAGCACAAGGGTTATCGTTGCTATCATCCTTCTGCTCGGAAGATCAAGATCTCCAGGGATGTCACCTTTGATGAGTCTCGATCATACTTCTGTTGGGACTCAACCCCTCACCTGGTTTGCTCTCCTAAGGCCATCTCCTGGATGTCCTTCCCTAATCTTCCCTCACCACCTTGTCCTCCCTCCGGTCTTCCTCTAGTCGTTCCTCCTGAGCAATCTGGTCCTTTTGTAGTGACTCCTTACCATCTTCACTACTCTCAGCATCCTCATGTGCCTCCTCAACCACCAGACACCCCTGTTGGGCTCCTGCACTTGCCTTCTATGGCTCTGGTGGCTGCCACTCCTTCCTCTTCTGGGCAGCCTCCTCTGCTCCCTTTGCCTACTCCTACTGCTCGCTACGATCTTCGTGATCAGACCGCCCTCTAGCCTCCAATTCACCTTGGCTTTGATATTTCAGCTCAGGCTCTTGTTGTTGTTGAGCCATGCTCGTACCGTGAGGTTGCCTCTCATCCTGAGTGGCACCTAGCCATGGCAGAGGAGTTGGATGCCCTTCAGCGTACCAATACTTGGGATCTTGTACCCCTGCTAGCTCGTGCTAGACTTATCACGTGTAAGTGGGTGTATAAGGTTAAGACCAAGTTTGACGGTACCATCAAGCCCTACAAGGGTCGCCTTGTAGCTCGAGGCTTCCAACAGCAGTATGGTCATGACTATGATGAGACTTTTGCCCCTATTGCTCACATGACCACTGTCCACACCCTTGTTGTCATTGCTTCTGTTCGACAGTGGTCTATCTCTCAGCTTGATGTCAAGAATGTCTTTCTTAATGGTGATCCGCATGATTAGGTTTACATGCAACCACCACCTAGGTATTCTGCTCCTGAGGGGCGTGTCTGTCGTCTTCGTCATGCTCTCTATGGTCTCAAACAGGCCCCTCGTGCCTGGTTTGAGCGCTTCACTTCTGTGATCACTGCTGTTAGTTTTTTTGTAGTGATCACAACCCTGCCTTGTTTGTTCACACTTCCTCTCGAGGTCGAACGCTCCTCTCTGTCAATGACATAATCATCACTAGCGATGATCTTATGTACATTGATTTTTGTGAAGAAGCGTCTCAACAATCAATTTTTTATGTCTGATCTCGGTCCGCTTCGCTACTCCCTTAGGATTGAGGTTGTTTCCACGCCTAAGGGCTACTACCTCTCCCTGCAGAAGTATGTTCAAGACCTCCTTGATCGCTCTGGCTTGACTAACACTCGCACTGCCGAGACTCTCATTGAGCTTTCTATTCAGCTTCGTGCCACGGATGGTGATCCTCTCAAGGATCCCACTCGGTATCAAGTCTCGTGTACCTTGGCATCACCCGTCCGGACACCTCTCACACTGTTCACATCCTAAGTCAGTTCGTTTGTGCTCCCACCCACCTTCATTACAGTTACCTCCTTCGGGTTCTTCGCTACCTGTGTAGAACCATCTCTTGCCGCTTGTTCTTTTCTAGCTCTGGCTCACTACAGCTTCAGGCGTACTCAAATACAACTTGAGCTAGTGATGCTACAGATTGTCAATCTCTTTCTGCCTACTATCTTCCTAGGCCCCTCTCTGGTTGCCTGGAATACTAAAAAGTAGACTGCAGCTTCCTGTTTGAGTGCTGAGGCAGAGTTGAGAGCGATGGCATCGGTGACTATTGAGGTTACTTGGTTATGGTGGTTGCTTGCTGATTTTGGTGTGCTAGCTTCGGGTTCCACTGCCTTGTTGTCAGATAGTACAGGTGTGATCAGCATTGCCAGAGATGCAGTGAAGCATTAGCTTATGAAGCACATTGGGGTTTATGCCTCCTACACACGATCACAAGTGCAGGAGGGCATTCTTGCTCTACAGTTTGTGCCCTCGGAGTTAAGGTCGCCGACTTCTTCAGGAAGCAGGGCACAGCATATGTTCTACCTCTCCAAACTCAATGTTTCAGACCCACCGTGATTGTGTGTGTGTTGGGGGGGGGGGGGAGTATATATGCTTGTTAATAGTCTCTTGTATAGGGCTCTCTTTGCATATTTCCCTAATGTACTCTGGGTATATTTATGCTCTTTGGGCCACGGAATAGATCTAGGCTTCATTCCAACAGATATGACCCCTCTCCTCCGCCCCACCCCACCCTGAGCCCCTGCACGCCCACCCGGGTCAACCTCTTACAGTCTTCTCACAGAATCTAGACAGTTCATACCATGGTACTAATAAATCAATCCCACATGCAACACTATCAAATGTGCATGAGTGACACCAGAGCACATTATCATTCCCACCGAAGGAAAAGTAATGCTTACCATCATGATGGCTGTCAAAACTCATCATTAGCAATGAACAACTATAACATATCTTCTATGTGCATCTAGTCTTAACGGTCTGGAAGCAAAGAAGCTATGAAACAACCAACCTGGTTATTTTGGTTTTCCAAAGGCAAGTATGGCATACCATGGGAGAGGTCAGAAGTGACCAAAATCCCCCTTATGGTGCTACCAACATTCAGCTCAAAGAGGGACTTCACTGCCACAAGTGAATTACAGGCTAGCTTAGCGAGAAGCCCGATCAAGTTCTGCAGTCATAATAAACAACAATCAACTCCGGAACTCCCTCAACACATACTCAGGCATATGCATAGAAGTTCTAGTGCAAGCATACACTGCAAGTTGATGGGCTCAGTGAAGTGAGTCCGCCAGTGCTGATCAGAGGAAGGACTTTCTCTACCACACCCTGGTGACAGAGCTGGTCAAGAAGCTCCACTGAACCACTAAATGAGTCCGCAATGCTTATCAAGCAAGTTGCAACCTTCTCCCCTGCCTGCAAAGTTATATCACTAGAAACATAAGCAAAGCACTACATACATGCCCAAAACAAGCTCAATTAGATGGGTGAACAAGAGTACCATCTTGTCCTCAGACTGCAGTAGATTACACAATATTGGGATAGAATCCATCACAAACTGGGAGCACTCTGTGGGGACCTTCTTGCAGGCATTTGCAACAGCTGAGACCGCAACCCTCTGAACCATGCAAGCAGGCATCCAATTAGAGAATGTAGTAAATTCTCAGCACAAATGATGGAATTTTTGCAATTCTGACCTGAATACTTGCAGAGAAGAAGTCAATGTATGCGAGCACAGCAGTGATCATGCCTGCCTGCAAACACTGAGTCGGCTGCCTCCGTGATATCTTCTCAAAAGCTTGCAAGCACTGCGCACGCAACAATGTGATCACATAAAGCGCGTCAGGTCAATCGTCAACGTGATCATCTGATAGGGTTGTCGGAGCTGTTCGGTTACCTGCTCCGCGACATCAAGGTACTCGATGGCGAGGAGCCGGGAGCAGAGCACGGGGAGCAGGCCGTGGGAGACAACGGCGTCAGCGGCGCGCGGCATGGCGTCGCAGAGGTACGTGATGGCGCGCACGGAAAGCAGCATCACGTCGGGGCTAGCCACCGCGCCATCGCCGCCCCCGGCCAGCCGCACCAGCGCCCGCGCCGCCGCCTCCGTCGGAAAGTACCCGCCGGCGTCCTCCGTGCAGAACGAGAGCGCCTCGCAAAGCTCCGTCAGCGCTGCAACCAGCTCGCCCTCCCCCGCGCCGTCCGCGGCCACCGCCGCCACCATCCGCTGGAACCTCCCTCCCCCGCCGCACGGCCTCGGGCTCCCGCCCCCATCCGACTCGCACGACGACCCCCCATCCCCATCACCATCCCCATCTCGATCATCTCCATCCCCATCCCCATCTCGATCACCTCCATCCCCATCCCCATCACCATCGCCAGCGTGGCCAGACGACGAAGTGTCCATGTCCGAGACGGCGTGGTCCGCCGCCTCGGCCGGCGCGGCCACGGCGGCGGCCGCGGAGGTCGACGGCTCGGCGGTGCAGGGGCGCTTATCGGCGGGGGGCTCGGCCTCGCCGGAGCCGCCAGGGTCGGAGTCGGGCCGCTTCCGGCAGCGATCCATCGGTCCACCCGGCCGCTATCGCAGAGCCCTCGCCGAAGACGTAAGCCAGCACCACTCGCTTGACCGCTTTTGATACGACCGATCGATTAGCTTTAGCCCTCCGCGATCGGTTTAAAATCGAGGAATTTTAACCGATTTGGAGCGGTTTTGGGGGAAATTTCGCGTGTTTCGACGGTGCCGGAGTTTTGGGTTCTCTTGTTTCGGCTTTTTTAAGCGGAGAGGCTGGTTGCGTCGTGTATTCGTGTTACTTTGCCCCGGTTCGTGACAGGCCTATGAGCTAGTTGAAGCTTACTCCTTTTTTTTCTTGAAGGACAAGTTGAAGTTTACTTGGTAAAGCAAGATAGAAAAGAAAAAGAAGAAGCTACTTGGTACATGATTACTTGGAGCATTGCAAATTACGTAGAGGGTGATAGACTGCGATTATTCGTTGCTACTTGCCAAGGAAGAATGGGATTTCTTCCGCTGTTTTTGTACCTAGGTTCGTCGCCTTGGTGTCCTGGTTAGGGCATTCACAGTGTTGCACAAACCGACCCAAGGGCTCCCTTGAGTCGGCTCATCTCACTGAAGGACAGCGACGCTAGCTGCCAGAGCTGTAGGTCAAACTAAAACCTTGGTTTGATGCTTGGCCAGTAGAAAAGGGTTTTAATAGATATCATCCGGATTGTTTTTTAAATAATAATCTAAAATTCTCATTTATAGATGTGCGCGAAGATTCATGTGCTACCACTCCACATTCTTCTCCGGTGACACCTTCTTCCTCCTCTCCGACGACTGCTTCTTTCTCCTCTTCAGCGGCCCATTCTTTCTCCTCGCCGACGACCGCTTCTTCCTTCTCTCGGACGACCTGAGAGGAGAATCCTACCCCCCCCCCCTCACCTAGGGTTCTCTGTTGCCTCAGGCATAGAGAGAGCCCGAGGGGTGATGCCCTGACAGTTGGTGGTGGTGGGGACAACGGGCAGAGTAGGAGGATGGTGGGCGGTGTCAGAGGGTGTCGAGGCGAAAGGCATTGGCTATTAGGTTAGATGGGGCAGCACTGCAGAGAGGGATAGGGGCGATGCAGCGAAGACGCCGCCGACTATGGGTGACGAAGGAAGGGCCGAAGAGGCACGCGGAGCTACTCTGGCAAGAGGAAGGGACAACACTAGTGAAGAGGAGGCGGCACGTCGGGGTCAGGGTGAAATGGCTGCTATGGGACGAATGAAGTGGGAGGTGAGAGTTTAGGGTTGATGCACGAATTTCAAAGCAATCAGACGGTAGAAAATCTAGCTGATTTTTAGGAAGAAAACATCGGGTGATTGTTAGACATACCCAATAGAAAATTATTTCCCCACCTAATATACATATGGCCGTTGCTCACAAAACCGTTGCACCATGCGTTATATATCAGCTCATACATTCATTCATACAAGCTCAACACACAACATCAACATCCAAACATGGAGAACTCATCTTCAGCCAAATTTACAAATTTGTTGAACTCCTCAAACTCAAGTTCAGATCCACAAAAATAGAAATAACCAACAGTACCAAAGTTCCACTCCATCTCATTTTCCCATGAATTTCCCACCCCACCAGTATGGCCTCAATTTTCAGCGCCACTATCCACAAAATTTTATCCCTTTTGGAGTTCAACCAAGCTACCAACAGCTCTCACCTGTAAGCTATCATGGCATTCCTTACAAGGGGGCATGGTCGGCGGTCCATCATGACCGTTTGGTTCAACGGCATCTTCGGAGCTGGTGGAGTGGTTCAAGGGGTGATGAATCAGCTTCGTCGATCTCTGTGCAAGCTTCTCCGATCTCTGCTGCACAGAAATTAAACCAAAAGCAAATTACCATAGAAGAATGGAGTGATTGCAGTCCATATGAGGATCTGATTTAGGCCCTGTTTGTTTCCACTTAATATTATTATAATCTAGTTTATAGGTGAGGGATTATATAAGTTAGATTATAATAAGCTGGTGGAAAATAAACTGTCAAGTGTTTGGCAACCTGGATTATCAAAGTTATGGATTGTTGTATTCGAATGTTTAAAGACTACAATGTCCTTGAGAGAGAGGCAAGGGAGTTGGGGGATGGATGAATGGCAAATGTGGGTAATATTCCTAAAGTTTTATGGTCTTTAAGATAAAAGGTGGATGTATAAGCTGAAATAAGCTCCTTTTTTGAGCTTATTAGATTACAATAATCTGGGCTATTAAATTATAATAAGTTATCTTATAATCTAGGCTGTTTATTTCCACTTATGATTATAAGCTAGATTATAATAATCTTAAGTAGAAACAAACAGGACTTACTTGTGTAGTTGGATCGAAAAAACTTCATCTCCTTCCTTAGTTAATCACCACAATCCACTTGCCGTTAGTAAGTCAAAAAACGAAGCATTCCTCGTCTGGTAAACTAAACATAAACCCAAATCACCGAATCAGTGACGGACCGAATGGGCTCACCGATAGAGGATTACGTCATGACGGAGCCGCACTTGAAGGTCTTCAAGCATGTTGCGACGATCCGCCTGGATACAACCCTGCCGACTCCCAAGGATCTGCTCCTCTCCTCAATCCCCTTCCACTGCTAACACCAGATCTCAAGCTTTAGCCACTCTCGACCACTATTGACCACCAAATCCGTCACCTGTGACACTTCAGCCGCTGCCAAATCAACCTCCGATGGAGAGCATTGCCGAATTTTCTTGGGAGGCGGAAATGGAGAGGAAGGCAGATGAGGAACGGGAAGGATCGGGACGGAGTCCTCCAAGTCGCGCTAGTTCGCTCGGACTGGAGAGAGGGAGCGGGTTTTTTATTCGACCATGGATGGAACACCGGAGAAAAGATGCGAAGCCATCTACCTGCCTACGTGGCCTCTTGAGCCGGATCAACGCTGTGCATGCCCTTAGGTGGCGATGTTAGGGGACCTCACGCCTTTTGAGAACCCTTAGATAACACATAAATATGAACAAAAAATTATATAGATATTTTGAAATTGTCTGTTGCTTGCAATTATGTGCATTCCATTGTCAGCTAGACTAGCCTTTTTTATACTTACTGATGTTTCCACTTGTCCTCCTTATCGGAAAAATATGTTCCATTATCTGGTGTGAAGTTTACTAGCATCGTGACGCATTCATGGTACTGCACAAATATTGTAAAAGGCTAACAGAAAAAGATCATATGGATATATGGTAGCAGAAAACTAGTTTAGATTGTATCTGCTACATATGAGATTCCACGAGGAAAAACTTTAGAACGGAGACTCCAGATGCACATCAAAGCTCTGTTAGACATATCGAACTCGATAACTACACGTCTACACCCAAGCAAATGTGGCCCGGCGCGAGCCCACTGGATGTGTGCAAGGACTCGGAACTACACGTCTACACCCCAAGCAAATGTAGCCCAGCCCGAGCCCACTGGATGTGTGCAAGGACTCGAGGCTTGCAAGCCCATCTAACTTCATCGTAGTGTGGCCCAGCCCGACTTGTTTTTACTCGTCTCACTGCTGAGACCGGCTATTCTATTGGGCTGGGCCGTGTGAACAAAATCACTCCCTCTCTTCGCCCTCGTAGTCGTAGGCATCGGGCCCACCTGTCGGTGACGGACATCGAGGCACCCTACCCCCGGCAAAAATCACACCACCTCTTCCCCCTTCCCCTCGGCCACCGCGGAATTGCCACCCCCCTAAAAAAATCGTGTTCCGCCCACCTCTCAAGCCTCGCCTCCCCGCCACCGCCGCAACTCGCCGGGGAAGAGAAGCCTTCGAGACCTCCTGAGACATGTACGCCGACAGCCGGAAGGGCCAATCCGGCGGCCGTCCGATGGACGCCGCGAAGCTCGCGGCTGTCTGGCAGAGGTACTTCCCCGAGGGGACCGACTTTTCTTAAGTAGGATGACAGATGACTAAACAACAGCTAATTTTGGAGTCCATCAACGACAAATGTGCAACAATCGAGCTAAACAACTGCTCATTATGAAGAACCAGCAGATGAATTGAAACACCCCAGAAAATTTCAAAATTTTTGAGCCTTTTTCCTGGAATTTTTGAGTGATTTTCGGCAACTTTCCTTTTTCGGAAAGTTTCCCCGTTTTCCCGCTTTCCATTCTCGGTAGTGCGCTTTCCTTTCTCGGTGGCGCATTTCTTCTTTTCCCGCCCCACCTTTTTCCCTGGCGCCTCCCCGCATTCCTTCGCCTCCCTCTCCCCGATGGCGCCCTCGTCCTTTCCGCCAACCTCCCTGCGCCAGCGCCGGTCCTTTTCCCCTCTCCGCTGGCGCCCCGCTGCCTCCTCTCCGTTGGCGCCGCTCCCCTCCCCGCTTCTCTTTGCTCCTCAGCGCCTGCTCCGCTCCCTCTCCCCGCTGGCGCCTCCCTCTGCTCCCCGCCTTCCCCCTTGCGCTCGCGCTGCGCCCCGCCCGCGCCTGCCTCCGCGCCGCCCCGGATTCTTCCCCGCGCTCACGTCGCCCGACGTCACTCGGTCTGAAGCGGACAGCTCCTCCGCGCCAAGTGTCGCTCCGCGTCTGCCCCCGACCCCACCTGGCAGTCCCCGTCTCCTCCTTCCTCCGCGCGCGGACACGCCCTGCCCTGCTGCCGCTCACCTGCTCCCCTCTCCCGTCGCCTCACCATTACACCCCTGCAGCGCCCCGTCACCGCCCCCTCCACTCCGAGGCGACACCCCGCCTGCTCCGGTTGACTCCGACGCCCGCGCCCGTGCCTTCTCCCCACGGATCTCCTCCCTCCGCTCGGGGTATAAAAGCCGCCCTCGGCTCCCGCGCACTCATTTGCTTCTCGAACTCCCCTACTGCTCCCAGTCACTTCCCACTACCCCAGAGAACCTCCACAAGCGGCCAATCGACGCCGCATCGCCCCAATCGCCGTCGCTGCCCTCCCCTACGCCGGCGACCTCAGTGAGCCGATCTCCCTCCACATTGCCCCATTTCTCGATTGCTTTTGCCAAAAGCATCCCCATTCTCCCCTATTCATGTTGGTGCTTGTCTCTGGCCAGGAGGAATCCCGTGGGGCGCTGTCGTCGGAGGCCACCGCCGGCCAAACTCCCTCTCTCGTGGCCAGCCCTCCAGGAAGCTTCCCAACCGCCACCACCGCCGCCAATGTGAGCGCCTTGACCCCCTGCCAGTGTAATCGCCACCGTTTGGACCCTCTCGCCGCCGGTGACTCCCTCCGCCACCAAATAGCCGAGACACTCCCATCTCCCTCCCGCCCTCTCCTTTGGTTCCCTCACCCTCCAAAGCCCTGAAATGGATTCCCCTCGCTCCCATCTCTCTCCTGGTGCCCTTGATTGTCGGCGATGTCCCTTCCCGCGCCCGGACCGCCGTACCTCTGCCCCGGGTGCACTGTAGCGGCTGGAGGAGGAAGACGACTCCTCCCCCGCGACGTGGCCCCCTCTTCGCCGTCCATCGCATCTGTGCCATATAACTTCAGCCATCCGATTTCCGTCGTACCGCTTCGCCGCCTCCCTTGCTTCGCTGCCGTTCGATCTCCTCCCGCCTCATCCGGTCCTTCGATCCACCCCGCATCCCCGCCGTCCGCGTGGGCCACGTGTCCGCCATCCGATCGGGCGGGCGCGCCGCGCAGTTGGACCGCGCCCCTTCGGCCTGCTGCGTTCCCGCGTGCGCGCGTGCGATTGGGCCACGCTGGCCGCCCGACCGCGTGGGCCGTTCCTCGGTCCGAGCCGCACTGTAGCGCCGGGCCAGCCCATCACTGTTCCAAGCATTTTCCAGTGATTTTCCCAATTTGCAAAATTCCAGAAAATCCAAATAAATCTTAGAAAATCACAGAAAATCTCAAAAATTCCCAAATTTCACCACTTTGCTCCAAATAATGTCCTGAACCCATTTTTGACCTCCTTTTCCCCAAATTCATCCCAGATAAATTCCAAGAATTTCTATTTGGAGATTTATGAATTTTACTCCTTTTTAATAGATTATTTTTCCTCGCTTGATTAGGCTCAAGCCGGACTTATTTTGTTTTATGTGTTTGCGCTAGTCTCGGAGATCCCGGAAGTTCAAGTGCAGTCCTAGGATCCAGGAGTTTCTATGTTCGAGCTCGCCGAGATCGTCCAGATTAACGGCAAGTCACAAGTCCTTGATCATATTGAAATCCCATGCCATTTAATTATGTTATTATGCTATTTGCATTGAGCTAGTTCTGAAATGTTAGTTCGAAAATAAAATAAAATGTTTAGAATGACTTGATATGTAGTTAATCCTACCACCGACAAATGCCATGTTGAACTTGTAGCCATGCCTTTGTAACCCTAGAAATAATTATCGATTAATCTAGATAATTGTAGGTTATTATTATCGTGCAAAGTCTTTACACTAATAAGGTTGTGGCTGTGGGCCAATAGACTTTGGAAAACCCGACTCTAGGGCAGGGTGGTATGGGACACCGTGCCCTAGGGTGGAGATTGTCGGCATGCGCAGAATAGGGTAAGGGGGGCTGTGGTGCGCCGCGAGACGGTTTTCGCCCGCCTCTTACCCTAGGTTGTATGGTCGCGGACCTGGCAGGGGTTGCGGGCCCCTAAGGGAAAAATATAAGGACTGAAACCCTTACGCTGAGCAAATGTCACAGTGATCGCTCAACCATAGGAGTTGACTTGTCAACATTGGTTTAGTAGCTGCTCAACTCGATTGAAACTCTACAGGTGTTGAGAAGTGGGTGATTGTGTAACAAGGTTAGGCAGGCCGTGCTGCGGGTGCCTAACAACGGTAGAGTTCACTCGAAGCGGACACCGTCTTCTCTTGTGTGTGTGTGTGTGAGCCAAACCCGAGTGAATTCTACCGGGTAGAGCCTATATAAAGAGTTGAGCAGTGAAACGACCTGGCTTTCTTAACTCTGTCGCGGGAGTTAAGGGATCGTGTGGGTAAAGCTGAGCAAACTCTGCAGAGTCAAATAAATGGTATTCGAATACGCCGTGCTCCCGGTTATTGGAGCTGTGTCACTTGGGTGATTCCAGCCGCGAAGCTTAAGTAGTTTTGTACATGCTTTAACTTGTTCAGTTAGTTAATTAACCTTTCATGAAAAACCCCTGAGATCTTGAGTAGTTTTGGGTCCGTCTTATCAAAATATTTGCAAATAAAACTGCATCCACTCAAAGTAATAAACCAAGTATACTCCATTCCTTTGTTGATCCGTGCATGTGGTAAGTTAGGATTTCCCTTGTGATTTGCTGAGTACGGGGTTGGAGTACTCAGGCTTGCAAAATCTACAGATACCAGAAGGAAGAGAAGGCAATTCAGGTTTTCGTGTTAGGGTTGCGACCGCACTCAGGCTTTCCTGTGGTGCTCTTGCGGTTCTTCTGCAATGTAAGTATATTTGGGCTTGCTCGCCCGTCTTTTGTAAAAATTAACCGTTAGGTCTTATTTCAATCAAGCTAACTCTTCTTAAATATTCGTAAGCAGGTATGATACTTGTTCGGTCCGTAACCAAACTCCTGGGTGGTTGCGGATTAGTGACGCTCCTGTTCCTCCCAGAAACGGGGGCGTTACATGAACATGAAAAAAAAGCACCCCTCATTCATAGATGACAGATAAACATACCACAGGGGAGAGAATATCAAAATAGCACAGTGAACGCAATATCAATATCTCCGAATTAAGGAAACAAAACTATTAATAGTACTGTTAACAAAAGCAACAGCTGACAAAGAACAATTCCCGCTAATACAACTCAGTTATATGTTATGAGGGGCATTGTAAACATAGCAAGCAACTTTCCTGAAACATAATGAGCCTTGACAGTCTACTCCCCATCCTTGCCTATCAAAAGCAATCTAAGACCTTGTCTTCTCCTCCTCCTCCTTGAAAAGTGCGAGCAGTGACACACCAGATACCTTGACAACCTTGAACCTGACACCAGGAATATCTCCCACAGCGTGCCCCTTACGACCAAATCCGGCAATCAGCACCTCATCCTAGAGCATCCAAGAAAGCAAAAAACTGGATCATTAAAAAGTGTGTAAACAGGTGGATCATTTCAGTAAGCATTGGATTATGAAACACATGCATTTTCTTCGATGTAGTTCAGGCAACCATCATTTGGCACAAAGGCAGCAATCTTCTTCCCGTTCTTCACCAGCTGAACACGAGCACACTTACGGATGGCAGACTTTGGCTGTTTGGCCTCAATACCACCGTAACAGAACAGTTGCACCTTAGCTCAAGTATATAAAGCATGAGATAAAAAAAATGATTCTGCTATTTAACATACATCTTCTCCAAAACAATGCCCTTGGCATGAGATGATCCAGCAAAGGGTTTCTTCCACTCATTGCCCAAGTGGCTCTTCTTGTACGCCTTGTCAGCCCACCTCTGGTTCCTGCGATGGGTCTTGAGCTTGCGCCCAGCTCCCATACCACGTGTCTTCCTGTGATGAGGTTTTATAATTATTACTACATCAACTTAACACAAACTACAAGCTCAGCAATTCATCAACACAATTGTCCATCCCATAAACAAGAAGAAAGCTACATTGATTAATCATACAACTCAACAACCCTAACATATGTGTCTGCACCTTGCTACATGACGAAGCTAATAGGTTGGAGCATATGGCGTAACCAACCAGAGTTACATCAATACACATCTTGCAGCATGACAAGGATTCAAAAAATGAGAATATAAACAACACAGTTTACTACCAGCAAATTTGTTCCTGCATTGTATCACTGTACACACTCCTACTATTTCACATAGAATTGTAAACAGCAGCTAGGCAAATCCAATCTTTGTAGCACACAATCAGCCACCTATCGTGCATATTCATCAAGCTACAAACCAATCGCATATGGCCATCATTAAGAACATCAAAACAACCAAGGTGGTAGACATAATCTCATTAAGCCTAAGGAACATGAAAACTCATACAAACCAAGACAAGGTTCTTGAAATGACGCAGCAAAGAAATAACTTGTATGCTACCATGCATGCCTTCCAGGATCCAAGCATTTGAGCCAAGGAAAGTACAATTACACGGTGGCAACGGATTAATGTCACTTATGAATATGTTTAGCACTGACGGTGTACAATCTGATCAACACTGGACCGTCAATCTGATCAACACTGGGCCGTCAATATGCTCAGATTACTCGCATCTAACGCAATCTCATCTCTAATCGTGACATAAAGTAGCCAACAATAAATCGCATACTGCTCACTAGTCCAAGACCATACTACAAAAGAATAAATCACATAAGCGCATACCTTAAACAAACTGAGATTTTCAAAATCTTGAATTTAATTGAATTTTCATGAATTTAGTTTGGACTTTGACTTTTAACCAATTTAGCATCCTCCTCACCCAATTGTGTTTTCCTTTCTTGAATTCACTGCCTCCTCTGGCCAGTAATACAGACCTCAAACCGCCTTCACCACTGTTCATCGTGCGACAATTTCGCCGCCGCCACAACTCAACATTGTCGTTGCCGCTCTCACACCTTTGCCAATCTATCAATTAGCCGTACCTTTTCCTGACAACTCCCTTAATAACCTGTCATTTTCCTTGACCCAGTGCTGGAGTAGCCAAAGCAAACTTCACCACCGTCGTAACACCAGCTCATGGCCGACCTCCCCCTGCGCGCCGCAAATTCTGACTTCACATCACTTACCACTACCAGCGCCAGCATTCGTACCCCGCTCTTAAATGCGTGATATCCCGTCTTACAACCGCCAGACACGATGAACCCAATTTCACCACCGCCTCCCCTGTCTCACGCCCGACCCATCGCCATGCCAATTTGACCACCGCAATCCCATGCCCGAGGAATTGCCAAGCTCGAGGTGCCACCCCACCGCTGATATTTCCCTTGCAACCTTGAACGCGGTTAAGCCTTCTCGCGCCCTCTCACCTGGGCCACGCGCCACTCACCGAGCAACACCATCACTGCTTCGACTGCCTCAGGACCTCTATAAAAGGCCATGACCCCCTCTCTGTAAACCTCATTGGTGTCTAGGTAGCCTTAGACATGCCCTAATTCCCTCGCAGGCCTTTGCCTCGCCGTTGACCACCGGAATTCCCCAAGTAAGCCCCGCTTCCAATTCTTCTCATTTGGTCGATTTCATTTCAATTGCTTACACCTATAGTATCTTCATGCAGCTAGAAACACCATCAAAGTGCTGCCATGAATTCTCTTGCTCCCTTCTTCACTGGCACCTTGAGCCACTGCCTGGCTGGAGCAAGTCACCGTGGACAGCTCGGCTCAGCCATCCCCGATCCAAACCACCACACCCCTAAGCTCCCCCTACTCCTAGAGATGCTCTATTGCAAATGCTATTGTCCTCTTAAGCCGCCGTTATCCCCTATGCCATTCAAAAGTCTCGAGAAGAGAAGACTTCACCGTTGACGCTCACTTGACTTCCAGCTGCTCCCGAGCCCAAAAATGGAATCCTCGTGGCCCAAGGAACCCACCCGTGGTTACCAATTGTTGTTTCGACCACGAATTCTTCGACCGCTCCACCGCTTGAATTCTCCTACCGCTCCATCGCTTGAAATCTCCGACCACCTTGTAATCGATAGAAACTTCGACCACACTACTTCGAGTCCTGAGCAACACCACTCAGATGTCGTACGATGCTCTTAAGCCACTCGTATGACATCCAATGCTCCTAAGCCACTCGTACGCTATCCGATACTCTTGAGCCACTCAAACGCCATTCGATCCCTTAATCCACTCAAACGCAGTCCAATCTCCACAGCTACTCGGACGTCGTCCGATCTTCATAGCAACTCGTACACCGTCCGATCTCCGTTGACTTCGCACTCAAAGCCGAACCTCGACCATCCACCCGACTTCATAGTCATACCCGAAACCACCCGAGTACTCGAAACTCCTCTGTTCTTCGAGTACAAAGTGACAACTCGATAAGAACTAAACCCACTATGAACAGTAAACCCCGCAATGAATAGTACCTAAACTCGTTACTGTTCACAAAACCCTAAAAACACACACACATATATATATATATACCCATTTTGATCGTCTCGAGCCCGTCTACGCCATTCCCAACTCCATCTCGCCATCCTAGACTCCGGTAGATCTCTAAACCACCCAGATGATATTTCGACCCCAAACCCAATACTATCCATACCCGCAACCATCCACAAAAACCCATATAATACCTATATACTTTTTCGACCATCTCGAACCCATCTAGCCCAATTCCAAATCCGATAAGCCAAACCACACACCACCTAAGCCCTGACCACCCAACCTATTTTCTTTGTATCTCTTGGTTATTTTTATTGTGTTTTGTTCCCAGCATGCATTCTGCAAAGTAGAAACTCATTTGCCTTAGTTTCCTCACGTTAGTATTTGGACCCAGCTAGTTAGTCAACCGAAGAACTACAAGAGCAATTGAAGTAGACCTAGAGCACTACAAGAAAAGACCGAAGAATAGTTGGACTTCTCTATAAGTCTCTAAACTTCTCCAAATTAAGGAAGAATAAAGCAGGTTGGACTCGCTTTGCATTGCACCAAGTCATTGCAAAATTTTCAGTTTAGTTGTGCTATTTAACTAAAAAGGTTCAGTGTTTCATCGTTAACCGTTCCATGTGAGTTGTGAACTCTTGAACGGTAGAAGTGATTTTCCTTGGGGAAAGTAGAAAAAAGTCCCAAAGTTGTCCAGTCAGATCTATCGGTGATGTAGATGCGAAAATTGAAAAATGTTAGTAGTAGATATTATCAGCCGAGGGAGTCAAAACTCATAAGTGACTTTTGTGCTGTTGGCAAGGTAATAAATAGCGAATAGCGGGGTAGTAGCGGATTGACGTCTGTTTAGTGGATAATGGGCGATATTGCGGATGATTTATTCCAATAGCAGAATCTAAAAAGCACACACAATTTTGAGTTACTCATGTATATATCATGAATTATTAACCTAAACGTAGGCTTTCCATCCAGAAATGTGCAGACTGCAGTGATGTGTGATGTGTCTCAAGGACAAAGTTACTTACTTGCTCCAGGTTGCATTGCATGTATAATTGCAATACCCAGTTGGTCAACAGACTCAACACTAGCAACATAACTATGACGTCACTATGGCCCTGTTTGTTTCCACTTAAGATTATTATAATCTAGCTTATAGGTGGGGATTATATAAGCTAGCTTATAATAAGCTGGTGGGAAATAAGCTGTCAGGTGTTTGGCAGCCTGGATTATCAGAGTTATAGATTGTTGTATTCGAATGTTTAAAGACTACAATGCCCTGGGAGAGAGAGGCACGGGAGTTGGGGGTTGGATGAATGGCAAAGGTGGGTAATATTCCTAAAGTTTTATGGTCATTAAGATAAAAGGTGGATCTATAAGCTGAAATAAGCTCCTTTTTTGAGCTTATTAGATTACAATAATCTGGGCTATTAGATTATAATAAGTTACCTTATAATCTGGGCTGTTTGTTTCCACTTATGATTTATAAGCTAGACTATAATAATCTTAAGTGGAAACAAACAGGGCCTACATTTTATAAGCATATAATGACAAATTGCTTGCTTAAGATAAAACAACATAAAATGATTTGCTTACAATACGATGCATGACCTTCCCCTTTCTATTGATAACCTAAAACTAAAATGAATAGTATGTGCTAAAATAAAGATCTTTTGTCCATCTCCAGTACACAATTCCAATCCTAATGCAAGCCAAGACAAATGTTATTCGATGATCTAAATTGTTCCCAACAAACTCAGCTCAACCGCAATATCAGCCGCTATATCGCTCCCTATACCGCAATAGCAGCCGTAAAATTTCAGCCCGCTATTTTGAAACGCTACTTCGCCTTGATAGCGCCAACCCTCTGCTACCATAATCGTGGACGCAATTACGGCCGCTATAAACGCTATTTAGAGTGTTGGCTGTTGGTGGCTTCGTCCAACTATGGCAGGCCGGCCTCAATTGTATGGAGAATTTGTTCCACTGAAATGCTTCGGTTAGTGCTCTTCAATGCTTTTTAACTCAAGAAAAATGTTAGGAGAGAACTCGGATTCACTGATAAAAGCCGGTTCTTGTGCCCAGTGCAATGGAGTGTACTTCAATCGAAGAACCACTGTATGTGTACCAAACAGAACGGAGGATACTTCATTTTTTTCAGAATGATCCTCCGACTTGGTATTGTACTTGCGTTCGAATTCAGCCATCGTTGTCTGAGCGCCCATGCTCAAAGTAAAAAGAAAAGGTACAAAAGCTGTACAAAGGGGATTATAAAGCACAACAATATCCAAACTACGTTGTTGGCTAAATTACTTTGTGGAGTGTTAGAAAGAGTTGGCAAGATGCTTCGAGTACGTTTTTGAATCTATCTATTTTGAATTGACTTTCCAGTGATTTATCGTGACAGAGTTGCAATCAAGTGACTGTCTTGATGCTCCTTTACATCAACTATTTCTAATATGATACTTGTAGATATATGTACGATCCTTTATTTTAGTGTAACAAAAAATATTTATTTATATTTTGATTTATTTATTTACTAGCTTGTAGAAATATATTTTGCTTAATACATGTATAACAGAATGATATTTATTGTACGGTTCAGGATCCTATATATCTATGTGTCACTAGTTTTTAGAATTCTATTGCAACGCACATGTATAAAACTAGTTGATTAGAAATTACATGAATAGTAAAGCACCGTAGAAAGAATGACCTTTTTCGCAGGTTAAGTATCATGCTGTGACAGGCAAGTAAGAAAATTTTAGTGATAAAACTCCGAACCAGAAATTCCGAATCACCAAACAGGTTTCTCATACAGAATGCTTAATTGATTTCACAAGCAAGGGACCAAAACATACATAGTAGTACACCTTATACAACAACACAAATTGAAGACTTGACACCAAGACTAGAAAATAAAATGCAGCAGCAGGAGGTTATTACTTAAAAAACCTTTGTAACCTCCTGCTGAAAGGCTGAGACAATCACCAACAAGAAGATCACAACAAGAATAAGAGGGAGCAAACGCTAGAGCTACGGATGGATCAGTTGCTTGCTCTAATAAGGCAACTAATCCATCCCTGACCGACAGAAGGCAGGGACTAACAAAAAGATCTTGATTATTTTTGCTCCGCCCTCTGCTGCGCGCCCTAAAATGAGCACAGATTAGCAGCAGAGGGGCGAGCACATCGAGCGGATGCAAGAGGACAGGAGGCTTCTCCTTCTCCACTCCGTTGTTCACTTCTCGTTGGTATCGTCGGCGACGGGAAGGCCGCCTCCGGTGCCGTTCTTGTCGGCGCGGAAGAGCCCCGCAGCTATGTTGCTGACCGCGTCGATGACATCCTTGATGATCCTCTGCTTGATCTGGCCCCTCCGCGGCAGCTGCCGGCTCCCCGTCGGCGCCCTGCCGCCGCCGGTCGCTCGCTCTGCCGCCGCGGACATGGCCGGAGCTTGAGCCTGGCAACTCTTGGTGGCCATCGGCGAGGCGATTCCGGCGGTGTCTGCTGGACAGGATCCGGATCCTCGGACGCTAAAGATCAAAGTTAGAGAAAGAGAACAACAGTGCCGCAATGAGCACGAAATGCAAATTACTGTAGAAGACTTCGCGGTGCCATCGGCAGTGCTGTTTACTGTAGCAGACGGCTCGTAATCATCAAAGTTACGCCACTGTTTACCCTCTTACCTCCCTTCTCGCGTCAGATAATCCTCTTCCTCCTGGTGACAGGAGAGGGAGTGGCATAGCATAAATAGGCGGCGACGGAGTAAGCAGAGGCAGGTGTGAAAAGGGCGACAAATGGTGGGTCCCAAAGCGCGCGTGAGGGTTCCACAACCCAGGAGACGGGGTACGGGCTCCGCTCCTAGAAGAAAACACGCTTCGGTGACAAGTGGGATAGGATACTTTCTGGGCCCAGCGTCAATGACCCAGTAGGATGTCCGGATATTCAAGGCGGCCGGTCCGTGGGCCCGCGGTGTACTTCCCACGCATTACTAGCATTTTTTTTATAAGGACGCAACCACACACTCACACACTTAGCATCACACACCTATATATACCAATGTGAATACATTCAATGCATACATTGAAGACTAGAGACAGGGACTCAAGATCTCCGGAAGCACGGACACACGCTTTAACCACTGAATGCACTCATGTGCACGCGTGTACTCAGATGATACTATTCACCTAACATTGCTGAGGGACATTGTTCCGTGAACAGTACCCCCCGAAAATGCGGCGTCACAGCTCAAAGCCGGGCGGGAAAGGCGTCCACTGATAGCCCCCACCAACCGGGCAAGCCACGGTCCGCGTTAGTGCCAACTAGCTAGCTGCGTCTTAGTGCCAACTAGTTGGCTGCGTTGGATGGATGTCATGCACCGGTATTGTAGGGCAAGTTCAGCGCATCCACAATATTTGGAGGCTGTATAGACTCTAAACTGGGACCCACAGACAACCTATAAATGTAGCATAATTTTACGTAATATATAGAAATTACTGCTGCCTCTAAGATAAAGCTCACAACTATAATAAAAAAAATGCCTTTCCCATTAGCCTCCCTCATGGCAGGTAAGCTATGCAATTTTTTTGGTTTTGCTTTGAGACCGCTTCTAGGGCTCTAGGGCTAAGAGCTAATGCCAAGCGTTTTTGCTTGGAGGCAGTCTCCTGCAATGTATAGCGCTGTCTCCAAGCTTCTTCTCTCTCTTCTTGGAGGGAACTTTTCCACATACTGTGGATGCTCTCGTAAGGCGATGTGGCCTTTTCACTTTTCTTGTTATATCTCGCTCCGAAGATGAGACATGGAATCATAAATGTATCATGTATTTTACTTCTTTTGTTCTCATCTAATACACGCATCTGTGCCTCACTTTCCTCATTGCTCGTCCATTTTTCTAAAAACTATTTTTTCAGTCACTACTATTTATTTTCAGTCAAAGTCCATTTATCACGGTCAATATGGCAGTATGTACTACAATCAATTTATAGATCCTATCTTAAAAAAACTGCATTTGAAAATTAGTTACAATAAAGAAATGGTTTTAGAAGCAAAAAGAAGTGGCCTAAATTCAACTGCCATGTTGTACACTGTGCGCAGATCTAGAAGCCGTAGAGATCTCTCCTGCAAATCAGCTACACCGATCAAAGCAGTAACAGTTTTAACTTAACAGTCTGAACTCTGCCTGCGAATTTCAGCTCATCTAAGCAGATGAACCACCGGCCACAGCCAAGAATATACTGAGCATCACGCACCACACTTCAGAATTTAGTACCAGATGCAGCATCGTACAACACAGGGTAGACTAGGATTAGATTAGATTATTACGCGCAAATGACAGTTGCACAAGTCATTCACTTGTAAATCCCGCTGCTAGGCCGGACTAAAACCCATACGCCGTCTTCTGGTCTCTCTGATTCTTCAACTGTCGCCAACGCCATCCACTGGTCGCTCTCCGTCGCGCTGTTCAACTGCTCTAGAGGAGCCAAGGAGGGAGGAGCGGCGATGGGAGGGTCTGACCCTGCGCCAAGTGGTGCCATTAAGGCCTCACTCGTTTCGGCTTCAATTTCTGGCTTATTTTTCACTATTTATAAATTTTGTCTTTTTTCTGAATTTTTGGCTTTTTTTAGCTTTTTTGTTGGTTCTTTTTTTCCTGTATTCGTTTGTGTTGTCCGTGAAGAGATAGCATATTTTTTCTATTTTTAAATTTTTTTAAATTTAATTATGCCAAATAAGCCACCTTCAGGTACAGTAAAATTTCAGCCGCTACAGTGCAATTTCAGCCATAAGCCACGGCTTTTCAGCCCAACCGAACGGGGCGACTGAACAAATCTATGCAATCGAATACTGTAATCAGAGGAGGTAAATGATTTCGCCATTTTTTGGAGTCTCCTGGCAAGTCGGTGAAGATTTCGACTATTCGGTGCTCGACCTCTCGATCGATCGCTCAGTGCACGACCGCTTCATCGATCGCTCTGTTCGACTGCTCGCTCAGCTTTGCCTGTTGTCATAAGATCCAATCCACCTGCAATCATCAGCGCTCTTCAAGTAAATTATGAACCAAATTGATTCAAGATAATCTTTATTACTGGTTTTTCGTGGATTCACAAAATGCCCTCATAAGCACTCCTAAAAGCCCTAGTCAAAAACTAAAGCTTCTTCTCTCATCTTTTCAACACGTAAAATCTCTCATTAACCCTTAGTCTCTCCTTACTTTTATAGGCTAACGTCTCAAACCTATTCACCTCAAACACGGACACAAAACTCTGTCTCTTTCGAAAATTAAGGGACTCAAAAACCACAAGTACTCAGAAATTATGACTATTCAAAACACTCGAAAATCACAAGCACCATAGCTGTTTAAGCCTATGACTATCGACCATCAACCAGTCACTGTATCATTGACTGCCAAATATCGATTAGGTACTGTAACATACGTTTATGTTCCTTGATACGTCAGTGTACCGTTTATGTTCCTTGATACGTTGCGTCACTTGCGCGGCAGGGCGCCGGCTGTGCCTGCCGTAGGTTGCTCTCGCGCGTACGTTGAACACTCGAACCATTAAACACTAGTTGGCTTCGGTAACTTCGGTTACAACTGGGCGAAAGGGCGACCGACCATCGCAGTGTCCATTCCACCCAGAAGACCTTATACGTGCTATTATTCTTTGTGATATTCTGGGTGACGTCATCGATTATTGTTGGCCGTGTTAGCAATCAATGTACGTCCTTATGACATGTTTGATTTAACAGTGCCTTGTTGCATGCATGTTCCCAAAACATCCATGGAACACATCGCACTACACCATGGTAAATATTTAGCGTCAGTCGTCTGTGGGGAAAAGTTGACATTTAACGTCACACAGTCTGTCGGTAAAGCATAGTGACAAACTGTCTGTCGGGAATAGTCGAAAGCAACGACAAAATATCTGTAGGTAATACTCTTGACCTATTGGGACCAATCGTATGTCGGTAATTGTATGAACAACATCAGCATATCTGTGGCTAAATCTTTGTGTGTCGGCAATTGTGCGCGCGAAAAAAATAGTAACCCACGCGGGAAATATGGCGCGCTGGCCAAATAGAGGTGCGGGTGCCCCTCTCGATCCCTCCGTGCGCCTCGATCCCCCCGCAGAAACCTCGATCCCGTGCGGCGACGCCCCTCGATCCCGTGCGACGCCGCCCCTTCCCCCGTGCGCCGCCACCCCTCCACCCGTGCGCCGCCGCCGCCCCTCCACCCGTGCGCCGCCTCCCCGACCCCCGTGAGCCGCTGCCCCTCCCCCCGTGCAACGCCTCCCCTTCCCCCGTGCACCGCCGCCCCTCCACCCGTGCGCCGCCTCCCCTACCCCCGTGAGCCGTCGCCCCTCCGCCTGTGCGCCGCCGTCCCTCCCCCCATGCGACGCCTCCCCTCCCCCCGTGCGCCGCCGCCCCTCCACCCGTGCGCCGCCTCCCCTACCCCCGTGAGCCGCCGCCCCTCCCCCCGTGCGCCGCCGCCCCTTATCCCTGCCGTCGCCCCCTCTTCCCCCGGGCGGCGCCGCCCCTCCCCCCGTGCGCCGCCTCCCCTTCCCCCGTGCGCCGCCGACCCTCCCCCCGTGCGACGCCTCCCCTTCCTCCGTGCGCCGCCTCCCCTACCCCCGTGAGGCGCCGCCCCTCCACCCGTGCGCCGCCTCCCCTACCCCCGTGAGCCGCCGCCCCTCCCGCCGTGCGTCGTCGCCCCTTCTCTCTGCCGTCGCCCCCTCTTCCCCCGGGCGTCGCCACCCCTCCCCCCAGCCGTGGCTGCCACCACCCATCCCCCCCCCCCCACAGCCGCCGCCCCCCTTCTGCCTCGGGGTCCGCCGTCGCCCCCTTCTTGCCTCTCCGCCCCCGTGCGCCTGGAACCACCCCCGTGCGCCTGTGCGCCTGGAACCGCCCCGTGCGCCTAGATCCAATGTGTGATTGTATATTGTATAGTTATTTGCAACACTAACTGATTCATCTCTTTGTCTTGTATATTGTATAATATATTGTACTGTTGATTTTATTTTGGTCAAGACGATGATAAAATGTGTGATTGTACTGTACATGCAGATAACCCTAATAGTTGTTCAAAGAATTGTGTTGGCATCGTCTCGGGGAGGACGATAGTTGTTCAAAGAAATTTGTTGGCATCGTCTCGGGGAGGAGTTTGAGCTTGCTGCTGACATCTGTATACACCAGGTTGATAACATGATACTTTCCTGTTTACTTAGTTTTGTTATAAACATTCTGAATGTGTGATTGAAATCATTGATCTTTAGTAGCTTTTAGTTTTACGGCCTAAATGTGAAATGCGTATATTTGCAATTGTTGGGGAACTTACAACATGTATTTTCGGTTTGGCTAGTTTGCTTGTGAAAATAACAAAGGTGCACCATGGATAGAGGGTGGATGGATAAGCCTAGGTATATGAAACACTTCCAACTATTTTAGGTCTATATTCTCCACTTCATTATATAGTAACTGATATATATGGATGTATTTCACGTAGGCATACAGCAATATATTTGCAAGGACTGAACAAATTCCTACAACATGTGTTTAGTAATTCATCCATAGGCAACAAGATACAATGCCCTTGTAGAAAATGTGTCTGTTCAGTTTGGAGAGATGAAAGCGAGGTTCGTGAGCATTTGATATGTGAGGGCTTTGAAGAAGGTTACATGATAAGGATGTTGCATGGGGGAAGATAAATCTTTTTTGAACTGTCCTGAGTATGATGAGGTTGGGGATGTGGAGGGGTCTAGCGAAAATGATGATATCTCTGATTTGCTTAGAGACTTAGCATGTGGGTTAAACAAAGGTGGGGATTTTGAGGATGATGGTGATCCAGTGCAAACAAATGAAGATTTGGATGCTCTTAGGAACCTATCAAATGATTATGGGCAAGACCTATACCCAGGGTGTAAGAAATACTCAAGGCTGCGTTTCATAGTAAAACTACTTCACACCAAGTTGCTTAGGGGATGGTCTGATAAGAGTTTTGACTTATTACTTGTCTACTTAACGAAGCTTTCCCTGAAGGGTCAGCACTACCAAAAAACTACAATGAAGCCAAGAAAACTGTCAAATGCCTAGGACTTGGATATGTCAGCATTCATGCATGTATAAATGATTGCATTCTTTATTGGAAGGATAATGCTAATGTTGTCCAAAGTGTAAAACTTCACGGTGGAAATCGGAAAAGAAGAGTCCAAATGGGAAACGCGTACACAAGGTTCCTAATAAGGTTCTTCGCTATTTCCCTGTAAAGATTCCAGAGGTTGTTTCTTTGCTCTAGAACAACAGCCTTAGCAAGATGGCATGATGAAGAGCGCACAAAAGATGGTTTGCTTAGGCATCCAGCAGATTCTCCTCTTTGGAAAGATTTTGACCATAAACATCCAGATTTTGCTGCAGATAGTCGTAACCTTAGACTTGCATTAGCTACAGATGGGTTCAACCCATTCAGATCCATGAATATTTCTTGTAGTATTTGGCCGGTAATTCTAATTCCATACAACTTTCCACCATGGATTTGTATGAAGCAACCTAATTTCATTATTTCTTTGATAATTCTTGGTCGATATGCTCCTGGCAGTGATATGGATATTTTTATGGAGCCACTAGTTGATGATATGGTACATATGTTTGTCAATGGAGTTAGAACTTTTGATGCTTCCAAGGATGAGTACTTCCAGCTGCGTGTTGCCATATTATGCACCATTTCAGATTATCCAGGTCTTGGATATGTGGCTGGATGTTCTACCTCAGGTGAAGTAGCATGTCTCGAGTGCCACTCATTTACATGTTCTCTTCGATTAAAAAATGGGGGCAAGACTTGTTACATGGGGCATCGTAGGTTCTTACATGCAAACCACCCATTTAGATTTGATAGTCATTCATTTGATGGGGTTACCGAGCTTCAGTCAGCACCTAAACCATTGTCTGGAGAGGAAATTTTGGTGCAAACCGAAGGCATGGAACCAAATTTTGGCAAGGATCCATCTAGGAAGAACCTATCAAAAAAACGAAAGCGCAAGGAGGGGGAACCAATTAATATATGGAAAAGGAGGTCCATTTGGTTCAAGCTTCCATATTGGAAGGACTTGCTCATGCGTCATAATCTTGATGTCATGCACATTGAAAAGAATGTATGTGATAATATAATTAATACATTGTTGGGTACTGACAAGAAATCTAAGGATAACTTGAATTCTCGATTGGACCTTCAAGCTCTAGGCATAAGAAGTGATCTTCATCCTATTGAAGTAGAAGATAAATTTTATTTACCTCCAGCACCATATTCAATGAGTCCTGAAGAGAAGAAGTTGTTTTGTTCGGTATTAAAGGGAGTTAAGTTTCCCGATGGTTATGCATCAGACATTCGGCGCAATATTCAGGTTAATGAGAGAAAGATAATTGGGCTTAAGAGTCATGACAACCATGTTCTTTTGCAACACTTACTTCCACTTGCTGTTAGAAGGATACTACCAGAAAATGTTAGTGCAGCACTGATTCGTATGAGCAATTTTTTTAAGCAAATATATTCGCCTGTAATCCGTGTAAGTGATATGCAAAAACTAGAAGCTGGCATAGCTGAGACCTTATGTCTTCTTGAGACCATATTCTTACCATCAGTTTTTGATATTATGATACACTTGATGGTTCATCTCCCTGCTCAAGCAAGAATTGCTGGTCCAGTACATTTTCGCAAAATGTATCCTGTAGAGAGGTGATTTTCTACAAGAACAAATTAAATAATTGTAGCCATGCCTCATTGCAAAAAAAAACTCACTTTAATTTCATATTTATGTATGCATAGGTTTTTGATGAGGTGTAAGGGGTATGTGCGCACTAGAAGTCACCCGGAAGGATCAATTGGAGATAGCTATTTATTCGATGAGTGTCTTACATTCTGTTCACGCTATTTGCATGGTGTGACTCGATTTACTCGACAGATTAGAAATGATGAAGGCTTCCCTATTGATGTTGATAGTACTCCTCCTTTCTTTCGCACCATTGGGCGAGGATTGGCTGGCAAATGTTGTGTGGCTTTGGACCATAAAACTTGGCTGCAAGCACATGCTTCTAATTCACGTCATGTTGAGGTGAAGTTGCATAATGCCACTTATGAGTTGCATAATCTCCACTTATGAGTTGCATAATGTCACTTATGAGTCATTCTTAGCATGCAGTTATTATGCAATCTGACTACTTAATCAGATTTGCACTACTTAAAAATTTATGCATCCCTAGCTACATTGCTAAACCGTTGTAACTCAGTACTCAGTCATCCTTTTCCTAATTTTTACACTACAACATCCTTTTTCTTAGTTTTCCATAATCCTTTTTCATAAGGAAAATATCACTAATTTTGGACACCCCTTGTGAAAACTTATTCCGCTGCTTTTGTAGAGCCCAAGGATCGAACCAGAACTTGAAGAGTTTAATAATTCAAATCAGCAAGGGCGTATGGATAATATGCTATTCGATGAGGATGACACTGTTATCCGTAGAAAAGTTATTAGTCCAAGGGTGCCATCAAGGAGCAATGCAGCCATAAGAAGAAGCCACGAGGCCTCCTGCAGTGGAGAAGAAAGCCTTGTAATGTTCTCAACTATCTAATCCCTGCTTTCAATTATGCACTTAAATATTGTTTTATATTACTCCTCGCTGAAATGTATGCCCTTTAGGTTGGAAGGGATGTTATATTATATGTTGTCTTGAGGAATGATATCCCTGTGGCTAAAGCAATAATTCTATTAACTGACCCTAGCACCATAGTGGGAGGTGAACCTCTTGGTGTTCAGTTCTATGAAGTTGTTGTAAATGTTGTGCTGAAAAGAGATGCCCTGCTTCCCCGTCCATATGATGATATGCAAACTCTAATCGATGCTCAGTACATGTGCATTGCATGGCCAAACAATAGGGTATGATTTTGCAACTTATAGTATTTTAAGTTTTTTAGTTGTCTGCATCACATTGTAACTATAAATTATCCCTATTGGAAATTTGGCAGTTGAAGGTTAGCAACAAATCTACAAAGCTCCAAAATGGAGGTATTTTCTTCCAATCCATTCTTTTCTAGTAGGTGAACATGATTACAGGCTCTGCTAATAAGTCATAATTGATCAAATGAATGTCTTTTTGTGTTCAAATGAATGTCTTTTTGTGTTCATCTTAATGAACGTGTTTATCTTTTGCCAACAAATGGAAACTACTGTCATTCTAAGATTTGTTTTTTAGTTCATGTTCTAGATAAGAGATCAAGTTGACGTTCATTTCTTTTCTTTTACAGGGACTGTGCTGGAATAGTACTCTGGACCAACATGTGCTAGGTGTGAAACTTTTGCTCACTGCTGGTGGTGGCCTCTAGATGCTTTGTACCCAGGGCTGAAGTTGATGCTTTGTACTACATAGATAACTTAGTTACAATCTATGGTTAATGCAATCTTTTGGACATTGTGATCTTTTGGACATGGTGACATGCTAGTTGATCTTTTGTGATCTTTTGGACATGGTGACATGCTACCTGATCTTATGGAGAACTATTGTTTTAGCTATGTGAGTTTTTGGACTATTTGTGGTGTACTGATTGAATTCTAGAGCAATTTAGAACTATAATCTGGATGTATATTTGTGTGTGACATTTTGGATGTATGCGTGAAACATGTTGCAACTCTGGACTATATGTGTTGAATGGATGTATGTATGAAGTAATTTGGTGTTGACTGCAATATTATGCGATTTTCATATATATATATATATATATATATATATGTGTGTGTGTGTGTGTGTGTGTGTGTGTGTGTGTGTGTGTGTGTGTGTGTGTGTGTGTGTGTGTGTGTGTATGTATGTATGTATGTATTGAAAAAAAAACTGTTATTTTGTAATGCGTCAGATTGTCTGTCGGTGTATGTGCTATTTCTCTACAAAACATTTGTCGGTAACTATTTGTCTGTCGGTAATTGTTTGTCTGTAGGGAAAAGTAGTCTGTCGGTAAAACTTCATCTTTGTCGACAGACAGTCTGTCGATAAAGGTTTGGTCTGTCGGCAAAGACCTTTACCGACAGGCTTTCTCCCGACACACATTTTCTGTCGGTAAAGGTCTTTGCCTACAGACACACTGACATTAAAGGGGGCTTTCGCCTACAGACGGCATGACGGTGAATTTATGCCACGATGTAGTGATCAAAGTATCATACTCAGAGAGTGAGAAACAAGATGCAATGCGATCTGCATTAATCCTTCCTGCCCCCTTGACCCGAACAAAAGCTAGCTCCAATGAAAAATCAACAAAAGCTCCGTCTAATAATTGCAACAACTAAACATGTAGTAATCCCTTGATATTTGTCGTCGTCCCAGATATCAGTATGCATGTCATGCTGCTGCACAGCGTACTACGATATTTTCGTAAAAGCGTTTGCGTGCACGTGAAGGGAAAAGGTGAAGAGAAAAAGAGAATGGTTTTTACCATCTGTGTACTGTAGTACTGTGGTAGCTGCTTTCAGTTTTCACCCGAGAGATATCGTTCCATCTATTATATTATTAAAGTAAAGAAAAAAAAAGACACATACTATTGTTCATAGTAAATCCAGATTATAAAAAAGAATCCATATCAAATACAATTCAAATAATAACAGAAATTCAGAATAATAAATAATCAATATGTTACTTTGATATTAAATAGAGGTACATGTGTATGCATGCATTTTCAAAAAATAGTAACTAATAGAGGAAGAATAAAGGCATGCAGCTACATGGTCCATGCATAATAAATAGTGTTTACGTTTTTAAGAACCTCAACAACTTAGGCCCCGTTTGGCACAGCTCCACCACCAGCTCCTTGGAGCTGTTTGGAGCTGTTTTGTGCCAAACGGGGTAAAACAAAAATAGCTCCACCCAAGGAGTTCCTTAAAACTTGCTGAGACAAAAGTAGCGCCACCCAAGGAGCTGAAAAAAGGAGCTTCACCCGGCTCCACTTGTGAAGTCAAAAAAAACAGCTCCACTTGTGAAGTGGAGCCGTGCCAAACAGGGCCTTAGGCCCCGTTTGGCACAGCTCCACTTCACAAGTGGAGCTGTTTTTTTTTTTACTTCACAAGTGGAGCTGGGTGGAGCTACTTTTTTCAGCTCCACCCAAGGAGCTACTTTTGTCTCAGCAGTTTTTAAGGAACTCCTTGAGTGGAGCTATTTTATCTACCCCGTTTGGCACAAAACGGCTCCAAACAGCTCCCAGGAGCTGGTGGTGGAGCTGTGCCAAACGGGGCCTTAGTATGCTTAATAATTTTCTTCTATCAAGCTCATACTTCAATGACATTTCTTAAGTTATATTTTTTTTCGAGCTTCTATTATCATTTCTAATATTTATGATATCTTAAAATTCTAAATAACCAACAAGATACGCAAATATATTCTTAGACATCTAACCGCGTAAATGCATGGGCCACCCTGTTAGTTCTTTTTAGCTTATAAGTTATGGTTTTCTTCGAATAAATAAATATGATAATTTCTTCGTCATCTTTTTAAAATAAATTATTAAAATAAAATTTTTAAATAACTTATTAGCTTAACTTATCGGTCATCGTTTCGTAGCTCCAACTTTGTTCAATCAGCCGTAGAAAAGAACCCTATCCCATCTGATCCGATACGTGGACACTATCCGCTTCTTTGTCCAGTCATGCACCAAAAGCGAAGTCACGTAACTGTCGAATATTTGCGCCTTTGCAATATGAAATGGATATGGATGCCAGTGTGGCAAAAGTTTCAGAATTCAGATACCAATGTTGCATTTTTTCCCCGCTGAAAAGATGCATTCGCAGATTTGCAAATTTGGGATTTTTATGGGACATGTTTGTATTAGCTTCTAAGCTAAAAATCAATATAAACAATTTCTTTATTTATCCCATTCCTATCTCATATACATAATTTTCTCGTGCTTTTCCTCTTCGCTCATGCTTTTCTTCTTAAAGTCATTTTTTCAGTCACTACTATTTATTTTCAACAAAATATTATGAGTCGTCACAGCCAATACGGATACCCCTGTATCTGCCAACAGATGAACAAAGATAATTGAAAGATGAGCTAAATAATCAAGTCACACATGTCATGCATGCTCAAAGTTTATGCATTATATGAAACCTCCTTTCTGAAATACATAATAGCATACGAGTGGGGCAAACAGGTACTCAGTACTGAGAAGCTACCCCGTTCATTCCAGATTTTTTTAGCAGTTTTTTATTTTTAACTGTTTATTTTTGCTAAAATTACACTGTAGCAACTGTTAAATTTTCGGAGCCATTCAATTAGAGGAAAATAAAGCGAAATAAGAAAAAACACTATTATATTTTCACGGATAACACAAAAGTAAAAAAATAAAAACAAAAACAAGAAACCAAAATTAAGAAAGTTAATGTGTTTATTCGGGGCCGATCCTCAAGATAAAAACTGTGGACAAAAGGGCGGTAAAGGAGAAATTCTGAGGAAAACAGCTAGTAACATCACTTTGGACCGCACACCATATGCATGTATTTTTACATTACCAAAGAGTAACACACTATGCATCTAAAGATACGATTTAGCTGTAGCTTGGTTCTGTTCTGAAGCTGTTGCGATTTGTTTGCTTTGAGTCAGCAGCGTTGCTCGGCGCCACGAGGTTGCTCAGGGTCCTCACTATCTGCAGCTTGACCTGACCCCTCTTCGGCGGAGGCCTCTTCTCCTTTGCGAAGTTGCTGTTGCCGCTGTACTCGCAGTAGTACTCCATCACTTCCTCTTCTTGCTTACCACCTTCTTGCCTCGTCTGTGTGTGTGTGTGTGTGTGTGTGTGTGTTAAAAGGCTTGAAGCCAAGTGCTCAGTTGAGGATGGGGTGAGGAGGTAGGAAGTATTTATAGGCGAAGCCCTACTGTATTTTGTGCATGTTGCTGCATCAGTTGGTATGTGTATCTTTTTCGTTTTTATTTGCAGGAATATACTGACTACTTTTGAGTCATGGGGCTCCTAGTGTGAACGCGATCAAGCAACTAAATAATTAGGGATTTTATACCCTAGACACACTCAGGCTAGTTGATAACATGAGGGCGATGTGGAGGTGTATGATTATATGGTACAATTAGAGGGGGATAAATGATTATCTTTGTTTTTATCATCTGAAAACAAAACACAGAGAAACAATCAGGAAGCAATTTGGATTACCGAACAGAGACAATCTATCACAGCTGCTGCACGTACGTGATCGTAAGCTTCTGTCGCCCGACTGCTCTGAATTACTGAACGACTGCAGCTGTTTGTACGTGGTCGTAAAGCCTCTGTCGCTTAACTGCTCATTACGACCAGACGTTACGACCTCTCGTCCCATCGTTACAACCACTCTTTACAACAGCTCATCCCGAACGTTCGCTTACGACCGCTCAGATCGATCATCCGCTCGTTTCGATCACTCGGCGTGACAACGGATCGACAGTCTGCTCGTTTCGACCACTCAATACGACAACGCCGCACGAAGTCGTGGTCTCCTCCCGCCTGAAATTCCCAGCCGTTCGACCACCGCCTGGACCAGATGCGCTGAAGACAAAAATAGAGCACGGAAAACAGAGGAAAAGCAGCGATGCTCTGGAAGTTGTCGGAGATGAAAGAAATTGATATATTATTTCATTATCAAGATCTTGGCTAAAAGCGCCTTATGGCACTCATAAAAACCTTCTCCACGAAAGCCCTAAAACCATTGTTCTGCTACCCTACAACTTCCTCTACTTTTATATGCTAGTGCACAAGGCGTATTCAACCCGAACACCTCAAAACCATGTCCCTATCCGCCTGGACACGAACTCTATCTCTTCCTCAAATCAAGCAATCCAAAACCCTTCCTAGCACGGGTTTTAACCACCTCGTACAAATCATGGACTCCATCCACAACTCCATACGACACACACGACAAAGCCTCCAGGATATCCCCTCATGTATCTTCATCGTGCACCATCACCGCGTGCTCCCGCGTGAGCCCGATCACCTCGCGTGACCACCTGGACCTTAGATTACCCCCTTCTAGTCCCGGTCTTCTTTATCACCGACCGTGATCATCTCCACGCCTTCACGCAGCATCCATCTTTGAGCTCCATGTGCTCCAGCATGAGGTCGACCACCTCGCATGACATCCCAACCGCTTGGACCTCAGATTACCCCCTCCTAGTCTCGGTCCTCTTCGTCACCAACCATGGCCGTCTCCACGCCCACCTACATATGCAAAGACCAAAGAAAACATCTTCTGATAAGAGTTCTCCAACTCAACCATGATCAGCACACCTTTGTCTATCCCCAGACAAGCACCAAACCATCTACGGCCATCCCCAGATCGTTTACGACCGCACATAGTCTATCGCTACCTGGAACAGACCCTACTATCACTCAATATGACCGCTAACACAGAGTACTCATAACCCACAAGTACTTAGAAACCACTCGCACTGCTACTGACGACTATCGAGTACCAACTACTGAGGATCGACTAGCCGCAACACATACTCGAAATGAAATTGGTGGCGGCACCTTGGGGAAAGTTGGGAGACTGCGACCAGATGCTGCCGCATGGGGAAGGAATTGGTGGCGACGCCGAGGAGGAGGAGGTGTGACACGAGGGTTCGGGGGAGAAGGAGGCGGCAGTTGCGGGAGATGGAGGTGGGGAGGCGGTGGCGGGCATATGGGGAGAGGAGGCGGCGGGCAAATGCGTTGGGGAGGCGGTGACGAGGGGATGCCCCACTACTGGGAGAAGTTGGGGGACTATGACCAGATGCTGCCGTATGAGAAAGGAATCGGTGGTGGCGCTGAGGAGGAGAAGGCACGGCACGAGGGTTCGGAGGAGTGAAGGAGGCGGTGGTTGCAGGAGGCAGAGGATGCGAGGGAAGAGAAGAGGAGGAGTGTGGCCCATGCGTCGACCCGACCTTTTCTACGAGGAGCGGAAGAACTACCTACGTACGGATTTGGACAGCTGATCTTTGATCGGACAGCTGAGAAAAGAGAAGGAAGAACGGACCAACGACTACCAACTCATATTTTTATAATAGTAAAGATATATCAAAACTAGCTAATCTCTTTCAAAGCATTTAAGTAGAGGTAGAGAGAGAAGAAATTGCAATAACTGCATTCTAAATTGCCTCAACGGGTAATATATCAAAACGGATAATCCTAAGATTATAGACAAATATAGTGAAACGGAGGGATCAGGGATAGAAACTAGAGTGTACTACTAGCACAACTAGAGTATAGAAACTAGAGAAATACAAAAGTTAGTACCTAATAATGAAGATTTGGTTTATTCAAACCTATTATATCTTCATCAACAAAGGTATAATAACTTAAACCTATAAAAATTCTAGGCTGTTTCAAATGTACCAAAGAGGCAAAAACCACTCAATGCTTCTCTATTATCTACACATACTAGCAGTATGCATACATAACCGTGAGGTGGCTATGTGCAGTTCCTAAAATCTAAACCCTCACTAGCCAGCTACTAGAAATACTTAACCCTACATAGTAATCCTTACAAGAGGCGCGCGCACACACACACATATAAAAGTTACCTTTCGTTATAAGTGACCTTTCCTCTCCTAACGATTACCGTCACAAATTAAGGTCATTTTCTTTTCAGCTTTTAAAAAATATTTTTTAATTTTTCTATGGTAAATAATTTTTAAACAGAGTGTCTTTTCAAGATAGGATCTACAAGTTAATTATAGTACATACTATAGCAACTTTATTTATATCAGTTAAAACTGCACGTAAATTTCTATTGCTCCATACTCTTTCACAAACAGGTAAAAAGTCATAAGCCACAGCCATAAACCATAAGCTAAAGCCAAAAAGAACATGCCCTAAGTGCTGAGTTAGGGTGATTCATATATAGTATTTTAACATTTGAAAAATGTGTGCAATAAAAAGTTCTAGATAAATCATATGAGGATTATGACTTCTACTCCTATTTAGATTATGATTCCTACTTCAATTTAAAGAAGGGTAGGAGGGGCTATATAGGGCATGTTCTTTCTGGATTTGGCTTGTGACGGCAGTTTATGACTTTTAGATTGTTCGTGAGAGAATATGAAGTAATAGAAACTCACATGCGATTTTAGATGATATAAATGAAGTCGCTACAGTGTGTACTACAATCAACGTAAACCCACCTTAAAAAGACACTTATTGTAGAAATACCGAAAAGCAACTTTTAAAAGCTAAAAATGAGATGCACATAAAATATGGGGATGACAATGGAGAAGAAAGAACTGGCAATCAAGCTCAATCATCTAAAGCAAAGAGCGCACGAAAGGATTAGATGCTAAAATATTCTTTAGCACTAAATTATTGTATAGGGCAAGGATCTGAAAGTCATAAAAGATTCGAGAGGGCTGTAATGAGCGACAATTCTGTGTACTCTTTTGAGATTGTGCTTCTTGTCGTAGTTGCTTTAATATCATTATTTTGGTTCTTTATACGAGATTCATTTTCTTTGTTTTTGATACCATACATATTTATATTGTATCTCATAAAATATGATCTGATCTAAAAGCTACTGTGTATAAGAAAGGGTATTAAAATATGTGAACCATTAAGAGTAGAGCCAGCTGTGGCTGTGGAGCCCTGTCACATTTTTTTCAGTTTCACATTTACAGCCACTCCAGTCCGCTGCAGAAGAAGCCTTATCCATCCAAGTAGAGCACATAAACCGAATATTTGCATCGTCACGATATTGGAATGGATATGGATGCCAAAGTGGCAAAAGATTCAGATACCTGCACTTTCACTCTTTTCTCCCCATCTGAAAGATACACGCATACACAGTGGGATATTATCCCTTCTAGAAAAGGAGACGAACTTCATCAACCACAGTACAATGATATAGTCACCCGGAAAGATATTTACATAGAGTTTTCCTTTTGGAAGATATTTACATGGAACATGAGGCACCACTTCTCCATTTCGTCATTTAGAGGCCAAGAACACACTGATGAAGTACGCAAGAACTAGCATTCCAGTTAAAATCCTAAAAAAAAGGTGAACAAAAGGGGGTGGGGGTAAATTAAGGTGATTCTGAGAAAAACAGTTAGTGGCAGCACATTGTACAGTCCATCTAGGGAGTACAACGCTTGCACCATATGATCAATTTGATGCTTGGTTTTCTTCTTAACTTTGTGAACTGCTTGCTTTGGGCCACCAACACTGGTCGGCCCAGCGTGGTTGCTTATCGTCCTCACAATCCGCAGCTTGAGCCGCCCTCTCTTCAGAGGAGGCTTTTCTCCTTTGTGCTGTAGCTGCTGCTGCTGCTGCTGCTGCTATGGTACTGGTACTGGTAGTAGCAGTACTCCCATCACTAGCTCCTCTTCATGCTTGCCTTTTTGCCCCGCTAGTAGTTCTCTGTCGGTCTGCGTTGCAAGCCAAGTGCTAACTTGACGCTGTCTCTGAAGGTAGGGAGTACTTAATTATGGAAATTTTTGGTGGTAGTAAGACAACGATAGTAGAAATTAAATTTAGGTATTGATTTGGTAAGAGCGTAATAGATCACAGACGGAATTCACTAGTCATCGTATAAACATTGGATGACTCGTATCAATTCGAAGTCGAAGGTACCATAAAAGACCTGAGCTGACCTAGTCCGTCGGCATGAGCGCGCGGCAAGCAGCAAGAGAAGTAGCGAGCAGCATGGCACGCGCGTTGTGGCGATCGGGCACGCGCTGACCTCGTGACCCCTCTATTCGGACTTACGCCGTATGAGGACGGCGCTGCCCACGCCAACCCACGCTGTGATGGCAGACGAGGAGATCGCGGCGGACCGTCTGGTGTGTACTGCGACAATGCAAGGAGGATGATGGATCATGTGAGAAGATCCAAAGTGTTGCTGTGACAAACTATTGTCGTTTTGTTGGAGTAGAAATTTGGATTTTGCAAAATTCAAATTTCTTCGGTGCCTTCTGTTGGCAAAACTAGTCTGACCGCTCAGCATGGCCGGTCAAACCGCTGAGCAGTACCAGTCACATAGGCCAGGGCATGCGGTCAGAATGATTGAGGTTCATTTCGGCTGGTTTTTGGGAATTATGGGGAATTCAGTCTTGGGTTGATTTGGTTTGACCTGGGTCAGTGTATATGTGTTGTATGTATACATGTTTTAGCTAATGTGGGTTAAGTTGTGAAGAACTTATGCTCATAAATGATTTCTTTGTCTTTGCATGTTCGGGAAGCTTGGAGTCAACCATGGTCAACGGTGAGAAACAGGACTATGCTCATGAAAGAGCTGAGGTCCAAAACGATCAAGAATGTCGGGTGTGATGACTGAGCTCAAACATGGCACGAAAAAGACAAAAAAATATTGAAGCAATATGCGAGCGATAGGTTGCACCATATGGCTTGGTTTATCCAAGTGAGATTGGTCCAATGTAACCAAAATGGGAGAGATTTACCGATGGGTGGCAAGCTAGTAGTGCACTTATACATGGGAAAATTTGTTCAGTAGCACCGAAAGATCACTGATTTCGGAAAATACCACCGAAAAAACCGGGCTCCGGAAATTACCACTAAAAGATGCAATTTTCTTCGGAATTTAGCATTTTGGACCAAAATACCCTTACCCCTATTCCCCCTCCCTCTTCCTCTTCTCCCTGCCCCTCTCCCTCTTCTCCCGTCCGCCTCCCTCTTCCGCGCCACCTCCCCACCTCTTCGCCGCCGGCCTCCCCGCCTCCTCCCTCCTCACGCCGCTCGCCTCCTCTCTCTCCGCGCCTGCCATGCGCCCTCCCTCACATCCGGCGCCCCTCCATTTCTTCCCCGCGCGCCAATTCTCTTCCGCCCGTACGCAGCCACCGCCGCCTCATGCCGCCCAGGTCGCTCCGGTCATCTCCTCCGCAAACCACCTGCGTCACGGTGTGTCTGTGCCTCTCCTCTACCCCCTCCCTCACTTAATCGAACCCCGGTGCCTCCGACTCGCCGCACAGCCCATCTTCCTCACCGCCGGCCGAACGCGCCTCCGCCGTCGCCGCTCCCTCCTCGGCGAGTCTCCCTTCAATTCCTCGCCTGGGGAGAATGTTCTCACCGCCTCGGACCTCCTCCGACTGACGCCGGAGCTCCTCCTCCACCCTAGCTCACCGGCACTGTGAAGCTCCCCTGCGCCGCCCATGGCCTCCGTCGCCGACCGACCTCGGGCCTCCTCCGGCTCAATAGACAGCGTGGTAAGCACCCACCTAACCGTCTCTAGCTCGTGCCCACACAAAATCCCTCCTTCTCCCTCTCCGGCGCCGCAGCCCCGAGCGTACCTCGCCGCCGGCTGCATCAAACTGCCGCCCGCCTGCCTCGCCGCTGTTCCGGACCGCGCCACCTCCCCACTAGCATCCCTGCCCCCTCACGGTTCCATTTTGCCGGCCTGCCCAGCCTCCCCGGCCACCCCTTGCCGGCGTCGCCGCAGCCCAGTCGTGCCGCCTGTCCCCTCTGTTTTGCCCCAACAGGGAGATGGGGGCGGAGGAGGAGGAGCGGAGGGGGATGTGAGGGAGGGCGCATGGCAGGCGCGGAGAGGGAGGAGGCGGGGAGGCCGGCGGCGAAGTGGTGGGGAGGTGGCGCGGAAGAGGGAGGCGGACGGAGAAGAGGGAGAGGTGCAGGGAGAAGAGGAAGAGGGAGGGGGAATAGGGGGTAAGGGTATTTTGGTCCAAAATGCTAAATTCCGAAGAAAATTGCATCTTTTAGTGGTGTTTTCCGGAGCCCGATTTTTTCGGTGGTATTTTCCGAAATCAGTGATCTTTCAGTGCTACTGAACAAATTTTCCCTATACATAATAAGCATAATGATTGCTTACAAGGAAAGATAAAGACCTAGCCAAGCAAGGGTATTTTGGTAAGTTAACCAAAATACCGGAAACTACTTTAGATTAAAACCGTGGTGCTTGGGCAATGTTTGAAAAAGCTGTTTAAATCGAGGAGAAGTTGAGAAGATCAAATTGGATCAAATGCTAAGGAGTTAGCGAATTCAGATTTATGTGCCTTGAAAAACGTGCATAATTGTAGTATGTGAGTAAAACTCATGTTATGTAGGGTTAACAAGTTTGTCTGTGTATGTTAAGTGAATAGTATCCAATAGGATTAGATATGTCTGATTGTGTTGTCTATTTAATGGGTTGGGGATAAAGACTTGCTAGTTAACCATTCAACCATACTAGCTTTACTCATTGAAGCTAAGTATTCTAAAGTTAGGGTTTGAGAAGTATTAGTGTTGTTGTATGCTTTCTTATCCTCTAGGTGAAATTGCTATAAAATCTATATTCTCAAGTAGCAATATATCAAATTTGTTCATTTCTCATGGATCTCACTTGTTTTGGTTGATTCGCTCTTGATTTGGTTGGTTTTGATTTTTCTCTCTCCTCTTCTTTATCTTGTTGGATGCTAAGAATGAGTAACTGATAGAGATGTACTTTAGGAATCAATCCTTACCCATGTAGGCATCAGATTTAGTAAGTTCATGAAGTTATCCGGTTCTGCTTGATTTGACCTTATCAGAAGTTTTCTTGATCCAGTTATTGTTGTCTCGATTACTTTAGTATTTTTGCTTGCTGTGATATATGGTAATACATCAAGAGTTATTTTAGCCATCCTTCACCTACGATCAAGTCATATTCCACGTTTTTCTCTTTTACTCAGTTTTAGTTCATCCTTCCTTCAAATAGAAAAAGATCACAACTTTGGCAATGATTCTCTCAATCGTTGATTGGAATATGTTCGTAATATCTTAAATAAGGTGCATGCTAAGTTTCAAGTCATTTGGATATGCGGATCAAAAGTTACATAGATTTTTTTTTGTTTTGAAATCATATTAATTTTACTATTTGCCAGTTTGACTGGAAATCGCTAGAGGTCTGACCGGAAATTGCTAGGTGTCAGACCGGTAGCACAATGAATGTTTGAAATTTTGGTTTTTTATTTGTTGGCTTTTGTTTTGGCTTTCCATCATAATTTTCATAACTATGTAACTATCGAAGGAAAGGATTAACGAATATTTGGAGAAAATTTTATGTCTCCTTTATGGTACCTAAAAATAAATATGAGCCCTCCATTCTTTTGATCCAATAGATCAAATTAGTTAGGGTTTAATTATACTACCACTGGCAAATTAGCAGTAAAATCCCGATAGGGATATAATTGTATAGAGAACGCATGGCATAAGAGCAATTTTTACAAGCGCCACAGCAGTGCACATATGAGAGATAGTGGCGGCGGCACAATGGAATAGGTGAGAGGCAGGGACAACAACAACAGAAAGAATTAATAATAGATTCAGAGAAAAGCCTATAATACCCTAACTTAAATATTATATTTATAAAAAGATCAAATTTAATTTCTATTGCCACCACCGTACCTGTCGTAGAGGAGGGCAGGGTGTAAAAGAAGCATTCCCCATGCAAAGATGGGTTAAAAATTAAAATGTTGATAAACGGACGTGGATGCCAAAGTGTCACAGGTTTGAGACATGTGCAGACTGCAGTTGCACTTCTCCCCGTTGGAAAAAGATGCACTTGCAAACTTGAACACTGGGGGTACTTATCTCTTTCAGCTGGTGACCAGAAGAATCTAAAGATGTATCGATCAAGCACACACTTAAGTCGCCATCAAAGTTATCTTACACAAAACTCTCTCTGAGAGATGCACTACACACTGATGAAGCAAACAACAGGATCTAATTAACGGAGAGGAAATCCTGAAGAAAAAACAGCTACTAGCAGCACTTTGCACCATCCATCTGTGTGAAATACTACATCTGCGCATACCACAATTATCAAACATAAAACATTATGGTGTTTATTTGCAGCTTGGTTCTCCTCTTAACCTGCGATCTGCTTGTGCCGATCCACGTCACCGTTCGGCACCACAAGGTTGCTCAAAGTCCTCACTATCTGCCGCTTGAGCTGCCCCCTCTTCAGTGGAGGTCTCTTCTCCTTCGTGCTGTAGTTGATGCCGCTGTTGCTGTGCTGGTAGTAGTAGTCCATGGCTCCTCTCTGGCTCTCTTCTTGCTTTCTGCTTCCTTTCTTTTTGCTCAGTTGCTCTTGCTCACTTGAGGAAGGGGTGTGTGAAGGTAGAGAAGAATTTATAGGCATGAAGACCCTTTTGGAAGTTTCACTGTTTCATGCATGCTGTATCAGTTGGTGTGTTGTTTTCTTTTTACTTTTTTGCAGGAATAAATTGATTGCTTTTGGGTGTGAGACTGGGTCTCATGAGTTTTATGGTGTGAATGTGATCAAGGCACTAACCGGGGAATTTATGCCCTGAATTTGTTTACTACTAATGGGCAAGTTCGATGTGTGGATCTGGGAGCAGTGTGTGTGTCTTTGAAGCATCCATGGACCAATGACCAGCAGTCAGATCAGCACCAGCTTGATCTTATGGCAATTAGAAATCAATTAATGGTGTATGCTACTAGATCTCGCAGATCCTAGATGATGTGGTGTGCCTCTTTCTGGAGAGCATTGCTTCTTTTTTGTAAGTTACTGACAATATATTTCTAATTAACTAATGACAGCTTAAGCTACTCATGAATTTTTCTTACATCTTCATATATTCCTTGTTGCCTTGTTCCTACTTCAAAAAAACACAAAGATACATCATGTATGCCAACACAATCAACATGCATCACATGGAAAATAGCTAGCTGGTCAGAAGAAGTTATATCAGATAAGATCACGGCCGGCTGGTCATCTCGGCCGATCGAGGTGTCTCTCCGTGAGCCGGCGCATGCCGTGGCAGAGGCACTCACACTGACACCTCAAGCTCGTGGGGCCCCCATCACCATCAATCATCATCCATACGGTCACCGGAGATGCACTGAACCTTGAAGCCGCCACTCATCATTGAACGGTGATCGATGCATGCATTGCTCGTGGTCTAATTTCTCACAGGAAACCGTCAGCAGTCAGCACGTTCTGCTTTATTTTGCGTTGTTTTTGGTCGCTCTTCTGTTGGTGCCGTGCTCTGCTTGCTCTGCTCTCACACTCTGATTGTCTGATACGTTCGGTTCAGCGAGAGTTGACAGAGCAAACGCAAGGGTAAATCGACTAATATTTTTAACAAAAAGACGTTGGAAACTTCCAGGCGAGACTGTTTAATTAGTTACGCACATGAGCACGCCGCACGCGCAGATAGAAGTCGAGACTCGTAAATAGTGTTTTTCTAATCGCCATGAGACTTCCAGACGAGACTGTTTAATTAGTTACGCACATGAACACGCGCAGATAGAAGTCGAGACTCGTGAATAGTGTTTTCTAATCGCCATGAACTCGAATTATCGCTGGGCTGACTGCCTGACTGGTCAGTGGTCTTTGGATGCTTCAAAGATGCCCCCTCCCCTGATCCACACGTCCAGCTCGCCCTCTATTTAGTAATCAATCGTTTCAGTCATTTTCAGAGCTACTATCCGTGTGTTTAAGGGATTAATTCCCTGGTCAGTGCCTTGATCGCGCTAGAAACATCACGGCCCAGAAGTGGTCAATTTATTCCTGCAAAGAATGGTAAATAAACACGCCAGCTGATACAACGAAATGTGCGGCAAGAAACCAATGTGACAGTACAGAGGACCTAGCCTATAAATACTTGCCTTCTCATGTCGTCTTCACAAATCACAAGCGCTACTTGGCTTCAAAACACACACACGCACGCAAAAGAAGAAGAGAGAAGGCAAGAAAAGGAGCAAGAAGAGAGGAGCCATGGAGTACTACTACCAGCACAGCAACAGCGGCATCAACTACAGCACAAAGGAGAAGAGGCCTCCACTGAAGAGGGGGCAGCTCAAGCGGCAGATAGTGAGGTCCATCAGCAACATCGTGGTGCCGAGGAACGCTGCTGACCCGAAAAACAAAGCAGATCGCAGCAGCTGCAGAAGAGAGCCGAGCTACAACTGAATCTCCAAGCAACATCGTCAGATGCGCACGGTGTACGGTGCTTGGTACAAAGACATGATAGAAATGCTTCTACTATTCTACTAGATGTTTTTTTCTCAGATCCCCCCCTGTTCAGACCTTCTTTAGGGTTAATGTTTTGCACTTTTGCTTCATTAGGGTGTCTTGGCTTGTATGAAGGAATAGAGAAGCTCTGTAAATTTCCATATGTAATACATATCTCGAAATGAAAGGTTTATGTGATATAACTTGCGAGATTATACCAGCGACTCAGCGTGTAGTTGATAAATTCAGGGTTCGATCACTAGTTTGTTCATCTGCTGGAAGAGATAAGACAACAAATATCTCCAACTTTGCAAGTGCACCTTTCACACACACACACAAAGAAAAAAAGAAAAAAAAACTGGAATTGCTGTATCTGGAACTTCTGTCACTTTGACAGCACAAAGAACATTTTTTTTTAAAAAAAAAGACAGCACAAAGAGCATTCACCATATTATACATTTATTAATATGCGCTTTTTTTTCTGCTATATGCGCTTCAATCAAGGAACCGCCCTGTGTCCACCCCAGCAGAAGTTTTCACTTGCTGATTGGAGAAGTAGCTGTAATAGTCAGTAAAAGCTGTGACAGGTCTAGTGAAAACAGGTGGGTAGTCATAGGTATACTTCTTTTGATGCGATTGTTACGGTCACGTACCAAACAGTGTAAACAGGGCTTCACGTCCATACAGTATAAACAGGGCTTTAGAGCAAGTTTAATAAGGCTGACTGTGCTAGCTATAAGGGAATCTATGTCAGCATAGTCCTATGTGGAGGGGAGAGAAAAGGAGAGAGAGAGCCAAGCCGGCTCCCATGCAAGAGTCAGGCTATAGCACAGGAAAAAAGGCGTTATCCATACATGTACCAATAGAACTAACTGTTATACCCATGCATGTATTAAATTATCAATATCCATGTATGTATTAAATGATTCAGAACTCTTGTGGAGACAACTTATAGCCAGCTTATTGTATGAGTTAGTTGCATCATTATCTTTTGATGACATGGAAATGTATTGGAGGTAGCAGCTATCTATACTATTAAACTTGCTCTTAGGTGGCTTCTTTCAAAAAAACGTAAACTGCCTTGGAACTAACTAGTTTTTTTCCAAAAAAATAAGTCGTGACCTTTCATAGGCTCAAGTTCTACCTTTATACCTATGACAAGGTATATTATAAGGGTGGCCCTAACTAAGTCTATATTTATAGGGGTAATTGTGCTATTTTCTTTTCCTAAGGTTACATACAAAGTTTCAAAACCTGGAACCGGAGAGAATACCACCGGACAGCCGGTACCGGTTACTAGCTAGTAACAGAAAAAACCGGTCAAATTTCAAATGTCAAAATTTAATTTGAAACAGATAACTGGAAAAATCCACTGGCTATCGTCCAAAAAAATCAGAGAAAAACCGCCAAGAAGTGAAAAAAAACGCTAAAAAACCAGTGGGGCCATCCCCCAACACAATCTATTAACCAGCCAGTGTCCAGTGGTAAAAGCACAAGAAAAGAAACATTTACCACTCTCCCTCGCAAAAAAAAGAAAAAGTAAAGAAACATTTACCACTCTTCTTTGCTTGCCAGGAATCAACTCACTTTACAGATGCAACACTGCATTTACAGGGCAAATTAACCGATGCACAACCTTTCCCCTTCTCATAGATGTGTTTTTCTGTAGGGAGTCATGCAAGTGGCGAAGCGAAAAAAAAGGTCTTTGCGTAGAGTAGCAGGAAAGGTCATTTCATTTTTCAGGTTTGCGACATGTAGGCCCCGTTGTTTTTGGCATGGAGTGCGCAAGAAGAGACAGGTAATCTTGAGTTCTTGTCCTTGGTTTACCCTGTTCTTCAAATCGCCGCCGATAACCAAGTCGATCTTATCTTCTTTGTATAGACTCTGGAAAACATGTTAACCCATTACTCTCACGTCTGCTCGATTTGTAGTCTAAACTGAGAAGGCAAATCGTTCGATCCCTAGAAGAACATGCAACCTTCTTTTTCTGAAATAAAAACATACAACCTTTTTCTACTTCGCTAACTGCTAAGATAGAGATGTGATTCAGAAAAAAAAAAAATAGGGAAACCCCTTCATGGCTCCTCTCTTTCCAATTCCTGGGAAAAAATATATAGTCTACTTGATTATTCATATCTTATATCTCTGAAAATTATCTTTAGAATAGACTGTAACAACGTGCGGGCATCTGGCTAATCTACTTCAAATAAGAATGAGCATTCAACAAGAACTGCAGATACCCGTTTGCCCCTACCAATGTTGCATCCTTGTAAAAGCTTTCAAGGTTGAATTCCACGGACATGGGTAACATCATGACCCAACAAAACATCGGTGGATTTAAGCGGGCGGGGAAACACTGGAGAGGAAAAAAATGTCTCATTGCCTCAAGCATCAGTTACAAAGAGAGGATGAAGATAACGTTGAACCGTGTTCGAGAGTACGGTAGACGCAGAATTAGACATCCCACGGTAGGCAAAAGTGTTAATATATAAATTTTGCTAAATTTTATGATTGCCGAGTAAGAACTAAGTTGCCTGTGAGTTTATGGCTGTTGCAACTATTTTAGCACAAAATCCCTTAATCGCCACCAACGGCAAACAGAACTAGTTTGTGCCCTCCATCTTGCTTCAGTTAGTTAGAACTAGCATGCCCCTACGTGTGTCTGTTCTTCCGATTCTCGTCAAACATCCTGTCGCCCTGTGGCACAGCATGTGGTCCCCTCCACTGTTCCCATTACACAATCAAGAGATAGACATGCCTGCTTATAGCCATGGTCAAGTCAAAAACTCAAACGCCACGGGAGCTGTTTACTCAGGACTGGTCTACTTGGCTTGTATGGTCTTTTGGTTTTCTTGTTTTCTTTCACTCATCCCTGATTGCTGCACATGTTTAATTAGTTGCCATCTGACCAAACTAATTGGACGTAGGGCTGTAAACGAGCCGAGCTCGAGCGAGCTTGGCCTTCCAGGCTCGAGCTCGGTAGAAGTTCGAGCCGAGCTCGAGTTGAGGTCCGAGCCTAGACCTGGGCTCGAGCTCGGCTCGGCCTAAGCTCGAGTAGGCTCGAGCTCGGCTCGTGGAAGCTCGGTAACAATTAAAACAATTTATTATGTATTATTTTGCAATAATAAAATTTTTTAAGCTCGAGCTCAGCTCTAGTAAGCTCGATAACAGTCAAAATAATTCAAATATACACTAATTTTTAACAATAAGAAAAGCTCGAGCTCGAGTTCGGCTCGAGTAAGCTCGGTAAGAATTAATATGTATTACTATTTGAGCTCGAATCGGGGCTCGCGAACTATTCGAGCTCGGCTCGGTGAAGCTCGCGAGCTCGAGATCAAGCTCGAGTTCGGCTCGTTTAAAGCTCGAACCGAGCCTAGAACGAGCCGAACTCGAGTAGCTCACGAGCTTCGAGCTTTTTTTACAGCCCTAATTGGACGCTTGTGGATGTTGCATTCTCTTTCTGGTTTTCTGCTTTGGGTCCCGTTTGACACAGCTCCACCACCGGCTCCTGAAGTTGTTTGGAGCCGTTTTGTGCCAAACGGGGTAAAACAAAATAGCTCCACCCAAGGAGTCCCTTAAAACGTGCTGAGACAAAAGATATGTACAAGATGGAGCTGAAAAAAGTAGCTCCACCCGGCTCCATCCGCAGGCTCGCATGCCACTGCCCTTGTACTTTCGTGAATTTACACGACCTGCCACCGGTTTTAACGGGTCATTCCTATGAAAAAAACGCATTAAATATTGGTTTTAACAGGTCATGCATATTTGTTTTAACGGGTCATTCCTATGCAAAAAAAACGCATTAAATATTGGTTGCTAATACTTTGTGTTATTTTAAATTTTAAATTTTTTTAATTCAAATTTACTCGGATGAAAAATCATGTAGAAACATACAGCTCTTGATGTTACTACAAGCCAAATAGACAGGGGTATATTGGACAATTGACATATCTCAACCATGCATGATAAAACAGGTGGAGCTGTTTTGCCAAACAGTCTACCAAAACAGCTCCAGCTCCACCGGTAGAGCTGTTCGTGGAGCTGAAGCCAAAAAAACAGCTCCACTTGTGAAGTGGAGCCGTGTTGTCTGTCTTTCAATTTACTGGAGACCAGTTTGCAATTGCATTGTGGGTCGTGGCTTCTATTGATTTGATGTGGAAGATAGGGGAGAACTTGCAGAATTTTCCAAGGTTAGTAAGCTAGAAAACGGGACACATATGCTAGCTAAGCTTAATGAGAGTGATACGTCTGTCTAGAACAACGGGTTGATATAAAGACAATGGTGGGGGGCTGTTTCTTTAACCTATCGAATCCTAGAACCGCTCATGTGCAGGTACTCACCTCTTTCTTTAACCTATCGAATTGGTAGATTGTCTGCCCATGTTCTTTTTTTAAAAAAACAATGGGCTGTTTTCTTTGGACAAACTATATTATGCTATTGCAGCATGCACTTTGTTTATTTCTTTCAGATACTACTTACACATCAGGATGTACGTTAGTACGTGAACATCTTCTACACCTTATCTTTCTTTGATCTTCATTTACCTCCGATCTTCGAAGCTAGCGCTGCAAGTGAGGAGAAAATAGACCTAAAAATCTTAAATTTTATCTGGCCTCTCTCTGGTAAGTTTCTCCCGCTTCTCTCCGTCGAATGCGCCTTCTCTTCACCTCCCATTGATGAAACCTGAAGGTGACAACAAAATGGTTGGCCTCATGTAAATACATCACAAAGATACACCCTGAAATGTAGCAAGAAGCTCCTGCGTAATTGCATTACCTCAGCCTTAAGAATTGACTGTTTTCAGAGAGATGTAGTAGCTGTAGTCTTGCCTCGAAGTACTTAACCTTCTAGTTTGCACTTGTTTGTCTCTGTATATATACACACCAGTTGGGTAGTGAGTGGTGACTTTCCAGATTGACTCACGTGTCTCAGTTGTCTGTTTCTGGCAGACGACGTGGTTGGTGCCTGTAATAGACTCTGGAAACCAAGTCGATCGTATCTTCTTTGTCTAGACTCTGGAAAACATGTTAACCCATTACTCTCACATCTGCTCGTTTTGTAGTCTAAACTGAGAAGGCAAATTGTTCGATCCCCAGGACATGCAACCTTCTTTTTTCTGAAATAAAAACATACAACCTTTTTCTACTTCGCTAACTGCTAAGATGGAGATGTGATTCAGAAAAGAAAAAAAGGGAAACCCCTTCATGGCTCCTCTCTTCCCAATTCCTGGAAAAAATATAGTCTACTTGATTATTCATATCTTATATCTCTGAAAATTATCTTTAGAATATACTGTAACAACGTGCGGGCATCTGGCTAATCTACTTCAAATAAAAATGAGCATTCCACAAGAACTGCAGATACCCGTTTGCCCCTACCAATGTTGCATCCTTGTAAAAGCTTTCAAGGTTGAATTCCACGGACATGGGTAACATCATGACCCAACAAAACATCGGTGGATTTAAGCGGGCGGGGAAACACTGGAGAGGAAAAAAATGTCTAGCATTGCTGCAGCTTCCTTCTGGTCTCCAGATGCGCTCTTCACACAAGACGCCTTGTTGCTTGACATGAGCTCCTGTGGGTCCCGCTGATGTTGATGGCTATCGACGGGTCTCCTCACTGAATTTTTTTGTACGGATAATTATTTTTTATTCGAAATTACAGAAATATACCTGCGAAATTTTTTCTAGAAAAATAGGCTCCAGTCGCCTCATGGTTGGGCGACTGGAGCCTTTCGCCCAACCAGAGGCCGACACAATACCTGTCGCCACACCCTGGAGCGACTGCATCTAGTCGCCCTCCTGTTGGGCGACTTTCATGCAGTCGCCTTCCCATTAGGCGACTTTCATACAGTCGCCCCCCTTAGGCGACTGCATGAACCCCTGTGATTGTTTTAAAATTTGTGAATTTTGTAGTTTTAAACTGGTAAAAAAATGTGGTAGAGTTGTAATAAAAGTTTATGTTCATTGTATGTTGTAGGTGCATAAAAAATTTTAGAAACTTTTTTTTACGAAAGATTGATGTAGAACGATCGGTACATACACTGTTAAGTGACATACACTGAGAATTCCTGTGCGGAGAACTGGCATGTTAATATTTGTTAGATGACTTGATATATGAATGATTGAATGCGAAAAGAAGAGATAATAGGTTTGTTTGAATTTAAATAAACTTTATAATATAGTTGTGAGTAACATGCCGCGTATTTTTTCATTACATGTATAACATATAGCATCGGCAGCACCCCTCACTCGCCACCCTGAGGTGCCTCGTCACCGCGGCCGCGTCCTCCCGTACGGCCCCGATTGGCCGTCCTCCGGTGCAACGGGTGACGACGCTCTGAGAAAATAAAATGAGCAGGAGGGTGTCGCACTCACCCCTGCGCTGGTGGAGTCAACTGCACCTCTGGCTGTGTGCCCTCCGGTGCACTGGGGAGGGCACTGCCGGAGAGAACCTCCGGTGCTGCATCGGAGGACGGCCCGGGCCAGTCCGCAAAAAAACTGGTCTACATCGTCGTGGCCCGGGGGGACGCCATGTGCGTGCTGATGGTAGGACCTGCAATAGTAATATCGTTAGTTTGTTACATGTTGCCTTGGGATAAAAACAAGATCGGACGATGCGTACCCGCAGTTGGCGCCATCGAGGTAGGAGGTGGGGCGTACAGCTCAGAGTATACTCCCTGCGTGTGGAAGCCGGGGATGTGCGGAGGAGGCGTGAAGAGCTGCTGAGGTGGTGTAGGAGGCCGTGTCCAGGCAGAACCCCCTGGCTGCTCCGGGTGAGGTGGTGTAGGACGTGTCCACGTACTACCTCCGGAGTAGTGCCATGCTGGTCGAGGTAGCACTGGTGGACGACCCGTCGAAGCGCTGGGCGTGGGTGCGGAGACCGCCGGTAGCCTTGTGCAGGACAGCAGGCTAATGATACGTCTACACCCAGCCTCCACTCGACGTAGAAAGCTGACATTCTCCTCGTGGGTCAACTCCGCACCTGTGGCGACCCTCTCCAGTAGTGCGGCAGACTCGGTCCACAGCACAGAACCGACGTCAGCCTGGACAAAAAGACATAAAATGGTCCATCATTGAAACGACATTGCCATTTAGGAATCTTTGAAATTACATGTAACATACCGCGATGTGAGCGTCACGCGCAAGGTGCGCAGGGTACGTGTCTGTCGGAGCGGCGACGTGTGTGGCAGGCGGGTCTACGATATGTATGAGCCTGGTACGTGTCCGCGCCTGGTACCAGCGCAGGTACTCTGCGTAGTCCCTGCTGTCGTATGGGCGCTCCTCCTCCATGTGGTCATCGAGCGCACCCTCCCACTGCGCAATCCAGGGCTGCATCTTCGTCGACCAGTCTGTGCCTCGTTTAACTCCCTTCGTGTTGTGCCTGCTTATAGAATCATTACGTAATGTAAGTACTTGCGAACACAGTAGTAAGTACATACATATTTATCAGAAGCGATCACTCACGCGTGCACGTTCCGCGGAATCGGTGGACCGACTGGTACAGGAAGCGCCTGCCGTAGCCCAAACTACCGCATGATTCGCTGGGGTGAGTAGTCCTCCACGTAGATATGGTACACGAGCTTCCGGCGGATGAGCCAGAAAGCCTGATCACGCCAGCACAGTGCAGACAGCCCGTCAGGAGCACGGGCCTACACTGCAGTATCTGCATAAGGCTCCCAGCGCACGTCGGAGTCTGTGAGGCGGTCAAACTGCTCCACAAAGGGCAGGTACGCCCGCGACCTGCATGTGCGTGAACTGTACCTACAAGAAAGATAAGTTGTTTAGTATGACGATCGTTAATAAGAAAGAAATAGTTGAATGTGATAATACTTACTCGTCGACGGCACCAAAAAGAACTCATCGTCGACCGGTCGACGTCTCCCCTGGATACATCTCGGCCCCGTATGGACCCATGTCGTCTAGCACAGGTCGTCCGAGGCTGAAGCGCTCAAACGACCACAACTGCAGCAGTAAGGGACAGCCCGTGAGGATCGAGTTCGCCTTGATCCTTGTGCACGCATCGCACAACCCGCGGTACGTCGCGGCAAGTGCGGCCGATCCCCAGCTGACCTGGGGGCCTCGTTGTCCGCGATCGCCCTCGCATAAGTGATAAGGCGCGCATCCACGGAGTTGCCGTGGCTGGTGGTGAAGTGCACCCAACCAAACAGCCATAGTACGTACGCCTCCAAGTGGCGTGAGACCTGATAATCGTCTACCTGTGGATCTATGCGGTTCACCTGAATGCAAACAAGTTGTTATTAGTATGTAATAGCACAAATAAGAGCTTTGAAGACATAATCGATTGTAAATACTACGTACCCGGTACTGTGCGAGCCACCTCAGCGTCGGCCTATGGATCTGAGTCTCTTCGAAGATGTGATGGTCATCGACCGGTGGAAGGACCCCCTTGAATCTGCCGAGCACGTCAGCGCCCCACTCGGCCGGGGCCTCCGGTAGGAAGGCAGCGCCTCCCGCGATCGGAAGGCCAAGAAGCAGGGACACATCCAGCAGGATCGGCGTCATCTCCCCGAATGGGAGGTGGAAAGTGTGCGTCTTGGGCCGCCAACGGTCCACCAAAGCCGTCAGTAGAGAACGGTCTAACGGGAAGCGTTGTGATCGCTCCACGCCCGTCTCGTCCCCGCCCGCGGCCAAGACGGCTCCATCCTCCTCCGTGGCCTGCACCATCCGGGCAAGAGGGAGTAGCCAGGCATCCCGCAGCCTGCAAACAAAGTGAAGGTCAGCACAGAACGTTCTTACGGCAGCACTAAAACGCTGGCGTAGTGCAAACCTGGCAGTCCAACGGGGGTCGAGTCCCCAAGCCACGTGAGGTGTGCATGTCCGGACCACTCCCAGTCAGCCAGCTCGTCCGTGCTCCCCGGTGGCGGTACATGATGGGAAGCGCGGTGCACGCGGTCCATGTGCTCGTCCAACAGCGGGTACCGCCAGTCGGACTCACGACCATCACAAGCCATACCTGCAAAATGTCTACACTAAATTTTCTACATGTAACTTTGGACACTAAATTTTCTATAATAATACATCAAAAATACTATACAAAATTTCGACACTAAATTTTGTACATCTAAATTTCTACACTAAATTTTCTATAATAATACATCAAAAATACTATATAAAATTTGTACACTAAATTTTCTACATCTAAATTTGTACACTACATTTTCTACAATAATACATAAAAAATACTATACAAAATTTCGACACTAAAATTTTCTACATCTAAATTTCTAAACTAAATTTTCTACAATAATGCATTAAAAATGTTATACAAAATTTCTAAACTAAATTTTTCTGCATCTAAATTTGTACACTAAATTTTCTACAATAATACATAAAAAAACTATACAAAATTTCGACACTAAATTTTCTACATCTAAATTTATAAACTACATCTAAATTTCTAAACTAAATATCTAAACTACATCTAAATTTTCTAAATTAAATTTCTAAACTAAATTTTCTAAACTAAATTTCGAAACTACATCTAAATTTCTAAACTAAATTTCTAAACTACATCTAAATTTCTAAACTAAATTTTCTACAATAATGCATCCAAAATGTTATACAAAATTTCTAAACTAAATTTCTAACACTAACAAAAATAATATACCAACAAAATTACCTGGATCTGAATCCTCCCTCTCCTCCTCTTCTTCTTCTCTCCCTCTCTTCTCCCCCTCCTCTTTTCCCCCTTCTTCCTCTCCTCTCCTCTCCTCTTCTCCTCTCTTTTCTCTTCTCTTCTTCTCTCGCGCTTGCTCGGTCGATCGGAATGAAAACAGTGTGCCCGGCGGCGACCAAGCGCGCTGCGCATTTAACCCACCCGCAGTCGCCACACGGTTGGGCGACTAGATTGCAGTCGCCCAACGGTGGGGCGACTGCATTTAATTGCCCAACGGTTGGCAGATTGTCCAGCTGTCGCCGCTGGGTTGGGTGAAAGGCTCCAGTCGCCCTATGGATATATTTCTGTAATTTTGAATAAAAAATGAATTATCTGTACAAAAAAATTCTCTCCTCACTAGCACCCATACACAAAGGAGTTGTGCCTCTGCCCCAGCTGGACGTGACTTTTGTGCCTTTGCCCCTGCTGGACATGACTTTTGTGCCTTTGCCCCTGCTGGACATGACTAGGTGGTGAGACTGGCTTACTGTTGACGAGATGCCTCACCAGCGCCCTTGCCTAGTTGATGTGAAGAAGCCACTACTCCCTTCAACACCCTTGCCTAGTTAATGTGAAGAAGCCACTGCTCCCTTCGCGTGATGTGGTAGATGCGCCTCTTGTGTTGACGCAAGACAACCAAGCAAAAATAGCCAAGAGCAAATAGATTTTCTTCTATTATTTTTGCTAGCACGCTAGCGAATTTGCTGGATCATGTTTGTAACTACAAAAAGCATTACTGACATCTCTCAAACCCTAACATAAAAATTACATCTATCAGCCTTGAGGTTAGCCACTAACCTCATCTCTATTTATATTCTAAGGCCCAAACAAGTTCTTATTAATTCCAACAAATAAAGAACTTGAAACCCTTACGTAACACTGTTTTTTTAACTTTTGTCATACTACCCAATTTTGAACTCTCCAAACTTTTCACATGCCGTAGCCTCCGGACCATACCTCTGTAGCTCTAACACGTATTATCCATCTTTGATCTCTACGCATCCTAACTCGAGCACAACCATCTCCTCCAGCATTCTTGACTCTTTGGACCATGACTTTGCAACAAGCCATCTCTCGGTCCTCGCCATAGACTACGATCGCTTCCAAGTTACCCTGCACATGGAAAGACCAAAGTAACATCTTTTCCTATAACAAGTTCTTTTCAACTTTGACCGATATAAATCCACACACATCATATACCTCAAATAACATCAATAAGCAATATTATTAATTATTTATCATCATAAATATTCTAAATCTAGCCACATGGTCTAACAAAAACATTAGTTTACTTAGGTAATGTCATGAGGATTAGAAGTTCAGAATTAACCAAGTAAGTTGTAGCCCAACTTAAGGCACCTGAATGTTTAGTCAGGAGAATAATGTTCAAATCCCAACACCTGCAGATTACTGCTACATTTGCGTGGGTATTTGTTGTTGGTAAGATTTGATCTCACAAACTCTTAGTATGAGTCTCAAAATTAATGTGATAACCAATTGGGAGTTGGGACACCTTTAAAAAAAACATGGAAGTTTAGAACTGCTACCGAACTTGCTGGCATTGCCGTTTCTGGTTCCACTGAAGCCCCTCCCTTTCTTATTCTTGAAAAAAGATGACGAGGACAGTAAGCAAATGAGAGAGAGAAGGACATGCATTGGAATATGTTGGGTCCAAGCCTTCCAACTCCTGATAAAACACCAGCTTAATGCTCGAGTCAACAAATGGCACGGGTTCTTAACGACCATCCTTCACTGAATAAGGGTGATCGATGTTAGAATAGGATTTTCTTATTCTATTCCTCGTATGTTTTGGATTTCTATTTATGTATATAATATATTCTTTTATAATATCTTTTTATACTTACTATTTATACTGTCAATTGAGCCTCATTAATATACACATAATATTTATATCATAGAATTAGAGTAAGGTCTAACCTAACTCTCCATCAGCTGCCATCTCGTTGTCCGCTGCTGCCGCATCCGCATTCGCCGTCACTGCCGTTGCACAGATCCAACGCTAGACGCCAACTCGGTGATTGCCCGACCGACGCATGCCCAACCTATCCTCGCCGGCGTGCGTCGCCGTCCGGCCATCGCCCGTCCGCGCCCATGTGTGTTGCCGCTCGCCTGATAGCCGACCACCACTCAAGGGCCAGCCCCTTCCGGGAAAATGTAGCCATCTAAGGGTGAGCAGGTCCGAAAAATTAAAGACTTCACAAATTTTTTTTAAAAATAACAAAATTAAGTCCAACATGTGAGGATTTTTAAAAAAATTCATAATTTTTTGTGCTCATTTTCTGCATTGAAAAAAATCCCACAAACAGTGCACTTAAATGAATTTTCAAGTAAAATTTAGAATAGATAAAATTATAAAAAAATATATAATTAAGTACGTTGTGTCAGGAGGCTCTACAAAAAATTTCATAAGTTTTTAAGTTTATTTGCTATATCTAAAAATTTGTATGAGCAGTATACTAAGATGAATTCGTTAATTGGTAATTAACAAATATTAATTACCTGGCTAATTAGCCGCCGCAAGGTGGCAGTGTGGGCGTGCACACCACCATATGGTGGCTGTGCGGGAGAGAGCGCTGCACGGTGGTTGTGCGGTCTTTGTGATGCCGTACAGTGATCGTGCGGCTCTCTGACGTGTCGTCTTCATATTGGCTCTACGCGGTAGCCATGGGGTTGAGAGGGCTAATTTTGGGCTTGTTCTTTTTTGCTGCGGTTTGAGGCTTTTGACTGCGGCTTGTGTTTTTTGGGCTGTTTGTACGAGAGATTACATAGTAATAAAAACTCACGTGCGGTTTTTAGCGATATAAATGAAGTCAGTAAAGTATGTAAGATCCTATCTTGAAAAGATATTCCGTTTAAAAGCTAGGTACTGTAGAAAAGCCAAAAAGCAGTTTTTAGAAGCTGAAAAGAACATTTATATTCACACGACAGATGTCATTCTTATAAAAACGCAACAAAAAATACCAATACAGCTAAAAACTCAGCTTTGAACACTAGCCTCTACGAGAACGGTTACACTACCTCGTCCATGGTCCCAGAGGCCCAGAGTGCTCCTAGTCGAGAAAGAGTAGATCGCTCCGTTCGCTTGCATGAGTGGTATGGCAATCTATATTTACGGCTGAGGGGGAGTGACTTCTGTCCAATCGGTGTAGCTTCGGGCTCAAGAGACTATGAGCTTGAGCTTCATTCAAGATCCTTCCCAAATGATTGAATGAACATCCTAATCCTAGCCCAGTAAAAATATCTTGTCTTCTCTGTTGAAAGCCTATAAAATCTGAAAATTTTCTAAATATCAATTGATGAAGACGATATTCGACGGTCGATCCGCCCTTAAGTGGTATTACCAGGCATTCTGGAGGAGCAGTTGATTTAGCAATTTTTAGTCATCATCTATCAGGTGTTTCATTAACTTTATGCTTGAGCTTGAGAAGCTTCTTGCCCGGTGGGTCCATAAAGTTCACTCGGATAAACCGTATTATTGAACCGGACAAAACAACAAGCCAGATACAGACTCGGAAGTTGGGAGTTCAGACAGGTTCCTGTGGAAACAAAAGTGGTTGTTCAAAAGGATGTCTACTGGACCTGGAGCACGTAGGGAGGCAAACACATCTTACTCTCATGAGGACTACAGAAGCACTACAGCCTCCTCAGCCAGGCACACAAGCCTGTGGAGGACACCCACAACAAAACATTTTATCAAGGTCCAGAACAGACTCCTCCAGCAGAGATGATAGTATATAATTGACAACAAACACGCCCTCCCTAGCAGAGTAGATAATTCACAATAGCAAGCATGTCTCATGATCGCACAGAATGTTCTTCATTTGGTACATTTCCTCTAATGCATTTACATCGGAAGGTGGCAACTAATGGGCAACCATATAATTTGCCCTTTTTCTCTTCTCAAATTATAATGGAGAGAAGAAAGATCCTATAGACCTACAAACGTGAACCATAAAGGGATAAAAAAATGATAGAGCAAAAAATAAGTACAGCAATACATGATTGTTCAAAACTTGAAGCCATCCAGTGTTACCTCAACTGCAACATATACCACAGTGGTGGAGGTAATATGGCAGAGGATGAGCTTGTGATGATCAATCCAATTGTATTTCTTGCAGCTGTTCATGCTGCTCATTCATATGATTCGTGACTATTTGGACCCTTGGCAGCTCGCTGTCTTTCTTTGGTGTCTCTGCCATCAGCTCATCATCTCCTTTGGGTGATTCTACTGTCTGTTCACCATCCAGTTTTGGTGTTTCTCCCTGTTTCTCATCATCCTTGTTGGGTGTTTCATCCCTTCGATCATGGGTGCCAGTAAGCTTGGCATTTGTGTAGTCATCAGCATTGTTCGGTTTTCCCTGTGAAGAACCCATCTGACAGGTCAGAATGTAACCTAGTACAAGTGTCAGTGCAATAACCACGAATTCATATTGATGCAATTTGCAAATATTATAGTGACGAGATGACAGAAGTTTGTGCTTTTACGAGACATTGCCACATTGGATATAAGACATGGGCTATTAACTCAAGGGCAGGGATTGTCTCCATTGTTGTGTTGCCTGGTAAAATAATCTACTGGATTGTAGCTAAGCCTTATTAACTAGCCAAAACTGGTGCAGCCATATACAGGATGCCTCATGTATTAGTTTTGTAATCTATTGGTCAGATTAAATTACCTTATTCTTCTCACGCCAACTCAGTGAAAACGGTGCAAGCAAGTTTATTCTTCTGGGCTGGAACTCCTGTGCTGAATCTTGGTTTGCCTGACCAGGGGATGCATCTAGCATAGGTGTTCTACAGGGGGAAACAGGGGCAAGCAAATATCAACATCGGAACACTGACAACAAAATGACAGGAAATTATTTAACTCAAATCCATTATCACAATAGTACACTCAGGTAATTTTGAGAAAACACACAAACACACACATGCACGCACACAGTCATAACTGAGCTGCCATAATTGCATATTAGTAGCCTTAAACATGTCCTAAATGGTCAGCACAAAAGATGTTCAAATAGTATCAAAAAGATGATCGGTAAATTAGTATTGACGTGTTGCCAGGTTTAAGCAGCAGGCCATCTGGTAGTGGCACTAATAACATTCGAAGATGCAAGATGAGATACCTTGGAGAAGGCAAAGGGGACATAAGTGCTTTCTGCTGGCTAGATTGGTACTGCAGTGTGGCCTCCAACATTGTTTCTGCCATTACTGCCCTGTTCTCCATTTGGGCAAGTGAAGCCATAGCTTCCTCGTACTTTTCCTGCACATGTGTCATGATCCTGTGAGCGTATAAATAGCAAAAGAAGAGTGTATAAAGCAGGCATAGAGCCGACTTCACTGCATGTCAATTCTGACAAATATTTATGGTGACAACAAAATAATAAGAATGACAGAAATTGGAGCTAGGTTCTTCAATAATACAAGCCTTGCTACTTCAAACAATAAAATAAAGAATAAAGCAGCATAAAGTTTTGAGCACACAAAATATGGAATGTTGATTATGTGAATGACTGAATGTAAATGTTTACTCTGTGTAATATTATTCCCATAGTTACAAGGAACACAGTACACCTGAGACATCATACATTCATACTCGGTATACCACTTTTCCTCTCAGATTCTATATTGAACCTGTACCCTGCACAGCGAATCGACTCAGGGTATAGCAAATCTGATAACTAAAATTGTTCCCCAAGAAGCAACGGTTTTGATCAGTCACAAAAGAAGAACACTTTTTAATTGTTTAAAGACCTTTTCTCTAAGTTTATGCTACTTGGCAGAGTTGATGTTCTTCCACACACACAAAAAAAAGAGCCAGAGTCGAAAGTGATTCTGAAATCAGTTAGGACCACATGAAATCGGTAATCAAATTGGTTAAATCAGCATAAATTAAGTGCTGGTAGCCTGGTATATTTGTTTGAAGCTGTTGGTTTACTGGAAAGGATCCTAGCCAAGTTGGCTGTAGAAACTGGCCGGATTCAACCTTGTTTAGAGATCTTTTGAACCTAACATTGCAACTATTTTTTAAAGTCTATGTTTCTATGCTAATAAATGTGATAAAATTATGCCTTAGAATATCCTAAACATGACTGGGATTTCAGTTAATTCTGAACTTCTGATGGAAATTGTGATGCATAAGAAAAATAAAGATGATCTGGGCAGGCAATAGGCCAAGTTGGTTGATTAACCTGCAGCACATTAGCAGCGTATCTCTGAGCAGCAGCATCCTGCTCAGCAGAGATGCGTGCTTCCTCTGCAATTTTCAGTTCTTGTTCCACACGCATCAGTACCTTCATGTGATTCCTGGTTAGTGAATATGTCAGAGTAGAAAGATACATTTAGAAGAATGAACAACACTAACTATACCTGAAACAATGCTTGCTCCTGTTCCTGCTTGTCCGATAGGGACTGCCTTAGTTCAGATATTTCTTGCTCCAACTGCTCAACCTAAAAGAGAAGAGAGGATTTTTGCATGTTATGTTGTTCCAAGAAAACCCAAGGTCTTTAGCTCATAGGATAAATTATGATAGATTGGCAATAGTTTTTTTTTTCTCGAACACGCAGGAGAGCTGCGTATCATTATATTAAGAAGAAGAAAGGAGTCAAAAGAGACTCATACAAAGACTTGGAAATACAAAAGGCGACCAAAGGAACACCCACACAACTAAGCTAAGGCCAAATGCATCTGAGGCCTTTGGCCCCTGCCACACACCACATTTTTGCCTCATCTCTAATCTCTTGCACTAAAACGCTAGAGTTAGAGGAGGTCCCCTCAAAGACACATCTATTCCTATGCTTCCAAATCCACCAAGCCACCAACAGAACTAAAGAATTAAAACCCTTTTGGTACTGTTTATGCAGATGCAGCAGAACTTGACGCCACCAACCAAAAAGGTTAGAATCAGTGGTCCCAGGTGCATGGTGCTGCATGCCAACAATGGATAAAACCGTGAACCACACTGTTCTTGAGAACACACAGGTAGTGAGCAGATGTTGGATATCCTCCTCCTCTTGATCACAAAGCGGACATTTTTCTGGATGGTCCAGACCACGACGAGCCAAACGGTCAGCGGTCCAACATCGATTGAGAGAAAACAAGGTGCCTGTAGGCCCTGTACTATATAAATCTTGCAGAATTTCTAATTTGGTGAAATGGTTATTTAGAAACAATTGGTACATATACTTTACAAATACAAGCTAAACATACTGTTATGGTAATTGAGTCTTAAGAGAGGATAACTATCTTTCTTTCTTCATTGCCTCTCTTCCCAGATGCTTACATGTATATATAGCCCATAGGCCAGCTAATACCCTTTTCAACTAATCCCTGCAAGCCTAACAACTTGTCCCAACAAACCCTTTGCTGTCCTAACAAACCCTTTGCTGTCCTAACTAATCTTTTCAACCCTCTGTTGTGGACGCTGGTTTCTTGTTGCGGCGTGTATAGACCTTGCCAACAAAAGCGTCCACAACACATACAGAACTAGAAAAAAGTTATTTCTGTGGCATTGCTGCATAGGCAACAACACTGAGCCAAATACTACCGTGCAATCAGGCTATTGGCATAATGCAAGTTTTCTCCTTATACAACAGTGTAGTTATCTGGCTATACCTTTGCACTTAATTGCCGCCGATTATCTTGCTTAACCATTTCCATCAATGCTGTCTCTAGTTCATCAGCTCTGGATATCAAAAAGAACCAAAAAGATTAAAAAGAATGCTTCAACTGAGCAGAAAATATTCCGAAGCCATGAATGTACCCTGAAACAAGTTATGTACAAGCATATTGCATTTCAAAATTTCACCCCACCAGCAAACAATAGCTATAACTTGTTAGCACATATACAGCAGTCAATAATTTGCTCTTATTACTTCTAAACTTACATAGTTATAAAATAACTCGCTTATAATAGTTCATGTGAGGTATGTAGAAAACTAGGTCAGGACTGATATGGGTAAAACAGCCAGATTAACCCACCCAATTTAAGACTATATTTGGAAGTTAGAGCATTTATTGTTTTGCTTTCAGTGGTTAACTGGTTATGGCAGATTTGTGTGTATCAAATGCTATAACTAACTAAGTCTTTCAACAATAAGCAAACAAGAATAATAAAAATAGCTAAAAAATAGTCAGATTTCAGCTAGTTTTTAGCTGAAAAGGTTTTTAGCTAATTCCTGGTAAAGTTTCAACTGGCTATGCTGTGAGATGCCTGGGGTTTACCAGCTTCAGTCCATACTCCATATTAGTATTACTGCAGAAAACTGGTCCCCAAGAGAGCATAAAAAAAAACTGGGAACAATTACCCAAAGCATTCAACTACATTAAAAGTGCAGTTCTCATATAACTTATAAGATTGTTCCAGCAACCTATAACAACATGCAATCATGAATTATTTGGAAATTGGAACAAACATACCTAAGAACATATGGTTCCTGCAACCTATGACAATATACAATCATGAATATGTGGAAAACATACCTGAGAACAGCTGATCTTCTCTCCTCTAGCAGTCGGCATAACTCAAATTTCAGGCAGGTGATCTGCAGTAATACAACTAATCAAATTAGTAAATTACAGCAACCACTTGAGATCTTGAGCTATTACTCAAGGAAGGATAAAAATGGTAAGGGTCCACAGATTACAACCCTTTGTGTACGGTAGTAAAGCTTAGATTTTATGATTGAGATGGCTTACCTGGTCCATTGGATCTGGCAAAGAATTAATCTCAGAATTAACTGTCAGACCACCATACGTATCATCCATATTACCAGAATCACTTTCTTGGTTGACATCCCCATCTGCCACATCACTCATTTGGTCGGCCGAATTACTTATTGACACCAGTGGTTCAGGGTCACGTTTGAAATTATATAGCTTTGATGCAAGACTGTTGGTATCTGTGCAAACGCCTAGACCTTTCACTCTTTCTTCCATTGAAGATATAACAGATGGCCGGTGTTTATTTCTCAGCTCTTGCAATCTTGTTTCATTTACAGATTGATATCCCATGCGAGCTGTCAAGACAAGCTGGCTGCTGTCAAAAGTGGAACCAGCTAAAGACTGCAAAAGGGTAACCGCATCACCGGCATCTTTTGTAGTCACAAGTGCAGGGCCTGAAATTGACACAAGCATCAGTCTCCATTTAGTCCATGAGATGGACTTTTGCATGAATGCTGACTATAAATATTATCCTTTTCTTTTTGAAATTATGAGTTTATGACAAATCAAAAGTATCTCAGTACCATAAAACTCCAGTAGTGCAAGAGCTGTCCGGAACAGCATCACACGATTCCCATCGAACAGAAGCACATCCCAGACACGGAGAACTGAAATGTTCAAATAGTATATAGAAATAAAATGTCATATTTTTTCAAAAAGAAGAAAATGTATGAGGCTGCTACACCAAACAAGGCTGGCGCTTACATAGAGGTAACCAATAATAACTATAACTGATCATGGTAAAGAATATTTTTCCTTGTTCCTAGGTACCCCATAACCATCACATGAGGTGTAAGAAAAACATGGTTATGGTCGTTTTCACACTTTCCAGTGAGGGCCAAGGGCTCTCTTTACAACTTCTCCCTCGTTATAAAGATCACATGGACCTGCATTATCTACTTTCGCTTCCCCCACAAATAGGTTATAATCGATGTATTCCTTACATGAGATTAGCGTTGTTCACATGTTCAGTAAAAGCAATGTCGGCATGGAATTAATGAGATATCAATGTGCTTTGTGGAGGTAACCCCACAGACTTAGCTAAGTTAGAATCTTAGAGAAAGTTCTTTTAGAAGCAGCAACCGTTAAAAATAACATAAAGTAAAGCCTAACCACTCTCCCAGGGAAGCACATTGGTGAAAATGGATAGGAACCATGGTCCAGTAACCCATGCAACTTGAAGGCCGAGGTAATCCAGGTGATTTGCTGCATCAAAAAGCATGTTGAGTCCTAAATTCTTGGATTTTTGCAGTTACCAGCTACATGAGTTACATCGCACCAATATTATATTCTATGTGTAATAAGTTGCTAACCTAGTTTTGGGAATTTCTCTCGGACTAACTCCTCTAAGACAAGCTGATCCACCTGAAGGGCAACCAAATATTCATCTCACGTAAGAATGAATGCACCTGAACATAAAAGTGCTAAAGGGAGAAAAAGTGAGAGCATCACAATACATGCAACTCAATCATTTCTTCAGAAAAATACCCATCAAAATAGTCATCGATAATTCCAACCAATGTCCTGTTATACCATCAACAGATTTAACAGATTATTTAATTCAACTATCATGAGATCTTAGAGCAATGGAACCCAAACTAACTGTACAACAAATTATCATGGGGGCGTACCAAAATGCGTTCTCCTCTGGCATCAATAAAAGTAAGAGACCAGCAAAGAAGTTCATCACCTGCAGCATTCAAAAGGCGAATCTTTGCTAAGAGAAGAGTCGACAAATTCCAAGTATAAACAATTGTCAACTATATTATTGTAACACCAGGATGTTGATTGAGAAAGACTATAGTCACCTTCTTTTTTATTGGAGCCATTGAATAGTAAGTTTTGGGTTCAGTGGTGGGGTGTTTGACTTGGAGTACAACTTTATGTCAGATGTTGTTAAGGAGCTCCAAAGAAGCAAATGACTTATAGCAACATAAAGCAAATACTGTGGATCAGCATTAATGGATACATTTACCTGGCAGTAACCGACTGTTGGATTGTGTCTAGCATAAGCTAGAAGCAAGCGTCTCAAAGCGTTTCTTCCATCCTCATCTAACGCAGGATGACCTGGAAAAGTTCTAGGCAGGTCCTATAAGGAGCCCAGATGTGGCAGATTGGACTCTTTGTTAGACTTCCCAGATATAAATTGTTGACAAAAAAGAGACTACTTTCCAGTAAAAATGGACACAACTATCTACCTTCTCTATTTGCCCTTTCCACTTTTCAGAGGAAAATGCTGAAGATACTTCAGGTTTTTCATCGACACCTTCTGAGGTCGAAGAATCTAAGCATTTGCTACCTTCTAATTCACCTTCTGCTGCAAGCAGACTACCATAATACCCTTTTACCCTACGAGTTCCAATACCAACAAACGCTTGCCACAGCTGTCATCACAAGAGCAAGGGGCAGCTGAATGAGCGGAACAGATATAAAATTAGAAGCAAGAACGAATTGAAAAGATTCAGGACACAGGCTGTACCTCTCCTCTCAAAGCCATTGGCAGTCCACCATGGACCAGGCACTCCAACTCTTCCTTTGAAGGATAATTTTCTTCGTGACTCCTGCTACCAATGTCAGCATTTGCACTATCACCTGAATGCATTTCTTGGCTAGGGTCAACCTTATCTACATCATAGAACTCATCATCTGAGTCCTCAGACAACTTGCCCTCTTCGACCTTAATGAGATGGGTTCCATCCTTTGTGTGCTGCCTGACAGCAGATGATTGCTTCTTCTTGACACGCAGGCTCATCAGCTGCTCTATGTTGCCCAGGGATGGCCTAATTGGCTTCCATAACTCAATCTTGTGTGGCCCTTGCACTGTCTTCTGATGCGGAAATTCAGAACTGCCAGCCTCAGCATTCTCCTCAACATACCCTGCACCTTCACCTTTCTCCAGAGCCGGTGCAACCTCAGCATCCTGTCCAGATGACTCGGCCTGCCTCTCCAGAAAATTCTTCCATCTATCGGATCTCTCCTCTTCCTCCTCCTGCAAGTACAGCACCAGAAGGCGTGCAGCTCGTCAAGATCAGGCAATGCAGAAAAAAAAATCAGGTGCGTGTCTTGTACCTTGTAGATGCTCGCATACTCCTTGTAACGCTGCCAGTGTTGGGGCCGCACAGCGAAGCCATTGGCATCCCTGCTTCAATCCGACTGGATCAGAAAGGAGTAATTCTTACGACTTACTGAAAAAGCAACTATCTAATGCTAAAATCTTTGAGGGTTCTATACTTGTATCCTCTCTCGGATTCAAAGCAGCGAGACAGATTTTGCTAGAAGCACTCACACCAACTAAAAATGTGATGATTTTGCAACTCAATTCCAGGATCGGCCGTACTACAGAAACAATCCTAAACTTGTTGCGACACTTCCATAGAAACCCAGATCTTATCAAGAGGCAAACATCACTAAGCTCCCGATTCGGCCAATTCCGCCAACCAATTAATCCGAAGCGGAAAACCTAGCCTCCGAGATGCGGAGGGGATCCAGTGCTAACCGCCCGCAACCCCCAAACACTCAAACAGGCAGCCTGGGCACGAGCAATTTCGCACCGCATTACCCAAAAATTCAGCCAAAGACATCCCCGCGACGCCCCGCGCCGAAGCGAGATCCCCGGCAAACGGCAAGTAGGATAGAAAACCCGCGAAGCCGAAATCTCGCAACAGAACAAAGAGGAGAGACGAAAAATCCGAGGAAAAACTTTCGGAACGCGCGCGGCGGCGCGGAGCGGGGAGTTAGCGCACCGCTTGTGCTCGAAGGCGATGAACGGGAGGCTCTTGGGCTTCATCCCCTCTCCTTCTCGCACTGCAGCAGCAGCAGCAGCAGCAAGCGTCGGCGGCGGAGAGCGGAGAGCGGAGCGGAGTGGGTCTAGCGTAGTTGCAGCGGCTTCGCTTTGGTCTCTGCGCGGAGTGGGAGGGATGATGTACGCGGCGCGAGTGTCCGTACTGGCTGTGCGGAGAAGTGGGGCTCGGGGATGACCACACTCGCCGTGGCTGCCTGGCGCCGCGCCGTTGCTCCTGCTTTCCTTCTTTTCTTCCCTGACACGGGGACGGAGGCTCGTCGGCGCTGTGCCCTGTACCGGTTCCGTGGCTTTGTGTCCTCCAGGAGACCGAGATCCCGATCCTCCGTGCCCGGTGGACTGGTGTCACCTAGTGTTGTCTGTCCCGGCGGTTGCGCTATCTCGACTCTGCTCGCTAGTGACCTTGATTGAGCCACTGCACGATTTTTTTGTTCTATAACGATTCACGCTGCACAATTTTTTAGCACAAGGAAAACGTATTCACGCACGCACATATATATATAATATCATATACATTCATATATCCATATAGTTACGTTTAATACACATATTTTAAAACAAACGAAGATTAAGAAGTCTCACAAATACAGAGATGTGTCTTAACCACTGAAAACATGTATGTGTATCCAAATGTTACTATTTATGTAAACAGTCCTCGAGATACTATTTATATAAACAATGCCCCCTCCTATTGGCACTAAACGACAGTCAAACAGATGAGTCGGTGTGCGACTCCAGTTGACTATATGTCTATGCATTGTTGGCAGTCCTTTTTTTTGTAGTGGAGCTGTGTGGGTGGTTTGTTTTCCGTAGGAGGGGATAGTTGCTTTGCTACTTCCGTTGCATGTAGCTGACGGTTCTCACGAGGATCCAAAACTGAAGTGCGTATGAAGATAGGTTGATGTAAATTTTATGATCCGGTTAATGTTCATGTTAGTCGTCTTCTTGAAACAAGCATTTTAGTCAAATTGACGGTTGCAAACTCTCTTGAAAAGTACTCCCTTCGACAGTCTTAGAGCAATGGTATACAGCGAGCTATTTTTGTTGACAAGCTGTCAAGACTTATGCTATCAAATTTTTTATGAGACAAAAATTTACAAATAATTATAAACTAAGCCATACTATGACAAATGAAACCCACCTTGTGTCCTAAGTTTGGTAGTTGTCCGGTATTACATTGTTGTCGTCATGGACTAACAATAACAACCGAGTGAACCGACCGAACTTCTACCAGCATGGTAGCAGAGAGTCCATATAAGATCAAGGCTTCAAGGTTGGTTAGATTTGTGAGGAAAATGATTGCACCCATGGGATCAGGTAGGAGTGGGGCCTGAGCCAGGCGACGAGACATCTGTGCTGCGAGTAGCGAAGCGCCGAGGCCTGGGCCGCTGGTTTGGTGGATGTTACAGCTAAGCAGCGATTTACCAAACTTGATGCGCATACATATGCTGGTGAAATCACTGAAATGTAAGCTCTCGTAATCGATCAGTTCTCTCTCTTAGGAAAGGAAACAGAGCACATAATATACGAACATTTTCTTGCTCTTTTTTTTGGGCGTCTGCATGACTGGAATTTTTTGTACGGATAATCCATTTTTTATTCGAAATTACATAAATATACCCGCGGGAAAATTTTTTACAAAAATAGGCTCCAGTCGCCTAATGGTTGGGCGACTGGAGGCGTTCGCCCAACCACACGGCGACACAATATATCTCGCTGCACAGTAGAGCGATTGCATTAAATCGCTCTTCCGTATGGCGACTGGCATGCAGTCGCCATACCGTTAGGCGACTGCCATGCAGTCGCCATCCCGTTAGGCGACTTCAGGTAGCCCCCGTGATTGTTTTAGAATTTGTGAATTTTGTAACGTTGAACCGGTAAAAAATACGGTGAAGTTGTAATAAAAGTTTATGTTCATTGTATATTGTAGGTGTGTAAAAAGTTTTTTAATTTTTTTTTTGAAAGATTGAGTAGAGAACGATCGATACATACACTGTTAAGTGAGATAGTTTATATGCGGAAAGAGATGATAGACTTATGTAAATATAAATAAACTTCATAATATAACTGTGAGTAACATGGCGCATGTATTTTCATTACATGCATAACATATATAGCATCTGCAGCACGCCTCACTGGTCACCCTGCTGTGCCCCGTCACCGCGCCCGCGTCCTCCCATACGGCCTCGCTTGGCCCTCCTCCGGTGCAACGGATTAGGACGATCCGAAAAGGTAAAACGAGGAGGAGGGTGTCTATCCCGCCCCTGCGCTGGTGGAGTCAGCTGCACCTCTGGCTGTGTAATCTCCGGTGCACCGGGGAGGGCACTGGCAGAAAGAACCTGCGGTGCGACGTCGGGCGACGGCGCGAAAAACTGGTCCACATCCTCCTGGCCTGGGGAGACGCCGTGCTGGTAAGTACCTGCAATATTAATATCGTTAGTGCGTTGCATGTCGTCTTCGGATAAACACGGTATAAGACCCTATGCGTACCCGTAGCTGGCGCCATGGAGGAGGCGTACACCCCCTGCGTGGGGAAGACAGGGGTCTGCGTAGGAGGCGTGAAGTGAACCGGTGTAGGAGGCCCTGCCCAGGCTGAACCCCCTGGCTGCTCCGGGTGAGGTGGTGGAGGACGTGTCCACGTAGGTGCACCATAGTAGTGCCACGCTGGTGGAGGTGGCACAGGTGGAGGTGGCACTGGTGGACGAGCAGTCGTAGCGGGGGGCGTGGAGACCGCCGGTAGCCTCGTGCAGGACAGTAGGCTAACGATACGTCTACACCCCTCGTGCACCCGACGCGCAAAGCTGAGGCCCTCCTCATGGGTCAGCTGCGCACCACTGGCGAGCCTCTCCAGTACTGTGCCGGACTCGGCGTATAGGTCAGAACCGACGTCAGCCTGGACACAAAGACATAAAATGGTCGATTATGGAAACGACATTACCATTTGGGAATCTTTGAAATGACATGTAACGTACCGCGAGGTGAGCGTCGTGCGCGAAGTGCGCGGGGTACGTGTCCGTCGGAGCAGCGACGTGTGTGGCAGGCGGGTCTACCACATATACGAGCCTGATACGGGTCTGCGGCTGGTACCAGCGCAGGTACTCCGCGTACTCCCTGCTGTCGTACGGTCGGTCCTCGTCCACGCGGTCGTCGAGCGCATCCTGCCACTGCTCGACCCAGGGCTGCATTCTCACCGACCAGTCCGTGCCTCTTTTCACTCCCTTCCCGCTGTGCCTGCGTATAAAACCATTACGTAATGTGAGATACTTGCGAACGCAGTAGTAAGTATGTACATATTTAGCACAAACGTACACTCACCCGTGCACGTGCCGCGGAAGCGATGGTCCGACTGGTACAGGAACCGGCTGCCATAGCCCGAACTGCCGCATCACCCGCTGGGGTGCGTAGTCCTCCACGTAGATGAGGTACACGAGCTTCCGGCGGGTGAGCCAGAAAGCCCGGTCACGCCAGCAAAGTGAAGACAGACCGCCAGGAGCACGGGCCTGCACTACCGTATCAGCGTACGGCTCCCAGCGCACGTCGTCGGCTGTGATGCGGTCGAGCTGCTCCACAAAGACTCGGTACGCCCGCGTGACCTGCACGTGCGCGAACTGTACCTGCAAGAAAGACAAGTTGTTTACAATGACGATCGTCAATAAGAAAGAAATAGTTAATTGTGATAAAACTTACTCGGCGACGGCACCACATAGAACCCATCGTCGGCCGATCGACTTCTCCCCCCGGATACATCTCGGGCACGTACGGACCCACGTCGTCTAGCACAGGTCGTCCGACGCTTAAGCGCTCGAACGACCACAACTGTAGTAGCAGGGGACAACCCGTGAGGATCGAGTTCGGCTTGACCCTCGTGCACGCATCGCACAGCGCGCGGTACGTCGCGGCAAGTACGGCCGATCCCCAGCTGACCTGGTGGGGCTCGCCGTCAGCGATCGCCCTCGCATAAGCGATAAGGCGCGCATCCACCGAGTTGCCGTGGCTGGTGGTGAAAAGCACCCAACCAAACAGCCACAGCACGTACGCCTCCAGGTGCCGCGAGACCTGCTGATCGTCTGCCTGCGGAACCATGCGCTCCACCTGAATGCAAAAAAGTTGTTATTAGTACGTAATACCACAAAAAAGAGCTTCGAAGATACGATCGATTTTATATACCACGTACCCGGTACTGTCTGAGCCACCTCAGTGTCGGCCCATGGGTCTGCGCCTCTCCGAACACGTGGTGGTCAGCGGCCGGTGGAACGACACCCTCGAATCTGCCGAGCAGGTCAGCGCGCCAGTCGGCCGGGGCCTCCGGTAGGAAGGCAGCGTCTCCCGCGATCGGAAGCCCAAGAAGCAGGGACACATCCTGCAAGGTCGGCGTCATCTCCCCGAATGGGAGGTGGAAAGTGTGCGTCTCGGGCCGCCAACGGTCCACCAAAGCCGTCAGTAGGGAACGGTCGAACGGAAATCGTCGTGATCGATCCCCGCCCGCCTCGTCCCCGCCCTCGTCCCCGCCAGCGGCTCCATCCTCCTCTGTGGCCTGCACCATCCGGGCAAGAGGGAGTAGCCCGGCATCCCGCAGCCTGCAAACAAAGTGAAGGTCAGCACGGAACGAACTAACGGTCGCACTAAACGCTGGAATAGTGCTCACCTGGCAGTCCAACGAGGGTCGAGTCCCCAGGCCACGCGAGGTGTCCGTGTCCGGACCACTCCCAACTGAGGCGGCTCGTCCGTGCTCCCCGGTGGCGGCACTAGATGGGAAGCGCGATGAGAGCGGTCCACGTGCTCGTCCAACAGCGCGAACCGCCACTCCGAGTCACGTCCAGCACGAGTCATACCTGCAAAATTTGTACAATACTTTCAACATTCAATTTTCTGCATCTAAATTTGTACAATAATTTCAACACTAAATTTTATACATCTAAGACTGTACATTAAACTTGGTACATCTAAATTTCTACATCTAAACTTGTACATTATACTTTCTACATCTAAATTTGTACAATAAATGGTACACAAAATTTATAAACTAAATTTTCTAAACTTTATTTGTAAACTACATTTAGTACACAAAATTTGAAAATTAAATGTCTAAATTATATTTCTATATTTAATTTCTAAACTAAATTTTGAAACTACATTTTCTAAACTAAATTTGTAAACTAATTTTCTACACTACATTTTCTAAACGAATTTTCTAAACTAAATTTGTAAACTAATTTTCTACACTACATTTTCTAAACTAATTTTCTAAACAATATTTCTAAACTAATTTTCTACACTACATTTTCTAAACTAATTTTCTAAACTAAATCTCTAAACTAATTCTCTACACTACATTTTCTAAACTAATTTTCTAAACTAATTTTCTACACTACATTTTCTAAACTAATTTTCTACACTAACAAAAAATATAACACGAAAAATTACCTGAAAATCGCGCACTCCCCCTCCTCTTCTCCTCCTCTCCCTCTCCTTCTCTTCTCCTCCTCTCCCTCTCCTTCTCTTCCCCTCCTCTTCTCCTCCTCTCCCTCTCTTCTCTGCGACGGCGGCCGAACGACACAGGACCGCGCTCGGCCTGGCCGAGCGCGGTATATATCTCACTACAAGTCGCCGAACCGTTGAGCGACTGAAATGCAGTCGCCTAACGGTTGGGCGACTGGATGGAAGTCGCCCAACCGTGGGGCGACTGCAATTAATCGCCCAACGGTTAGTAGATTCATTAAATGTCGCCGTGTGGTTGGGCGAACGCCTCCAGTCGCCCAACCATTAGGCGACTGGAGCCTATTTTTGTAAAAAATTTTCCCGCGGGTATATTTATGTAATTTCGAATAAAAAATGGATTATCCGTACAAAAAATTCTGCATGACTGCATCTCCTCAGTTAGATTGGGATTTTGGGACAAGGTACATTATGGGCAGTACTACTAGTCTACTGCAGCATTTATCCATTAGCAGAGTTTATTGCTGAACTGTTCACATAAATAACGTTGCAGTCATTTTTATCTTCAAATTTGATCTTCGGACGTCCATTTTACAGATCTAGTGCTCTCCATGGATCTATCGAGCTCAACAGACACAATGGTCAGTAATCAATGCCTCATAATTAGCATTTTAATTAAGCTCACGATTAGCACTAATTAATTATAATTAGCACTACTTAAACAAACACAATGGTCGGCCGGTGACTTACCGTACTGGGGGCTCAGCAAGCGATCTACCAAACTAAGAGAGCTCCTTTAATTCGGTAGATACTTGTTGAGCTCGATAGGTCTATGAAGTTGATTAAATTTATAAAAATAAATGTTCAAAGACTAAATTTTAAAAAAAATAACTACTATGTTATTTGTATGAGCAGTTCTTCATTGCTCTCCGTATCAGCGGGCTAACCTCGCGAAGCTGATGGGCCCCAATTTTGTCCCCCAATATCAGCCATGGGTCCCAACATCTCGATCTGTCTCTGTCTCCACAGTAAGTAGGATTTTATACGGCCTTTTGACGTGTGAGAATTGAACTGTTTTATGTGAAATTCTTTCAAAACTTCTTTGAAAATCCTACATTCGAATCAAGGCTGTCTCTACTTGGAACAAGTTTTTTTTCTCGATATATACGGGAATTAGATTATTTTACGTGAATTTTTTGCATTCTAAACAGAATCTTAATTAAGCTATGACAAATACACACCAGGCAAATTTATTTACAAAATAAAAGTCTCTACAGGCATATCTATGTGCACTCATGTTGTATTGTTTACCCAGATGCAACATGCATATTGTGAGCTAGCAAGTCGTCCACTTCCCCTCGAGCCCGTCGAGCCTACCGTAGTCCAAGTAGTCCTCCTTGACATTGCCGACGAGCATGAGGGCAGGCCATCCAGAAGAGCAACGCGTCAAGGTTAAGGAATGTCGTGCCACCGAGCTCCCCAGTCTTGGCCATTGAGCAGGCGTACCCGAGGTCACAGTGCATGTTCTGGACGTGGTGCATGACCTCCATCGCCGTCGCCCACACCGTGATGCCTGCCCTGGCCACTGTAATGCCTCCACAGAAACGAGACAAGCAAAGGAAAAAAGAAACTTAAGAGTATGTTGTTGAAGTATAAGTAAATTATCTATCTTTTCTTATCAGTTTAGACTTTTTGGTAAACCAATTAGTGACCATCACCAACAGCTATTTCCTACAATGCAGAAAATAATGTATCGGTGTCCAACGATGCTAAATACAATTGATCATAACCGAGAATAATCATGCATACGTACATAACTGAGCTAACAATAATGATTACTACCATATGCTTATATGCATGCATACAGCTGCGTACGTATATGCATATATATGTACACAGATACTATAATTAACAGTGTGTACTTCTGCAATTGTGGCATCAGTTCATACAATTTTTTTAGTCGCGCACGGGCAATTTGTATAGACGCGTAAACTTACATACATATTTTCTAAATTGCGCACGCACCGGAAACACAAAAACAACATCGTATAGTTCTTCAACTATTTACAAAAAAGGAGGTCAATATGCCTAAATGCATATATACGAATACACACGTATATGCATACATATGTACATATAGATACTACAACTAACAGTGTGTATGAAACTATCATTTTCTACAACTTTCTCTAATCGCATGAGAGCAATAAATATATACGTGCCGACTTACATAAAAATATTTTAGTTATTTTTCAGCCTGTATTTTTAGCTATTTACAATAAATAATCATTCTCACCACTGATATGTCCTAAACATGGCTAATTATATAAACACATCTGTCAACTAAACATGATACCAAGTACATTCCATAGTATCAAACGCTAACGGCATATTAAGTGCATTGCTCACATGTGAATGAAGCATATGTTTTCCTGAAGTTTTTCACCTACTCTATAATCCTTCCAACTGCAAAAGATCGTAAATTACAACTAAACCACATCAAAAATTCATTATAAACTTGTCTTTTAATCTCTTTCATTATGAAGAAGCCACCAAATTTCAAGTACAAAAGTGGGATGTACCTGTTTGTAAAATGCCCAGATGTTTCGCCTTTTGAATGGTTTCATCTCATCATCCTCATTGTCCAAGTTATTTTTCCAAGGCTTTGGCTTAAAAAATTCTTCAATATTTACAGGCATCCCTTCTCCATCACTTCTGCACCCGGAGACGACTACTTGAGTGTTCATATCCGCACTGACTGGACATCAGAACTCAGGAACCTATTTGGGAAGGTCAGTTGAGTCAGCAGAAAAAAGAGAGGGAGAATAATTTATTCAAGAATTATAGGAGCTCATACTGTATTTATATGCTAAATTAGCGAAATTGCTGAAAGAATATACTATTTCATGCAGGCTTGTGAAGCGGAGGTAAGTTCCAAGAAGGCTACACTTGCAAGACTTGAAACCACAGTAGTGGCAGATGGTCTGGCAGAGGACACTAGGTGATTGTGACTCATTTGTTTCACATGCTATACCCATTTAGTTTTTGAAGGAATTGCTCGGGTATACGTATATTTCACTAACCTTGCTGACTTCGCTTTCTTCATTTAGGTTTCCCAAGGTCCTTATAGATGGTCCTTATGGTGCACCAGCTCAAAATTACACGAAATATGACATTCTTTTGCTTTTCGGGCTTGGAATTGGTGCAACTCCTTTCATCAGCATACTGAAGGATATCCTGAACAACATAAAGTCCAACGAAGTAAACTGCTTAATTACTGCAAATTATTTCTCATACAGGATAAAAATGTACAATTTCTAAAATGATTTGGATTCAACAGGACGAGTTAAGCTGCAGCTTTAAGAGCAATGGGCCTGGACGAGCTTACTTCTACTAGGTTACCAGAGAACAAGGCTCCTTTGAATGGTTCAAAGGTGTCATGAATGACGTTGCTGAAAGCGATCGTGATGTACTATTCATCCTAACTGCTTCAGTAAAAGTTCCCACATTCTATCCTTCAGTTCGATAAACAGAAAGTAACCTATTCTCTCGATATACAAAATGTAATAGAGATGCACAACTACCTGACCAGCCTGTATGAAGAGGGTGATGCAAGGTCAGCTCTGATTGCCATGGTCCAATCACTTCAACATGCCAAAAGGTCACCCCCCCCCCCCCCCTCTCCCTCTAATATCTGCAAACAAATTCAGATGCACCGTAATGGCTTCCTTTTCTGACTGGTATTTTTCAGATCCGGACACATTTTGCAAGGCCAAACTGGAGAAAGGTGTTTTCTGATTTGGCGAATGCCCATAAGAACTCCCGTATAGCTGAGTCATTTTTTTATAAAATTCGAGTGATGGCTCCTACTTTACAACACAAAGATACTAAGGCCCCGTTTGGCAAGTGGAGCTGTTTTTTTTTTGACTTCACAAGTGGAGCTGGGTGAAGCTACTTTTTTCAGCTCCACCCAAGAAGCTACTTTTGTCTCAGCATGTTTTAAGGGACTCCTTGGGTGGAGCTATTTTGTTGTACTCTGTTTGGCACAAAACAGCTCCAAACAGCTTTAGGAGCCGGTGGTGGAGCTGTGCCAAACGGGGCCTAAGATGTTCCATAAACCCGCAGGTGTTTTCTACTGTGGATCTCCAACACTCACAAAAACACTCAGGGATCTTTCAGTAGAATTCAGCCACACGACAACAACCCGGTTCCATTTCCACAAGGAGAACTTCTAAGATCAGTCCAGGAAAACACCAAAATAATCGCAGATATAATTGTATTATAGAACAATGAACTTCGGTAGCACAGGATAGCAATTCGAGCTCTTCCATCGGGAGCTGGGGCCTAGGTGTACAAAAGTATGTGGCATTACCGCATTAGTTAGTTGTGCTGCCGTACATAGATGGAGGAGGAAAGACATGTATTTTTGAGCAGTGAGATTGCTTCTTAGAATAACTCAGACCTTGAACAGGCGACTCCTCTTGTGTCTCTAAGAAGCCTTTTCCGCGGCTATAACTTGCGTTGGTTGAAAAATGCTTACGTCCTGCATCATCCAGGCATGTAACAGAAATGGGTCAAGCACTGGAGAACTCGATGTGATTTTCTGTACTCTGGAATCAGTTCCGAGTCCCCACAGGCCAGAGCCCTGCGCGGCATTTCGTCGAGCAGACAGCACGCGCGTCTTACAGCCGCGAGGGAGCGGAGAAGGCAGGAATGCAGGAAGGGGAGGGAGGGAGGAGGGTTCGGTGTTTTACCTTTGCTGATCGCCGGCGGGGACGGGATTACGGGAAGCGCCGACGAGGCTTCTCCCCAGAGGTGGCCAGTGGGCCGTGCCGGGCCGGCACGGCACGGGCCCGGGCTCGGCACGGCCCGTTAAGGCCCGTGTATTAAACGGGCCGTGTCGTGCCGGCCCGCGGGCCGCGGCGGGAGCCCAAGCACGGCCCGAGGCCGTGCCGTGCCAGCCCGGGCACGATTAAGGCTAAACGGGCCGTGCCGGCCCGGCTAGCCCGTTTAGCCGGAAAAAAAAGAAAAATTAAGAAAAATTGTAGAAAATTCAGAAAAAATTGTAGAAAATTCAGAAAAAATATAGAAAATTGTAGACATTGTTACTCATAAAAATAAATATTTGCAATGATATAATGAGCTTTATTAATTTATTAAATTACATGGGATGGCTGCCTCATTAAAAACTTTACCAAGTAAAAACTCAATTTGAGAAAACCTTGGTAAAGAAAAAAGAGTACAGCCTATAAAGCTCATTATTGACCACATGTGAAAGAAAAATATTGAAAATCCTATTCATTGCTATCTAAATACAAATTCTCAAAAGATTCTTCTAAATATTTATTATCTGCAGTATGTTGGAGTCTTGATTCAGCCTGTTCCCAGTCTTTGACGGTCATAAGTACTTCGACCATCTCGTTGGAGAGACTTGTTCGTCGCTCCTCGATTATTCTTCCGGAAAGACTGAATGCTGACTCCGAGGAGACTGTAGAGACAGGAACAGTCAACACATCCCGCGCTAATATAGATAGCACTGGATATGATACCTTCTGGGTTTGCCACCATGAGAGGATGTTCAACTCCTGCTCGAAGCTGACGCTATCACTGTTGAGATAGCTTGATAGGTCTCCAGTGTTTTGTCGCCTTCCTCCTCCTAACTGCTGTGTACCTGCACCTGCACGAGAACTAGACGAAGAACCAAAAATCTTGCCCCATTGCATAGCCCCCCTAGAGGTGCTAGGGACTACCGGGGGTCTTTCTAAACGCACAGATCCAAATTTATTTTCATATTTATTATATACCTCATATAATTTATCCTTAACTTGTGTATAGTATGAACAATAGTCTAAACCGGTAGCCTCACTTAAAACTTGTAAAACATTTATAAATCCTTGGAGTTTGGCCCTAGGATCCAAAATAAAAGCAAATGCATATAAAATAGGAATTTCGCTCCAATATTTTAAAAACTTAGATTTCATGGCACCTACAGCATCCCGTAGTATAGGATCATTTTCAAAAGCCTTTAGGTGAGTGGCAATTTCAACAATATTATGAACAATCATGGGAGATGTAGGATAGTATACTCCAGAAAGACAAACTGTAGCTTTATGAAAAATTTCAAGAAAGGAAAATATTTTCTCACCAACATCCCAATCGTCCTCAGTAAGTTCAGGGTCTCTAACTTGGGTTCTACTTGAGGAGCTACGAGATTGATGACTTTGGGTGTAAAGGAAAACAGATACAGTGCTCTTATGTGGCAATATATGTTTAAACATAAGATAAGTAGAGTTCCATCTAACAGGCATGTCTAAACCAAATTTTCTAGGACGAACATTCATTGCTACGCAAAAACTCTTATATGCGGCTATTCGTTGGTTAGAACAATTAATAAATGAAATTGCATCTCTAAAAGAATTAATACAAGCATCTAATCTTTTTAAACCGGATTTAACAATAAGATTAATAATATGACAAGCGCAACGTTGATGCAATAAGAAAGACTGTGCATAATTATTAAACAAAGGAGTAAGAATTTCCATAGCTTTAGTGTTTGCAGCTGCATTGTCTAAAGTTATGGAAAAAATCTTATCCGTGAGACCAAAATCTTCTACAACTTTAATAATGCTTTCTGCAATATTTTCAGCATTATGTGAAACATTAATTAATTTAAATCCTATAATTCTTTTTTCCATTATCCAGTCATCATTAACATAATGAGCAACAACATTAATATAATCCTCTCTAGCCCTACCACTTCATATGTCGGATGTCAAAGCAATAGAGAATGTACATGTATGAAACATTTCTTTCAATTTATCACGACAATTATTATAATATTTAATTAAATCTCTAGTTGTTGTTTGCCTAGATACAGTACTAAATCGAGGGTTATGAGCAGTCTTAATATATTTTTCGAAAGTATCAGATTCACCAAAATTTAAAGGTAAATCTTGAGAAGCAATTAATCTACAAAGAGATTCCCGAGCTACCTCTGGGTTGTACTCCCACGAACGTACCAAGCCGTCGGGGTTATATTGCAGCTGTGTCTGGCGCATTTGTATTCCTTGCTTTTTCTTGCAGCTTGCGGCATGTCGTTGTAGATGACCCGTCCCACCTGAAGATTTTGCAGTCAATTCATTACCACAAATTTTACAAACAGCATACCTCACTTCAGTTCCATCACTTTCGGTCTTCATCTTCTTGTCGAAATCATTCCAAACTATTGATGTACTAGCTCTTGTTCTTTTTGCACCCGTGCTTTGGGTTGTGGATGCATTTGTTGAGCCAGCAGAAGATGGATCGATTGGACCCTGCGCCACCGGGGCCGTCGTTTCTTCGGCATCTCCAGTTTGCACATGTGGACCTTCCGCGGATGGATATGCTTGTTGAAACGATTGCATATCCTCCGCCGAGAGGCCGTATTCGGAGAGTTGAAAATCGTAGTTCTCCATTAAATCAAGTAATCAACTGCAAATTGAAATAGCAAAAACGATTAACTTACTATTAAACCTACAAATAATAACAAAAAATTAAACCAACAAATAATACCAAAAAATTAAAATAAGACAGCATTATTACCTCCTTTGTAGCTCTCACAAAAAAATTTGAAGATTTTTGAATTTTCGGAATTTTGCTCGAATTTTGACCAAAATTGCGCTAACACTTTCAGATTTTTCACAGCTAAACCGAGAGAGAAGAATGAGATTTGAGGTGTGGAAGATTGAGGCCGGATGCCCCCTATTTATAGGAAAAATTTCAGATTTTTTTCTGAATTTTTTGCTATTTTTTCCGAATTTTTTACCCTCCAACGGTCACAAAACGGCTATTTTTTTCAAATTAACGGGCCGACCGTGCCGTGCCGGGCCGGCACGGCCCGTTTAGTGCCGTTGGGCGGGCCGTGCCGTGCCGTGTCGGGCCAGCACGGCCCGATTTCTTAACGGGCCGTGCCGTGCCGACCCACCGTGCCGCGCCCTCGGCCCAGGCACGGCCCGCCCCGCCGTGCCGTGCCTGCCCGGGCCGGGTCTACAGTGATGGGCCGCGGTGCGGCCCGTCACGGCCCGGCCTATTTGGCCACCTCTACTTCTCCCAGGCAATTCCCAAAAACCTGTTCCATTTTATGGGCAATTGAGCCTGTTAGGCCCAAAGAATAACGGGCTCTGCGACCAATTCGACTGGAAAGGCACCAGCCCACCCTTCCGATCCCACAGGTGAACGCCTGTACTTTACAGCTTTTGATTTTCAGTTTTTAATTTTTTTTATAATAACTAGTTTTTAAATGTATTATCTTTTTAAGACGAGATCTACTATTTAATTATAGTACACATTGTAGCGATTCCATTTATGTCGATAAAAACCAAATATGAGTTTTTATTACTTTATAATATTTCTCATAAATAATTTAGAAATTATAAATTATATCTAAAAACCATAAGCTCCTGTTATGAAGAACAGGACTGCCTGTGTAATGCATCCAATCCCGCGCCCAACAAGGCCAGCACATTCGGCCGCCGCGTGTGTGCCCGGCCCCGTGCTGTAGCGGCAGCCCATGCGGCTCAAATCGAAGCGTCGGTCAGGACTCAGGAGCAGCCCGCACCGCATCCCTCTCGCCGCGCCGTCCGTCCGCTCCACCCAGGCGGCCGATGGCACCTCAGCGTCAGCCGGACCAGTCCATCTGCATCGTGACGCACCGTGCTGCGGCCCCGCCCGCCCGGCGTCGTCCCGCTCCCGCACGCGCGCCACCAAATCTCGGGTATCTGTTTGCCGGCCGACGTCGCATCACTCACAGGTTTATGTTACATTGCGACACGGGAGATCTTATAGGTCTGTTCTTTTCGACTGAAACTAGCGACTTTTGGTTTTTGTTACAGTACTTAACTTTTAAACGGAATATTTTTTTAAGACAGGGTCTACAAGTTAATTGTAGTACATGTTAAAAGACTAATATCTGTATTAACCAAAATCGCAAGCGAGTATCTTTTCGTAATCTCTGTCGTAAACAGCTAAAATTCAAAAATTTCAACCAAAAGTCATAAGCTGCAGCCGTGCCAAACAGGCCCTATTACACCACAGGTGAAGTGCCGAAACCGTCATAGCTGCATCGGTACAAGATCTTATCCAAAAAAAAACATATTTACTGCTTCGCTAACCTATGGATGCTCTCCACTGTCGTAGTTTACATGCATCTTAAGCATCAGCTTACATCAGGCTGCGTAGACACTTGAACTTTGGCATTACAGCCATGTTTTTTTTTTAATTTCGCCTTGGCTATTGTATATGGTGACGACTTTCACAAAAGAACACAATAGTTACACTTCACTTATCACATTAATCCTCGTACTGTGAAAGTTGTTTGGACGTCCAACAAATATTGGCAAGTTGGACTTCTTTTGTGGGGTACTGGATATTTGGAAAGTGTCCACTCTTCATTTCTTAAATTTATTTCGGCCTGCAAACCTTCCTCCTGCTGTACTGCAATAAACTAACTGGTGCTAGACAGTGGGGGCCCTGAAATGTGTATTATGAACAAACCTGCATGATTTACCATTAATTTGCTCGTCGGCACCCCCTTTTATGTTGTCATCATGCACATTACCAATTTGCATCTTAGGTGAATATTCCATCTTTTACCTATGGTCTCCCCACTTTGCATTGCATTTCTCCAACACTTTGTTGACCTTATTCACAAATACAATTTCATTAACCCTGTTTAAACTTTAAAATAGACCAATGAAATGATGAATTTCCCCGTGGAGATCCATCGAGTGCGCAAAGATTGTGTTTTGTCTTATCATATCCACAGTCAAGAACTAATACTTATAATTAAGGGTTAAGTGGGCAACTCCTCATTTTCTTATCAGGGTCAACATTAGCATCCAGGGGCACTTTTGTTCATGCCATGCGTTCCTCTCCTGATTTGCTTACGATTGATTAGTCCAAAGGGCAGGGCCATCGTTTTGGTTCTTGCTTCGTTTATTCTATAAGTAATAGGATGAAATGTGAATGAAACACATCACATTCCTCCAATTTGAAATGACTTGTTGATCATCTTGTGTACTGGAGTATAAAACATGATCTACCTTATCTCAAAAAGAGAACATAGTGGTTACTAGTTACCTGCACCATGCTTTACCCCTAGTTAAATTAACTACCACTCAAAAAAAAGTTAAATTAACTAGGATATGAGCCAACAATTTTCTAATGCATTCATTCACCACAATTACATACACGCAAACTTGACCTACACAAAAGTTTGTAGTAAACAGTACCACTAGTTAGAGTTGTAATCATAGTGAAATTAACAAAGATATCTGAGCTTGGTACTTGGCATTAGCGGCCGACAGAGAATCCGGCAGCCACACTCGCCACCTCTTGGGGAGGGGAGAGACAGTCAACCGTCCCTTCACTCTCCCTCTGCAATGCAAACGCATGCATAGCCTTTTGGCTAAAGCCTAAAGGTGGAGAACTAGAAATTCCAAAGAGGCAGAGAGATGCAATGCTGTTTTATTTTTCTCACCACTGACTCTCCTGGTTGCCCTAAAATAGCAGAAGTACTATAGTGCACTTCTATGGAGTTCTAATGTTAAACTATTTTGCTTATTCCTACCATGTAGACTGGAATCCTGCAACAGTTGAATTTACTCACCTTCTTTTTTCTGCCAGACTTAATTACTGAGGATTTTTTTTTACTAAACAAATTTAATGATCCCTTACTCCTATCGGCAATCGCCATTTATACATTTAAGAGCTTTAGGAGGTTTAAGAGGTTAAGTAACATTTGATGATTCTTTTGACAGGTTTAAGTACTTGATATAACAATGTAAGCATTGCAAAGCCAGGGAATCATACGGCTAGTGACAATAGGTAACGGCGTAATGCCGTAGGACTGTAGGAGATAGCCGTCGGCTAGGTGCAAGAGGCGTTCGTTTCATTCTTGTAACATTGGACCGAATGTAAAAGCTTACTCATTGCTGTTCTCATCATTGAGTCACGGATTCTTATTCTCCTTTGACCGGTCTTCTGATATCATGGCTGCCTTTGGTGCTGCACTTTTGCCAGTTGCAAACAGTTTGGAGGGTAGTTTTTATTCGTCCTTTGCTTCACTGAAGAGTCCATAACCACACAATATATGTGTCGTACTTCAGAAAGGAGCGAGCACTGCTGCTGAGCACTTGTTCATTGGGTGTTTTGCATGTCCCCTGTTCGTTTCTTTGTCGAGCTAGCTACGTTTATAGGCCAACTGCTGCTTTATTCTTGATGAAACTCATTAGCTGCATTTGAGCGGTTTTAGATGGTCAAAAGGGGAGGATGTCGAAGATTGACTGCATTTGGGCTGTCAGGAATCGATTTGTGACTGCAGAAAGACTGGTCAAGATGTTTAGCACCGGTTAATGTTGAACGGCATTTTCATTTTCAGATGATTTTTTTGTGAAATTTTTCTAGATGCCATTCTGGTGTTTAGAGGCTACCAGTGTCTGGCTCCAGTAGTGCCGTGTTCAAGAAAGCGGTATATTGATTCCGTGACCGAAATAGTTTCCAAGACATGTACTGTTTATAAGGGAATGTTACAACTTTTGCCAATCACACCAAGGCAAAAAGCTGTTCCAACAATATCGTGATTCCATGACAGAAATAGCCTTCATCTCTTCCCCTGACTAAGCAGCATCTCATCACATTAAGGGTATGTTCTTTTTGGCTGAAGTTTATAGCTTTTGGATACGGCTTGTGACTTTTGGGCTTGTCGTAGGGGTGGCCCCCACCTAAACCCAGCAGGCCCGGTAGAAGATTATAAGGTCCAAAATAGGCCTTGTGTAATGACATAACTGCCCTCAGAGGGGATGACCGGATGTAAGGGTATAACTGTAAAAGCACTCCTCATGAGTATATATATATGCGAGTAAGCCATGGGGAGGGGCCAAGGCCATTACACTTATCTTCATCACTCTCCACTATCACCTCTCTCTCTGTTTGGTCTGTAGCCACAACAGTTGGCGCCGTCCGTGGGGAGGACGAAGACAAGCCTGAAGACCGAAGAAAAAGATGGCACTGAAAAAAGCTTCCTCAGCCGCGGCGAGGGGAAAGAAGGCGGCCGGGCCGGAGCGCCGCAGGAGTACCAGGGCTCCGCCGTCGACAGCGGCGGACGCGGGTGGCGATGCAGTCGCGGGGGCCGAAGACGTCGACGTTCGCGTGGCGGCGACCAACCTCGTCACCAGCACCGCGACGATCAACCCCACCGCTGGCGTTACGAGGGCGGACCCCGCGGTCCAAGACGTCGACACGGGTGCGGCGACAACCGACCCCGCCGACGCAACGACAGCCGACCCCGTCGCCGCCACCACACCGGGGATGGAAAGCGCCCTGCTGGCGGCCCTCAACGCGTTCCAGCGGGAGCTGGGGGCCCTTCGCGGAGCCGTCAGAGATATACAAGAGGCTCGGAGTCAGCCGGCTGCGCCAGCAACCGCGTCCGCGCCCGCACCGGAAAGGGCGGACAGTCGCGAAGCCCCCGCGTCCAGCCGCGTGCCGCTGCGACGCGTGGATCCGGAGTCCCCTCTCTCGGTGGGGCTGCAGCAGGCGGCATGGCCCGAAGACTTCAAGTTCCCTAGCGCCATCGGCTCGTATACAGGCGACACGGATCCTCGCGAGTTCGTGCGCGTGTACGAAACCGCGATCGAGGCCGCGGGTGGAGACGACACCACGAAGGCGAAGGGACTCCCCCTCGCACTGCACGGAGCGGCGCTCTCTTGGTTTTTTACCATAGAGCCCGGCTCCATCTATGCGTGGGAGCAGCTTCGCGACCGGCTTCGTTCCAACTTTCAAGGGTATCATCTCGAGCGAATCGATGCGGACCAACTCTTCGCCGCGAAGCAAGGACCCTCGGAGACGCTTCGGGACTACTTCAAGCGCTTCGCCAAAATTCGAAGCCAGGTACATGACGTTAATGAAATCACCGTCGTTAATGCAGCCATACAGGGCCTTCGCCCGGGCCCGATGGCCGAATACAACGCGCGGAGGCCAATTACGACAGTGGCCAAGCTCTTCGACAAAATGGACGAGTGCGCGCGGGCGGAGGAGGATGCGCGAAGACGCAGCATCACCACTCTCGGCCTCGCCCGCGAGGGGCGGCCCCGGCGCGAGGTCGGGGCGGGTGGCCTCTCCTCGAAGCCGGGCCGTAGCCGAGAGCCCCGAGGCAGCCCTCCCCGAGGCGGTGAGGACGGAGTACAGGAAGGCTCGTCACGGTGTAGGCCCAAACCTCGGCGCCGCTAGCGCCGGTTGCAGACGGCCCATCACGTCCTCGCCACCGAGAGCATCCGCCAAGGACCCGACCCCGCCTCGCGAAGGGGAGTCCGGAGATCGGAGGGTGGATTTGACTACCCCAGCCAACCCCGCGCAGAGCAGGAGCTTCTGCGCTATGGTAAGTGGTGCGAGGTACACGGCTACGGCGATCATTACACAAGGGCATGCATCGCGGTGATGGAGCTGCGGAGGGTGACGGCCGGATCTCGGTCTCCGCCTTCTCGGCCCCCCGCCGAAGCCCATGCGGGGCACCCAAGGGATAGCACCACACGGGCCACCGCAGCGGAGGGCGCGCAGCATCACACCGTCAACGTCATCACCGGAGGCTCTTCCTCAAAAACCCCTGGGGAGCAGCCGCAGATGTGGATGCCGCCCCGCAACATCACCTTCGACTGGAACGACGCTAGGGGCGTGGAGTACCCCCACCAAGACCCTCTAGTCATCCAAGCCCACATAGCATGCTGCGAAGTCAAGCGCGTCCTTGTCGACGGGGGAAGCTCCGCGAACATCTTATTCGCAGACGCCCTCGACCGCATGGCAATCCCCCGAAGCCAGCTGGAGCAGCCGGGAGCTCCACTTCAAGGCTTCGGGGGTCAACCGCTGCTGGCCCTGGGGCACGTTTCCCTTCCTGTCACCTTCCGTCAGGAGGGCAACAAAGGTAACATCCGGACCGAGCATGTCACCTTTGACGTTGTAGATATCCAGCACCCCTACAACGCCATACTGGGGCGACCCGCCATCAACTCTTTCGAGGCAATCCCGCACCACGCCTTCTTGTGTGTAAAGCTCCCGGGCCCGGAGGGGGTCATCACCATCTTCGGCGACCAGGACCTGGCAAGGCGTGCCGAAGGCGGCAGCCGCGTCTCGCATCGCCCAGTGCATGCCCTCTCCGGCGCGCCCGGTGCTGGGCCCTCCGCCCCCGGGTGGACGCCCAAGCCTCGGCCCGAAGGCGGCGTCACGAAGGTGCCGCTCCAGGCGGAGGGGCAGTTTGTCTCCATTGGCGAGGGGCTCCCACCGGGGGTCGAACGGGAGCTGCTTCGGGTGCTTCAGAACAACGTGGACGTCTTCGCATGGTCCCCGGAGGACATCAAGGGCGTGGATCGCGCGGTAATCCAGCATCGTTTGGCGGTTCGCCCCGACGCCAAGCCGGTCAAGCAAAGGCTCCGGCGTATGTCGATGGATCGGCAGCAGGCGGCCAAAGCGGAGGTGGCGAAGCTCCTTCGCGCCGGGGTCATCCGCGAGGTCCACCATCCAGAATGGCTCGCTAACCCGGTGCTAGTCAAAAAGGCCAGCGGGGCCTGGCGCATGTGCATCGACTTCACGGCGCTCAACAAGGCGTGCCCGAAGGACAACTACCCCTTGCCACGCATCGATCAGCTGGTTGACGCCACTGCTGGGTGCGAACTCATGAGTTTCCTGGACGCCTATTCTGGCTACCACCAGGTATACATGGCCGAAGACGACGAGGAGAAGACCAGTTTCATCACACCACTTGGGACGTTCTGCTTTGTCAGAATGCCCTTTGGCTTGAAGAACGCAGGCGCTACCTTCACCCGCCTCGTCGCCATTGCCCTGGCCACCCAGCTCGGGAGGAACGTCGAAGCATATGTCGATGACGTGGTGGTCAAAACTCGGCAACTTGCTCTACACGGTCGGGACCTCCAGGAGACCTTCGACAACCTCCGGAAGGCGGGCATCAAGCTCAACCCCGACAAATGTGTCTTCGGGGTACAGGCGGGCAAACTCCTCGGTTTCCTCGTGTCCGGATGGGGCATCCAGGCGAACCCCGACAAAGTGGACGCTATTCTGGGTATGGAGCCGCCCAAGACAACGAGGGAGGTCCAGAGGCTGGCGGGCCGCATGGCAGCATTAAGCCGCTTCCTATCCAGGGCGGCGGAGCGGGGCTTGCCGTTTTTCAAGACACTCCACGGGTGCGAGGGGTTTCGTTGGGACGGAGACTGCGCAAAGGCTTTCAACGAGCTCAAGCAGCACCTGGCAAGCCTCCCCACTCTGGTCGCCCCAGCACCAGAGGCTCCCCTCCTGCTCTATCTGGCTGCGTCAGCCACCGCGGTCAGTGCCGTCCTCGTCTTAGAGGAAGGCGCCATGCAGCGGCCTGTCTACTTTGTCTCCGAAGCCCTTCAAGGCGCCAAGACAAGATACACGGAGCTGGAGAAGCTCGCCTACGCGCTGGTCATGGCCTCCCGGAAGCTTCGGCATTATTTTCTGGCTCACCCGATCACCGTGCCTTCCTCATTCCCCCTGGCCGAGATGCTACACAACAAGGAGTCCACAGGGCGTATCGGTAAATGGGCCGCCGAGCTCGCTCCCTTCTCCTTGACGTATGCTTCGCGAACGGCAATTAAATCCCAAGTCCTGGCGGATTTCCTCGCCGAATGGACCCCGCCGGCCCAACCCGGCCAGGCGCACGATGACCCCGTCTGGACGCTTACAATCGACGGAGCTTACAGCGTCGCCGGTGCGGGCGTGGGGGCGGTGATCGTCACGCCTGAGGGACAGCGTTTGCTGTACTCGGCGCGCCTTGCCTTCCCCGCCACCAACAACACGGCCGAATACGAGGCGCTGCTCTTTGGCCTGGCGAAGCTCAAGGCAGCCGGCGCGAGACGGGTGTTGGTCCGCACCGACTCGCGCTTGGTGGCCGGCCATGTGGACAAGTCATATCAAGCCAAGGACCCTGAGTTGGCCAAGTACCTCGCGGCGGTACGGGCGAGGGAAAGGCACTTTTTGGGTGTCACCGTCAAGGCCATCCCTCGAGCGGAGAATGAGCAAGCGGATGCCCTCGCCAAGGCGGCCAGCCAACAACTGCCCCCCCCCCCGGAGGGGGCATTCTACGAGGTGTTAGCAAAGGCGGCCATCGCGCAGGACAACCGGGACGCGGCACTTGTCCACCGCATTGATCGGCCAGGAGATTGGCGGGAGCCCATTTTCAAATTTTTACAAGGCCTCGCCGAGCCGGAGGACCCTGCCGAGCTGCGGCGATTGCAGCACCGCGCACGGTCCTTCCAGGTGTTTGAAGGGACGCTTTACAAGAAGGGAGTTTGCGCGCCGCTCCTGCGCTGCCTCTCGACGGAGGAAGGAAAGGAACTCTTGACGGAAATCCACGCGGGCGTATGCGGATCCCACCTGGCGCCGAGGTCATTAGTCGGCAAGGCGTTCAGACAGGGCTTCTACTGGCCGACTGCCATCACCGACGCCCAGGACCTCGTCCGTCGGTGCCAAGGGTGCCAATGGATGGCGCGCATCATCCGCAGGCCCCCGACAAGCCTCAACCCAATCCCCCCGGTCTGGCCACTGGCGCGCTGGGGTCTCGACATAGTAGGACCACTTGCCCGAGCTCCAGGGGACCTCCGGTTCGTGGTGGTCGCGCTGGAGTATTTCTCCAGGTGGCCGGAGGCGATCGCTCTGGCCAAAGTAACTTCTGCGGCCATACAGCGCTTCCTATGGCAAAACATCATATGTCGCTTCGGGGTACCTCGGGAGCTCACGGTTGACAATGGCCTGCAGTTCGACGCCGCCCTCTTCAAGGATTATTGTGACAGCATGGGCATCACCCTCCGATTCGCCTCGGTAGGGCATCCCCAGTCCAACGGGGCGGTCGAACGGGCGAATGGCGCCATCTCTGCCGCCATCAAAAAGCGCCTGGTGGGATTGCCGAAGGGCAAGTGGCCAGACGAGCTTCACAGCGTTTTGTGGTCGCTTCGCACAACGGTAACGCGCCCAACGGGATTCACGCCGTTCAAGCTCCTCTTCGGCGACGAAGCAATGACGCCCGAGGAAATTAAGGCCGGCTCGCGAAGGGTCCTCGTACAAGCACCCGAAGAGGAGCGCCGTGTGTCCTTGGACCTCCTCGACGGGATACGGGCAGACGCAGCCCACCACGTCGAGAAGTACGCGCGGCAGACAATGCGTACTCGGGACCGCTCTATATGCCCGCGGGGGTTCAAGCCTGGGGACCTCGTCCTCAGAGTGGCGCTTCAGGCAGAAACCGTCGGCAAGCTGGAATCCAAGTGGGAAGGCCCGTACGTCGTAACAGAGGCATTGCCAAAGGGGGCGTACCGCCTCGCCACGCTTGAAGGACAAGCCTTCCGGCACACATGGAACGCGGACAGGTTGCGGCGATACTACGCCTAGAAGCAGCACAGTAGGCGTAGGGTCACCGGCCTGTTGATTAGGCGATGCTCGCCCGCGCAAACGGGAGTTCAATAAATGTTGCTGTTCCAAGAGCATCCCCTGTCCGCGCTAACCAGCACAGAGTCCACGGACTCTAAATAAGACGTAGCGTCGAGCCTAACTCCGCACGCGAGAGTCTCCGGACTATAAAGAAGACGTAGCGTCGAGCCTAGCTCCGCACGCAATAGTCCACGGACTCTAAATAAGACGTAGCGTCGAGCCTAGCTCCGCACGCGAGAGTCTCCGGACTATAAAGAAGATGTAGCGTCGAGCCTAGCTCCGCACGCAATAGTCCACGGACTCTAAATAAGACGTAGCGTCGAGCCTAGCTCCGCACGCGAGAGTCTCCGGACTATAAAGAAGACGTAGCGTCGAGCCTAGCTCCGCACGCAATAGTCCACGGACTCTAAATAAGACGTAGCGTCGAGCCTAACTCCGCACGCGAGAGTCTCCGGACTATAAAGAAGACGTAGCGTCGAGCCTAGCTCCGCACGCAATAGTCCACGGACTCTAAATAAGACGTAGCGTCGAGCCTAGCTCCGCACGCGAGAGTCTCCGGACTATAAAGAAGACGTAGCGTCGAGCCTAGCTCCGCACGCAATAGTCCACGGACTCTAAATAAGACGTAGCGTCGAGCCTAGCTCCGCACGCGAGAGTCTCCGGACTATAAAGAAGACGTAGCGTCGAGCCTAGCTCCGCACGCAATAGTCCACGGACTCTAAATAAGACGTAGCGTCGAGACTAGCTCCGCACGCGAGAGTCTCCGGACTATAAAGAAGACGTAGCGTCGAGCCTAGCTCCGCACGCAATAGTCCACGGACTCTAAATAAGACGTAGCGTCGAGCCTAGCTCCGCACGCGAGAGTCTCCGGACTATAAAGAAGACGTAGCGTCGAGCCTAGCTCCGCACGCAATAGTCCACGGACTCTAAATAAGACGTAGCGTCGAGCCTAGCTCCGCACGCGAGAGTCTCCGGACTATAAAGAAGACGTAGCGTCGAGCCTAGCTCCGCACGCAATAGTCCACGGACTCTAAATAAGACGTAGCGTCGAGCCTAGCTCCGCACGCACTCTACGGAGTATAAATAAGACGCAGCGGGGGGACGCCTTCGCGCGCACTCTACGGAGTATAAAGAAGACGTGGCGTTGAGCCTAGCTCCGCACGCAATAGTCCACGGACTCTAAATAAGACGTAGCGTCGAGCCTAGCTCCGCACGCGCGAGTCTCCGGACTATAAAGAAGACGTAGCGTCGAGCCTAGCTCCGCACACAATAGTCCACGGACTCTAAATAAGACGTAGCGTCGAGCCTAGCTCCGCACGCGCGAGTCTCCGGACTATAAAGAAGACGTAGCGTCGAGCCTAGCTCCGCACGCAATAGTCCACGGACTCTAAATAAGACGTAGCGTCGAGCCTAGCTCCGCACGCGCGAGTCTCCGGACTATAAAGAAGTCATAGCGTCGAGCCTAGCTCCGCACGCAATAGTCCACGGACTCTAAATAAGACGTAGCGTCGAGCCTAGCTCCGCACGCGCGAGTCTCCGGACTATAAAGGAAAGCGTAGCGTCGAGGTGGGCATCCGCACGCGCCGCTCCACGGAACACAAACGAGATGCATACACCTGTCCTTCACGTCCAGCGACAGGTAACACCAAGCATAAAGTACTACTTGGTTCCATTGCAAAAGCAGAGGGGTTACATGGTCACATGCGTAAGAACCAGTACATCATCCCCCGGCACCACCCGACCAACCGCTCAGCCTTGGCGCGGTGCGGACGAGCCCGCGCCGTCGTCGCCACGGCGCTGAAGGACCCCTTCAAGCCATCGGAGGAGGTCCCCCTCCCCATGCAACGTCTGCTGCACGGCGACTCTCGCTGCACCTTCCCCGAAGCGGCCCCAGATCCGTTGGTGGAAGTTCTGCAGGCCAGCCCCGACGGAGCGGATGGTGTCCGACATAACCTCTGGTCGGTCGGGAAGGTCCAGTTGAGGATTCGTTAGCTCATGGGTATGCCTACACCCACGAGTATGAAGCAGGGCGAGGGCGAAGCACGCACCAACATAGCTGCAGTGCTCGCCAAAGGTCCTGGCGCCACGAAGAGCAACGCCGACCCCCTCCTCGATCAGCCCGAGCGTCTCCGACAGGGCCTCCGACCTGTGCGTAGTATCTGGCACTCGGACGCACAGATCCCGAAGGGCCTGGTTCAGAGACTCCATGGCCCGCCACGCCGACACAGACGCATTTTTCAAGGCAAGGCGGTTCTCAGCAGCAGCCTCCGCCAGCTGGGCGTTCTCCCCTTCTAGGACGGAGATCTGCTGCACGAAGGCGGCGCGTTCCCCAGCCGCGGCGTCCCGCGCCTCCGTGGCTGCAACCTGTGCGGCCACCAGGGCATCCTCCAGCGCGCGAAGTTCTTCATCCTTCGCGGCGATAGCAGTGTTTGCTTCGCGGAGGTGGGCTTCCAGAGCCCTTTGCTCCCGAACGCGGGCCTCGTCAAAGGACCGGCTGAGGGCAAGCGTCTGACAGGAACAACGAATCAGCAGGCGGCCAACCGTACCATACAAGCTGAGGTGCACGTACTTACCCTCATCTCGGAGGCCTGCAACGCGAGCGCCAGGAGGTCCCCAGCGCATGACGACAGCACCTCTCGGTTGAGGCCGTTGTCGGCACGCTCGGCGACGGCGGTGAGGTCGCAAAATATCTCCGGGCGAGGGAGGAAGTCCGAGCGAGCAAGCCCCGGCCCCAGCACGCCAGGATTTACCGCGGCCACGGCCACGTCAGCAGCAAGGGGCACCGGCGGGGCATCCTGCACACGGCTCCCGACTTCGCACACACCTCCGCTGCTCGATCCTTCGCCGCGCACGGGAGACGTCGTCTCGCCTGATGTCGGCAGAATGAGCGAGCAGATCGGAGAAAGTCTCGCGAAGTCAAGGGAGGAAAGGGACTCACACCTACCTCCTGCGCTCCTCGCCACGGCAGGAAGCGGCACCGGGTCGGCCACCCAGGGGGACGCGGGGGCCTCGACGGTTGGGGAGAAGGTCTTCTCGGCCGCGCCAGCCGCCGTAATCCCGCGGCAAGGCCCCGCAACAGTGAACCGACCCCTCGTTGGCGGGGGGGACTGCGTCCGAGGGCGTTTCGCCTGCGGTGGCGCAGGCGATTCTTCCACGGCAGAACCACCTCCAGTCATTGCCGCCCCCGCGGCTTCCTCCGTAGGGGGCACGCCCTCGTCGGCCGCTACGGTTGATAACGCACCGCCCCCCGTGGTTTGTTCGCCGGGGACGACGCTACCCCCCGGGTCGACGGGGTCCAATTCAGCGGTGGCCGCGAGCCCGAGCACGGGCTCGTGGGCAGCGGTAGAAAGTGTCGGGGGATCCGCAGCGGCGCGCCCCTCCGAAGCAGTGTGGCCAGGTCCACCGTCGGTCGCACGCTCCGCCTCAGCCGAGCTACCCGCCGGGGGGGCTGCCGGGTTGCATACGACAGCCGGGGAACGGGCCCGGCGTCGCGAAGACAGCCCCCCTGCGGGGCTATAACCTTCCTGGGCACCGGGAGTCCCGGCGGGGAGCTCTTCCGGCACCATGCGCTCGGGCACGGCAATGCCTATAGCCTCGCAGGTGCGGTTTATCCGCCCCTGTTTAGCCGCCTGGACCGCGGCCTCGCGAGCCCGGTGCTCCTTAAGTGTGTACGGGCCGAGAAGCGCCGCAACCGCGCACTCCGCATCTTCTAGCCGAGCCACTGCGCAGGAAATCACGTCAGGTAGGCGGAACCCAAGCAGAGGCAAGGGCATGCTGGGAGACTTACAAGGTGCGGAGGGCGGAAGCAGCCAAGACACAGACGGATCGAACCCGTCCCCGCGGGGGCCATTCTGCGCAACATACTTCCCCCGGGAGGACAGTGGCGCCGCCCCATGCATCGTGAACTCCTCGACCAGGTCGCGCACGCTCATGCGACGAGCCACACCGACGAGGCTCTGTAGCTTCCGCGTGTCGTCAATCTCCGCCTTCAGACTCGGCGTGCTGTTGAACGAGATTGGCCCACCTCGGCACTACAGCCCGCTCTTGTCGGTCACGGTGTAGTAGAACCACCACCGCGTCCAGCCGGACGCCCACTGCCCTGCCGAGGCTAGCACAGGGAACAACGTCGCGCAGGACGCCCGGAGCACGAAGTCCACACCACCGAAGTTGGACACCGCGTCGCCAACCTTCCTGGGTCGACAGTGTGCATCGTGCAGGGTGGCAAATAGGCTCGCACTAGGGCGCCACCCCTCGGTCCGCATCGCCCACGTGAAGACAGCTAGGCGGAGTATCGCGTGGGGCGTCAGCTGGGCTAGCTCCAACTGGTAGGCCCGCAGGACTTCGCCCACAAACAACGTACAGGGCATCCGAAGGCCGGCATCGAAGAAAGCGACAAAAACAATTGCCTCTAAGGGCCCGGGTTTCGGTTCCGTCTCGTCCCGGCGGGGTAAGCGAGCCCCGTCGCGATGCACGATCTTCCCCTTCATCCACGAGCCGTTGCAGCGTCCCCTCCGTCATGCGGCTCTTCCCCAGCACCCGGGAGCAGGAGCCTCCCGAATGCTCCACCGCGTTCCACAATTTGTTGGCGCGCGAGCTCCCTCGCGGCATCAGTTTGTACCCTGAGGAAGGATGGGTCCCCCCGCCTTGGCTAGGCAAGGAACCGCTGCGGGGGTGGTAGCTGGCATCGTCGTGGCTAGCCATTTGCTCTTCACGATAGGGGAAGGAGAAGAAGAAGGCAAAGGAGCAATGGGCCTAACAATTAGCGCGGGCGCAAGCGAAGCGGCAGATCAAAAAGCAAAACGAGGAAGGGTGCCTCCACCCCAACGCTAGCACCTTATAAAAGCCGCTCGCCTGCTCTGGGACTCAGCGCACAGACGGATCAAATTCCCGGCGATTCGGCTGTCCAGGATTTGGAAAGAAGAACCGCCCGGACCTAGAAGGCCGCGCCTGGTAGGTGGCCAGGCAGCGCACAACGCCCCTACCTCTTCAACACGCGTCCAACTTCTCGGGGGACGAGGCGCACGGCCGCGGTCACGCAACCGCTCACATCCCACGACGCACCAGTCGCGAGTCGCCACGTGCCCCACCCGCAGCATGGCAGACTGCACGACGCGACAACCTGACTTCTGCCAGGCCAGGCGTCGACGCAATTCCAGCCGCCATTAAAAGCGCACTACAAGGCTACGAGGTCACAACAGCCCCGGAGCGCGCGTCTACTTCGACTAGGCGCCGGCTTCGCCGCCACCCGTTCGAAGGGTAGGAGACGGAGCGCGCGCGTCTACTTCGACTAGGCGCCGGCTTCGCCGCCACCCGTTCGAAGGGTAGGGGACGGAGCGCGCGCGTCTACTTCGACTAGGCGCCGGCTTCGCCGCCACCCGTTCGAAGGGTAGGGGACGGAGCGCGCGCGTCTACTACGACTAGGCGCCGGCTCGAAGGGTAGGGGACGGAGCGCGCGCGTCTACTTCGACTAGGCGCCGGCTTCGCCGCCACCCGTTCGAAGGGTAGGGGACGGAGCGCGCGCGTCTACTACGACTAGGCGCCGGCTTCGCCGCCACCCGTTCGAAGGGTAGGGGACGGAGCGCGCGCGTCTACTTCGACTAGGCGCCGGCTTCGCCGCCACCCGCTCGAAGGGTAGGGGACGGAGCGCGCGCGTCTACTACGACTAGGCGCCGGCTTCGCCGCCACCCGCTCGAAGGGTAGGGGACGGAGCGCGCGCGTCTACTACGACTAGGCGCCGGCTTCGCCGCCACCCGCTCGAAGGGTAGGGGACGGAGCGCGCGCGTCTACTTCGACTAGGCGCCGGCCTCGCCGCCACCCGTTCGAAGGCTAGGGGACGGAGCGCGCGCGCCTACTTCAGGACGCAAGCTTCAGGCTCCTCAACCACAAGCTTGGAGCAATTCACAGGCCGCAGGGGACGGAGGGGGCCAAAGGACTCGACGACATGGCTTCGGCCCTGTGAAGCCCTTCACCATGAGAGGCTCCTGTCGTAGGGGTGGCCCCCACCTAAACCCAGCAGACCTGGTAGAAGATTATAAGGCTCAGAATAGGCCTTGTGTAATGACATAACTGCCCCCAGAGGGGATGACCGGATGTAAGGGTATAACTGTAAAAGCACTCCTCATGAGTATATATATATATATATGCGAGTAAGCCATGGGGAGGGGCCAAGGCCATTACACTTATCTTCATCACTCTCCACTACCATCTCTCTCTGTTTGGTCTGTAGCCACAACAGGGCTGTTTGTGCGAGAGATTACAGAGTAATAGAAACTCACGTGCGGTTTTTGACGATATAAATGAAGTCGGTAAAGTATGTACTATAATTAACTAATATAATCTATCTTAAAAAGAAAGTCTATTTGAAAACTAGTTACTGTAGAAAAGCCAAAAAACAGCTTTTAAAAGCTGAAAAGGACAAGGCCTTAATCATATTTCTTCAGACAATGTAAGCATCAAGCTTTCCTAAGCCGAAGCGACCGTCTGTGTTACTACCAAATAAACAACCAACTGCTCGATTGAATCGACTAATTAGGCAGGAAAAGCTGCTTGTTTTTTTTAGTGGGATACTTGGCTAGCGTTCACAACCCACATATGACGGGATCAAATACTGGAAAATCATAGTGGAAAAATCCGCACATCAGCCAGAAAACCGAGGTCAGGTGCCCCACCAATTAAAAAAATGCAAAGATGGGCATTGGTAGTCTTAGAGAGTATCTGCAATTTCAGGATTCGGGACACATAGCACTTGCAGGACGAAACATGCACCTCCCTTGCCTGTGAACTGTTATTAGTGACAGTGACCGGCACCATTTGTTAGTACCGATGAGACTGTCGCCATTTGCCAATTTGCCATCCGCAATAAGAGCACAAGAGCGGAACCTTCGCGGCGGCACACGCCTTAGCTCAGCCTCAGTGGGCTCCTAGATCAGCAGCTAATTGTCATGTCAGTGGCCAAAAATGTTTTCACCAACCATGCCACTAGCCACAGGCAAACATATGCACCAGCACTAACATTTGCAAAGTGCAGGCAAGGCAAACCAAAACGCAAGACAAAAACTGAGAACGAAAGTTGCAGCAATAAGATTTTCATGTACGTAGAAAGCAACACTAGGGCGAAGCTTTATGGAAGAACGCAAGGTACTAACTCGGGACACACTCACACAGAGAGCAAGCTGAGAAGTCATTTTCCTTCTCGTAAAGACTTGTTTGTTACACTAAGGTATAAGAAGGTCAGCGACGCACTCTGACCACTACACTGCCTCGGCAGCCGCCACTTGGTGGTGCTCCTTGCCTTCCTTGCACCAGACAGCACCAATCAGCAGCGCCATACATAAGGCCAGGCCAGGCCAGGTTCCGAGCACATGTCAGCAAGGCTGGCCCACAGCTCATCTTCATCGTCGACGTCGAAACCAAGCTGCTGCTGCTGCTGCTGCTGCTGCTGTCCCCCATTGGCTGCACCGGGTGCCACCGGCGTTTCCCAACACCACTTGCCGTTGTCAAACGCCGTGCTGTTGCCAATGTCCCTGCACACGCTCTGGCTGTCGTACCAGTTGCTGCTGTTGGTGGCGAGGTCGTTGTACGGGCGGTACTCGTAGCTGTTGTCAGACGCCTCCCTCCCGAGGCCTGCAACTGCCTCGGCCTCCGTTTCGATGTTCCTCGCGAATCGGCCCTGAACCCTTGGCCTGCTATCTGCCAGCGTCTTCCTGCATGCATACTGGAAGATCCAAAGATGGTGAGCAGGAGATGCATTAGAGGACATGAATTGGATAGAGAATGGAATGCGTTTGCAGGTTCTGTGGGGGGTCAATACAGTGATCTTCTTGTGGAAGTTCCTCTGATGGCGCTTGATACGGTATTTCTCGATTCTCTCCTTCCGTTCTTCGGCGCTGTAACGCCCCACCTTCTGAGAAAAAGGCCCGCCTACCTCCTGGCTGCAGTTGTCACCTGAAAAAGGCGGCGGCGGAGACGGTGATGGCGGTACGTTCATCCCCTGTTTTGCATCAACACAGGTGAAAAGTGGTTAACAGTTGTTTATTATCAACTACAATTCCAACTTGAGGCTTGTTGCATTCATTACCTGCAGGTCACCAGTACTGAAGACACGCCGCATGGTTCCAGAGCTGAACTCCAACAAGTCGCCGGAGGATGAGGATGGGGAGGAAGAAACAGGGGGGAGAGGCAACTGGCATGCCGAAGGAGACGAGCAAGAGAAGGCGGCATTACTGTTGAGGGGGTCAGGCAATTGGGGGTGAAGAGGGAAGACGTGTGAGCTGGTGCTCCTGTGTATATAGTAGGAAGGGAGGGAAGAGGAGGGAGGCGGCCCCGAGGCAGCAACGTTGGGAAGAGAAAACAGACCACCGTTGTCGTGGAAGAAACCGCCGCCGCGAGGAATTTCGGTTGGAGCTGTGGGCAAAGCATAAGAGAAGCTCACTGCATGGTGCATGGAGAGGTCACTGTAGGTGGGTGTCGACGAGGAAGAAGGATTGAACATGGCGCTTTTGGATGTGAATCCCTTTGATGTGTTTGGGGCTTAGTGCAAGTGAAGGGGATTGGTATAAAAAGAGAAGGAAAAAAATTCCATTTGACACCCCTAAATTCTTATAAAAGTCTAAAAATCAACTTTAAAATATAAAAATCAGATATTTGACACCTTCGAGGTCTCAAAATCGTGTAAAACACACCCTCTTCAGCATATTCATCATAATTTTGCTGATGTGGTATCTAAACTACCTTGGTTTATGCTGACGTGGCATGTGAGTTGGCAAACATGTTAGACATGACATGCGATGAGTAAATAAATAAAAAATTTCTTATCACCCCTCTACCACGTCATCACTTATTTTCATCTCCTCTCTTGCTCTACAGAGTCTCCTCTCTTGCTCTACCTCTGTACTTCGCCGTGGCTGCCGTCACCACCCATTCCCAGGCTATCTCGGCTTCTCCTTCCTCTTCTCCGACCACACCTACCTCCCTCCTCATATGAGCCTATAAGGGGTAAGGCAGAGCGCGCCACGGTGTTTTGCGTGTGGCTGCGCCGGCCGACGGTGGAGGCGGTCCCCACACCCCAGAGCGCGCTTGGCGGGGGACGGAGGACACCGTCTAGGATTGCATTAGCGACGTCTGTGCTCTGCTGTGGTGCATGTTGAGGCCCTGCCGCCCGGACTTGCCAGCTCAGTATGCTAACTACAGCCAACAGTCAACATGTCAAGGAAGGATATCATCTGATGCATAGTGAACAATTCAAGTGTCTTGTGTACTCCAAGCAAACTCTATCAGGCCTATTTGGCAATCAGACTATCCAATGAGGATCACCGTCATGTTTACTAATCAACTGTTGAGCTGTGTGGCATGGCAAATAGCTCCAAGAAAAGTTGGCCCGCTTTATATCTAGCGAAGCCACTGGAATGAGATTCTTTTCCTTGAAAGCAAAAAAAGTTAAAAGAAATGTCTGCCTTTGATAAGAGATTAAAAGTATGCTGAATTTAACAGTTCACAAGAATGAACAGGTGTCAGACTCACAGCTAAGGAATATGCTCCAACCATATATGCATTAATAAACACAAGGAAATTGATGCCAGACCCTTCAGCATAAGAGATGAAGAAGGTAAAAAATTGCATCTTCCCGTTCAAAAAAAGAAATTTGCATCTTGTGATGATATTATTGGGCCTGTTCATATACGTTTTGGTTTCTGGTTATATGAATGGCCGGCTTCCGTAAGCGGCTTGGGGAAGCCGCATCCAAGTCCGGCTTCCTTATTACGCGAGGCCATGTGATGGCCCTGCACTTCCCCATTCGTCAAGCCTCGGCCCCCGGCCCCGATGCCTTCCCCCTCTGATCCTGTTGGGCCGCCACCGTCGGATGCCCTCCGGCGCCCCCTCCTCCCACTCGGTCCCCCTACTCGCAGATAACCTCCCTCCGATCTCGTTAGGCCGCCACTATCCGACCTCCTCCGGCACCCCCTCCCCCGAACGGAGCTTCCCTGTCCCGGGATTCCTGTCCCCTCCCCTGTTCCCTTCAATCTGGAGCATCCACAACTCATCCAACGGCTAAGATTTTATATTTGTACTATTTGCCTATTTTCATCTCAAATTTAAAAATAAAAATATGTTAATCCATAATAAATAATAAAAAATACAGAAAAAATAAATTTTATTTACAGAAAAAAATAAAATTTATTTTTTCTGTATTTTTTATTATTTATTATGGATTAACATATTTTTATTTTTAAATTTGAGATGAAAATGGGCAAATAGTACAAATATAAAATCTTAGCCGTTGGATGAGTTGTGGATGCTCCAGATTGAAGGGAACAGGGGAGGGGACAGGAATCCCGGGACAGGGAAGCTCCGTTCCCCTCCCCCCAGCTGGTTCCCCTACTCACAGATTGCCCACCTCCAGCCCCATAGAGAGGATCGCCTGGTGTCCAAACCCTCCCTCCCGATGTTCATTGGCCTCATCCAACCTCCCTCCCAACGTGCAGGTCCCCCGTCCTGCCTCCATCTCAACATGCACTACCCCCGTTCAGCCTCCCTCCCGACGTGCACCGTATCCCGCCCATCTACGTCGCCAATTGAAGGTAATCCGCAGGCCCGTCCCTGGGCAAGTGCGGCCTGTGCGACCGCACAGGGCCCCCAATTTCCAGGGGCCCCCAATATCTTGTGTACAGCCCAATACTATATAGGCCTGGTCTCTATTTCTTTCTTCAAAGGGTACAGGGAAACTGGTTTCTTAAATGCATTGGAAATAGCTAAAGGAATTGCACTCGAGATGGATATTGGTACAACATTTCGTAAAAGCAGAGAAATTAAAAGAAAGAGGCAATTTGATGAGAACCCAGATGACACAAATGTTACCACACAGTCTGCAGATTGTATTGATTGCTGTATTTATACACGTACAGAGGTACAGTAAATATCTTAACGGAAAGAGAGGGAAGTGGGCGAGGTGAGCCGAGCCATCCGGGAGCTGTTATCGCATGCAGAAGGATTGCCTGGAGTACCGGAAGCCGTTGCTGCTAACACCCCCCCGCAGGTTGAGCGTCCGGTGGCCGGATGCACAAGCTGGAGCGAAATTCCGTGAACGCTTGCGTGGGCAATCCTTTAGTCATAATATCGGCGAACTGCTGCGACGTTGGCACATGGAGGACTCGGAGCTGCCCAAGAGCAACCTTCTCGCGGACGAAGTGTATATCCAACTCGATGTGCTTAGTTCGACGATGATGGACTGGATTTGCTGCCATGTAAGTCGCCGAAATATTGTCACAGTACACCACCGTAGCTTTGTCGACGGGAACGTGTAGTTCGCCAAGGAGCTGTCGCAGCCAGCAGCACTCAGCAACGATGTTCGCAACCGCCCGATACTCGGCCTCCGCGCTTGATCGGGAGACAGTTGCTTGGCGCTTCGATGACCAGGACACCAGTGAGTCGCCGAGGAAGACCGTGCAGCCCGATGTGGAGCGGCGGGTGTCGGGGCACCCTGCCCAGTCCGCGTCAGAATACGCCACGATGTCGAGGCTGGGCGACTTGTGGATTTGGAGGCCATAGTTCGTCGTGCCACGACGTACCGAAGGACTCGTTTGACGAGTGCCAAGTGCTGTAACAGCCCAGGTTTTTGTTAAAATAAAATAAATAAAGAAATAAATAAAAATTAATTAAAATTAAAATTTAATCTAAAATAAGTGTTTTGTTGCCAAAAGTTTAAATTTGGATTTGCCCTGGATTTCTGCTTTTGAAAAGCTGGATTTAAAAAGCATTTTCAGAAAAACCTAAAATTATTATTAAATAAAATGATATTTTGATTTTATATGAAAATCCTAGTTCAAATTAATTATTTGGAGTTATTTGGCTTTTATTTGGTTTCCTGGATTTTCTGGAGTTCAAAAATGTATTTTTGAAATTAAAAAGTATTTTAAAGTATGAAAATTAAATACCAACATTAGTTGGAAATATTTTTATTAAGTCCAAAATGTCACCAGGAGCTTCTGTGAATTTTCCTGGAATTTTTGGAAGTTATTTGGTATTTTTCTGAGGCTAATTGAATTTTCTGGGATTTTTTGAAAATCCTAAATCAAAAATTAAAATCTCCTCCTTCCCCCTCCGGACGCCACGTGGACGGCCAGATTGCCGGCCACGTCGCCCGCGGGATCCCGCCCTCCCCTCTTCCGCGCCCGCCACCTGGCCAACTCGGATCCGCGCCACGCCGCCCCCACTCCCATCCACCCGTTCGCCTCTCTCTCTCTCTTACCTCCCGGCCCCACTTGTCGGCGCCACCCCTCTCTCCCGTTGTCTGTCTGCCATCACGGGCCCGCCCGTCAGTCGCTCTCCTCTCCCCTTCCGCCGACAGCCCGAGCCCGCTGTCAGGCCCGTCTCCCTCCTCCCGCGCGGCACCCTTCTTCCCCGGCCGCGCCGCCGCCAGGCCATGGTGCCGCCCCGCCCGTACCGGCGCCTTTCCTCTCTCCCGCGCGCTGCCCCGTCCCCCTTTCTTCTTCCCCACTCCTCGCGCCGACTCCCTCCGACCGAATCCCGCCATCCCCGCACCCTCTTTCCATCCGCGGCCGCCTTTCCTTTTCCCCCCACCTTCCTTTCCGCCGCCGCCATCTCCGGCGAGAAATCCTCGTGCCCCCGCTCCCCTCCGCCCCTATATAAACCCCTCCCCGGCTCCGTTTCTCCTCGCACCACCTCCCCCTCCGCTCCTCTCTCCCTCCCGAGCTCTCCCTCGCCCTCGCGCCGTGCGCCCAAGCTTCAGAGCGCCGGAGCTCCTCCGGTGAGGAATTGCGGCCACCTCCGTCGCCCCCGCGCCCCGCCGTCGCCTCCCTCGGCTTCCCCGCTCCCGTGCGAAGGTCCTCCGCCCCTCGGCCGCGCCTCTCCGCCACCGGAACCCCGTTCCCATCGCCGCCCGAGTCGCGCCGCCGCCTTTGCTCGCCGCCAGCTCGCCGCCGGTCACCCCGGTAATGTTCGCGCCCACCCCCGAGTCGCCCTCGGCCTCCACTCCCGGTTGCCGCCCTCGCCGCCGGCCGCCGCCTGCCGGAGCGCCGGCGAGGCCCGCTCCCCCGTGCGCCACCGGCCGGCCTCCCACGTCGGCATCCCCGTGCCCACGTGGCCGGTGATCGGGCGCCATGCCAGCGCCACCTCGGCCTCCCCTGCCCCGTCAGCGCCACGTCCGCGCCAGCCGCCTCCTCCGCCACCTCAGCGCCTCCCCTCGCCCGTGGACTCGGTTCATAGACCGAGGGCCCACCTGTCAGTCGGCCGGCCCCAGGGCTGACGTCAGCAGGCGCAATAAACCCGAATTTCCCGTTGAAAAATATTTCGGCTGGAAATGAAAATCCCTGGCTGACGCAATGCTGACGCCATAAATTCTTTTCCTTTAGGAAAATAATTCCAAAAATCCTGATTTTCCATTTTCTCTGAATTTAAACTTCCCGGAGCCCGTTCTTCTTCATCCTAACTCCGTTTGAGCCCATTCAAATTTCTAAATTCATCAAAAATTCCCCTCTATCCATTTCTAGCCTCAATTAAAATATTTGAAGTCAATTTGAATTTAATTTGAATTTATTTGAATTTGGTGGGTTATTTTCACGTGTAGACTTCGACGATTCAGGAAATTTCTTCGACGAAGATTCAAGCCAAGTTGAAGAGCAAGGCAAGTCACCCTCCTTGATCATGTTGATCCCAGTTTTCAAAATAAAATTATGTTGATTTAAACTATATTGCATGCATATTCTTTATTCAACGTATTTCAATTCAGTTTTAAATTTAGTTATTGCCTACTTGTTAATTCCTCCATTGTTATTGAATCCCTTATACCTTGTCACCCTAGATTCAAACTCTAGTTAATACATTAGTGTTGGCTAGAGAGTTTAATCAAATGCTTAGATATAATATTTGTTTTGGGATATCTTTCGCATAAAATGATGACCCCTTTTTACATAAAATGATATGAGCTCTTGACTTTGGTGAGTCAAGGAGGATTATGAAATATTTTTGAAAACAAAATATGAAACTGGTTTAGACTTAGGCATTTGGTTAGAGTGGTGGGTGCAGGCATGCACTGTTGTTCGGAGACACAGTGTTGATTGTCGGGCACAAGGGGTATGTGGTTGAGCCTAAGTCAGATTAAGGACCGGTCTGTGAGCTACCGTTGCAAAGCCCTAACGTACTACCACAAGGCTGGTATGGGACAGCCCTGGCTGAATAATTTGCGGGTCCCAACCTGAGCCATTTCGTAGGATGAAAGTGAGCGTGGCGTAGGCCATGAGAAGTCTCACTTGGCTCAAAAGGGGGTCCCGGTCTGGTGGATTCCTTACTGGGGTGAAACCTTAGAGTTGGCTTGGCCAGGTTGAAGGCTTTGCATTGTAAAGGCCTTGTCACGACTCCTCGCCGCACACCAAAGGAAGTGTGTAAACCGGTGGCAATATGGGATGATCGTGTCTTGTGGGTAAAGCTGTACAACCTCTGCAGAGTGTATAACCTATCCTGGATAGCCGTGCCCACGGTCATGGGCATGCTGAGTAAAGTTTTTCATGGATTAGACTTTGTTTTTCAAAAATGTTTTCGAAAACCTTGCGGATGGATGGAATCCGTGAGAGATTGAAATCTGGTGAATGGATGGAATTCATCAGAGTTGCGCAGTGAAAGCGTGTGGATGGATGGAATCCATACGTGATCTTTTGGAAAAGATGGTCCGGGTGGGATGCCCGTGAATAGGTTGGTGTTTGGTCGGAGCCTGCACTGAGGGTAATATTTTTAATTGCAAGTATTGTTTTACTTATTGTATCAAGTTCTGCAATTTCAATCTATTTACTGTATTTCATTAAATGCTGTTTTATGCAAACTAATCCTATGAGCCTTCCATTGAAGCCTTTATCATTATATTGCATTTCTCCGTGTGACTTGCGGAGTACAAGTTTGTACTCATTGTTGCTATCTCCACACAGAGGAAGACGACTTCGACTACGGTGAAGACCAGAACAAGTAGGCCACGTCTTGCAGTTGTTTGCCTGTGGGCAGGCTTGGGCTTCGCCTTTTTCAGCTTCGCTTCCGCAGTTTCTTTTGCAGTTATTTTTGCCAATGTGCACTGATGTAAACGCTGGTCATAAGGCCGTACACTTTAAATTAAATAAAAGTCATTATGCTTGGTATTTATCTTTGTTGTTCACTGTGTGCACTAGCTGATCCTGGACTAGTGCGATTTACACAGAGGATCCAGGAGTCGTTGCTCCGGGTTCCGACAGAGATGGTATCAGAGCCTTAATGACTCCAAGACGTGACCGTAGGTAGAATAGATTGGTCAGACCATAAGGACTTATTTTTAATAATCAGTAGTTTCAAAAGTTTTGCTTAAACCTTATCTTTCAAATCTTTGCTCATCCTTATCTCTCAATTCTTCCTCACCTTTGTATTATCATTCCAAAAACTTATTCCTAACTTACCTCTCGTTCAAACAATTGTAGATGAACACTTATGATGATGCACCCAATGATGGATGGAGTATGGGTCTTTGTCGACTGCTTCGTCGTTTGGGATTTCAACGTCGAGCTATCTACATACATAAACAAGATCGCCATGGAGACCGGATAGTGGGACATCGCTTCACTCTACTCATTACCAAGCAAACTGGACAAGGAAGTCTACGTCTTCGCTTCAAGGGAAATGGATACTCGTTTAACAGAGCCAGACAAGAAGCCGCTCGTAAAGCAGTCCTTCGACTATGCCACCTCTTCAGTCTCCGCATTGAAGGAGCTCGTAATTGTGCCTCGACAGCCACGAAGGATGACTCCAAGACGACCCTTAACCCTTTAGGATAAGTTGTTAAGCTAGTTAATAAAACGTTGTTATGAGCTGTCAGTTTTCTCTTTTGTTGGCAGCCATAACTATTAATTAATAAAAGGGTTTTGTTGAGTTTTGTTGGGTTGTGCAAAATATCCCCTATTCCCCCTTTGCCTTGAGTCTCCTCTCTCCTAATTCTTAAAGCACCCAGCAGATGGTTAACACAAGGAGCAACAACAACGACAATGTTCACGACAACAACACTACTGGCAACCAGGCTGCACCTATCCCTCCACCACCTCCTGCCAATGGACCGGATTGGGCTCAAATGATGGCCAATCAGAATCAGCTTATCCAACTACTAGTGCAGACCATTAACAACCCTGCACAACCTGCTCCACTAGTGCCAGCACAAGCTCCCCAGCCAAGCCTGGCTGAATTTATGAGGTTGCGTCCCCCGACCTTCTCCAGCAGTGCTGACCCCATGGATGCAGATGACTGGCTTAGAGTCATAGGCAAAAAGCTGGACATCATCCAATGCAGTGATCGGGAAAAAGTCTTATTCGCTTCTCATCAGTTGAACGGACCAGCGTCAGAATGGTGGGACACTTATACTGCTGCTCATGCCAACGCACAAGCCATAACATGGGATGGGTTTATGCGGAGTTTCCGCAAAGCTCATATTCCAACCGGCACCATCACTCTCAAGAAAAGGGAATTCCGAACTCTGCGCCAAGGAAGCTGCACCGTGAATGAGTATTTACGGAAGTTCAACCAATTGGCACGTTACGCGCCAGAAGACGTTGCTACCGATGAAGCTAAGCAGGAAAGGTTTCTTGAAGGACTCAATGATGACCTGTCGGTTCAACTTCTCTCCAACAACTACACTGACTTCCATCAGCTGGTCAGCAAGGCGATTCGCCAAGAGTCTAAACACCAAGAAATGGAGAATCGGAAGAGACGGATGAACACCCAGCACCTGAACACCAGAAGCTTGCCCAGGCTCAGAAGGACTCCATCACAGGCCAACAGATTTCAGTCTTCTTCAGCCGAAGAACAAGTCCAGACCAACACTTTCCCCAACATCGAAGACAACAAAGCCTTGACAATTGGCTTCCCAAAGGACTCCAACCCTGCAGCCGGAGTCACCTGTTTCAACTGTCATGAGACCGGGCATTACGCCAACAACTGCCCCAAGAAGCAACAGGTAGTGAAGAATGGAACACCAGGAGCACCAACTGCCAACCACCTTCAAGCAGGAAGAAAAAGGCCCCAGAAGTTCGTGAAAGGACGACTGAATCAGATCTCGGCACAAACCATGCAGGGTAAGATCCAAACCCATTTCTTTGCTAGCCCGTGCGAATCTCGGGGACGAGATTCTTTTTAAGGGGGGTAGATTGTAACAGCCCGGGTTTTTGTTAAAATAAAATAAATAAAGAAATAAATAAAAATCAATTAAAATTAAAATTTAATCTAAAATAAGTGTTTTGTTGCCTAAAGTTTAAATTTGGATTTGCCCTGGATTTCTGCTTTTGAAAAGCTGGATTTAAAAAGCATTTTCAGAAAAACCTAAAATTATTATTAAATAAAATGATATTTTGATTTTATATGAAAATCCTAGTTCAAATTAATTATTTGGAGTTATTTGGCTTTTATTTGGTTTCCTGGATTTTCTGGAGTTCAAAAATGTATTTTTGAAATTAAAAAGTATTTTAAAGTATGAAAATTAAATACCAACATTAGTTGGAAATATTTTTATTAAGTCCAAAATGTCACCAGGAGCTTCTATGAATTTTCCTGGAATTTTTGGAAGTTATTTGGTATTTTTTTGAGGCTAATTGAATTTTCTGGGATTTTTTGAAAATCCTAAATCAAAAATCAAAAATTAAAATCTCCTCCTTCCCCCTCCGGACGCCACGTGGACGACCAGATTGCCGGCCACGTCGCCCGTGGGATCCCGCCCTCCCCTCTTCCGCGCCCGCCACCTGGCCAACTCGGATCCGCGCCACGCCGCCCCCACTCCCATCCACCCGTTCGCCTCTCTCTCTCTCTTACCTCCCGGCCCCACTTGTCGGCGCCACCCCTCTCTCCCGTTCTCTGTCTGCCATCACGGGCCCGCCCGTCAGTCGCTCTCCTCTCCCCTTCCGCCGACAGCCCGGGCCCGCTGTCAGGCCCGTCTCCCTCCTCCCGCGCGGCACCCTTCTTCCCCGGCCGCGCCGCCGCCAGGCCATGGTGCCGCCCCGCCCGTACCGGCGCCTTTCCTCTCTCCCGCGCGCTGCCCCGTCCCCCTTTCTTCTTCCCCACTCCTCGCGCCGACCCCCTCCGACCGAATCCCGCCATCCCCGCACCCTCTTTCCATCCGCGGCCGCCTTTCCTTTTCCCCCCACCTTCCTTTCCGCCGCCGCCATCTCCGGCGAGAAATCCTCGCGCCCCCGCTCCCCTCCGCCCCTATATAAACCCCTCCCCGGCTCCGTTTCTCCTCGCACCACCTCCCCCTCCGCTCCTCTCTCCCTCCCGAGCTCTCCCTCGCCCTCGCGCCGTGCGCCCAAGCTTCAGAGCGCCGGAGCTCCTCCGGTGAGGAATTGCGGCCACCTCCGTCGCCCCCGCGCCCCGCCGTCGCCTCCCTCGGCTTCCCCGCTCCCGTGCGAAGGTCCTCCGCCCCTCGGCCGCGCCTCTCCGCCACCGGAACCCCGTTCCCATCGCCGCCCGAGTCGCGCCGCCGCCTTTGCTCGCCGCCAGCTCGCCGCCGGTCACCCCGGTAATGTTCGCGCCCACCCCCGAGTCGCCCTCGGCCTCCACTCCCGGTTGCCGCCCTCGCCGCCGGCCGCCGCCTGCCGGAGCGCCGGCAAGGCCCGCTCCCCCGTGCGCCACCGGCCGGCCTCCCACGTCGGCGTCCCCGTGCCCACGTGGCCGGTGATCGGGCGCCATGCCAGCGCCACCTCGGCCTCCCCTGCCCCGTCAGCGCCACGTCCGCGCCAGCCGCCTCCTCCGCCACCTCAGCGCCTCCCCTCGCCCGTGGACTCGGTTCATAGACCGAGGGCCCACCTGTCAGTCGGCCGGCCCTAGGGCTGACGTCAGCAGGCGCAATAAACCCGAATTTCCCGTTGAAAAATATTTCGGCTGGAAATGAAAATCCCTGGCTGACGCAATGCTGACGCCATAAATTCTTTTCCTTTAGGAAAATAATTCCAAAAATCCTGATTTTCCATTTTCTCTGAATTTAAACTTCCCGGAGCCCGTTCTTCTTCATCCTAACTCCGTTTGAGCCCATTCAAATTTCTAAATTCATCAAAAATTCCCCTCTATCCATTTCTAGCCTCAATTAAAATATTTGAAGTCAATTTGAATTTAATTTGAATTTATTTGAATTTGGTGGGTTATTTTCACGTGTAGACTTCGACGATTCAGGAAATTTCTTCGACGAAGATTCAAGCCAAGTTGAAGAGCAAGGCAAGTCACCCTCCTTGATCATGTTGATCCCAGTTTTCAAAATAAAATTATGTTGATTTAAACTATATTGCATGCATATTCTTTATTCAACGTATTTCAATTCAGTTTTAAATTTAGTTATTGCCTACTTGTTAATTCCTCCATTGTTATTGAATCCCTTATACCTTGTCACCCTAGATTCAAACTCTAGTTAATACATTAGTGTTGGCTAGAGAGTTTAATCAAATGCTTAGATATAATATTTGTTTTGGGATATCTTTCGCATAAAATGATGACCCCTTTTTACATAAAATGATATGAGCTCTTGACTTTGGTGAGTCAAGGAGGATTATGAAATATTTTTGAAAACAAAATATGAAACTGGTTTAGACTTAGGCATTTGGTTAGAGTGGTGGGTGCAGGCATGCACTGTTGTTCGGAGACACAGTGTTGATTGTCGGGCACAAGGGGTATGTGGTTGAGCCTAAGTCAGATTAAGGACCGGTCTGTGAGCTACCGTTGCAAAGCCCTAACGTACTACCACAAGGCTGGTATGGGACAGCCCTGGCTGAATAATTTGCGGGTCCCAACCTGAGCCATTTCGTAGGATGAAAGTGAGCGTGGCGTAGGCCATGAGAAGTCTCACTTGGCTCAAAAGGGGGTCCCGGTCTGGTGGATTCCTTACTGGGGTGAAACCTTAGAGTTGGCTTGGCCAGGTTGAAGGCTTTGCATTGTAAAGGCCTTGTCACGACTCCTCGCCGCACACCAAAGGAAGTGTGTAAACCGGTGGCAATATGGGATGATCGTGTCTTGTGGGTAAAGCTGTACAACCTCTGCAGAGTGTATAACCTATCCTGGATAGCCGTGCCCACGGTCATGGGCATGCTGAGTAAAGTTTTTCATGGATTAGACTTTGTTTTTCAAAAATGTTTTCGAAAACCTTGCGGATGGATGGAATCCGTGAGAGATTGAAATCTGGTGAATGGATGGAATTCATCAGAGTTGCGCAGTGAAAGCGTGTGGATGGATGGAATCCATACGTGATCTTTTGGAAAAGATGGTCCGGGTGGGATGCCCGTGGATAGGTTGGTGTTTGGTCGGAGCCTGCACTGACGGTAATATTTTTAATTGCAAGTATTGTTTTACTTATTGTATCAAGTTCTGCAATTTCAATCTATTTACTGTATTTCATTAAATGCTGTTTTATGCAAACTAACCCTATGAGCCTTCCATTGAAGCCTTTATCATTATATTGCATTTCTCCGTGTGACTTGCGGAGTACAAGTTTGTACTCATTGTTGCTATCTCCACACAGAGGAAGACGACTTCGACTACGGTGAAGACCAGAACAAATAGGCCACGTCTTGCAGTTGTTTGCCTGTGGGCAGGCTTGGGCTTCGCCTTTTTCAGCTTCGCTTCCGCAGTTTCTTTTGCAGTTATTTTTGCCAATGTGCACTGATGTAAACGCTGGTCATAAGGTCGTACACTTTAAATTAAATAAAAGTCATTATGCTTGGTATTTATCTTTGTTGTTCACTGTGTGCACTAGCTGATCCTGGACTAGTGCGATTTACACAGAGGATCCAGGAGTCGTTGCTCCGGGTTCCGACAAGTGCGCAGCCCGGGGATCATGCATATGAAGACAGATTTGTTGGACGGCATATGTTAGATCAGGCCGTGTCATGGTCAGGTATTGGAGTGCCCCTGCGATGCTGCGGTATTCAGACGGATCATCCACCGGAGAACTGGAGAGGGAGGACAATTTGGAGCTGATGTCCACTGGTGTGGAAACGGGCTTGCAGTCCGTCATATTGGCACGATCGAGCAGCTCTATGGCGTACTTCTCTTGCGAAAGAAAAAAGCCAGCCGACGAGCGAGTCACGCTGATGCCGAGGAAGAAGTGCAGCAGTCCCATGTCCTTGATGGAGAACTCGTGGTGAAGCTGTGTGATGACGGCCCGGAGAAGAGTAGTATGCGATGCTGTGAGGACAATATCGTCGACGTACAGTAGGAGGACCGCCATTTGGTGACTGCGCCGGAGGACGAAGAGAGAGGTGTCGGATTTGGTGGAAACAAAACCGATCGAGCGGATGAACGAGGCGAAGCGTTCGTACCAAGCCCGCGGCGCTTGCTTTAGCCCGTAGACAGATTTGGACAAAAGGCAGACATTGTCTGGAAGCTTGTCGTCGACAAAGCCCACCGGCTGTTGGCAATAGACACGCTCGTGAAGGAACCCGTGCAGGAATGCGTTGTTCACGTCTAGTTGATGTACAGGCCAGGCACGGGAAGAGGCGATGCTGAGCACGGTGCGAATTGTGGCGGATTTAACAACCGGGCTGAAAGTTTCGTCGAAGTCGATGCCCGGCTGTTGGGAGAATCCACGAGCAACCCACCGTGCCTTGTAACGCTCGAGAGTGCCGTCGGCGCGCATCTTGTGCCGAAACACCCACTTGCCGGAGATAACGTTTGCGCCAGGAGGACGAGGGACGAGCATCCAGGTCCTATTTTCCATCAACGCCCTGTACTCATCCTGCATTGCCGTCAGCCAGTGAGGATCACGTAAGGCCGATCGCACGGATTTGGGAATGGGAGAAATATTGGAGGAGGTGACCAGGTTGGCGTATTTTGGATTGGGTTTGGAGATGCCGTCTTTTGCCCGGGTTGTCATCGGATGAGATGGTGGGCGCTCAGGGGGAGGAGCTTGTATAGGCGGAATGCTAGGCTGGGATGGTTGGCTGATCGACGAGCACGGGGTAATAGGCGAAGCGAGCGGAGAACGCGGCACCGGGATCGGGGGAATGGGAGCCGACGGAGGGCCAGCCGGTTGAGCTGGCAGGAGATGAGCAGGATGAGGATCGTCGAGGAAGTCAAGAGATGGGGAGGGTGGTTGTGGCATGATTTGTTGAAACGGAAAAGTTGCTTCATCGAAGTAGACGTGGCGAGATACGAGGACGCGTTTGGTTGTGAGATTGTAGCAGCGAAACCCCTTGTGATCCGGAGAATACCCGATGAACACGGAAGCAGCCGAACGAGGGGCGAGCTTGTGCGGAGAGGTGGCCGTTGTGTTGGGATAACACAGGCAGCCGAACGAGGGGCGAGCTTGTGCGGAGAGGTGGCCGTTGTGTTGGGATAACACAGGCAGCCGAAGACCCGTAGAGCCGTGTAGTCCGGAGGGGCACCGTACAGAAGTTCGAAGGGTGTGGTGAGATGGCGAGGTCGACACGGTCGTCTGTTCAGGAGAAAGGTGGCCGTAGCAAGAGCTTCAGCCCAGAAGGGAGGTGGCATGTGTGCATGGAAGAGGAGCGTGCGTATGGTTTCGTTAATGGTGCGAAGAATGCGCTCAGCCCGACCGTTTTGTGGAGATGTGTAAGGGCATGACAATCGTAGCACAATGCCATGTTGGGAGAAGAAGGATCGGGAGGCAGAGTTATCAAATTCGCGTCCGTTGTCTGCTTGTATGGTGAGGATCGGTAGATTGAACTGTGTTTGAACAAAACGATGAAAGAGTTGGATTGTTGCAAGAACATCCGATTTGTGTTTAAGAGGAAAAGTCCAGGCAAAGTGACTGAAATCATCAAGGAGAACCAGATAATATTTGAACCCAGAAAAACTAGAAATGGGGGACGTCCATACATCACAATGCACGAGCTGAAACGGAACATAAGAGATGGAACAAGAACGAGAAAAAGGTAAACGAATGTTTTTTCCCAATCGACAAGCATGACAGGTCTTCATAGGCACGTTATTGTATGACGGGGAGAGCTGGCGCAGAGTCCGTGCGAGTGTAGAGCGTCCCGGGTGGCCAAGACGGGCATGCCAGAGCTTGGCGGAAACGGATGATGCATGAAGACTTGTAGAAGGGGATGGCGCATCGTGAGGCATGCCGACGGGGTAGAGGTCGCCGGAGGAATCACAGCGGAGAATCACCCTCTTGGTTCGACGATCCTTTATAGAGAAGCCAAGATTGTCAAATTCAACAGTAATGAGGTTGTCACGAGTGAGAGCACGCACAGAGATAAGATTCTTAATGAGTTTGGGTGAGACGAGAACATTGGAGAGGTGCAGAGGTTGAGAGAGTGTAGGAATGGAGAGATTCCCAGTGTGCGTGACCGGCAATGTAGATCCATCGCCAACAACAATGGTAGAAGAGGAATCAGGTAGCTGAACGGAAGAGAGATTACCAGGAGTTGAAGACATGTGGGAGGTGGCGCCTGTGTCGAGGTACCATTCACCGGCGCCTGGAGCGTGCTACTGAACAGACATGCTGTTGAGGGCGGCGATGAGTTGGGTCTGGTCCCAGGCGGGTTGCACAGATGGAGGTGCCGGTGCGCCAATCATACTAGCCCCGGCGAAGGCGGCAGGTTGTTGAGGAGGAGTGGGACGCGGTCCAAGGACACCAGCACCTGGCACGTGGGGGCGCCACGGCATGGGCCATGCGTGTACCATGCCAGTCCAGGGGTACTGTGAAGGAGCGCTCTGACGGCCGGCGGAGTTGGATGAGCCGCGATCGGTGCCCTTGGACTTCTTGTGTTTGTACTTGGACCGTGATCCCGTTGTGGATATAGATCCGCCACTAGTGGCGTTCGGCGGGGGGGCCGAGACGTGCAGCACCGTGTCAGTGGAGGAGGGCGCCGACTGCAGCTCATGACGTTCCTCAAGAAGAAGGAAGGAGCGGACACGGTTGAAGGAGGGAAGAGGCTCCTGCATTATCAGGACGGGAATGACATGGCGGTGCTTCGCATTGAGCCCCCGCAGCATGTTCAATACCTGAGTTTGATCGGAGACTGGTTGGCCCACGTCGCGGAGATTGTCGGCGAGGGTCTTGAGGCGCGCGCAATAGGCAGTAATTGACATGTCCCCTTGTTGCAGGCTGCGGAACTCGGCGTCAATGTAGACTGCGCGTGTGAGTTTGTTGTCGAGGAAGAGGCCAGCAATGGCAGTCCACACGGCATATGCGGTGTCATTCTGTTTGAGGATGATGTTGAGAATCTCCCCGCTCACCGTGGTGTAGAGCCACGAGACGATGGTGAAATCGTCCTGGACCCAGGTTGGATCGTCGTGGTGGTCGTCGGAGCCGTCGACGTGATGAGCAACGCCGAATTTACCGAAGGCGACGTGGAAGAGAGTACTCCATTGGGCGTAATTGGAGTCCTGCAGATCAAGAATGATAGGCACATGTTGCCGTATGTTGACAAGCTGGAGATTGGAGGAGTGAATGGCCGCAGTTAGGGAAGGTGGAGCATGAGCGCTGGTGGTGGAAGAAAGGGAGGCAGAAGTCCCAGCCATGGCCTTCGTGGGTGTAGGGAAGGAGTTGGAACGGAAGAGAGGCCGAGGAATTGAAGACTCGGTGTCTGATACCATGTAGAAGTGGGAAGGAGAAAATGGTAGCGCAACCACACACACAAGATTGTATTGATTGCTGTATTTATACACGTACAGAGGTACAGTAAATATCGTAACGGAAAGAGAGGGAAGTGGGCGAGGTGAGCCGAGCCATCCGGGAGCTGTTATCGCATGCAGAAGGATTGCCTGGAGTACCGGAAGCCGTTGCTGCTAACACGTAGGACCATTTCTTTGTGCGTGATTCCTGTTTCCTCGATTGTGCTCCACGATTTGTTGTGCCGACTGACATCACCGAGGGTTGTAGAGATGGCCCCCAAGCACGCAGCCCCGGCAGTTTGGGACGACGAAGTGACTGCCATTTTCATTGCCCTCTTCCTGGAAGAAATGGACATCGGCAACCGCACATATAACTACCTCTCCGGTAAGGGCTACTGCAATCTCCTTCAAAAATTCGAAGAGCAGACCAGCTGGTACTACACCCGCAAGCAAATGAAGAACAAGTGTGATGCATTGAAGAGGAATTTGCCTAATTGAAAGATCCTCAAGCTTTGCCCAACTGGCCTCGGCTTCAATCCTGTCACCAGGACTATTGCTGTCGAACTGGACTGGTGGGAGGAGCAAGCCAAGGTTAGCCTGCACGCGTTAACCACGTCGAGGTGAAGCCGGTGCACCATGGTTAGGAGTGATTTGTTGTACTTAACCACGTCGCACCTACATACGTTACAGTAGTCTTAGTCGTATTGCATTAGTGCATGCGTTAAGTGAGTTAGTGCATGCGTTAAGAGTATTAGTGTGTGCGTTTTGTAACTTCATGAATGTTATGAATAGCTCAGACATAGGATGGTGCGTTATGAAGAGCTGGACGTGGCGGATATGTCGGGTCAATTATTTCTTTTTCGCAGTATAAAAGATCAATAGAGAAAACATCGCAAACCAATTTAGAGGGATGGCACAAAAACTATTTGTCTCTTGAGTTCACTATTCTCCAGAGAGTCCAGATATCCACATGTGTTCTACACATCCCCGTGTGCTTCGAGATCGTAGTGCCTTCGTAGTCGTACACGAGTGCCTTCGTGGTCGTATATGAGTACCTTTGTGGTAGCACCTTCATGGTTGTATACGAGTGTCTTCGTGGTCGTGAAAGTACTGTTCATCAAGTACTGTAGCATCACACTATTCTACAGGTACTGTAGTAGCATACTGTTCTACGAGTACTCTAGCAAAGTACTATTTATCCGAACAGTTCTTCTGAGTACTTACGATTGTAACACATAACTAGAGTGAGTTTAATTTTGAGATGAGGTGGGTGGTATGATTTATTAAACACGAATAACAGATTAGCAGTACTATTTATTATCATAAACAGCATTGCAGATTATAATTCTCTGTATTTACTTGTTATTTTAGTTGCCAAGCCTTTTCCAATGAACTTTCTTCGCTACCTGCATATAATCTAAAGTATTTTGGGTTCTCTTCAGGTAGTGCTTGACTTGGATGAGACTTTAGTTTGCACATATGAGTTGTTGAGCCTTCCTGCTACTCTGCGACTCAGGCTATTGCAACAGGATAGCATTGCTTTGACATGGGAGTGCATATCCGCTGATAAGGCAAGTAGGCAGCCATCTTGTTCTTTTCGCTATTCTATTGCTGCTTTATTTGCTTGTCATTTCTCAGGAAGGTACTTGTGGGAAGGAAGACAGAGGGTGAATCGTATAACTGTCTTTAAGCGTCCTGGTTTGCATGAGTTTTTGCAGCGAACTAGCAAATTCGCCGATCTTGTTCTCTTCTTCACAGCTGGTTTGGAAGGTTTGATCTCCTGAACTATTCAAATTACTCTACAACAAGAGTCCAGTTGATCTCACCTCTCACTGGTCTGTGCCCCCCCCCCCCCCCCACCCACACACAGATATGCAAGACCTTTAGTTGACAGGATAGATGCTCACAAGAGATTCAGTCACCGTCTGTATCGGACATCAACTGTTACTACGTAAAGTTGTTATTAATATTTCTATATGCTGTGAATAATGGACTGTTTTGTTCCTGACCTTTAATAATGCTATACGGAACAATTGACTTGCTCACGAAATAATGATATTGGGGGAATGGTCTCCACCTTGGCTCAGTCAGTCCATTGCACCAGTAGGCCATCCGGCCGGCTTGGCAAGGGCTGCAGGCCAGGGAAAATGCTATATTTACCCCTGCACGTGTAGACCTAGATAGGGGTTCATGTAACTCTAAGTTGTGGAAATGACATGTTTACCCCTGTAACTATAGACTCATATAGTGGTATTTGTGTAACAAGCTCTCTATGGCTATAAATATATGCCTTAGGGCGCTAGGGGGCAGAGCTCTCTTTTGTAAACAACTCTAGATAGGGGTTCATGTAACTCTAAGTTGTGGAAATGACATGTTTACCCCTGTAACTATAGACTCATATAGTGGTATTTGTGTAACAAGCTCTCTATGGCTATAAATATATGCCTTAGGGCGCTAGGGGGCAGAGCTCTCTTTTGTAAACAAATCTAGGTAGCATAGGCTTCTATCACTGTCTTTATGGTTTGTAAGGCTATGAGCAGCCCCTCCGTGGCCTCTCCGCAACTCTCTTGTTTACTGTTTGGTCTGCAATCACAACAAATAAAATGTGATCTTAACTGATTTTAGTGGGAGGCTCTTTGCAAGTAGAAACTTAAGTATCACAAGTGCTTGTACACCATAACTTGTGGGAATCTATCCATACTCATGGAATTTTTGCATTACTTTTGATTTGGTGTGAACTTCACTACTTCCTGTTCATCTCCTTTTTGGTGGTTATGGTGTGCACATTTGAGATACAACACCAATATATGCACATCAACAATTGGGATGGTATCTATTGGGCACATTTGCACTGGATTCTTTGTCAAAATAAGCACGATATTAAACTTCATTGTCTAATTACATTTGCCTGCCGTTGTCTTATTACCCTGATTATGTGAAGGTGGTTCTTGTACTGATGTTTCCGTTAACTCTTATACCATGTTGATTGTAATTTGTTCATGTTCTCCTGTTCTTTTACCAGCCTGATGGCACAAAGTACTTGTTCATTGAGAAATTGAGCTGTCTGCTGCATTAGCTGAGCTGTTTCAGTTTTCTGATGCTGTCATGTTCTGGATTTCAGGGAATATAGAGAGCATGTAAAAGATCTTTCTTGTTTGTCGAAAGATTTCTGCAGAATCCTTGTTGATAACAATCCATATAGTTTCCTACTGCAGCCATTGAATGGAATACCTTGTCTTACATTTTCAGCAGGACAACCTGTTGATGATCAGGTAGACTGACACTGTAGATAAATCATTATTTGTTTCTGAACTTATAATTTCTACTGTTATTGATTTAGTGATGTCCTCTTACAATTTAGCTTATGGGAGGATATTTCCACTTCTCAAGCACCTTTCTCTGCAAAAAGATGTTAGGCCAGCATTATATGAAACATTTCATATGCCAGAGTGGTTCCAAAGACATGGGATCCCACAAATTGATCAGGCAGTGCAAGTTTTGCAGCCATCGTATTGAATTATTAGGTGAAGGCTCAAAAGTCAGCTCCGCTCCTTGGGAGACATGTACATTATGTATTCATTTAGGTCCTTGGAAACAATGGAGCCATTGTTCAACACAGAATAACCATGTCCGAAGAGAAAAAAAAAGAATTGTAATCTAGTATGGCAGCTCAGTATTTCTGTTGTGAGCCATAATTTATCGTTGCATAGCACTTTTTCGTTGACAGTTCAGATAATCTTACTGACAGTTGTACTGAATCTATGGGGCCGTAAAGGTCTGTGAAGTCTGATCAAGTTTCTACACCAATGATTTATTAGCATCTGTACACACATTTGTGACCTTAGAATGGCTTGTTGAAGCTACGGCGTCTTCTTCCTAGTTTTTACGCGGTTCGTCATCTTGCCTGAAGTAATTTTCATGGCAGGCCTCGTCTCTTTGTAGATCCCTTGTCGGTACGCTTGATTTCAGTTTGTTGCATCCTGGTTTCCAGCCTTCCAGGAGCTTGGAATAGAGACCTAGAGTCTCCGTCCTTTCACATGCTGGATTTCAATGTCGTTCTTGCCTTTCTGCTAATGAATTATTTGGTAGCAGCACCGCAACAAAGACCCATTACCATGTCAAAGATTACTGCTGATACTCGCACGCAACAATTCGGTGGACTACTCGACGAATTAGGTGAAGTGCACCAGAGTAAGTTCGTGTTCAAAACAGTTTCTGGCTTCAAACTTTAAAAAGCCAGAAATTGTTTTAAACATGCAGAAGTCAAAAATCATTTTGAACGTGTTGGTTTTTTAATATAGCTTTTTTTTCTTTTTTCTTGTTTTCTTTTGCACTGTCTATAGAGATGTAGTGGTTTTTTTGTTTTCCCTCTTTTTTTTTTCTTTTTTTTCTTTTAATTGAATGTCTCAGTTAAAAGCTAACAGCCGCAACAATATTTGTTTCAGTCAAAAACCGTTTTAAGCGGAGCCTAAATGCCAAAGAAAAACACATGACTGTTGAGACAATTTAATTTGTTATATGATGGATTAGATGAAGTACATCAGAGTAAATGCCAACTGTACAGATACAACAGGGGATTTTTTCTCATATTTACGTGCATGAACAAGTATGTATTCATCTCCCAAAACAGGGCAAGGGTTGCCCTGGGGGAAAAACCCCACAAAGCCAAATCCTGCTACAAGAGGGGAAATGTGTTGTTTCGTGAGCTGAGGAACTTCGGAAAATGCCCCCCTCCGTGGGAAGAACGATCCTGAATGGCAGCTCAACGATATGCGTATGAAAGCCATCGATGCTGCAATGCTTCGCTAGCTGTTGGTCTGTTTCTGGGGTTGATTTGCAGCAGGTAAGAGAGAAAATCAACAAACTTGGAGTCGGGACATTGCATGTGGCGCCGCAAGGAGGATTTCTCTGGGATCAAATACTCCAACTGATCCGTCTCCTAAAATAGGAAGAGAAATGGAATAGGAAAAATAAATTGCATGTCCCAAATGACAATTGTGCGGTGAAGGCTTGGTATGCTGTTGTAAACTTTTAATCACTAGACCTGTGCTACTTTTGTTTCAAGTTCACCTAACTGCCATACTCGTACACCTGAGAAGGGAACCATATCCCCAAGAATAAATCACATAATTGATATACACCTTTAGACCAAATCCCTATTCCCTAACTATGGACACCTTGGGCAACTACCAAACCACTATCAACAAAACAACTTGAGGAACAGATGGCCCTGATTCAACACTTCCTCCAACCAGTATCTTGTTGCTATTGGTAATGTTACTTAGAGAAAGCATTTCAGTTGTCAGCTTCCATTTCTTCACAACTCAAGATGGTGTATACATCATAACAAAATTTAGATTATGACAATATAGTTGTCAACCATACTATTAGTGGCATTTACCATGCCAAGCATGTGGCACATAAAGAGGTCCCTAAAACAAAACCAAGATATTTTTTTTCAGATGAGAATGCAAAAAACAAAACGGAAAACATCACATGATTTTGTTCTGAAATATAGTGCACATGCAAACTAAATTATTGATATCACATCTTGCATATCACTAATTATTGGTTTGAATAAAGATTGAATAAGAAAGTAACAAAATAATTTTGTAAATTTTGTTCAGATTGGTGGAACTTATGAGCTTTGAATTTTGACAACAGGTCCAGTACAAAATTGAAAGAAGTAAACAAGAAATAGCATTAACCTCATTCTTGTGGAAAAGGTCATAGTCTTCTGTAAAATACTCCCGGGTCTCCTGTCCCAATGCAAGCATTTCCATGTCAATTGGACCAATTGTCCCAATCATCCGAGCAAGAATCATTGGTACTGATTCATTAGGAAAGAGCACCTGTGACATGTAAAAAAGGGCCTCAATCACAAGTAGGAGTTTATTTCGATCAAAATAGGGGGACATGGCATATTGGCTTATTTGATATAGATGGATGTATACTACCAGCACCAAAAATCACATTGGCCCCCTAGTTGTTATTCTGTAAGATGCACTAGTGCTACTGATATAATGTTTCAAGTTTTTTGAACAAATATTATGTTTCAAGTATTTTCAACAAAGGTACTAGACACCTTAACTTCATTTCAGACTAGAACAGAATGAAGATCAGATGGTTCCTCAGTATATGCACTGTTACTAGAAGGTCCTTTCTTGCTTAAAATTGCAAATATTTTGCAGATATTAGTCACAAGTTTTTGAATTCACTCTTCTAGTTTCTGATAAGAGTTTCTTTAGAGTCAACAACAGTCTTGAGACCACAAAAAAGGTTCTACCCAAGATGTCAAGAGCCTGTGGCATTCAAGTATGTTATAGTCTTCTTGGGATGAAACAAGATAAAACATTAGCCACAGTCAGAACCTTAACTGCCAGCAACTGTGGGATAATTTTAAGGCAGACGAGGCATTTAACCGTGGCTAAACCCTGGTTTGTCTTCACTTTTGATTGGCTTTATCCATAGATAAGATGTCAATGTGTATCAAGAATGTAATACAATACCAAACAAAATGGACATTAGTAAGTCAAGATGAAAACTTACTTCACCAGTGTACAGTTCAGCCAAGATGCAGCCAAGAGACCAAATGTCAATCTTCTGATCATATGGAAGACCCAGAATGACCTCAGGAGCTCTATAAGAACGTGACTGGACATATAAGCTTAAGTTGTCTGCCAAGAAGCAACTGCTTCCAAGATCAATAACCTTAATTTCACATCTGCTGTAGCTCTTCATAAGGATATTCTCTGGTTTCAGGTCACAGTGAACTATATTTAAATGATGCAAATACACCAAAGCTTCTAAGCATTGTCGAGCTATAGCCTGAAAAACAACAGAAAAGGTCTCTCATTTCGGTAGGTCTTTTTACGTTTTCACTTAATAAAATTTAATCACACTCAACGTATCTTTGTCAAAAAAATCCCTCAAGGAGAAAAATGGTCAAGTAAGACCAGGACATAAAGAAATCTTTCTTCTACAACTATAGTGTATTACAAGGTCAGATGTAAATGCTTTTGTATGGTTCAATAGAATTTTTAAAAATAAGAGAACATATAAAATCAACAGATAAAAATGACAGTTACAGGAGTGCTTTGGTAACAAAACTGTCAGAGATACCCTCAGGAAAAAGGAGAGAACAGTCAGATATACCTGTATTCTGGGCAATGAAAAGTACACCTCATCACCAGACTCCTGGTTATATTTCTGAAATTCATATAGATTCGCCCGTAGTAATTCAGTGACAATGAAAAGATGTTCCTGTTGATTTTTTTTTCAGTTGTCAGCATTATGCAAGGCTAAAAATGAGAAATACCCTGGGATAAATACCAAACAGGGCATAAATGAAATATACATCTCGAGGAGAGAACTGCTGATATATTAAATGAATTCCTAGGACTTGAATGAATATGACCATTTTTTTCTTTTGAAAGGAGTATGACTGTTATTGCATGGTACGGTGTAAAAGAAAACCAAAAGACTTAGTTCATTGTATCTCTATATCACATACCTGACAGTAAAAAAAATCATAGAGGCGTAATATATGATGCTCATCTGCTGGATCGTATTTATTTACAAATTTAAGGAGCTTTATCTCATCCAAGCTTTGATCGAAGAAATCCTTGTCATTTTTTATTATTTTAAGGCAGACATCCATTCCCGTGCAAAGATCATGTGCCTGTACAACCTTGCTGAATGCAGCTGAGCCAAGATACTCAGTGACACGATATCGTCCAGCTATAACTGAATTGATGACAATAGGAAAATCTTTGTTTTCCTCAAAGCCAGTCCTGCAGTGGACACCCATCACATGAGCATTCGAGAATATTCACAGAGTTATTTGGCAGCAAAAGAAAATAAAATATCTGATAGTGAACCTGTTCTTCCGGTGGAAAATTCTCAGTTCAAATACCTCATATTCTTGATGAAAATTAGAGAGTGCAAGATCAATATTCATTTTTGTTTCTTCCTCGATTTTATCAGTAGAATTTTGAACATCTGTATCTGCTGGCCCAAAGTCCTCCATCTCATAAACATCCTCAGGATCGCCAATCTCAGGAAAAGCATGTATACTGTAACTATTTTTAAAAAATTCTTTGTCATCGGCAATTTTCTCATTTGTTACAATGTTAATATCTAGTTCATTGTTGCCTCTGAAATCATGTTCAGGCACAGGGTCTGCAAGAGATAACGACAGTAAGAATAAAACCAACTAATCCACAAGCAAAAAGAAACTTTGGACTGGATAGGTTAACAATGAATTTTGTTATTAAAAAGACATGGAAACCTGGATCAATAAGTAAACTTTCATCATAATTCAAGCAGAACTAGGCTCAATCTTGATTTGTTGTGTTTACAGCCGCCTGTATATAAATTCTACTATGAAGTATAGATTCAATTCACAATGATCAACCCAAAACTAGATGCCAAATGGACTACAGTGGATTTTAGGCTTTATTTTCTTAAAGATTCTGACAAAAGGCATGAGTGTGAGGCCAAGTCTCTTAAACAACATTCTAGAACTGCAGGCAGCCAGGCACTAGTACAAAATCTAATATCTTCAAATGGATAGTTCAAGCACAACGTCAGGAAGTGTTCCTTTTGAACTTCTTCAAGAATTTTGCAAGATGCGGAAAATGAACCTGAACAAAAGCAAAGAGGACAGAACTACTTACTGTCAAGAGCATCTGCGTCAGCCAAGTACGGACTGAGCATCTGAAGCTCCTTCTCCACCACACTCAGATCCAGCCCCTCATCGTCTCCTCTCTTGGAATCCATTAATGGTTCGCTCTTGAGCACAGGATCGCCATCCCCATTCCGCCTGAACAGGAACGCATCCGCACCGCACTCATCCAGCACCTCCGTCTGGTCATCCATGATCTGATACCTCCCATACACCGCAGAGCAAGAATCCCTCACCAACTCCTCATCATTCTTCCTTTCCCCGTAGCAGCAGCCGCAGGGCGGTGAAGAGCGGGTATACACCACTGCGCAACCTTCAGAGTCGGCATTGCCATTGCTATGCACGTGACGGCGGCCGCCGCCATCGCCAGGCTCGCACATTTCACTCCGCCACGAGCTGACATCAGGCCCAACAATAAACTTGTCCTCCCCATCGCCGTCGTCGCTCTTGTCACTCTCCGGCTTGCTGTGGAACAGGTGGTCGTCGTAGAGCCAATTCTCGCCGAAGAAGAGGTCGGTGGTGTCGTACTCGCGCGCCGTGCCGAACTCCATTTCCGAGGACGACGCCTCCGACGGCGCGCGTGGCGGCGACCACAGCCCGTATGGATTCAGCAGCCCTGATCTCCGCACACAACCGAACCAAACAAAACCACCACAATTTGGATCAGAATTTGAGCAAAAAAAAAACAGACAACAAACTTGAAGCAGGCGTCCCCCAATCACGCGCGGGGATCGAGATTTATAGTGTCAGTCAAACGCCTCCGCTCTCGGGGAGCCGCGCCGAGGAGGGTTCTACACACTGTGGGGGGGGGGGGGGGGGGGGGTTCTCTCTCACGCGAGCACGCTACCTGAAGGCGTGGAGCGCATGCTGACGAAGGCGTCGGAGGAGGAGCTGGAGCCAGGACTCGCGAGACCGCCGCCGAAGGCGCCGGAGCCGGGCAGCCGCAGCGGCGGGAGCTGGGGATCATCGGAGGAGGCGGAGCCGTCACCGTCCCCGGCGGCCGCGGAGCGCGCCGCGAGGACGTCGTCCCGGAGCGCGGAGGCGGCGCGCGCGAAGCCGTGCACCGCGGGGAAGCCCATGATGTCCCCCTCCGCTCCGGGCGCCGACATAGCCGGCGAGCTCACGCGCGCGTGGCGTGCCTATCCCGCGGGCGCACACCCTGCGCCACCGCCATTTGAAGCGAAGCGAGCGGGGTGAGAGACAACGCAACAACCGCGAGAGTGAGAGAACAGCCGAGGCGGAGGCGGCAGCGAAGAGAAGTCAGAGAAAGACACCGAGCGGTGGAAACGGAGGAGAAGCGGCCGCGCGGGATCCAACGGACGCCGCCGCGCCCGCACGACCCCTCTCCTTTCTCACGGCGGTGTCCCTCTGACTGCTGGGGCCCACCCGTCGGCGTCGGCGTCGGCCGGGACGTTGCTATCGCTGGGCGACGTGGGGGTTGGTCCGGGAGGCGGGGGAGCCCGATCCCGATCCGATGTGGAGAGTTGCCATTATTGTCAGTCGCTGTTGCGCTGGACCGCTGCCCACCTGAGCATCGTCCTTCCCGCGCTGCCCCGCTGGGGATTCTCTGTGCTCGTGACGACCGAATGGGACGGCGTTCGCGCTGGCGTCGGATGCCAACGGCGACGCCAGATCTGCCGAGGCAGTTGGCCTCGCACCTTCCCTACCCACCGTTCCAACCACAGCTGCTTCAACTTTGGTGAACACTGTAAATTCAAGTTTTCGAACATAGCATGTACGCTGCGCAATTGTACTTTCGAGTGGCTTAAATTAGGCCTCATTTAAGGGGCCGATCTATTCCGGCTTCGGCCGTGATTTTTGACGATTGGTTTTTGTTAAAATTATACTCTTATCGCTATTATCTTTTTATGAGTCATTCAATTAAAAAATAAAAACATCTTTATATCTCTACAGACAATGAAAGAAAAAAGAAGAGGGAAAGCAAAAGCAAAAAAACCGAACAAACCAAATAAACCAAATTAAGAAACCAGAAGCACAAGCCGAATTAAACGGAGCCTAAAACATGATAATTGAACTATTTTCATATGGAATTCCTGTGTTAATAATCTTATGAATTATAGGGGGGAAATCGAACCTTATAGAAGGATTGAAAAGGAGAAATGTGACTATTTTTTATTACTATATTGATATTACAACCTACTTTGTAGAGCGATTACAAAGAGATGCTACTAGCCATAACTTTGCTATTTTTTGCACCTATTGTCTATTGCCTTTATCACTTGATCTATCTCTTCGTCTTCTTTCGTAAAGCTTAAATAGCACCGAAAAAATGTCAGTTGTCCACATGAACATGCGTCTTGTCAATTTCTCGCATCTGACGAGTAAGCAATTGTTGTCAACGAGAGAGATCCGATAAATAACCGTTAATTGATTATTTGTTAGGGCAAAAAGATCAAAGAAATAATAGTGAGACAGTTGTTGTCGGAGACGCAACACTAAATAGCCATGTGGTTATTAGGGGTAGAGGCGCGCGTGCTCTATTTCACCGCATGTGATGCTACCTGGGTTTAAGCTCAGTTATCGAGTCATAGAATCTTTAAGCAGTGGTTGATCGGATATATGAACAATAATCCTCTAACCAGAAATACTCGGACAGTGTTGTTTCAGATGATATACAACTATAATAGCTTATAATCTTAATTATGTACTAAAGTCGTATTTAATAGGTTATTCTATTCTCATCGTATAGAATGGTGCAAGGTACATTTTTTAATTATGTACTAAAATTGTATTTAATAGATTATTCTATTCTCATCGTATAGAATGGTGCAAGGTACATTTTTTTTAAGAGAGCATGGATTCTACGCTGCACAATTACTTGATATTTCGGTTTGGTGGAAGAGTGTTAAGAGGGCTAGAGGCTAGCTCGTTCGTGGGGCATTGCTATGTAAGAGGAGAAAAAAAATGGTTGAAACGGCAAAATGGGTCACTAAGTGAAGGTCTGCAAGGGATAAAAGCATTTTCAGGGTGACACTACATAGTAAATAGATTATCATCTTATATAGATATTATACTAGACATCATTCTTCTCAATGTACAATGTTTAATCAATACTGTAAGTTAATATTTATTTTTAATTATCTTCTCAATACACCGTTTAATGCAATGGCACACCTTTATAATATGGTAGACATCGCTTCTCTTCTCAATAGATATCTTAGCTAATGTATTCATATTAGATTACATGCTCAAACAATATCTTGCATGAAACACTGCTTTCCTCTATTTCTTTATTAATTTTTCATCCATCCAGCACTAATTTTACATGACATATTAATTAATACTATAAACACTATTTACATAGTACCATTAAAAGTGTCCTAAAGGCGCCCGGGTTAGGCGCACCTTCCTGAAAAAGTATGTCGGGCTGGAGATTTCGTTTCGTTGTCATGGTAGCTGGGTTACGGGGTAAAGTGCCTCATAGTTGCTAGAAGGAAGCTTATGGTCGTGTTACTTTAGTACTTAAGGATTAATTACTGCGAGCTGACGGACCTTAATTGACGGTGGAGATAAACTGTACCGGAAAAGCGATCAAGAAAATATTGGCCGTGCGCACCGGCAAACAGTTCATCTTCGGCCCCAGGTTTGGTGACGAGCTCCGTCATGTTTTTTTTTAATGGGAGAAAGCTTGATACGTTTATTTGACTATCTTTACGTGACTTGGAACACTGATCTCCACGCTACTAGTACTTCAGAAAGTAATGTTAAAAAACTTTAAAAAGGAGATAACATTGATTCTGTCTAAAGTGTGGTTGGCAATAATGTTACCGTGATCGAGTCTTCTGGTTAACTTGATCATTCCTTTTAAGGGATATTACCCTTTGAAGAAGAAGAAAAATGCCTTGTTCAGCCTAATACCGATATAACAGACGAACAAATTTAGCCAGCAAACAAATCAAGTTACAGCAGTGTTCAATTCAGAATCTGCAAAGTCTATCTACGAGTAGTTACTGGTGACAACTGACAACATCATCTATACTCAAAACTCAACGCTAACAGATAAATCTTGGGAGAAATCACGTGATTTACAATTCAACAATCTGATCCAACGATTGCAATTGCATGGCTTGGTCGCTCATTCGCTCAGCTTCAGACTCCATCCAGTACCTTCTAAGGTCACCCTAATTATGGCTACCTCGGGAAAGACAACGGAAGAAAATAGAATTACACCGAACCTTACACCTGTTGCATCTCCAGCTCGTTCTCGATCTTCTCTTTTATCTTTGTTAATTTTAGGATAAAGCAAGAAGAAAAGCTAAACATACCGTTTTCTTTTCGCTTGAAAACAATGGCAGATGAAGATTAGTTGTAAAGCACTACATGATTAGTCACAGAATGGAAAAAGAAAAAAGGAAGGCAAGTTCCCATGATTTCCGAATCCATGGCCCGAAGAGCAGAGAGGTTTAAACCAACAAACATGCAAATGAGACCAGACAAACTCCTCTGAATTCCACTGTGACAAACTGCAGGGAATCCTGATCCAGTTTTGGCATGTGGTTGAATAGTGGCAGCATCAGTATGAGACTACTGGAATACAACAGCGTCCCGTCAGACAATCTAGTTCAAGACTGCAAATAGAATGGCATCCATACTGTAGCACTTTACACATTGTTGTAGCTACATGGTGCTTTGCTTTCTGTTCTTTACTCCTGACAGTTGTTTCCGTATAGGCTTGAAGCTGCACTACCAGTCACTGCGTACCGACTAGGCATATCTAGTTCTTTACCAATGAAAACGAATCCACCAAACCAACAAAGTGCATTTGAGGAAAACAACAAAATATTGTACAACACTTAGCACCAGGTACAGAGAAGGAGATGTCAAACAGGGGGCAAGCAAGCAGGCGCACAGCGGTTGGTGCATCATTCGGTGCGTGCTCCTCAGCGATACCGGGAAAGCTACTTACACGAGTAAGCCAATCAGGGGGGCTCCACCTATCTAAATTTCCGCCAAAATAATCATTAGAAAAAGGAAGAGGGTTCTCTGCTTAGGGGGCTTGAGGGCCGGACTTACATGAGAGGAGTAAGAGCACCAGCTGCGAGTCTGCAACTTCACTCATTACCTAGTTTTAGAGATCCATCCTTGATAAGCCTTATGCTAAGGCTATTGAAACGTCCCCTTGAATAATGCCGTGATGCCTTTCTCCAGTCTGTGCCGGTCTTCATCATTGCTACGAATTCTTCGTAGCTAATTTTGCCATCCTGCAGAAACAATCAAAGTAGACGCTTATTAAGGAAAGGTATAAGATCTGAAGGTTGTAGCTATCATTGGTATTAGTGAACCATAACCTTGTCAGTGTCAACTTCTTGCAATATGTCATTCACCACTTCCATGCTATCAGCTGCCCCATCCTCCACCAGGGCCTCCTGAAGCTCCTCGGGCTCAATATAACCATTGCCATCCTTGTCGAAAAATAGGAAGGCCCGCCGAAGGTGCTCATCATTTGCCATCCTTTGTAAATGAAGTGAGACGGCCAAAAATTCACCATAATCAAGTGCTCCCCTACCATTTGTATCCACCTAATTTCCATCCACAAAAGATCATATATGCAAATCTTCAACATCTTGTTCTTGTTAATGCTAGAGGACATTACACTAATAAAGCTATTTGGACCACCTAATTCTCAAATTGACTCTCACATCGCATACAATAGTCTTATTATGGACCTAAGTGACCCAAAAAATGAAGGCTAATGATAAATAATTCAGCAAACTTACTGATCTATGTATATTCAACCTGTATAAATAAACAAGTTCAGATAAATGCTAGCCATGACACCCTAGTTCTAATTTATCTCAAGCAACATATAAAGTGAGTAGAATAGATAGGTCCTTAGTGGAGATGGAAGTAAAAGTTTGATTATTTCCTTGATCCCTTTGTGTTACTTTCCTAGGTCCCAAGAAGAATGAGTTACACCATTTCCACATTTATAAAACAACAGATATTTTACTAATTTGCTGTTTCATGGAACACCAGAAGTACTATGCATCAGATATAAAGTAAGCAGAAGCCATCTGATTCGGTATGAACTGTGACCAAAGTCCAAAGATGGTGACCCATTTAATCTGATTGAACATTCTAACAAGCAAGCGAAGTGCTTCAGATTACTTACAGCTTCAATTAGCATTTGTACTTCAGATTCTGCTAGATGAGAGCCAAATTTTGTGATCCCACTCTTCAATTCTTCATAAGAGACTATACCATCATTATCGGTATCCATCACCTTGAACATGTCCTTTATGTCCTCAACCTCTTCGGCCGACAAGTGATCAGCAATAACCTGTCAAGCACCAATTTCGGATTTTTGGTCAGTGAAACATATATTCTCGAGGTAGACTTGAGAAAAAAGATTAGCATCAAAGCACACTAAATCAGTTTCATGAGAAAAAGATTCAAACCCTTAGAGCTCTTCTTTTGAATCTGTTCATCCTTGAAAATTGTTTCAGCCTTGACTTTACAATGTCTCCAAGAGGAACATTTGGAGCTTTCTTAGCATTTTGAAGCCAGGGATGCTCTGCAACAACAGAAATCAAGAAGGGTGCTTGAGTACCATGACTGGATAGAAAAACTGTCTGAACACAACTAAGAAAAAAATGTGATGCACAGTAACACATGGCTGATTACAATCGCGTAACTTTGATAATTCAATATGATAGGCATCCCGCATCCCAAGACAGTACGAAAGAATGCATGTAGCTTAAATATTTGAAGCATGAAGCAGCAAAATGAAGAAACTTGGCTGTATCTAATTTGCTAAAATATTTGGCACCTTCAACTCGATAGAGTACAAAACCAATATTACCAAAAAAAATTACAATGATACCAATGACGTCCATGTCTTGGATAATCAACGAGCTTCTTTTTACCTGCTTTTCTTTCGAGGATTAATACATCCTCCAAGTAATTGCCATCTGGCACTTGCTACTATGTATGTATGTTTCATGCCAGACCTCAAAGATGTACCAGTATCTTTCAGCAACACTTGAACATCTACTTCCTCGTTTTACTCTCAACATCCATCGCCTTCATCCATCAAATTTCTACTCATTCTCACTATTGGATTCCCAATCACGGTATTACATAACTGTACTTTACCGGATTCCAGCAGGTTTCCAGAAGTCAACACAGTAGTACACCAGAAAAATGACAGAAAGTATAGCTAGATCAACTACTAGAACAAGGCTTCCAATTGGATCCCACAGAACTTTTACTACGAGTGGTGGGTCCTTTAATTGATTTGACCCAATGTGACAACAAATTTACCACATAGACAAAACAAGCTACATAATATATTTAGCTAACAGGCAGCAAATGACTTTGGAGAGGGTCGATAGGTACTTACATAAATGGAAAACCATTAAAACCATTCAAAACAAGGCAGACTGATCTGGTGGTCCTCGAGCTATCGGATTACACAATGCAGCATTTCATGAATGGAAAAGAAAGTAGTGTACACTGTGCTGGCTTTAAAAGCACTATATACAAACTAACAAGTAAGAACTACTAAGGGTGATGTTTTGTGCACTTGAGAATATTGAAAGTAGCATAACACTTTGCCAGCTTTAGAAGCCCTGTGTACAACTTACCAAGAACTTGCTTTGCTGTTAACCTGAGTTTCAGATCAGGCTGAAGCATCTGTCGAACTAGATCTTTAGCATTATCAGAAACATTAGGCCAGGGTTCTCTCTTAAAATCTATATTTCCACGAAGGATAGCTTGTGCCACTCCTTGTTCAGTCTCTGCAATATTGACTGGTAAGACCATTTGCACAAGAGCAAAGCTAAAGGACAAAATGTTCTCATAAAGAAAAGGCATAGTACCGGCCCAAAATGGAGGAACACCACATAACAAGATATACAAGATAACACCAGCACTCCATATGTCTATTTCAGGCCCATAGTTTCTCTTCAGCACTTCAGGAGCCATGTAGTAGGGACTTCCCACAATTTCAGAGAACTTTTCACCTAACCAATCACATAGAGGCATCAGATTATGTACGAATACAATAGATATTTCAATATATATCATACATACATTTCACAGGGAAAAATTAAAGGCATGTCACAGAAAGTGAAGTAGATCATCAAACCATCTAAATTCCAAATGACTCGAACAATGCACTGTACCAAAATGAGAATGGTTTCATGTTTGTCGGCAATCCTGTCATATAGAGGCATTACAAATACAAGTATACAACAGCATTGTATGAGAAAAAATATGATATATATTAAGATTTGAGAAGGCTGGTCTATTCCATTCTACCTACAAGTACATTACTGCAAGGTACATCTGTTTTCAATCCTATAAATATGCCGCCGTTTTTAGACCAAAGGCCAAATTTGGCTATAAAGATGTCACCTAAAAGCATCTGTGATGTCTAGAATCAATACCAAACAAATCAACAAAAAAGTGAAGATTCTACATTTCTTTTGTGAAATGTGTTAAATGTATCAAGCTATGGCAAGTTGGTAAATCAACAATTTACAATTATTTGGTTGTTCCACACATAAATATAAAATTTCTGGGCAACCACTTCTTTGTGATGAAAAGAAATAAGAAACTAACCTACCAAGTAAGTAAAATCAGTATGGCAAGGGAAACTAGGTGCCTGTATTGCTAGCTTGAAAGCCACGTCATACAAGAGCAAGGGTGAGATTGCCATAAGTGAACTCAATAAGGTTTAAGTTATGTGAAATGTTGAATAACAGGAAGAGAAATATGGCATAGACATGAACATAGATCCACTGGACATTTGTGATTCAAGCAGTTCAAGATATATTAAAATGGATGAATTGTGCCTATTGAGAAAAGTAACATGATTGGTGTGACTGCTTATAAATAACCAAGGCCATTGCTGCCAAAGGTGCTGCTTATACATACTACTAAGTCTAATAACAGTTGCTTGAATGTTGAATCATATACCGAATTGCTGAACCCTCAATAATTGTTGTTGTGCTCAATCTCATTTCCCAAAATAAATGAGCTCAAATTGAACATAGGATCAGCATACAAGACCTGGTATAAGGGCAACACTAAGAAACTATATTTGGCAACAGCTACGTACGTGACGTCTGCTCTCACTAATAATTTCCAAATCCTAAAAATAGCAGTCACCCATGACCCAACAATTCAACCTAGCTCCAAATATTCCAATATCTGAACTCGCAGTCGCAGCACAATCAGCGAGAAGCCTAACTATCAAGAGATACAAGACTTCCTGCAGAAGCAAAACCACTAAGCTACATTGAACTACTGAGTACTGTCATGTCTAATACCACCAATTTGTTCCAAAAAATTACATCTAAAGAAGTCCTACCAAAAGAGAACCACCAAATTCTCGTCAGATTACACAAGCATGAAAACATCACTCAGCTACAGCAACGACCACTACCGAGAATTACACCCAGAAATGGCCACCAACCCGCGGATCCTGCAAGAACCCCCCCCAAAAAAAAAGTGCGACAAGCAGTTCGTCCAAATCACGGACGGATCTCGGTGCCGGGAGCTCACCGGGCTTGAAGAAGATGGAGAGGCCGAAGTCGATGGCCTTGAGCGGGGAGTTCTCCTTCTTGTTGGCGAAGAGGAAGTTCTCGGGCTTGAGGTCGCGGTGGATCACGCCGTGGCGGTGGCAGAGCTGCACGACCTCGACGATGGTGCGGGTGACCGCGGCCGCCGCGCGCTCCGTGTAGTGGCCCCGCTCCACGATGCGATCGAACAGCTCCCCTCCTTCGCAGAGCTCCATGACGAGGTGCACGGCGCCGTCGTCCTCGCACGCCTCCCGCAGCGACACGATGCTGGGGCTCTTGGGCAGGTGCCGCATGATGGCCACCTCCCGCCGCACGTCCTCCACATCCACCGGCGTCCGCAGCTTCCGCTTCGAGATCGACTTGCACGCGAGCAGCTCCCGCGTGCCCCGATCCATGCACAGGTACGTCACCCCGAACTCGCCGCGCCCCAGCTCCCCGTCCAACGCGTACTTCTCCTCGATCCCGCTGCTCACCTCGCACCCCTCCTCCCCGAGCACCGACAGTCGCTTCTTCTCCCCGCCGCCGCCGACGCCTCCCCCTCCTCCCGCTCCGCCGCCGTTCCTCGCCTGGTGGGGCTTCTTCTTCCCGGCGGAGGCGGGGAAGTGCGACGACTTGACGTCCTCCCTCGCCACCGCGGCCGGCGAACGGCAGCAGTTGCCCATGGCCGCGCGAGATCAGGGGTGGGGGCACTAGGGTTTGTGCGGCATTGGGCACTGTGGGAGGGGGGAGTGCGGAGGAGAGGGAACAGGGGGTGGGGGGCTAGAGAGAGTAGAGACGAGCCCTGTGTCGGGTATAACGGTTTGGAACTTTGGAAGAGCCGAAGGGCGTGGGGGGTGGGTTTTGGGGGACGCGTAGCGGCGGGGTGTGGGGGACGACGAGGGTGGGGAACATTCCCACGTGGCGTTGCTCCGGGAGCCCGACGGGTCGCTGACGAGTGGGCTCGCGTAGTGGGGCTTGTCCGTTTGGGTTTCTGCGGGGAGTTCGGGGCGGTGGTACCCGTGGTCGTCGGCGAGTTTGACCGGTTTAGGAGACCGGAGTTTCGACGGCGGCCGTGGAGTGGACAGAGGAATCGGATAATCTAGTATTATAGTTGGGCATATGCTAAAGATCATATGTTTCTACATGCACATTTTTAATCTTGACTTTCAATGCCTTTCAGCTGCCAGGATTTGTCAAATCATAAAACCAGATTTCGTTTCCTTGGTTTCGCCTAACCAAGAAAGGGGCACTTATTCCCCGCTTGAAATATTCAGACCTTTGTTTTTCTGTTTCTTTCATTTGTTGTGCTTCTTTGTCATTTCAAAGGGGTTTGTGAGAGCAAGACTGGAGAATTCCTTGCGATATTCTTGTCTGTTCTTCCTCCTTCAAAACTATGCATCTTAAATGTGAAAATCTGCACAATTTTATTGTCGTTTCCACGTCCATAATTTCTATCAGTTCAAGCCGTATACATGTCGATATATTATGAGCCGTACCTCCAAGTCTCACTACACGTAGGATTAACGATGAGTTGGAATCACAAAAACACAATAATGCCCCCCAAGAGCAACATACATCCCTTAATATTTAAAATAGATGCTAAAGTAGACAGATCACCTCTCTCTCTCTCTCCACAAGATCATTGTTAGCTACTTGACTCTAACTCTTAGCATCATTTACATGTGCTAAAGATCCAACTTTTTTTGATATAGCACTAGCTGCCAATGTTTGCTTCGGTACTATGCAATCCAAGTTTAGCACTCACTCTTTTATCTCTTAGTATTGGTGACTAGCTGCCAAGGTTTGCTTCGGTGCTATGCAATCCAAATTTAGCACTCACTCTTTTATCTCTTAGTATTAGTTTTAAAAAATTTCTCTTCTGTAGTATTGATTTAGCATCAGGGATACACGTGCTCTAAGGCGCCAAAACCAATGCCAAACTTTACACTGTAGTGTGGTCATAGCCGGCTTTGGCTGCACCTACATTCCTGTGGAAAACAGACGATTCTATGCTGGCTTTGGCTGAACGTGAATGTCCAAATGTTCAGACGGCTCTTCCAACGGCAGCCTCTTCCAACCTATTTAACAAGCTGGTTATTAATATTTGTTTTCGAGAACAAATCAACCGAAGAACTTTGCAACATTATTATGCATTCCTCGTGAAAACCATGGTAAGATTACCGTGACAGCTAGACCCTCTTAGTTGCACGCATCAATGAGTAAGGATGAAAACGGATCAAATATAGACGGATAATAGTTTTACCATATTTGCTTTTATTTTTTCTCGGATATGGATACAAATTATGTCGAATATAAATATGGAATGAATACAAATCGAAACAAATACGGTCACGGAGATTCTTTGGAACATGATAACCCCTTAAATTGTAGAAATTAACATAAACATATAATTGAGCTTTTAAATGTGCAACAGAGCGATCTAAACGACAATAAACTAATTAATTCAGTATGCGCTAAATTTTAGTCTACTAATGGCACTAATTCTACTTTTAACTAATCATAATTCTTAATTAGTGATGTTTTGTAATTTAACATGGCTAGCAAAATTTTATTTAGTAATTTAGCGTACAACGGAATGCAAAGGTTAAATGTTCACAAAGAGAAATTTTTATGTTAAGTATGCGCTTCTCCTCTCTCTTCTCTTCTCTCTCCTCCCATTTTCCCCTATTTTCCCCTGCTTGGCCGAACGCCTCGTGGTCAATCATTCTTTCTCCCATTCCCTATTTCTACTCTCCTCCTTTCCCTTTATCTTCTCCGTCCCAATCTTTCTTGCCTCTTCCCAGCCGAAGCATACTTCTCTACTCCCCATGGCTTCCTCATTCTTTTCTCTCTCCAATTGTTTTCTCCATCTTTCTTGCTCTAGCCGAATGCCTCTGGCCATCCATTTCTTCTTCCTCCCCATGCCTTGTCTACTCTCCTCCTCTTCTTCTTCTTCTTCTTCTTCTTCTTCTTCTTCTTCTTCTTCCAAACACAGCTCAGTTCTTGCTCTTGCCACTCGGCCCCCATGGCGCCCCAGGTTTCCTTCGGCTCAGTTTAGGCACAAGGCCTTCGGCCGCCGATGCCTTGGGGTTCGGCTCCCTCCTACCTCTAGCTCCGGGCCTTCCTCTGCCTACCATGCCTTCGTGTTGTGCAACCCCCATGTGCCTCCCTGTTGCAACCCGTGGGCCCAACCCTGGTCACCGCTTTGGCTATTGGCCTTCATGGATTCAGCCAGAGCCGCCTCACTCAGCCGGAGAAGAGACAAAGGAAGAGAAGAAATGGGCTGGAGGATTGCTTGTTCTGAGCTGAATTGCCGGATATCTGGCCGTAGCATGATCCGGATAATCCGTATTTGTATTCGTATTCGACGGATATTAGGGCTACTGTATTTGTATTTGTTTTCGAAAAAATCCGTATTCATTTTCGATCTGAAAATTATCCAAGAAAAATCCGATTCAAGACAATCCGAATTCGTTTTTGTCTGAATCGATCGGAAACTATCCGGTCCGTTTTCACCCTATCAATGAGACAATCTTATCACACATAGTTATGCATTATTCTCATCAAATCTTCATAACAAGTTTTTTATACATAGCCGTGGCAGAGACAGGATTACATAAAAAGGTTGGACGAACTTACGATAATACATAAGTAGGATAGTATTACTAACCTTCATATAGCAGAATCACATAAAATAGTACGTGCAAAAGCTCTTTTGCCATTGGGTGAAGTAATAGCTGAAGACCTCGCTGTCTATTCCAGTAGCTACTGGCATCAGCCGCCAAGCAGCCAAATTCTGCACGCAGAGGGAGGATCTAAGGACGCCATTATGCCATCTAGAAACCAAAAGTTATTTAGAACATATTGATTTTTAACATAGTTTTTTTTCTTTGTATTATCCAAGGACATATAACGGTAATTTTAATTTTTTTCTATTTTTCTTCATTTTTATTTAAGTCCTATAATTTCATTTAAGTCAAAGGTCACATACTTACGTGCCCTAGCTTGCGGTGGAATTCTTTGCCCTAAGTGGAAGAAGAAGAATTGTGCACATAAATATCGCTATAGCCACTTTTTTTTTAAAATTTTGGCTTCAAACGTCCGCTTTTACAAATTTAGCCCCCTTCGTGGACCACCAAGCCAGGGGAAACTTGGCAGGCAATTTGCGGAGCTACTATAGTTCCGCAGGCACCTACTAAGTCCCTCGTGCGTGGTAGTAGTTGGGCGGCTACTGTGCACACCTAATTAACATTTTAATTAGCACTAATTATAATTAATTAGTACCAATTGTATTTTCCTTTCGGTTTAGAAACATCATCCTACCCTTGCATTAGAAGAGAGAAAGAAAAAGAAACTCTCTTTTATCCATGGGTCTAAGAAAATGAAACTCTTTTGTTCTTCGGTCTAAAACACTTTTATCTATCAGTCAAAAAAAGAAACTCTTTTGTCTTTCGGTCCAAAAGGTGGATCTTTTGTCCCTTGACCCTTTGCAAGTCAAGAACACCAAAGCGTTCAGCAAGAAGAAAAATGCAATTTATACTAATTAAACATAATTAGCACTAATTAAATAAACACATGCTTAATTAGTACTAACCAAAGCACTAATTAACATTTTTAGTACTAATTAATACGATCAGTACTTATTAAATATAACTAGTGCTAATTAAAATGCTAATTAGACGTGCACAACAGCCAACCAATTGCTACCGCGCACGGGAGGCTAGGCAGGCGGCCTGGTTCTAAACCAGTGGAGCTCAGCAGGTGCCACCTGCTGAACCAATGGAGTTCAGCAGGTGCCGCCTGCTGAACCAATGGAGTTCAGCAGGTGCCTGCCAAGTTATTGTAGCTCGGCAGTTCGTCTACCGAGCTCCTCTGGCTCAATAGGTCGCATGTCGAGCTCCCTTGTCTCGATAGATATTTGTCGAGCTCCCTTGTCTCGATAGATATTTGTTGAGCTCGGTCGGTTTTTGAGTAGGCTAGATTATAAAATAGACATTTAGAATCTAAAATTTAAAAAAAATTAGCTACAGTAGCATTTTAGTGTGAACTGTTCTGAGAAGAAAAGCCAACCCTCAGCGGAAGGGAGAAGAGAAGCAATGAGTGCTTGTACCAAACTCGTTTAAAAATGCAGCTGCCTGCCCCGCTAGCTTTACGCCTCCTTTTTACGTTGGGCGCCATCATGCGCCCGTGATTCTTGCGTCCCACTTTCACCATAAAAAAAGGGCCCTCCTCTTAATTATTGGCGCCAAGGGCTAAGGCTACTCCGATCATCTACCGAACGATCGATCATTCACGGTGCAAATTTGAGACGACACGTCCAAGTGTCCTGTCATACTCTCATGCACGTCTAACATGCGGACGAAATGTACAAAATTTTAGATATAATTCACTGACAGTGGGGCCCACTTGTTAGAGGAATTGAGTGATTAGGAAGAAGATTTCCTTTTTTTTAGGTATGCTGGTACCACTGTTGAAGTGATGCCAACTTGTCGGACCATATATGTTGAGGCGAATTCGAGTGGAGTGCATAGCGCAGACTGTAGCGCAGGGCGATGGGCAGGCTTGGCCGTGGAAATGAGCCCAAATGATTGCCCCCTTTGTTTGCATGTTTCACTTTGCAGTTTACGCCACCACCTGATTTTTACTGGACGGGAGAGGTGAGCTTCTTATCAGGAATCGCAGGTCGGTAGATGTAAGTATGATCTGACTTTCTGATGCTCCTTTTCCATTTATTGCATCCAGCTCGATGGCGATGGATACATTCAAGACCTGGCCGGTCAGTGTGTAATTCGAGCTTTGGCGAAGCAGTTCGCGTGTGAATAATCTGGACACATTTGGACCCCTAAACACCCGAAATTCCACTTTTGGCCCCTAAATCAAAAAAATTCCGTTTCTGGACCCTCCCGACCGTGCGTTCGCGAGCTGGTGCCACGTGTCCCGGACGCGCGGTCGCGCGGGCGGGCGGGCGGACGCGCGGTCGGGCGGCGCGGTCGCGCGGGCGGGCAGGCGGACGCGCGGTCGGGCGGCGCGGTGGAGCGGGCGGTCGCGCGGCCGGCCGGGACACGTGGCGCCATCTCGCGAAACGCGCGGTCGGAAGGGTCAGAAACGGAATTTTTTTGGTTTAGGGGCCAAAAATGGAATTTTCGGGTGTTTAGAGGTCCACATGTGTCCAGATTTCGTCCTTGCGTACACTTTGTGGTTACACTTCGTTATCATTGGAAAAATTAATGATTCCTCGCTCCTAAGGGCACCGGTTTTATGATTTATCACTAATAAGATTTTTTTCTGATAATTTGCAACTCCTAAGGCAAAAATAGCTGACTCCCACTATATTCTGCTTTTTTATTTATTTTTGGGGAAGAACGCACGTGAAAAGACAATCTTGTCCCTGCCCCGGTGCCCCCCGAGTTTATCGAGCCGGACCTCAGAGCGCAAGTGCGAGGCGGCGAGAAAGAGCACACGAGTCCGCTCTATCTCTGCGCGCGGTAACTGAAATGATGAATCAAACTTAACTAAACCAAAAGCTGTAATGGCAATTCGTTCCCTACGCCGAGCACATGGAGTGGCGGGAGGACGTGGAGGCGTTTCAAGAACCACCTGCCATCAAACAAAGACAGCCTCGAGGCCTGCGAGGAGACGCGCTCGCCGGCGTGACGGCGTCCCTCCGATGTTCTGCACTCATCGACGGTTCGTTAGCCGGATCAGTTATTCAATCAGGAGGAGTTTGCTTGCTTACATAGCTAGCTAATTCGTATTTGTTAGGGATGCTAGTCGTGATCTCTCTCCGTCTCTGTTCAATGGAATTGGTGCACAGGTGGCTAGGTGAGAATGCAGCTGCCGCAGCATCGTCATCACAGGCCTAAGCGCTCCCCCTCCTGCTGCTCGCCGTGGATCCGGAGGTCTCCGCTGCCGCACAAGAAGCCGCGCCGACGCTGCTCGTGCTCACCGTGTACAACGTCGTCGCCGTGCTCCGCATCCCAAGCTCCTCGCTCTCGCTGCCTTGAATTCTTGAACTAATTGCTTTGTCACGCTTGACAGTGGAGCTTAACGGCCAACGGGACGACGGCGGCGTGGCCGACGACGGCATGCAGGTTAGGGAACTTGCACCGGTCATGTGGGAAAGAAGCAGAGCAAATGGTGAGGAAAGAGAGGGGCATTCTGGTCTTTTCACATGCGATTTTTGGGCTAAAAATAAATGGAAATGCTAGAATACGGTAGGAGTGGCAAATCTTAATTATTTTTGTTTTACAAGTGACAAATTATCAAGACAAATACTCCGTCAATTACGCCAGAGGGAATGCGCGCGCGGAGGGAGCGGCCACGTCGGCGTTTTTTCCCCGCGCGAGCGCTCCGTCGGCCGCGTGGCCCAGCGAATTTCGGTACGGCCGGGGAGGCACTTTCCCTGTGCTTTCCGGAAATTACGTAGAGGTCCTTTTTCTCGCGAAAAGGTCCCTGACGGTTTTTTTGCGGCGCTTTTTTCTGAAAACACCCCTCCAATTTGCAGGATAGCGCCCCGCGGTTTTCTAAATTGCGTACGGGTCCTCGTTTCGTTACATACGGGTCCTCGATTTTTTACGAAAACACCCTTTAGCTTTTTCGAAAATGCGCATGTGCCCTCGGTTTTTTTTTAAAAAAACTCCTCGCGGATCATCGCATCTTTTACTTCGGTACATACGGTGGCTGGCGCGGCGTTGCGCCGCGCCTATGAGGCTAGTCTTATCAATGGTAAGTCCTAAAACTGATGCCTTGTAAGTGGCGAATCATCAATTTTTCCCCTTTATCTTCCAGTAGAACAGAAAATCGGATAGGAAGCTCGATTGCTAGGGCTGTCCTGATTATGTACTTTGTTAGGGAACACACTTGAGAGTCTTGGAGTATGATATGTACTCTTGCCGGTACGACACGGCAAGTCCAAAGGTAAGCAAGCCTCTCCCGGCCAAAAATTTCCGAAGGTAGCTTACCAAACTGGCTTGGACCAAACTTTATTGACTACCAGAAAGCTCAGTTAGTCTACCTGCAATGCAAATACTGTACTACGCTATCCAGTAGCCGAAATCGCACGGCTTCAATGGTTGATGTTCCAGCCATGGGCTGGTAGGCCATGGCCCGTTATAGCGATAGGATACCCGTGGACCCCGTGCCATTGAACTATTGAATTCCAGAACTGGCTCATGGCAGTACGTGCTGTGTACAAAATTAAAGTTGGGCTGTAACGGGATGTTAATCCAAGAAAGCCCAAGCACAATTCTTGTAACAACCCCATTTTCAGGAATATGACTGTCATAGTCCCGCAATAGCACAGAAATTCAGTTACAGACAGAAAAAATATTATACCTACTTACGAACATTTAAAAGAGGTTAACTTGATTAAAATAAGACCTAACGGTCAACTTTAACAATAATGTGGACGTTCAAATCCAAAACTTATCTTACATTCAAAAGAACCGAAAAATATCCACATAAACGCTTAAGTGCTATCATAACCTTAACATGAAAGCTCGAAGTATCCTTTTATCTTCTGATATCAATTCTAATGGGATTAAGCAAAATTGAGTACACTAGGTACTCAACATGCTACATGAGGAGGTTGTATAACTACTATGCAAGGAGTCCAAAAGAACAGTTGCAAGTTATCATACAATATTTGTGGATACAAGTTTATTGGTAAAGGACTTTATATATTTAATACAATAAAACAATATTTTATTAACAAATAAGGGGGGTTTGTTAACCATACTTTCCATTTCGTAACTCCTTAAATGCTTAACACATTACATGGCTTAAATAAGCCTGACGCACATACACGACCTCCACGCACCCACTAACTTGGTCCTATTCTCATGCCTCCTGAAATTTCTCTACGATCCACATGACTCGGGTCTCTCACAACTACTTACGACCACGTTAGTTACATAGTTTTACGAATACACACGCAGACTGTCAACCATACATAGTCTTACGACCACACACACAACTACGGCTAAAACCGCTTCTCACTGCGCTTCAACTTCCGACTTCCCTCGACACATAGATGCTCCGACTGCACTCGGCTATGTCCGACTTCTGCGCGAGTACTCGACTACCACGAGTACTCAAACACATGCTGCTAAACTATTTAAATATAAAGATTATGGGTGACACGATGCAACAGTGTCCGGGAGAGAGAGAGAGTGGAGAGGCAGTGGGAGCAGAGTCGAGCGGTGGCGATGAGTCGTGGGTGTCTAGCGAGGAGGCGGCCAGAGTTGAGCGAGGACGCGGCGTGAGAGCTCGAGGGTGAGAAGGCTTCGATGCGGTTGATGCTCAATTCCACACAAATGACGGCCGAGAGCAAAGAATTGCCTCTAGTTGTATAATGTCCTTGGAATTGGTTTTGAAATCATCAATTTCAATTCCAGTGGCAACCAAAACAGCTCCACCCTAGGAATCGAATTCCAATTCTCTGCTTCCATAGCCAAACAGGATTGCTTACTCGTCCTCTGCAGTCTGCAGTAAGAGATAGCAGCGATTGGATTGTTTCTGCGGATCCTGTTGGCTGATGATGAAAGAAAGATAATAATCTCCATGTTTACTTGCCCATTAATTGCTACTAGTAGTCAATGTAGAAAAAACAATCTGCTGTTTGTAACTTGTTTCAGAATTCCTTCAAATAAATCGCACTGAGCTAACTTCTAAATGCAAATGCACACCTTGGACTGAATATCTAGACCTAACCTATGTAACAGGTAGCTATTCTAGAAGCACTGAACCAGCTTCATATTGCGCCAGTTCTTACAATCTTGAACCCATGGACTATCTATCTATAGTAGAACTATGCTCTGGACCATCTAATTTAGTGAATGAACTGCGGGATATGCGACTTGACGAGCTGGTCGGCGAGAGCCTTGTAGGTGGCCTGAGTCGGATGCACCGAGTCGAAGAACATGAACTGCGACGGCGACGAGCACTGCGGCAGCAGGCTGGTGCACAGAGCCCCCATCTCCATCAAGCCGGTTCCGCAGCAGCCGAGGCTTGCTTGGGTGAAACCTGCAAGATATACACAGCAAGAATCAGTATTCAGTTGATGCTGGATGCTTCCATGCATGCAATGCAATGCAATTGATCCCATGATCAGATAGTATCTCACCGTATTTCTGGGGCTGCGTGGCCATGTCCTTGAGCGGGCTGTAGATGTCGACGTACGCGATCTTGGCGCCGGGGGAGGCGGCCTCAAGCTTGGTTAGCATCGTCTGGAGCGCGGCGTTGTACCTCTCCGCCGCCTCGTTCTGCCCCGTGATGCAGCCTCCCGACCCCAGCGGCGGCTGCATCCTCCTGAGGCCCTTCTGCACCGGGAGGCAACCCACCGGCGGCATGCCGGCCACCATGAATCTCCGGGCTCCAAGGTTGTACAGACTCTGCAATTTGTTGTTAGTATATAGCATAGACTGAGGAATTGAGACGAGTAAGAAAGCTATCTATCTGACCTGAATGTAGGACTGGAGCCTGCCAATGAGGTAGTTGTTGTACTGATCGATCGTGGGGAAGTTCACCGCCCGGAACGGCATGAGGTAGTAGTTCATGACGACGTCGTTGGTGCCAGCGGAGAGCACGAACAGGGCCTTTTTGGCGATCTCGGCGGCCTTGGGCGCGCCGATCCGGCTGAGGAGCTCCTGGAAGTCGCTGATCTGCGAGGTGAACGTCGACACCATGGCGTTGTGCGCGGTCATGTCATCGATGCCGGATCCCCCCGACGCGAAGCTGACGCCGGTGGTAGCGTCGGCGTTGGTGAGCCCGCTGGCGTGGTACGCCGGGAGGAGGTCCTTGATGCCGAGCGAAGCGACGATGTAGTCGGTGATGAGCTTGCCGTCCGTGAACCGACCCGTGGCCGCGCCCCCCGGGAAGTCGCGGCCGTAGGGCGCGTGGTCGGCGCGCACCAGCGTAGCGAGGCGGTTGTTGTTGCCCGGGTCCAGCGTGGAGTCACCGAACGCGAACACGGCCGGGATGTCGTGCGCCGCGCTCGCCCCCGGCGTCGCGGCCACAGCCCAAGGGTAGGAGAGGAGGAGGGTGGCGAGGAAGAACGCGGCGGTGGCTAATGCTGGCGCCATTGCTACGTGCAGGCTAAGCTGATGGTGTGCTCGTACGTGGATTGTATCCGTGGTGCTCATGGGCAACGTATGGGGAGCCTTATATAGTGGCGGGGCGGCAAGAGATCAGATGTGTAAAGATTTAAACGACGGTGTCGTTCTGCGTAAGGACATTGGACTGTTCTTGTCCACCTTATCTGGAAAAACGAAAGCGCGCGAGATGATTCAGTTGAAGTGACCAGCACACACACGTTTGTAATTTCCTGCCTCCTTTCAATCGAACTCTACAAGATTCAAAGTGAAGGTTGACGAAGACCAGAGTACAAGGAAAGTTAAAATGCTAGCCCTACTTCTATCTCTATTTTCCGTTTGTGATAACTTCGGGATTACGGGATAGCTAATTCAGCGTTAGCTCTATCTGTCGCTTTGGACTAGTGAAATCGATGGATCTCCAAGTGCCCTACGCGCAAGTAAGATTGGTCGCGCAGGAAAGACAAGGAAGGGAGAGATTAGCTTAATCAGCTCGAAGAGTGTCTTGCTAAGTCCAAACCTGTCCGATGAGCCAAAAGAACAGGAAATATTGCAGGTAACTCTTAGGCCCTGTTTGGATCCCTTCATCTAAAGTTTAGTCACTAAAGTTTAGATCTAAAGTCTCCAAACAGGTGGTCTAAAGTTAGATCTAAACTTTAGCTAACCCCTAAAAAACACTTTACCATTAGTCCACCAAAATGAACTAAAGTGGTCTAAAGTTTTGGGTTCTTAGGCACAAAGACGTGTTTACCCATGCTTGTTGGTCTCTCACCTCCTATTTAATGGCTGACGCACGAAACGAGGAGAGGTAGTATGGTCTTTTTGAAACTTTAGTCCTATCCATTAGTACATGATCCAAACAGGACCTTCGACTAAAGTTTAGTGGCTAAAGTTTAGCCAACTAAAATTTAGTCCAAAACTTTAAATAACTAAACTTTAGACCATGAGATCCAAATAGGGCCTTAATCATGTTGCCAAAGTTTTTACAATGATTGGTACACACGCTTACCACGACCACCAAACCTAGGGTTGTTTCAGGCCAAACTGTGCTTTATCTGCACGATTTTCGTCTAATTTTTGTAAGAGGAGTCTACAATACACAGGAACACAGGATTGCTAGAGTCCTGAAAGAATTCACATGGTTGGTTCTAAATTCTAATCCAAAAATTGGGCCGCTTTTTTCTTCTTTGTCCAACTCAGCATTTGAGAAAAATAGGAGATAACCCAACTAAACCGTTCAAAATCCAACGCCACAAATGTGGCCACCACCGAGCCCCCAAAAGAATCGAAATTAAGCCCACGGCTCGATCAGAACAGAAAAAAAAATCGCCACGGCCCACCACCACTCCCCGCTCTCCACTCCACTCATGGCCTCTCGGAAATTTTTTTGCTTTTTAGCCCAAAATTTAAAAGTTTTTTACATATGGACCCCTGGAGAAAAAATTTGCAAAAATGGACCCTTCACTCGGCGCCAAAGCATATGGCGCCCAGGGTACATGGCACGGCGCCATATGCTTTGGCGCCGTAAATGGCCACGTAGGATCCACAGTGGCATAGCACGGCGTCAAATCACATGGCGTCGTGACGTGTACGTTGGGCGCTAATGGTTGTGGCGCCGTGCTTTGGGACTTAAGCCCGAGCGCGGCCCCCCGGCCCCCCACCCCCTCACTCTGTTCTGCCCAAGCCGAAGCAACCGCCACCACTCCCTTCCCCCTCAAAATCAACTCAAATCCATCCGTTTTTCTCGCGATTTTACTTCCAAATCGAGTAAGCAAGGTGAACCCCCTCCTTTCCCTTGATTTTTTTGCAATAAATATGGATTATTTGAGGTACATTTCGTATGGGAAGATTTGAAACCCTAGATGAAATTACTTCAATTTGGCTCGGTTTTAGGTTGGATTTTCAATAGATATGCGTAATGTAAGAGTAGTAATGTGTATAGATTCGTTTTTAGGGTTGGATTTTTAGAAATACATATGTTTTTAGGGTTTGATTTAGAAATACATATGTTTTTAGGGTTTGATTTAGAAATACATATGTTTTTAGGGTTTGATTTGAGCGAGATTGATGAATGTTTAGATTTAGGGTTTGATTTAGAAATACACATGTTTTTAGGGTTTGGTTTGAGCGAGATTTCTAAATTTTTAGAAATACATATGTTTTTAGGGTCCATTTTAGAAATACATATGTTTTTAGGGTTTGATATAGAAATACATATGTTTTGAGGGTTTGATTTAGAAATAGATATATTTTTAGGGTTTGATTTAGAAATACATATGTTTTTAGGGTTTGATTATTATTTATACATGGTTGTGTTCGGTTTTAGGTTTTTAGGGTTTCATATAACAAATAGGATGATTTCATGTCAACATGGGCAAGATTGTATGTCCACCTAACCCTTAGTAGCTTTGATTATTGTTTATATTTACAAAATTATATTTTTACCACCACCCCTAATTTAGATTTGCATTCTAATTCAAGTGGCAAAGACAACTTATTGTCAATTACACCAAGTTATATATATATATATATATATATATATATATATATATATATATATATATATATATATATATATATATATATATATATATATATATATTAATCATGTTTTATAAATTTCTTATTTGAATATTTCTTCCCATCAGGACGTGGCGATGATACTTGGACTTCCCATAAGGAGACAGCCGGTGATCGGCCCGGCGGTGTCTGAGGGCTGGAGGGCATGTGTGGAGGCCTTCCTGGGCACGCCATTGCCTCCTGCCCCAGATAATGCCAGGCGAGGCCGCGTCTCGAGGGTCCACCTTAGATGGTTGCAGAATACCTTTGGCGAATGCCCTGCTGCCGCGGACGACGCCACAGTGACCTACCACTGCCGCGCCTGGGTCCTGCACATGTTCGGGGCAGTGTTGTTCCCGGACGCCACGGGGGATGCCGCTTCGTGGATGTACATCCACTGCCTCCAGGACTGGGGGGACGCTGGACAGTTCAGCTGGGGCTCGGCGGTCCTCGCATTCCTCTACCGCCAGCTTTGCGAGGCCTGCAGACGCAAGGCGCCCACGTCGACGCTCGGTGGCTGCGTCTTCCTTCCTTATGACATATCATTACTTGCAGAGACTTCGACGTCGCCTCGGTCGGGCGGTAGGTCGGTGTGGTTGCCGCGCACGCACGGACGTCGCATCACCACCGGCGGCCTCCCAGCGCTCGGGTGCCGCTGCAGCCTCGTCGTCACACGTCAGCACGCGCCAGTCCACGAGGAGCTCGTCACGCACTCCGACTTTCAGTCAGGGCGATGACGATGACGACGACGACGAGGCGGAGCAGGATGACGAGGAGGAGGAGCACGAGGACGAGGAGGCATCTACCCACGACGAGATTGGGATGTCGCAGATGCCCGACGCACCATCTACTCAGGCTTCCCAGCGGCCTCGTCGTTCGGCCCGTCCCCCGAGCACGTACACTCCAGGGTCTGATGCCTTGGCCAAGGGCAAGGGTGTAGGAGCCCAGATATTAACATCCGGATTCCTCTGTGATTCCACCGCACTATTCCCTGGATCAGTAGATAGTGCTCACAGATTACAGTTCCGAATATCAAAGTACATATCATGCGGAAGCGTAAATATAATAGTAAACTTACACATGGGCCGATTAGGCCGAAATCAATAAATTGCAGCAGCGGAAGAACGAAGCACACAGGTGAGACCTTCAGGACATGCCCACAGGCAGCCAACTGGAGGTTCGCGACCTAGCCCTTGACATCTTCATCTTCTTTGCCAGCTTGTCCAATCTTGTTGCTGAGGCGAAGTGATTTGATTCCTGAATCTGAATTTTGTCGCAAAAGCGAGCGTGAGCACTCCGACCCCGTGCTCCGCGAGCCAATACACAGAATGCAATTAAATAGTATGCATGGCTTATCAAAGGAAGGCTCGGGTTATTTTATTTTGCGTAGAGTGCTTTTGAATACAATTAATTAAAAAGCCCAATGACTTAGCAATTTTGGAACAAATCATAATGTACAAGGAAATGCATTATTAATATCGATTCAGATTCCATCCACCGTTACATGGCATCTGCACCATATAGCAATTTCTTCAGCGATATAGCCGCTTAACTTACCACTGGGACGACACCCAGGACAATTCCAAACCAGGGCAGTCCTTCGCCCTTCAAGTTTCCCATTCCCAGTTTCCAATGTTTTTAAAACAGAACTATATCCAGTTAAGTTCACATGTCTGCCCATGACCGTGGGCACGGCTATTCGAATAGTTTTGACTCTGCAGTGTTTGTACACTTTCACCACAAGAGACAATCAACTCGTTGCCCCACACGATTCCTTAGACGTGTGGTCGAGCAGACCATCACAGTGACTTTTCAAAGTATCTAGTCCTTTCTTTCATCTCACATTATGGGTGACCGCCCATTTGCGATGGGTCCCATCTGTGCGCGGGATGTTTTCCCCAGACTCTAACGCAGCTCGGGCTCCTACTTCCCGCAACGTTAGGAAAGCGGGAAAACTTCACCCCCCACTGGTGTCCCTTCGGCCCCCTTGCGATAGCATAACCCCATCAATCCACTACCAGTGAGATGAGTCCGGGATTTCGATAAGTTTACTTAGCCAAGTTGTATTTTACAGACTTGTGGTTGTACTGTTTTACACGGGTTGACATGACAAGATTCGGTCCTTAGTGATATCTGGACGGTTTTACCACAAACCACACTCTCGTGCACCACTGCACCATACCCCCGAACCATCCGCCCAGATAAACAAGCAATTTGAGGTTTTTGGGAATATAAAATAACCATATCCAACATACACCAGTCATTACCACCATGACTGCCCAACCAATTTTTCTCAGGATTAAAAGTGATGCTTGGGCACTCTCGCGCCCATGAGTATCTAAACAATACTACGCATGGCATATAATTACGGACTTATTTTCGAAAGGTTATTATTGTAATTTTGCTAGGGCGACAAAGTTCACATAATCAAGTAATCCAAAGGAGGAGTAATATTAGCCGAGCAAGCAATGAGCATATAACTAAATCTTAAATTAAACATGTATTTGCATATAAATAACAGCATGCAATTTGATAATTTAAACCAAAGTAATTTGCAGAAAATGTAGGTTCAACATGATCAAAGTATTGACTCGCCTGGCGCGGTTTACCGCGGTCTTGAGCTCACTCAAAGCTATATCATTTGATGGTCTTGAGCTTCCAGTCTTTATCTTCAACTTGATCTCGATCTCGCTTGATCCATTCATTCTTCGGGACTCCAGTTTCTAACTACGCGACAAACAACTGACCCAGATAAAAGCAAATAACTCAAAAGATCCAAATAAATCCGATTAATTCAAATTGCCGATTTAATTTAATTTATTCATTTATTACGATTTGAGAATAGAAGGATGATTCGGTTTAGTGTGTTGCAAACACAGCGGCAGCTGGATTTGAGTGAGAGGACGAGTTATCTGAATAGCTTTACCGTGAGGGAAAATTCTAGGATAATAAGAGATCAAAAGGGAGGAAGTATCTACATGAGTTATTTACTTTGGAAAAGAAGTGGCCCAGCGTAGCCGATTGGAGAAAGGCGATGTTCGATCTTTTTATTACTAACCTCTTTTATTATTTTTGTATTTATCAAGGAAGTTCCATGAGTCGGGTTAGACCTATGTATCGAAGTATGAGTCTGACTGGGTATGTATTCCTTGCAACTCAGGTTATGATAAAGGCAAACTGGACTGATGGATGAGATCTGTACTTATTCTATAAATCTTTTAGTCAAAGGTATTACAACACTTGGACATCTTTATTAAGTTTTAGAATAATCTCGGATATAGGCCTTTACTTACTAATTAGATTAAGATAAATAGCAAAGGCTCAATATTCATTCATATATGGTAGTTGATTAAATTTAAATCTCTAATAATCCCATTATCATATTTTATGTATCTTCATTCATAGCTAGGCCAAATTTAGGTTGAATTAGGATCCACTCACATGAGTCCTAACTTGTTATATATGCAATTATGCTCAATACTATTACTAAAGCTAGTGTTAAGATTTAATTAATGGCACTATTATTAGCTTGCTCATACTTTAGCTACTATTACGCTTAACTTTATTTCTAATTTTTAGTTTAAGCTTAGCAATTTGCGCAAGGCTTGATATGTATCATTTTATGTGACCCTAATTACATGGCATAGCTCAATTTGAATTAGTATTCATTTGGGGTACAACTCCTAGCTTGTTATTCCATGCTTGACGTTATTAGTTGTTAAACCTACTGTAGGGTTTATTTACGGGCACCATTATCTTATTATCTATGCTTTAGTTATTGTCAAACTTAGCTTTATTTATTTATTTATTTATCTATAATGGCTGGTTATGACAATTATTAATCATACATTCTAATTTTCATGCAAGGGTAATCTTTATTAAATCTGGGACATTTAATCAAAGTCATAATGCCTTTATCAATATCTTTAATTAATAATAAATCTTTTAAATAATCAATCAAACCATAAATTTAATCATATATGAGCTAATTCAAATTTAAATATTTAAATAATCCCATTTACATTCTACTTGAATTTTATTAGCTTCTCTAAATTATTCCCTAATTTTTCATGATTTTTATCAATTAAAATGAGCTGCAAAAAGTAGAATAAAATGTGGAAATAAGGGTGCTGTCGGCCGGATTTGAACCCGGGACCTGTGGGCTAACGAGCGGATGGCTAGCCAACTGGGCAACGGCCCTCATGCGAAATAGAAGGGGTGAGGGCTGTTTACAGGGTGCGCGCGCGGGGATGGCTCGAAACAGAGCAGGCCGGCGGTGCTCGGTGCGGGCCTGGCCGGCGGCAGGCGGCGGCCGGGGAGGCTGGGGCAGCCGGCAAAGTGGAACCGCAAGGAAGTGAGGAGGCTTGTGGGGAGGTGGCGCGGCCCGGAACGGTGGCGAGGTGAGCGGGCGACGGTGCGATGCGACCGGCGGCGAGGTGCGCTCGGGGCGGCGACGCCGGCGGGGAGGAGGGCGGCGATTGGCGAGGGCGTAAGCGGGAGAGGGGCCAGTGGAACTCACCTAGGTGATGGGCGTGGCCCGAGGGGAGCCGAGGCGGGCCGGCGACGTGCACGGCGGCGGTGCGGGGAAGGTCACCGTGGCCGGCTCGCTACGGTGAGGGGGAGAGCTAGGTGGTGCTCGGGGAGGCTTGGCGGCGACCTGGGGATGCTCCCGGCGAAGGTAATCGAGCCGAGGTGCTGTGGGCAGTAAACGGAGGCGGGGGCGGCGGGTTTGGTCGGCGACGGGGAAGAAGGGCCATACGGCGAGCTCTGCACGAAGTTCTCCAATTAAGCTTGAGGGGAGGTAGAGGGGGAGCAGGCGCATGCCGTGGCGCGGTCATCTCGGCCGGAGCTCTGACGAGTGGTCGGAATGGCGAGGAGGCGGCACGGCGGCCCACGGGCGTGGGGCGCTCGGCTTGGGGAGGGACTGAGGAAATGGAGGGGGAATGGCACGGGGAGCTGTGGGAGGAGACAGCTTGGGTCTTCTTAAATGCGAGCACGCGCGCGGGAAAATGAGGCCGGGCGCGGCGGCATGGCCGGCACGACGCGACGGAGGCGACGTGCGGTGCGGGGGCATGACGCGCGCGACGCGATGGAGGGGACGGGAGCAGGCGTGTGGGAGAAACCGGGGGCGACGGCGGGGAAGACCGTGGGCAACGGCAGTGCATGGATGCCACGTGGAGGGAGGAAGCTGAGCACAGCAGAGGAGGCGCGAGCGCTCTGGGGAAGAAAGGAAGAAAGAGAGGGAGGGGGAAGCGGTCCCGCGCGGCAGAGGAGGGAAGAGGTGCGGGATGGAGCTGGGCCGGGCTGACTTCGGTTGGCCTGGCTCCCTCCTGTTTTTTTCTTTTTTTTAAGCATTTGTACACATATATACATATATGTATCTATATATATAATTCAAGTTTTATTTGCTCTTTTTCTTGTTCCCCCTAGATTTCTGTATTTATTATTTTCTTAACATTAATTTCATATGTGCCAATTTCTTATTAAATGTGGCTATATATATATATATATATATATATATATATATATATATATATCCATGAATGTTGGCATTTTTAACTTGCTTGTTTTTGTGCTATTTAAACTATATTTTTTTTAGAAATGAGATTTTATATTTAAACCCAATTCCTTCCTTATCTTTTATGGATCATCTTTTCAGATTCTCATTTTAAATTCTAATCCTCCATTATTAAACATGTTTGTTCCTTCTTGCTCCTTTTAGCATTTGAAATCTTCACCAAATCTTTCAGAAAAATCCACAACTCCAAATTCAAATGAAATACATTGCAAGATTAATTCAAAATCTCCTCATTTTCAAATTTTCAAATTTTGGGATGTTACAAACCTACCCCCCTTAAATGAATCTCGACCCCGAGATTCCGGTAGAGTAGAAAGAAAGGGGTGGGGTTACATTTGCTAGCAATGGGTTTCGGGGTATTGCTTGACATATAGTTCCCTAGCTCCTCGGGGAGACTAAGATCTGCACATTAGGGGTTAACACGTGGAGAAGTCAAAAGGGAAGAGAGAAGCCTTGTTCTTATGGATAAGTCGTGGACTTCCAAATACTTGCTCTTTGACGTTGTTGTCTTCATGTCGTCATGGAATTGAGCATCGTCTATTGGACATATGGTTGTAGAATTTCCTTATTAATAGGTGGTTAGCAATGGTCTGTGCCGTAGGGGTAAATAGAAGGGGAGAGGACCTGCACTTAAAGGAGGCAAAAAGGAAGGGAGGAGATCTTTATTCTTCTGGAGAGGTCGTCATCTTCAGGGTGCTTGCTCCTTGATTTTGCCGTAGTTTTTCGACATTATATCTTGTAGTGCTACCCCCCTTAAATAAATGATGATTATCAGGATTCATCCATTGTACTCTAGCTGCCTTGGTCATCACGAGATTGGCGGGTGGTCTTCTTCACAGTGATATTGTTTTCCTTAAATATTGGAAGGTTGCAGAGTCTCCACATCTTCTTGATTGCACTGATTTTGGGTTACTTGTTATTTCGTTCCTTTATATTCGATGGGGTTTTCAGAAAAGGTGAGAGGGAATAGCATGAGAGGAGGATTAAATCGCGGAGATAAGGTGTTCCAATCCATTTATCTTTAAAGGAAAATACCCCGGAAACTGAGGTGATACAGAACCACACAAATTTTGAAAGCAAGCTTTTCCTGTGACTGCGAAATAGGACGCCCAAGGGCAAGAAGGCAGTGCACAGAGCCAAATAAAGTCTTGCAACAATACAACGTCTACTCGGGGAGCACACCTAATGGGGCACCGGGTTTATCTGCGTAGTCCGTTCAGAACGAAACCACCTTATCTTCACGAACATCTTCGACGTTCCACGTTAGATTTTTAGAGCGAGGGTACGAGAAGAGGAACAAAATTTTCCTTTTGTAATTAATAGAAAGAAGTGAAGAGTATTTGGGGTGGTTTCATTGGTTTTAGCACTCTTTTTTTTTAAATGATCCTTATGGCAAAACAGATTTTTTTTAAGATATCCTAATCTCTTCCAATGCTCAACTATCCATCACTGAATCAATTCACTCCCATATGAGTTTTTTTTAGTACATAAGGCTTAGAATCCAACGGCCTTTATGATTTAACTTCCACTTTTGCAACCTGCACTTAGGCTATCTTTCTCCATTAATTGTTCAGGGTATTACTGCCATCTAAAACTCCAAACAGCGAAGGAGATTATTTATTTTGTTCGATTCACCAAACAGCAGAGGAGGCGCGAGCGCTCTGGGGAAGAAAGGAAGAAAGAGAGGGAGGGGGAAGCGGCCCCGCGCGGCAGAGGAGGGAAGAGGTGCGGGATGGAGCTGGGCCGGGCTGACTTCGGTTGGCCTGGCTCCCTCCTATTTTTTTTCTTTTTTTTAAGCATTTGTACACATATATACATATATGTATCTATATATATAATTCAAGTTTTATTTGCTCTTTTTCTTGTTCCCCCTAGATTTCTGTATTTATTATTTTCTTAACATTAATTTCATATGTGCCAATTTCTTATTAAATGTGGCTATATATATATATATATCCATGAATGTTGGCATTTTTAACTTGCTTGTTTTTGTGCTATTTAAACTATATTTTTTTTAGAAATGAGATTTTATATTTAAACCCAATTCCTTCCTTATCTTTTATGGATCATCTTTTCAGATTCTCATTTTAAATTCTAATCCTCCATTATTAAACATGTTTGTTCCTTCTTGCTCCTTTTAGCATTTGAAATCTTCACCAAATCTTTCAGAAAAATCCACAACTCCAAATTCAAATGAAATACATTGCAAGATTAATTCAAAATCTCCTCATTTTCAAATTTTCAAATTTTGGGATGTTACAAAGGGAAAGGCCAAGAGGCAGTGAGAGTGACTATTTTGTGCGCTGAGACGTGTTATGTAATGTTTTGAGACTTTTGATAGTTATATGATGTTATGTGATATTTTTAGACTTTTGATAATTATGCGATGTTGTCATTTGAGTTGTTCAGATGTTTTTATGTGTGAATGTATATGTATGTGTGTATATGCATATGTTTTGCAGAAAAAACAGCAAGGTTTGCTGTTTTTTCTACAGGTGAAGCTAGCACGGCGCCAGATCCTTTGGCGCTGAGAGGTTTATATACGGCGCCAGGGTCTTTGGCGCCTCTTGCGGCGCCAAAGAATATTGCACCGTATATAAACCTTTCGGCGCCGAAGAATCTGGCGCCGTGCTAGCTAAATATGGCGCTAGAAGATTTGGCGCCGTGATAGCTGGACTTGCACTGCAAAGTTCGGGTTAAGTCCCAGAGCACGGCGCCACGATTGTTAGCGCCCAACTTACACGGCACGGCGCGATGTGATTTGGCGCCGTGCTATGCCACCGTGGATCCTACGTGGCCATTTACGGCGCCAAAGCATATGGCGCCGTGCCATGTACCCTGGGCGCCATATGCTTTGGCGCCGAGTGAAGGGCCCATTTTTGTAAATCTTTTCTCTAGGGGTCCATATGTAAAAAACTTTTGAATTTTGGGCTAAAAAGCAAAAATTTTACGGCCTCTCGCCCACCGCCTCCTCCCCGCCCATGCCTCACCCGTCCTCCCTCTTCCTCCCGCGCCTCCTGCCGCTCGGCTCCTCCCTATGCCGTCGCGGTCGCAGCTGCCTCCTCTCCGCGCTACCCTCCCCGTCTCCGGCACCGTCCCTGCCCTCGCGCTCACAGCGAGTCTGCACCGCGCCACTCGAGCACGAGCCTGGGACCGCCCCATCCCACGAGCAGCCGCACGCGACCTGGAGGTCGCGCGCCTCACGTAAAAAAGTATTTGCCTTTCGGGAAAAGCAATCAGCACTGCCGCGTCTCCTAACACGTCCTCAATGAGCTATGCACTGGCTTGTCAAAATAATTAGCTACACACTCTTAATTTTGAGCAACGACTACGAGAATGAGCTTCTACAATGAGGGACTGAGATGAGCGATGTTGAACTGCGAGAAATTCGTATTTATGGCCGAGTGAAAAGGAAACCCGGTGTGTGCACCCTGTAAATTAAGGACTCCTTGTCAATGAGCAGCACTTCGAACGAGGGGAAATGATATGGTAACACTGACAAATGTGCAGACGAGGGAGCGAGCAAAAGGGACAGTACAGACATAACGACATTAGTGCGGACAAGGAAGCGTGTGAGAGGGGACAATACGGACAGAGTGACAATTGTGTGAAGGACGCAGCGAGAAAGAAAAGATAGCAGCAATGAGCTGACATATGTGCGAAGGACAGAGGTCAGGCACTGCAAAAGATGCTTGAGCATTGCTAATTTCACGATTAAATCAATATGAATTAACATGCAAATTCAAAGCACATAAAATTTCTAAAAATCACATAAAATTTTGTAATTTTTGGAGCTCGTTTGATGTATGTAACAACTTCTACAAATATCAAAATTGTACGAATTTTTTAGCAATATTTGCAGCAAATAAAATTGCCAAAAAATTACATAGTCAAGTACGTTGTGTCGAGAGACTGCACATAAAATTTTGTAATTTTTCATTCTCATTTGCTATATTTGAAAAATTAAACAAATAATATACAAAAAAATTAGGGCAGGTAATTAAACCGATTTAATCACCTGTCGTCTGGCCATGAGGTGGCAGGCAGCTGCCGTCTAGTGGTGGGGCGACAAGCTGCCTGCCATCCAGTGATGAAGCGGTAGGTAGCCTACCATCCGCTGGCGGAATGGCAGGGCCTACGTATCCGCTCTGCAGCATTGCCATCCGACCACCGGGCGGCAAAAATGCCATTTTTGGCAATACGATCGGTATAGTACTATTTTCATAAATACGGGTGCAAACAGTGCTAAATATGTCAAATACTCATATGTATTATAATATATTTATAGACCTGTATTGACAAAAGTCAAAGCGAAAACAAACCCAACCAATTGCTCCGCACCGCAGATTCTGAGAAGATTGGTGTGGTGCCCTCAATCCCGGTCTACAAATCCTTCTAAAAAAATCACGGTCTACAAATTCCGGTCAGCAAAATGCGCTCCTCTTAGTCAGCCGTACATCTACATCCGCGTCGTACACATGTTGGTGACTGGTGAGCTGCCATCTCAAAGTCTAGCATCTTCCATTCAAGTTCGCAAAAAGGAAACTTCCATTCAAGTTCAACAAAAAAAAATTTTTCCATTCTCAAGTCACGAACTCGCCGTCGAACCCGTACAATTATTAACCACCTATGGTTAGTTAACCTGCACAATTAATCGCAACCCAAACAGTACGTCACGTTACAAATCAGCCATATAAAGCGCCGTACGCGCGCGGCCTCGTATTCCATTCGCGCCTCCTCCGGTCCTCCCGCCCGGCACCGGCACCGGCACGTACGTGCTTGCTGCCTTGCTGTACCAACGCGAGTGATACGTGCGTGCCGCGCGCGCGCGCGGGGCGAGATGGCGGCCGCCGGCGCGTACGCGACCAACCCCCCGGCCGTGCCGGAGTGGCTGAACAAGGGCGACAACGCGTGGCAGCTGACGGCGGCGACGTTCGTGGGCATCCAGTCCATGCCGGGGCTGGTGGTGCTGTACGGCAGCATCGTGAAGAAGAAGTGGGCCGTGAACTCGGCCTTCATGGCGCTCTACGCCTACGCATCGTCGCTGCTGGTGTGGGTGCTCGTGGGGTTCCGCATGGCGTTCGGCGAGCGGCTGCTGCCGTTCTGGGGCAAGGCCGGCGTGGCGCTCTCCCAGGACTACCTGGTCGGCCGCGCGGCGCTCCCGGCCACGGCGCACGGGGCCACGCCGAGCACGGAGCCCTTCTACCCGGAGGCGACGATGGTGCTGTTCCAGTTCGAGTTCGCCGCCATCACGCTGGTGCTGCTCGCCGGCTCCGTGCTGGGCCGCATGAACATCAAGGCCTGGATGGCCTTCACGCCGCTCTGGCTGCTCTTCTCCTACACCGTCGGCGCCTTCAGCCTCTGGGGCGGCGGTTTCCTCTACCACTGGGGCGTCATCGACTACTCCGGCGGATACGTCATCCACCTATCCTCCGGCATCGCCGGCTTCACCGCCGCCTACTGGGTATGTACCTTCCGTTCCTACTTCCTACCTTCGCCGCCCGTTTTCTTTTCCTTTGATGTCCTTGTCCTTATGGTGGCGTCACTCGGTTGTGAGCTGTCCGGCGACTTCACTGTTCCGGCGGCTGGGGTTCGGCTAACGTGTTAGGCAGTGTCCCTGTTAGTTTGACCCAAAAATATGGATTCCTCGTTGGGGTGACTACTGTGGGAATGCATGCATCACTGCACCTGCACTACATGTCTACAAGTTCATAATAAGAGGTACAGGTATAGTACAATGTTTAGACTAGAAATTACTGCATGTTCAAAGTCATCTTGGAAGATTTCTATAATATAAGTCACCTTGGAACATTTCCCAAAAAAAAGTATCATGGATGCATCTAGCTGTAGATTTTTTTTCTTTGGGCAGTCACATGATACAAGTATATTGCCGATAGCTTATGCATGTTTTAGGGTCTGTTTGAATTGTTGCCCTAACATGCTAAACTAAAATTTTAGTAATACCTTAATGATTTGGCTAGCATGTGGATTGATGCCAAATTATTAGCGTTCTCCAAAAAAAATTAGCAACACCAACGCAAAGCAAGGGTAATTCTTGGGTGAGCAATTTCCTCACCAAAATTTTGGTTTGGCAGAATACTGAGGTGGCAGCAGCTGATTGGTTGCATTAATTGCACACAGTTTTTTATTAACAAACTTCAAATAATAGTATCTCCTAAACCATGTATCTGATTTGTGATCCGTTTAAATTGTTGTATTTTTTGCAATTTAATCAACAAAACAAGATACATATTGGCTATATTTTAGTGCAAAAAATTAGATACCATATAGAACCCACGTGCTTGCTATACTCATATCCGGAGAAATTTTAGCAATCTTTATAGCTATTGGTATGGTTGCAATCCAAACATATCTACTTTGCCAAAGTTTTGGTCATGCCCGTATCACCAAAATTTTGGTTTGGCTACTGGGGCACAATTCAATCAGACCCTAAAGCATTGGGTATTTTCTTTTTAGTTTTTAAAATCTGCTTTTCGATTTTTTACATTAACTATCTTTTAAACGAAGTGTCTTTTCAAAATGGAATTTATAAGTTGGTTGTAGTATACACTGTAGCAACTTCATTTATATTGATCAAAACCGTACATGAGTTTCTAATACTCCACTCGCTCTTATGAACAGTCTAAAAGTTATAAAGTATAGTCAAAAGTCATAAGTAAAAAGAATAGCACATGGAACGTGTGAACAATTTGGATGGTGTCTCGTTCGCTCCGGCTGGTGGGCGGCGGTGATGGTGGCCGATGGAATAAAGAGAGATGGATTTCGTACGAGGCAATGACTATTATTTCACCCCCAAAATTAAATATCTGGTTCATCGCATTTATGATATCTAGTGGTGGTACTTGTCGGGTTATCCAATTGGTGAGGCACCTGTGTTGCATGTGACAAAGTCAAAAATTGAGTGGGAATGGAAGCTCTCGCTTCCTCTAAAAAAGTCACAAATTAGGTGGGTTTATTTCTGGATTTTAGTTAGTTTGGTTTATTTGTATATTTTTCGTTATTTGACTATATGACCTCTAAAAAGTGAACCCACGTGGGGAATAAAAAGATCTTAGCATGAAAATAATCTACAAAGAAACTTAATAATAATCAACTTTCACCGTGCAGCATGCATATGCACATTGGGATGCATGGATGGCTGCTTACTAATCACTGTTAATTATTACTTATCGCTGACAGGTGGGTCCAAGGCTAAAGAGCGACCGGGACCGGTTCTCCCCGAACAACATCCTGCTGATGATCGCCGGCGGCGGGCTGCTGTGGATGGGCTGGGCCGGGTTCAACGGCGGCGCGCCGTACGCCGCCAACATCACGGCGTCGGTGGCCGTGCTCAACACCAACGTCTGCGCCGCCACGAGCCTCCTCATGTGGACCTGCCTGGACGTCATCTTCTTCGGCAAGCCGTCCGTCATCGGCGCCGTCCAGGGCATGATGACCGGGCTCGTCTGCATCACCCCCGGCGCAGGTACAAAACATCTCCATTATTTTCCTGCTCACCTGGCAAAGTACACCTGTACGTTGCTCCGTACAGACCACAGATACTGATGGATTGCGTACGAGATGCCGGTAAAAATGGCATCCAGTAAATGCGTCCCTAATTGGTTTCGATCATAGTGAGGTCGTAGGATTTGACGTGTCGGGTCTCGATTAATCGGAGTGTACGAACAAAAAAATTCAAAATTGGACAGCGGAAAAACTAGCAGTAGTTAGCCAATCATGGCGGGCCCGTACGGAAATAAATCCACGTAACAAGACTTGCTTAGCAAGTTCGCCACTTGTCGCTGCTATTCTAGAGACCATATTACGCGACTTAAGGTGCGTCGTGTGTTTGTTAATTACTATGGCTGACATTGACAGGAACTTGCTCTCAAAAATTTGTGCTACTAGCTGACCAGAACGCCCAAAAGAAGTCGTAGGTGGAATATCGGGGGTTTTTTATTTTTAAAAGCTGTTTTTAATTTTTTTTATAGTAATTAGATTTTAAATATAGTGTTTTTTAAAGATGGAGTCTACAAGATTATTATAGTACACACTATACCAACTTTATTTATATTAGCTAAAATCATACAGAAGTTTCAATTACTTTATACATTCTCTCACAAATAGCCCAAAAATTATAAAATACGGCCATAAGTAAAAAAGAGGCTCGTTATGTTTGGACTAGTCTGCAAATAATGATGTTGCAATAGAAAAAACATATCTTCGTGCTCTGAGATCTAGATTTATTTGGAACTCGCAATCCGGTGTGTAGCCGGATTTATTTGAAAATCAGAAGGTTTTTACCATAAATTATGTTTACCATTTAGGGATCGACCAACGATTTGGTTATTTTACATGCGCAGGGCTGGTGCAGACCTGGGCGGCCGTAATCATGGGCGTCTTCGCCGGAAGCGTCCCATGGTTCACCATGATGATCCTGCACAAGAAGTCGGCGCTGCTCATGAAGGTCGACGACACCCTCGCCGTCTTCCACACCCACGCCGTCGCGGGCCTCCTCGGCGGCATCCTCACGGGGCTCCTCGCCACCCCGCATCTCATGGCGATCGAGTCCCCGGTGCCCGGCCTCCGCGGCGCGTTCTACGGCGGCGGCATCAAGCAGATCGGCAAGCAGCTGGCCGGCGCGGCGTTCGTGATCGTGTGGAACCTGGTGGTCACCACGCTCATCCTGCTCGGCATCCGGTTGTTCATGCCGCTGCGGATGCCCGACGAGCAGCTCATGATCGGCGACGACGCGGCGCACGGGGAGGAGGCCTACGCGCTGTGGGGCGACGGCGAGAAGTTCGACGCGACGCGGCACGACGTGTCGAGGTCGGGCGGTGGGGACAGGGAGGGCTCGGCGGAGCAGCGGCTCGCCGGCATGGGGGCCAGGGGCGTTACCATCCAGTTGTAGGCGGCGGCGCGCGCGGGAGGATCGAGATCGTGCTGGCTGGTGTTCGATCGATCTGTCGTGTTCGCGCCTCTGGTTCTGTAGTGTTGTAAAAGTATTTTAACTGCAGGGTTCAGCCAGTGTAAATTGCTGTTGTAAATTGAGTTCATCTTTTTGCAACTTTGGTAGTGAGGATGGCTACTTTGTAATAATATATTAATCCGTGGAAGATTTTGTACGTGTAGCCAGAGCAGTAAGCAGGAACAATGCGAAAAGTCGAGTTGTGGATTGCTATTCAGCACAAGGACGCTCCCACCTTCCACCCTATGCGGTGTTTAGTTCGTACCACAATTTAGCAAATATAAATTAGCCAAGTTTAACATTATTAGGCTAGTATTTTGTTCTTTTTCTAACTTGTGGCGCGCCATAATTTCTTACACTACGCTATATGTCATCGCGCGTCATAGAGAGAAAAACTAGAAAATTTAATCTAGGAACAAACTAGAGAAATCAAAAATTACATATAAAAAATTAACGGGATCTCCGCACACTCGATACCGTTGAAGAGGATCACTGGGTCTCCACACACTCGATGCTGAAACGGGTCACCACACACCTGACACTGGAGATGAGGGAAGGGGACAGACGATGTGTAGTGGGCATTTTTCTTGGGCTCTACCAGCGTTCTGCGTAGCTACTTATGTTGTAATAGGCCGTCCATCCAAGCCATGCATTGCGAGAACTGAACTAAGAAGTGTTTTCACTCACTTTCATCAGCTTCACGGCAAGAATAGAATATATATGAATGTCTACGACGCAATGCCCATAAAAATGAGCTCATATCGGTACTAGGGACAGACCCTCCTATGTAGCGAGGCATGGCGGCTGCCACAGCTCCCCCCCCCCCCCCGGTGTTCCCCTCCCAACGCAAGGTAGAAGACAACCTTGTTCATCTGTTCACTCATCGTGGTGGCCATCATTGCTCACAACACCTTCGAGTTTGGAATTTGTTGCTACTCCGCCACCTCGATGAGCTACTAGCTGAACAGTTCTGGAATGAATCTGGTACCAAATATTACATTCCAATAGACAAATCAGAATGGCATCTAGAATAATATTGATAATTTTGCTTTGACTACCATAAGTGTGTGTACTACTTGCTTAGTGGCTACGCAAGAGTTTACACTATGCTTAGCAGCCAATTGGACTGGGACTCTGCCTAGTTAAAATTTAGTCTTGGATATTAGTACTTACATTTTTCTGAAAAAAAAAGTTGCTACTTACATGACATTGCATAAGCGATAGCTAGTGTATTATAATCACAAAGGTGTGAAACACAACCTGACCTTTTCTTCTCAGCTTCCAAAGGCTGTTTTTTACGGTAACTAGATTTTAAATGGAGTATATTTTCAAAATAGAGTCTATAAATTGATTGTAGTACATACTATAGCAACTCATTTATACTGGCTAAAACCGCATGCTAATTTCTGTTACTCATTCTTTCTCACGAACAACCCAAAAACAATAAAACACAGTCACGAGACAAAAGCCGAAGCCAAAAAGAACATACCCATACAAGGCACACTACGAAACAGGGCTAGTACGTACCCCTTCATGGCCCCATGACCTTGTCCTTGGTCACCTGCAATCAAGCACAATATCCCGTACGTTGAAAACTCTTAAAATACATCACTTAGATATAGGTAGCCGTGAGAATATTCTACGCTTGCCTTGTTGCCGAGGTGTGTCGAGGGCGTGAGCTTGAAATGGATGCGGTGGACGCGGGAGGGCAGGATGGGCCCACACCACCCGGGCTGCTTCTAGTTGTTGACACCCGCCTGGATACCGCCGTACTCACGGCCGGACTCCGGAGGCGCCCTCCCTCCCGAAGAAGCCTCCAGGAGGCCCTTGGCGGAGGGCAGGATGTTGACGATGATCCAGTGTGTCCATAAAGATAGGCCCCTCCGGGTCAGGCGCATTGATGTCTTGCATGACCAGAGCCAGCAAGCATGTGCCATCGGGCACCCCGTACCACTCGAGCAGCGGCGAGATGTCCTTCTTGGCACCCTGCCCCTCCAGCCTATTGGAAATCTCTCGAGATTTCTCACTCTTTCTTTTGTATTTTGTATCTCTCTTAAGAGACAAATACAAACTCACAGGAGACAAATGACTTACTGCAAATGACTCATCTATTCTATTCGATTAAGATGCTTTAAATAGATATAACTGGCCACACATGCAGGCTGCTTACCCACTACTAACAATCACGCGCTTAACTCCTGAAATTCCTCCACGACCAGCATGACTCAATCCTCTAACTACTTATTGACTCAGGCTACAACCGCTACTACGATCGTCACTCGGTCGACTGCTTCTCTGACTACGACCACTACTGTAGCAACTAGTCGAGTACGACTAAACACAGTCTTATGACCACACATAGCCTTACGACCACACGCTCGACTCCGATGACTAAACACAGTCATACGACCACACGCTTGACTCCAACTGCTATAGACGAATACTCGGACATATGACTTTCAACCACAGCCACTTATGACCATTGTAGTTTATATGACCACTACAGTTCACGACTACATCCACTCACAACTGCCATAGGAGTACTCAACTGCCACAAGTACTCGAACACACACCGCTAAACTACTTATATGTCAAGATTATAACCAATAGTTTCCCCCTAATCTTGACACGTCCCGCTCCATTCAAAGAAGAGCTGGTTTGTCATCACTTCGCGCTTCATATAGAAGTGCTTTCTTATCCTTCTCTTTCACAAGACACTTATAAGAATAATGCCCAACTCTTCAGAATCAAAGTAACGCACCTTGCTTTTATCTCTGCGCCCATATTCTCCGTGTCCTCGACCGCAACCACTCCCTCGCCTTCACGATGAGTCACCTTCCCTTACCATGAGAACCTACTCTTCCGTGTGTGTCTCACGCCCTTGAGGTGCTCCTCTGCGCCTTTAGGGACCCGATGACATCTTTCAAAGTCATGCTATTAATCTCACCAAATAACTCCATGGATGAAGCAATATTGATAAACTTGTCGGACACTGCTCACAGCAGCTTCTTCATGACATACTTCTCTTCTATCTTCTCTCCAAGCTCTCGGATCTGACCAACAAGCAGCGTGATCTTTGCAGCGAAATCGGCCACCGAATCTGCATCACGCATGTTGAGGTTTTCAAACTCCCAACACATAGTTTGGATCCTCGCCTCCCTGACACGCTCAGTGCTCATGTGCATGGAATGCAGCGTTGTCTAAACTTCAAGGGAGGTGTCCTTCTCTGCAACCTGCATCAACGTTTCATCGTTGAGCCCCGGGAGATAATTGCCAAGGCCATCTGATCCTTCTTCTCATCGACCACCTTGGTCGAGCTCTTGGGATCAACTTCATCCCACACACCATGAGCTCTCATGAGGATTTTCATCCTCATAGCTCATGCCGCATAGTTTGTCCTCGTCAGCTGTGGGTATTAGAGCCTCACCGTGGCCGAAGCCGCCGCTCGCAGTGGCGCCACTTGACGAGCTATCACCATGCGGTGTCATCTTCGGCATCACTTGGGACCATACCACGCTCTGATAACAACTGTTGGAAATCTCTTGAGATTTCTCACTCGTTTTTCTGTATTTTCTATCTCTCTCAAGAGACAAATACAAACTCACAGGAAATAAAAGACTTACTGCAAATGGCTCATCTATTCCATTCGATTGAGATGCTTTAAATAGATACAACCGGCCGCACATACAAGCCACTCGCCCACTACCAACGATCATGCACTTAACTGCTGAAATTCCTCCATGATTCGCACGACTCAGTTCTCTAACTACTTATTGACTTAGGCTAGAACTGTTACCACGACTGTCACTGGGTCGACTGCTTCTCCGACTATGATCGCTACTATAGTAACCTGTCGAGTACGACTAAATACAGTCTTACGACCACACACTCTATTTCCGATGATTAAACACAGTCTTACGATCACACCTCAATTTCCGATGATTAAACACAGTCTTACGACCACACGCTCGACTCGGACTGCTACAGATGAGTACTCAAACACATGACTTTCGATCACAGCCACTCACGACCACTGCAGTTTATATAACTGCATCCACTCAAGGTTACCACACGAATACTCGACTGTCACGAATACTCGAATACACACTGCTAAACTATTTATACTAGCTAAATGCCCGTACGTTGCTACGGATTTTTAAAAGAATACACGGGTGGTAAAAATTTTTAGAATATGCATACAAACATGTTCTAAAAGGCAAGACGAATCAGGGGTATAATTCAAATAATGATGAGTTAATTTTCATCAGTTTCTAACTATATAAATTTCACAGATTTGCATCAGCAAGAAAGATAGAGCATATAATAAATTATACAGTTCAAGCAGGAGGGGATGGAGGCGAGAGAGGTCAGGTAGAAGAGGAGGTGGGAGATGGTAACTGTTGATGGAAGTGGAGAGGAGTGGTTAGATATAAGAGAGAGGGAGAGGGATGTTAGATAGATGATAAGATTTCAGTATTTAGATTGAACGGTTAAGAAGGGAGAAAGAAGAATGCATTAATCGCTAACTCAAACTTATTAAATAGTAAAGATATTAAGATTGTAACTAACTCTGTAGTGCCGCGGCAGTCGCCCGTCGTGCGCCGCGATCGGGTGCGACACCAGCCTCAGGCTCTCGTGCCTCGTGCGCCATCGATCGCCCTCTGCCTCTGCTCTGCTCGCGCCGTGTGCTGAATGCTCGTGACGAACACGCCTAGATTGTTCTAGTTGTGAGCTTGACGTACGGCGAGACCCGCGCGCGCGTGGAGAGAGCAGGATGGGCCGGTGGCGTTCGGCGGACCCGTGGCGCGGCGGTGCAGGGGTACGTGGAGTCGTGTCGTGTTTTCCAGAGGAAGATTTGAGAGGCTGCCCGTTTGATTAGCACACTTGTTAATCGTCAATCTTTCTTGGTCTGTCCAGATGTCTCGCGCGCTCGCCTTTTCGGGCGGAGGAAAGTGATGCAGGGTTGGCTCTCTTCCTAGCGCCAAACTTGTGAATGGGCCAACACATTGAGCCAGTCCTACTCCAGTTGGACTCGTCTCATGACCGTCCGTGCCAGGCCGAACTGGAGCACGGCGAGCACCATAAGGCGCAGTTTGTGTTGGCCTTGATTGGGCGACATCACGGCCTGTCTACATGGAAGTTGGGCAGCGGTCCAGTTTCAGCGGGGCAGGTTGGAACGGCCCGAGTAGGTCCGGTTAAACACCGGCCGGGTTTTTTTTTAAGGTGACTTATATTTGTACCGTTTATAGTAACTAGTTTTTAAATGATATATTTTTTAAGTCAGAGTTAATAGAAAAATTATAGTAAAAAATATACTGATTTTAACTGTGCCGGCCAAAATCACATGCGACCATTTCACTCTGTATACTGTCTTTTATGAATAGCAAGAATTTAAATATTTAAACTATAAACCATAAGAATATACGAGTCAGTTTGCACACGGCCGTGCATGTAGTAGGGGGCATGGTGCCACGGTTGAGTGGCGCCGCTGAAGACCTGGTCCCTACCATGGTCAGACAGCGTGGCACTTCGCGGATCCCGCCATCTGCTGTGATAGACCAACCTGTGCCACGTTCATCGGTGCCGTTGTGACCAGATGCTATCACGGTAGGAGCCACTTGTCGGCTACTGGTTCTTCATTGCTAGTAAGAAGACTAAATTTATAATTTAATATTATATAAAACTAATTTTAAAATTAAGATAACACAGGGCCAAATAAAAAATATGCCTATTTTACACCCTAAACAGCGATACATCGATACTCGAGGCGCACGTAAGTCGTCAGATCAACCACTCAACCATTCCATCGTGCAGCAGTGGTCACACGATCTTTGGCATCAGATTAGGGTTGGCAATGGGGCTCATCCCCGACGGGACCTAATCCCCGTCCCCGATCCCCGCGAAATTAAAATTCCCCGAACCCCGGCCCCGGCCCCAGGCTCGGGTCCAACTTGGTCCCGTCCCCGTTCCCCGACGGGGCAAAATTCCCCGCCAACAGGTTAACCAACTATCATCAGTTTTCTATACCAACTATCATTGCAATGTCGACATTGCATTCCCAGGTAGCATAAACACTCATTACTCATATTCACAATTATCAATTTGCAGTGCCAACTATCATCAGTGCCAACAATTATCAATTTGCAGTGCCAACAATTTCACATACTATCAAGGAAATGCAGTCCATCACATCCACATACCAGCAAGGAAGAAGATGAGTATTGAGTATTTGAGTACCAGAGGAGCAGTAGAAGCTCGGCTCGGTGGAGGGCGTCGTCGGTCGCAGATCTGTGGAGGAGGGCGTCGCCGGTCTCAGATCCAAGGTGGCGTCGCCTCGGTGGAGAAGAGGAACCGGTGGGGAAGGGCCGAAGGGGGAGCCGCCGCCGCGGGTGAGGAAGAGCCGCCGCCGCGAGTGGATGCGCTGGTCACCGCCGCAGTAGATGCCGGGGGAGGGGCGGCGGTGGAGGGGGCGGAGGCGCCGGGGGAGGGGGAGGGGGCGGAGGCGCCGGGGAAGGGGAAGGGGAAGGGGAAGGGGGAGAGGGCGGCGGGGGAGGGGCGGCGGTGGAGGGGGCGGCGGGGGAGCCGGGCGCGGTGGGGGCGGCGGGGGAGGGGGCGGAGGCGCCGGGGAAGGGGAAGAGGGCGGTGGGGGAGGGGGCGGCGGGTAGGGGTGGCAACGAGCCGAGCCAAGCCTGGCTCGGCTCGTGAAAGCTTGGTAGAATGGAGGCTCGGTTCGGCTCGGCTTGGTTAGGATATCAAGCTTTTTTGTGGGCTTGGTTCGGCTCGTGGTGCGGCTCGAGCCAGCTCGTGAGGGCTCGCGAGTCAACAGTGCCGACACACGAATCTGCACCCGCATGGCCGCATCAGCTCCCCGACGGTCGCCAGCCGCCGCAGGGCCTCCCACCTTGGCCCCGCCGCCGCCGCTCCCCGGGCTGCCTCCCTTGGACGAGGCCGAGTCCGACCATGCACGAGACAAATCACGAACCCTAATCCACGCACAGATTTTACGAGCTAACACCCGAAATGCTCCGATTCCGATCTGACCACAGCACACCAAAAAAAATTTGCACCGATCCAGTGGGTGGGGAAGGAGGTGCGGGGCTCTCACCGTGTAGGAGCCGCGGCGGCGCGGGGGCGGGGGCGCGGTGTGGAGGTTGTAACATCCTGAAAATTTTAAATCTGAAAATGAGAAGCTTTTGAATTATTTTTGCAATATGTTCTATTGGAATTTGGATTTCATGGAGTTTTCCTGAGATTGATTGCGGTTCTAAAAATTGAAGAATTAATAAAAGAGAAAGACAGGTATTAATAATGCCCTAAAAAGAAATGTGCAAATAATAGAAAACAAAAATTTGTAAACGCGAATCTGAAAAGATGATCCAGTATAAGAAAAGAGAAATCTAAGTTAAGAATATAAAATCTCATTTTGAGAATGATAGTACAAGGACAACAAAAAAAAAATAATAAATAGAATTTATGCAATTATATACAAAAGGACTAGTATGGTATCAAAAGCATAAAAAAAATGTGTATATATATATGGATACCAAAACAATGGTATAAAGATATATATATACTTGTACACATGTATAAAAAAAATGAATAGCAATGAAATAATAATGAAAAAAAAAAGAAAATATCAGAGATGGGGGCAGACCAGGCCAGTTGGCCCAGCCCAACCCCACCTCTCCTCCCCATTACCGCGCGCAGCCCACCCCTTTACTCCCCTGCCCGGACGACGCCCCTCACTCCGTCCGCGTTTTCCTCTCTGGCCAGTGGGCCGCTCTGCCCGCGCCCTCTCCTTTCTCCCCTTTCGCCCGTGCGCCAGCGCCTCTTCTCCCTCCTCTCTCCTTCCTCCCGCGGCTCGCTCCTCTCTCTGCCGTGCGCAGCGATTCCCCGCCCCGTGGCCTCCATGCACGCCACCCCCGCCCACGGTTTTCCCCATGCCGCCCACGGGTTCTCCGCAATGCTCCATGACATAAGAAGCTCCTCCGCGCCCTTCTCTCTCCTTCCCTCCTCCATTCCCCTTCCGCCCGTGCGCAAGCCGTCGCCGCCGCATTTCCCACTGCCGCTCCCTCCCCGGCGAATCTCCCGTCGATTCCTCGCCTGGGGAGCATCTGCTCGGCGCCCCCGAGCCTCCCCAACCGCCGCCGAAGCTTCTCCGCCACCTCAGCTCGCCGGCGCCGTGCGCGTGCTTGCGCCGCCCATGGCCTCCGCCGCCGACCCACTTCCGGCGCCCCTCAGTCCCCACCGCCACCACCTTCGGCCTCCCCGTGCTCCGCGTAGCCTGTTTTGCAGGTCACCGCTCCTCGCCGGCGCCACCATCGGCCATGGCCGCCTCGCCGGCTGCTCCGTTTTTGGCTAGCTCTTCTGGTCAGTCCACAGCCCCCGCTTGCCTCTTCAAATTTAGTCCCTCCAGTACATCACGAAACACTTAGGGCCCAGATGGCTAGCCGCGGCGTGCTAAACATTCACCCAGCAGTTCGCGTGTTCGATCCCTGTCGGCCGCATTTTTCTATGGTGTTTTATTTTTGCAACCCATTTTAAATCCAGAAATTTATCTATGGTGTTTTATTTTTGCAACCCATTTTAAATCCAGAAATTTATGGGTAAATTTAGGGAATAATCTAGGAAGGCTAGTAAAATTTAATTACAGTATACGTGAGATTATTTGAGGATTTAAATTTGGAATAGTTCCTATATGATTAATTAATACTATTGGAGCAATAATCTAAAAGACTAAACATTAGTTAAGGGCATGGATAGAGAAAAAAAAAATACTTTGGTTAAATGTTCAGTCATGGATTAATCAATAAAAGTTAAACGACTAATGTGCCTTCAATCTTTATTTTAAAAGCATAGTGAGGGATTTAACCATAACCTTGTTTAGGTTATACTCACATGAAATGACGACTTAACAAACGAAGATGGTCTAGAGAAATAAATCTTAAACCGTGGCATCCTAGTAAATGTTGTAGGGTTAATCATGGCATGGGTTAAAACATAGCCATCATCTCTATGCCCCAAACAATTAGGAGAACCCTTTTTGGACTCTTAGATGATTTTGATATTAAGCCACTAATAATTGGATTAGTTATCATGATAAGTGATTAGTGTGATTTTAATGTTTAAGTTTTAAATCTAACTCTTTATTAAAGGCATTAATAAAGAAAAATGACTTTGGTTAAATGACCAAATTTAATAAAGGTTACCCTTAACTATAATTAAATATATGCCATAACATTTGGTATGCAGCCATAAAATAAATCTTGATAGTAGATTCGATTAAATGATAACTCCAGCAGTTTCACAAGAATAAACGATATGCCAAAGTTATTTAAAAATGGAATATATATTTAAATTAGAAAGTCATGATTTATAAACCCCACTAATAGTACCTCACCGATAAATAAATCTCAAATGCTAGCTTTGGTTAATAATGGTAGTTGGCGTTTAGATTAACATTCCACATAAAATGTCGAGCCATAAAATGCTGTAACATCGGACTCTAATATTTATTCGGTAAGTCCAAAATTTATATACATCGCTATATATAACAAGTTAGGACCCATATGGGTGGATCCTAATTCAACTTAAAATTAGCGTAGCTATGAATGAAGATACATAAAATATGAAAAGGGGATTATTAGAGATTTAAATTCTAATTAATTACCCTATAAGAATAGATATTGAGCCTTTGTTATTTATCTTAATCTAATTAGTTAGTAAAAGCCTATATCAGAGATTATTCTAAAAACTTAATAAATATATCCAAGTTAAAGTTAAAGGAGTAAAGTGGGTTGTATTGATTCGTCGGAAATTATGATTTAAAAGATTTAAGTTCTAATATAAGAAATTCCTAGACCTAGCTTTTTGGACAAGTGTTATAATACTTTTGACTAAAAGATTTATAGAATAAGTACAGATCTCATCCATCAGTCTAGTATGCCTTTACCATAACCTAAGTTGCAAGGAATACATACCCAGCCAGACTCACACATCGATGCATAGGTCTACCTAACTCATGGAACTTCCTTGATAAATACGAAAATAATAAAAGAAGTTAGTAATAAAAAGATCAAACCTCGCATTTCTCCAATCGGCTATATTTGGCCATTTCTTTTCCAAAGCAAATAATTCCTGTAGATACTTCCTCACTTTTGATCTCTTATTATCCTAAAATTTTCCCTCACGGTAAAGCTATCCAAATAACTCGTTCTCTCACTCAAACCCAGCTACTGCTGTGTTTGCAACACACTAAGCCGAATCACCCATTAACTCATAATAAAACTAAATTGAGTTTATTCGGATTTATTTGGATCTTTTTGAGTTATTTGCTTTATTTGGATTCAGTCGTTTGTCACGTAATTAGAAATCGGGAGTCGTGAAGATTCAAAGGATCAAGCGTAATCAAGAGCGAATCGAAGATAAAGACCCGAAGCTCAAGAAAGCATTGTGTGAGCTCAAGACCGCGGTAAACCGCGCCAGGCGAGTCAATACTTTGATCATGTTGAACCTACGTTTTCTGCAAATTACTTTTGTTTAAATTATCAAATTGCATGCTGTTATGTCATATGCAAATACATGATAATTTAAGATTCTAGTTATATCCCATTGTGTACTTGGTTAATATTACCCCTCCTTTGGAATATTTGAACATGTGAACATTGTCGCCCTAGCACAAATTATAATAGTAACCTTTCGGAAATAAGTCCGTAATTATATGCCATGCGTAGTATTGTTTAGATATTCATGGGCGCGAGAGCGCCCAAGCATCACTTTTAATCCTGAGAAAAATTGGTTGGGCAGTCATGGTGGTAATGACTGATGTATGTTGATTATGGTTATTTTATATTCCCAAAAACCTCAACATGCTTAATATCTGGGCGGATGGTTCGGGGGTATGGTGCAGTGGTGCACGAGAGTGTGGTTTGTGGTAGAACCGCCCAGATACCACTAAGGACTGAATCTTGTCATGCCAACCCGTGTAAAACAGTACAACCACAAGTCTGTAAAATACAACTTGGCTAAGTAGACTTATCGAAATCCCGGACTCATCTCACTGGTAGTGGATTGATGGGGTTATGCTATGGCAAGGGGGCCGAAGGGACACCAGTGGGGGGTGAAGTTTTCCCGCTTTCCTAACGTTGCGGGAAGTAGGAGCCCGAGCTGCGTTAGAGTCTGGGGAAAACATCCCGCGCACAGATGGGACCCATCGCAAATGGGCGGTCACCCATAATGTGAGATGGGAGAAAGGACTAGATACTTTGAAAAGTCACTGTGATGATCTGCTCAACCACATGTCTAAGGAAACGTGTGGGGCAACGAGTTGATTGTCTCTTGTGGTGAAAGTGTACAAACTCTGCAGAGTCAAAACTATTCGAATAGCCGTGCCCACGGTCAAGGGCGGACATGGGAACTTAACTGGATATAGTTCTGTTTTAAAGACATTGGAAACTGGGAATGGGAAACTTGAAGGGCGAAGGACTGCCCTGGTTTGGAATTGTCCTGGGCGTCGTCCCAGTGGTAAGTTAAGCGGCTATAACGCTGAAGAAATTGCTATATGGTGCAGATGCCATGTAACGGTGGATGGAATCTGAATCGATATTAATAATGCATTTCCTTGTACATTATGATTTGTTCCAAAATTGCTAAGTCATAGGACTTTTTAATTAATTGTATTCAAAAGCACTCTACGCAAAATAAAATAGCCCGAGCCTTCCTTTGATAAGCCATGCATACTATTTAATTGCATTCTGTGTATTGGCTCGCGGAGCACGGGGTCGGAGTGCTCATGCTCGCTTTTGCGACAAAAATTCAGAATCAGGAAATCAAATCACCTCGCCTCAGCAACAAGATTGGACAAGCTGGCCAAGAAGATGAAGATGTCAAGGGCTAGGTCGCGAACCTCCAGTTGGCTGCCTGTGGGCATGTCCTGAAGGTCCCACCTGTGTGCTTCGTTCTTCCGCTGCTGCAAGTTAATGATTTCGGCCTAATCGGCCCATGAGTAAGTTTATTATTATATTTACGCTTCCGCATGATATGAACTTTGATAATCAGAACTGTAATCTGTGTGCACTAACTACTGATCCAGGGATTAGTGCGGTGGAATCACAGAGGATTCGGATTGAAAAATCCGGGTCTGACAGCGATGGTATCAGAGCATATCGACTGCAGGTCGTGACCTAGTTAGCTTGGTCGTTAGTTTCATGACTAGAATTATTTCTTTAAAATACTATTTGTCAAAAATATAAGCTATACTGCTCTTTCTCATCTCTCTTAGATGATTCCCCCTTATCTATATGTTGCCCTAGCCATTTTACTTCTGAAGCTCTCTCACCCAAATTCAAAGGGATGAAAGTCCAGTACTTCTTTTGTGAACTTTCTATGAAAACACACTTAGAGCCAAGAGTCATGGTGATTAACCTTGAAGTTTAATATCAAAGATTGTTTTATTTTTGGAGAAAACAATAGTGTGAAAATTGGAAGAACAAAAGAATTTTTTTTTGGTAGAGCCTAACGGAAAGGATTATATTGACCAGATGGATGAATTAAGTTATTCTTGGAAAGGAAATAGGAAATATGAAAATAATTGCGGGAATACAACATTGATAAATCACATAATTCTTGGGAGATATTTGCAATAGTGGAATAATGGAATATGATCGATTGCTAGATAAATCGATAGAGTTTTGAGAAATTGGAGAGATGCCAACAATTATCAAAGTATAGGCTTGATTAATAACATTATTTCTGGAAGATGTTTATAATAATGGATTAATCCGGAGGTTGTCACTGAAGATTTAGGTGGTTACTAGAGGAGTAATTATGATTTTGAATATAACCTTGGATTATTAGAAAGTCCTGATACACATGACACTGGGGGACTTAGAAGTAATAATGTTGGATAATCATCAGAATTCAGAATTGAGGAGTAGATAGACAATAAAGATTCAGGTTGATCATTGGAGAAGCAAACTATGGATTTGGATCAATGACACCAGACTGGATTATTAGGAGGTCACGATACGCAAGACATCAGTGGATCTAAATAAGCTAGATCTTCATAGGATTGGAAAGCTGATAAAATAGGCAATTGGCGAACCTGAGATTGGATTTATAAAGATGTGGTGGAAATTCAGGCACATATCAGAATTTGGTAACTTCGATTCGATTAATAAAATTTTAAATGGAAGAATTATATTGGTGGGTCTAAAGTAAAGGCATTGGATTTTCATTGGATTGTAGAGTCAATAAGTTGACCAATAGTGGTTCTGGGATTTTGATTATACAGTCATAGTGAAAATATAATGATTGAAAGTCAAAGATTTATGCGGGACTTAGATAATCATGACTAGATTAATGGAATGGTGGATTATACAATAGGACGAGTATGATTGGTGGATCAAATAAAATAAATAATCTCCTTCGCTGTTTGGAGTCTTAGATGGCAGTAATGCCATGAACAATTAATGAAGAAAGATAGCCTAAGTGCAGTTTGCAAAAGTGGAAGTTAAATTATAAAGGCCAATGGATTCTAAGCCTTATGTACAAAAAAAAATCATATGGGAGTGAATTGATTCAGTGATGGATAGTTGAGCATTGGAAGAGATTAGGATATCTAAAAAAAAAACTGTTTTGCCACAAGGATCATTTATAAAAAAAAAATGAGTGCCAAAACCAATGAAACTACCCCAAATACTGTCCACTTCTTTCTATTAATTACAAAAGGAAAATTTTGATCCTTTTCTCATACCCCTACTCCAAATATTAAGGTTAGGAACGTCGAAGATGATCATGAAGATAAGATGGTCTCGTTCTAGACGGACTGTGTATATGAACCCTGCCCCCTCCTATGTGTGCTCCCCGAGTAGACGTTGTATTGTTGCAAGCTTTTATCTGGCTCTGTGCACTGCCTCTTGCCCTTGGGCGTCCTATTTCGCAGTCACAGGAAAAGCTTGCTTTTAAAATTTGTGTGGTTCTGTATCACCCCAGCTTCCGGGGTATTTTTCTTTAAAGTTAAATGGGTTAGAACACCTTATCTCCGCGATTTAATCCTCATCTCATGCTATTCCCTCTCACCTTTTCTGAAAACCCCATCGGATCCAAAGGAACGAAATAATAAGTAACCCAAAACCAGTGCAATCAAGAAGAAGTGAAGACTCTGCAACCTTCCAGTATTTAAGGAAAACAACATCACTGTGAAGAAGACCATCCGCCAATCTCGTGATGACCAAGACAGCTAGAGTACAATGGATGATTAATGACAATCGTCATTTATTTAAGGGGGGTAGCACTACGAGCTATAATGTCAGCAAAATCAAGGAGCAAGCACCCTGAAGACGACGACCTCTCCAGAAGAATAAAGATCTCCTCCCTCCCTTTTGCCTCCCCCAAGTGCAGGTCCTCTCCCCTTCTGTCTACACCCAATAAAAGATCCATATGTTAAGCAATACCCCGAAACCCATTGCTAGCAAATGTAACTCCACCTGCTTCTTTCTACTCTACCGGAATCTCGGGGTCGAGATTCTTTTTAAGGGGGGTAGATTTGTAACATCCTGAAAATTTTAAATCTGAAAATGAGAAGCTTTTGAATTATTTTTGCAATATGTTCTATTGGAATTTGGATTTCATGGAGTTTTCCTGAGATTGATTGCGGTTCTAAAAATTGAAGAATTAATAAAAGAGAAAGACAGGTATTAATAATGCCCTAAAAAGAAATGTGCAAATAATAGAAAACAAAAATTTGTAAACGCGAATCTGAAAAGATGATCCAGTATAAGAAAAGAGAAATCTAAGTTAAGAATATAAAATCTCATTTTGAGAATGATAGTACAAGGACAACAAAAAAAAAATAATAAATAGAATTTATGCAATTATATACAAAAGGACTAGTATGGTATCAAAAGCATAAAAAAAAATGTGTATATATATATGGATACCAAAACAATGGTATAAAGATATATATATACTTGTACACATGTATAAAAAAAAATGAATAGCAATGAAATAATAATGAAAAAAAAAAAGAAAATATCAGAGATGGGGGCAGACCAGGCCAGTTGGCCCAGCCCAACCCCACCTCTCCTCCCCATTACCGCGCGCAGCCCACCCCTTTACTCCCCTGCCCGGACGACGCCCCTCACTCCGTCCGCGTTTTCCTCTCTGGCCAGTGGGCCGCTCTGCCCGCGCCCTCTCCTTTCTCCCCTTTCGCCCGTGCGCCAGCGCCTCTTCTCCCTCCTCTCTCCTTCCTCCCGCGGCTCGCTCCTCTCTCTGCCGTGCGCAGCGATTCCCCGCCCCGTGGCCTCCATGCACGCCACCCCCGCCCACGGTTTTCCCCATGCCGCCCACGGGTTCTCCGCAATGCTCCATGACATAAGAAGCTCCTCCGCGCCCTTCTCTCTCCTTCCCTCCTCCATTCCCCTTCCGCCCGTGCGCAAGCCGTCGCCGCCGCATTTCCCACTGCCGCTCCCTCCCCGGCGAATCTCCCGTCGATTCCTCGCCTGGGGAGCATCTGCTCGGCGCCCCCGAGCCTCCCCAACCGCCGCCGAAGCTTCTCCGCCACCTCAGCTCGCCGGCGCCGTGCGCGTGCTTGCGCCGCCCATGGCCTCCGCCGCCGACCCACTTCCGGCGCCCCTCAGTCCCCACCGCCACCACCTTCGGCCTCCCCGTGCTCCGCGTAGCCTGTTTTGCAGGTCACCGCTCCTCGCCGGCGCCACCATCGGCCATGGCCGCCTCGCCGGCTGCTCCGTTTTTGGCTAGCTCTTCTGGTCAGTCCACAGCCCCCGCTTGCCTCTTCAAATTTAGTCCCTCCAGTACATCACGAAACACTTAGGGCCCAGATGGCTAGCCGCGGCGTGCTAAACATTCACCCAGCAGTTCGCGTGTTCGATCCCTGTCGGCCGCATTTTTCTATGGTGTTTTATTTTTGCAACCCATTTTAAATCCAGAAATTTATCTATGGTGTTTTATTTTTGCAACCCATTTTAAATCCAGAAATTTATGGGTAAATTTAGGGAATAATCTAGGAAGGCTAGTAAAATTTAATTACAGTATACGTGAGATTATTTGAGGATTTAAATTTGGAATAGTTCCTATATGATTAATTAATACTATTGGAGCAATAATCTAAAAGACTAAACATTAGTTAAGGGCATGGATAGAGAAAAAAAAAATACTTTGGTTAAATGTTCAGTCATGGATTAATCAATAAAAGTTAAACGACTAATGTGCCTTCAATCTTTATTTTAAAAGCATAGTGAGGGATTTAACCATAACCTTGTTTAGGTTATACTCACATGAAATGACGACTTAACAAACGAAGATGGTCTAGAGAAATAAATCTTAAACCGTGGCATCCTAGTAAATGTTGTAGGGTTAATCATGGCATGGGTTAAAACATAGCCATCATCTCTATGCCCCAAACAATTAGGAGAACCCTTTTTGGACTCTTAGATGATTTTGATATTAAGCCACTAATAATTGGATTAGTTATCATGATAAGTGATTAGTGTGATTTTAATGTTTAAGTTTTAAATCTAACTCTTTATTAAAGGCATTAATAAAGAAAAATGACTTTGGTTAAATGACCAAATTTAATAAAGGTTACCCTTAACTATAATTAAATATATGCCATAACATTTGGTATGCAGCCATAAAATAAATCTTGATAGTAGATTCGATTAAATGATAACTCCAGCAGTTTCACAAGAATAAACGATATGCCAAAGTTATTTAAAAATGGAATATATATTTAAATTAGAAAGTCATGATTTATAAACCCCACTAATAGTACCTCACCGATAAATAAATCTCAAATGCTAGCTTTGGTTAATAATGGTAGTTGGCGTTTAGATTAACATTCCACATAAAATGTCGAGCCATAAAATGCTGTAACATCGGACTCTAATATTTATTCGGTAAGTCCAAAATTTATATACATCGCTATATATAACAAGTTAGGACCCATATGGGTGGATCCTAATTCAACTTAAAATTAGCGTAGCTATGAATGAAGATACATAAAATATGAAAAGGGGATTATTAGAGATTTAAATTCTAATTAATTACCCTATAAGAATAGATATTGAGCCTTTGTTATTTATCTTAATCTAATTAGTTAGTAAAAGCCTATATCAGAGATTATTCTAAAAACTTAATAAATATATCCAAGTTAAAGTTAAAGGAGTAAAGTGGGTTGTATTGATTCGTCGGAAATTATGATTTAAAAGATTTAAGTTCTAATATAAGAAATTCCTAGACCTAGCTTTTTGGACAAGTGTTATAATACTTTTGACTAAAAGATTTATAGAATAAGTACAGATCTCATCCATCAGTCTAGTATGCCTTTACCATAACCTAAGTTGCAAGGAATACATACCCAGCCAGACTCACACATCGATGCATAGGTCTACCTAACTCATGGAACTTCCTTGATAAATACGAAAATAATAAAAGAAGTTAGTAATAAAAAGATCAAACCTCGCATTTCTCCAATCGGCTATATTTGGCCATTTCTTTTCCAAAGCAAATAATTCCTGTAGATACTTCCTCACTTTTGATCTCTTATTATCCTAAAATTTTCCCTCACGGTAAAGCTATCCAAATAACTCGTTCTCTCACTCAAACCCAGCTACTGCTGTGTTTGCAACACACTAAGCCGAATCACCCATTAACTCATAATAAAACTAAATTGAGTTTATTCGGATTTATTTGGATCTTTTTGAGTTATTTGCTTTATTTGGATTCAGTCGTTTGTCACGTAATTAGAAATCGGGAGTCGTGAAGATTCAAAGGATCAAGCGTAATCAAGAGCGAATCGAAGATAAAGACCCGAAGCTCAAGAAAGCATTGTGTGAGCTCAAGACCGCGGTAAACCGCGCCAGGCGAGTCAATACTTTGATCATGTTGAACCTACGTTTTCTGCAAATTACTTTTGTTTAAATTATCAAATTGCATGCTGTTATGTCATATGCAAATACATGATAATTTAAGATTCTAGTTATATCCCATTGTGTACTTGGTTAATATTACCCCTCCTTTGGAATATTTGAACATGTGAACATTGTCGCCCTAGCACAAATTATAATAGTAACCTTTCGGAAATAAGTCCGTAATTATATGCCATGCGTAGTATTGTTTAGATATTCATGGGCGCGAGAGCGCCCAAGCATCACTTTTAATCCTGAGAAAAATTGGTTGGGCAGTCATGGTGGTAATGACTGATGTATGTTGATTATGGTTATTTTATATTCCCAAAAACCTCAACATGCTTAATATCTGGGCGGATGGTTCGGGGGTATGGTGCAGTGGTGCACGAGAGTGTGGTTTGTGGTAGAACCGCCCAGATACCACTAAGGACTGAATCTTGTCATGCCAACCCGTGTAAAACAGTACAACCACAAGTCTGTAAAATACAACTTGGCTAAGTAGACTTATCGAAATCCCGGACTCATCTCACTGGTAGTGGATTGATGGGGTTATGCTATGGCAAGGGGGCCGAAGGGACACCAGTGGGGGGTGAAGTTTTCCCGCTTTCCTAACGTTGCGGGAAGTAGGAGCCCGAGCTGCGTTAGAGTCTGGGGAAAACATCCCGCGCACAGATGGGACCCATCGCAAATGGGCGGTCACCCATAATGTGAGATGGGAGAAAGGACTAGATACTTTGAAAAGTCACTGTGATGATCTGCTCAACCACATGTCTAAGGAAACGTGTGGGGCAACGAGTTGATTGTCTCTTGTGGTGAAAGTGTACAAACTCTGCAGAGTCAAAACTATTCGAATAGCCGTGCCCACGGTCAAGGGCGGACATGGGAACTTAACTGGATATAGTTCTGTTTTAAAGACATTGGAAACTGGGAATGGGAAACTTGAAGGGCGAAGGACTGCCCTGGTTTGGAATTGTCCTGGGCGTCGTCCCAGTGGTAAGTTAAGCGGCTATAACGCTGAAGAAATTGCTATATGGTGCAGATGCCATGTAACGGTGGATGGAATCTGAATCGATATTAATAATGCATTTCCTTGTACATTATGATTTGTTCCAAAATTGCTAAGTCATAGGACTTTTTAATTAATTGTATTCAAAAGCACTCTACGCAAAATAAAATAGCCCGAGCCTTCCTTTGATAAGCCATGCATACTATTTAATTGCATTCTGTGTATTGGCTCGCGGAGCACGGGGTCGGAGTGCTCATGCTCGCTTTTGCGACAAAAATTCAGAATCAGGAAATCAAATCACCTCGCCTCAGCAACAAGATTGGACAAGCTGGCCAAGAAGATGAAGATGTCAAGGGCTAGGTCGCGAACCTCCAGTTGGCTGCCTGTGGGCATGTCCTGAAGGTCCCACCTGTGTGCTTCGTTCTTCCGCTGCTGCAAGTTAATGATTTCGGCCTAATCGGCCCATGAGTAAGTTTATTATTATATTTACGCTTCCGCATGATATGAACTTTGATAATCAGAACTGTAATCTGTGTGCACTAACTACTGATCCAGGGATTAGTGCGGTGGAATCACAGAGGATTCGGATTGAAAAATCCGGGTCTGACAGAGGTGCTGCCGCACGTCCCCGGCGGCGTCGAGCTGGCTCGGGCTCGGTTCGTTTAGATCCCGAGTTTTTTTACTGGCTCGGCTCGGCTCGTTTCATTCACGAGCCGAGCCAAGCCTCCACGAGCCCGAGCTGGCTCACGAGCCCGAGCTTTTTTGCCAGCCCTAGCGGCGGGGGAGCCGGGCGCGGTGGGTAAGGGCGTCGTCGGTCGCAGATCCGTGGAGGAGGGGGCGGAGGCGCCGGGGGAGGGGGAGGGGCCGCGGTGGAGGGGGCGGAGGCGCCGGGGAAGGGGAAGGGGAAGAGGGCGGCGGGGGAGCCGGACGCGGTGGGGGCGGCGGGGGAGGGGGCGGCGGCGGCGGGGGAGCCAGGCGCGGTGGGGGCGGAGGCGCTGGGGGAGGGGGACTGGGGGGCGCGGGGTGTAGGGGGCAGTCAGGGAGAGGGACTGGGGGGCGGCGGGGTGTTGGCGGCGCTGGGGAGAGGGACTGGGCGGCGGGGTAGGTTTTTTGGGTGACTTTTATATGAAGTGTAGAGGACCCCACATGTCAGTGATCCCCGACGGTTAACGGGGACGGGGATCACTTCCCCGGCCCCGGCCCCGCCATCCCCGACGGGGACAGTATTTTGCCCACGAAAATCTCCGCGGGGAATAAAATCCGCCAGACCCATTCTCTAATAGGTGAATTCACCGTCGGGGATCGGATCACCATTGCCATCCCTACATCAGATATGCACTCACCCCGTACCTCTTTTTACCTGAATGCATCACCTCATCTGCTGCAGAGCTTCGTGTGGGCACATCGACCAACTCATCAGCTACAAGACAACCAAACAAGGATCCATCCAATCGCATAACAATCTCTTGTACGGCGTGCAAACGTGCACGCTTGTCCAATGTCAATGTGCATCTTTGGCTGACTGACCAGTGGCGGAGATGATGGAGAGTACACTAGCAATTGGCTAGCTAGCTACTCGCACGTACGAATGGCAAGCGAGTAGTGTGTGGCATGATGAACTGTACGAAAAGGACGAGGGATCCGGGCCCGATAGTGCGATGCTGGCGAAGATATGGTACCTGCTCGGCTGGATCGCTGCTTTGGCAGGCCCAAATGCGCCTTTCCTCCAAACGATTTCACTTTTTTTCTTCTAGTTTTTAGTTTATTTAAACTAAAAGTTATCTAAAACGTGTTGGTTCCTAATTTTAATATTTTAATTTTTTATTTTTTTATTCCTTTGTATTATCTATGACGATATAATGGTTTTTTTTAATTTTCTTATTTTCTTTAAAAAGTTAAAATATATTATGGTGCAATTTTAACTAAAAGGTACAGCAAAAAGCTAGAATTAAAAATTAGTTGGAGCGGCCCCAAGACTCGACCGACGACACTAGATCAACATTTAATTGCACTGCACTGGACGTTCAAAAAAGCCACTAGATGATTGAAATCACGGAGATCAGATAGCTAGCAAGCGTCTCTTCGGCTAGCTCTTCCTGCTTCGCCCAGGATATTTTTCAGAAATGATGATGGTTGCTTGGAGTGATTAGACAAACGGTTTTCGGCTTTTAATCCTGCCCTTTTCAGCTAGTAGCTGCTAGCTATTGCTGTGTGCACCAGTCATTGTTACGCACTAGTAATTTATTAGCAGGGATTGATCAGATTGGGGAAAAGATGCTGATATATGTAGCTAGTGATGTGTGTGATCGAGCACTCAAGTCGGCCGGGGTCCATGCAGGAGCACCCCTTTTCGCTGCCAGTCTCATCTCGAGCTCAACGACTGCGAGTGTTGTTGCCTCGCTCGATCGCAACGGAGGGTGGATCGCACGTAACATCGCACCATAGATGCATGTTACCGTGTTTCGACGGCCGGCCATAGTGCTGAGAACAGAGGCGCCGAACTGAACAGTTACTGATCAGGTAAAGTTTTGAGATGATCGATCGCCGCGCCGTACTGGCGTGCATCGATCTAGCTTTAGTTTGGGCAGTCCGCATCGATTCCATCGTGGAAAGTTAACCGAAAAATATATACACAATAGTTTACATCAGTGCGTGTGTTACATTGTTCAATTATTGACGTGCGTGGCTCAAATGCACGCATTGCGACACGTTTGCACATCAATCCAGCGTATTACGTGTCGTATTAAACTGTATTTAAGCTATCGGCTGAATTGACACCCATTTTGCGGGTGAAAGGGATCGCAGCCTCGTTCGAATGGCCGGCCAAAGGTAGTAGTAGTAGTACCATATCTTTAGGAATCCGTAGCCGAATATTGTACGTACGTGCAGGTCAAAATTGTTCGTGTGAATGCACGCTGGTAGCTAGAGGGCGTACGTCCTCCGTGAACCGTGGCCCACGGTCGAAGACCACACAGATATCACCTACAAGGCTACAAGTCTACAACGGCAGCACAGGGTCAAAAGCGACCAAATGTTTGGAGCAATGCAGAAACGAACGGAGCTGGGCCAGTCGGCCGAGCCCGAAAACGACGAACCATTTCGCCCAGACCCCAGTCCTGATTAAGGGTACAAATAGGGCGAATAATGTCTATTCGACGGATCGACCAAAGATTTATAGAATGAATATAGAAATAAAAAATAGACATCCGGTATTATATATGTCTGACTCCGACTCCAAAGAAAAAACATAAAATATGATATATGATAAGTGATATCCGTTCATATATATCCATATGTCAAGTAATATAAGAAAGTATATTGTGACTTCACTTAGAAACAAGATAGTATATAGACGAATTGCCACATCTAAAAGGCGGGGAATACAAAGTGTTCTTCTTTCGATATCTCAGCGATTAGTCTTTCTGTGTTTACTCTGGTTGCACCCTACTATCTAATATCCTGTGTAGCAGCACAAAAGAAGTAGATAATTTCCGTTCAACCGACCGTCCGAAGGTTTACAGAACAAATACGGAATGGAGAAATAGGTATTTAGAATTATCCGTGTTCGACTCTGACTCCAAAAAAATACGGAATAGGATACAGGATGAGCAATATATGCCCGTATTCGCTTAAATTGCACCCCTAGTCCTGATTGCCGCTTAAGTTAGCAGCTTTGCGTTTGCCCATTAGTTTGAGGGAAATTAGGTATTGACATCCTAATTGTCGGGATTTAGAGAAAGGATATCGCATTTGTAATTGACTATCTAATAACCTCAAGAATAGCCAAAAATTAGGAAAATAACAACCACTGGTAAAATGATGTCTTTACCCTCTTGTATCCCAGTCCAGTCTCTTCTTTGGCTCCACTCTTTTTCTATCTCCCTTTTCTCTGGCCAAGCCACGCTACCTCCCTCGAGTTGTGACACCGCCACGGTCAGTCTGTGTCTTTGCCATCGGTCTCCAAGCCGTGCCACCTCTCTTTTGTTCGGCTTCACTCTCTCCTGCTCTTCTCTAGGTGAGCCACGCTGCTTCCCCGAAACGTGCCGCCGCCGCCGCCGGTCTCCAAGCACGTCGTCACTGTCAGTCCGCGCCGCTGCCGTTAGACTCTAAACTGTGCCGTGTCACGCTGGTGTGCTCACGGCGGTGGTGCAGTGGAGATGTGGCTTCGCCTCGGTGTAGCTTCCGACAACGGTGTGGCTTCTGCAGGTGGCCGCAAGGGCGGATCCACACTCCGGGTAGGGTAGGCTTCAGCCTGGGGTGTGAAAAAATATCTAGTGTATAGCCCGAGTAAATTTAGTTCAGGCTGGGTAACATTTTCATGATCCAGTCCAAATAGCCTAGATCATTCCACCACTAAGCCCAAAGCATAACTAAATCCTAGCTCCGCCACTGGGTGGCCGTGTGGCCCGAGAGACCTCAAGAAGAGACGCTAGAGTCTGGGGAAAAGGGCCAATTGTGTCTTTTGGAAAATTTGTGATGGAATATTCCCTTAAAATGTTATTTTCCAGATTTTTAGCTGTTTGGATGTTATTTAGCAGTTAAGTTCCATTTCAATCTAATTTCAACTTTTTCGATGTTACTGACCTAATTTGATAATTTCCCCTTGAGGCTTCTGTCGTCTGTAGGGGTGAAAATGGGTCGGGTTAAACCCGACCGATCCGGCACCGAATCCGATTGGTACCGAATCCGACTAGTACCGAATCCGGAGAAAAAAATATGGGTTAGGATATGGTAACAGCAATATCCGTCCGAATCCGAATATTCGTCCGAATCCGATACATCTTCAAGTTTGATTTCAGGTTAGTGCTAATATTTGACGTTTCATTTTCTTTTGCAATGGTAAAATAAAATCTTCCACATCAGCTATTAAATAGTAACATCAAGTCAGTGTGTCCTACTCCATTTACTGCACTGTATGCATTCCTTACAAACAAGTAGGGGTGCAAACGAATTGGGTTAATCCCGACCGATCCGACACCGAATCCGATTGGTACCTGTTGTAGGGGTGACCCCCACCTAAACCGAGCAGGCCTGGTAGGAAGTTATAAGGCCCAGAATAGACCACGTGTAATGACACAAATACCCCTGAAGGGGATAATCAGCTGTAAGGGCATAATTGTAAAAGCACTCCCCATGTATATATATATAGAACACCGGCCATGGGGAGGGGGCAGGCCATTACACTCATCTTCATCACTCTCCACTACCATCTCTCTCTGTTTGGTCTGTAACCACAACAGTTAGCGTTGAGCTCAGCTTCCGCACGCACCAGTCTACGGACTTTAAATAAGACGTAGCGTCGAGGTCCGCCTCCGCACGCACCAGTCTACGGACTTTAAATAAGACGTAGCGTCGAGGTCCGCCTCCGCACGCACCAGTCTACGGACTTTAAATAAGACGTAGCGTCGAGGTCCGCCTCCGCACGCACCAGTCTACAGACTTTAAATAAGACGTAGCGTCGAGGTCTGCCTCCGCACGCGCGAGTCTCCGGATTATAAAGCAAGGCGTAGCGTCGAGGTCCGCCTCCGCACGCACTAGTCCACGGACTCTAAATAAGACGTAGCATCGAGGTATGCCTCCGCACGCGCGAGTCTCCGGACTATAAAGTAAGACGTAGCGTCGAGGTCTGCCTCCGCACGCGCGAGTCTCCGGACTATAAAGCAAGGCGTAGCGTCGAGGTCCGCCTCCGCACGCACTAGTCCACAGACTCTAAATAAGACGTAGCGTCGAGGTCTGCCTCCGCCCGCGCGAGTCTCCGGACTATAAAGTAAGACGTAGCGCCGAGGTTTGCCTCCGCACGCGCGAGTCTCCGGACTATAAAGAAAGGCGAAGTGCCGAGGTCCGCCTCCACATACGCCAGTCTACGGACTATAACAAGGCAAAGTGCGGAGGTCCGCCTCCGCACACGCCAGTCTACGGGCTATCCGTTCTAAGGAACCCTGGCGCAGCTACTTCGCCAACGGTGGCATCAACACACAGCGCATATACTAAAATACCAGGAAGTCTGCATACCAGAAAAATCACAAGTACAAAGGTCCGGCAACATCCCTGCCGCTCTAAACCGCTATCCCATGGGTTCATCCTTAACACGCGCTAAAGCTGGGGCCTCGCTCGAAGAAGGCCGGCTCGCCCAAAAGTCCAGCGACTCTTCGGCCCTTCGCCAGCGTCGAAGGCGTCGCCGGGTTGAAAGGTCGGCCGCAAGAAGCCGGCCCCAGCGAGGAAGCTGCCCGGGATATAGGCGAAAGTCAGAATGCATGCAGCAAGTGCGTACTTTATTCACAAAGACAAGGAACAGTACAACGCACGCCTACACCTAGGCACCATGGCGTCAGACCTGCGGGTTCCCGGCGCCTTCGGAGGGCCCAGCGCCGCCATCGTCGCGTCGAGGGACCCCGTCCAGAAATTGGCCGAGGCTCCCCGTCCCGTAGAGCGACTTCTGGAGCTCGATCCGTGCAGCATCCGGCCCGACGTAAGCCCAGATCCGGTCGAAGAAGGGCCCGAGGGCAAGGCGAGCGGAGCGGACGGCGCCGGACATTACTCCGGCCCCGCCAGGCATCTCCAGCTGGGGGTCATCCAGCCCGGCGACGTGCGTACAACCGCGGTGCTGCAGGAGCGCGCACACCAAGCATGCCGACGTGTACGCGCAGTGGGTGCCGAAGGACGTCGCCGCGTCGCGCACGACGTTGGCGGCATCCCCGACCCAGCGGAGCGTCCGAGACAACTCCTCCGGGCCGAAGGCGCGGTCCGGCACCTCAGTTACCAGCCCTTGAAGATGGCTCTCCAGTGCTTGCATGGCGTCCCACGCAACCACCGAGGCGTCGCCAAGTGTCTGGTTACGCTCCGCTAGAGTCAGGGCAAGCTCGCCTTTTTCCTTCTCTAGCGAGGCGACCTGCTCCAGGAGCCCGTCCCGCTCCGCCGCAAACCTCTGTTCAGCAGCTGCCGCGGCCGGGCGAGGGCTTGAACGCGATCGGTCGGCCTCTGCACTCAAGGCCACTCCCGCTCTCCACACGGTGGTAGAACCACCGCTTCACCCAGTAAGACTCCCACTTCCCGCGAGTTGAGTTCGCAGGGAAGAGCTTCTTGCACGACGGGCGAAGAATAAAAGTGACGCTACCGAAGCTCGACAGCATCCCGTCCTTCCGGCCCTTGGGGTGGCATCGTGCCTCGTGAAGATAGGCGAACAACGACGCGCTGGGCCAACACGCCCCCGAGCGCAAGGCCCAGCTGTACACTGCGAGTCGGGCCACGGCGTTCGGAGCCAGTTGCGCCAACTCCAGCCCGAAGGTCCGCAGCACGTCGTCCACCATAGCCGCCGCTGGGATCCGGAGCCCCGCGTCGAAAAAGGCAACGAACACGACCGCCTCCGACCTCTCGGGATGCGGTTCCGTCTCGTCGGCGGCGGGCAATCGTACCTCCTGGCGCCCAGACAACTTCCCCGCGCGCAGGAGCCCTTGGATCGTCTTCTCGGTCACGAGCGAGGGGCCTACCTCGCCGGAGAACGTGCCTTCCTCCTCCGCCACCAGCCGCTCTTGGTCCGCCGCCGCCGGGTCGCGCTCTTGGAGCGCGTATTTCACCTTCAACAGCGAGGACCGCCGGCGAATGTCAGGGCCACCAATCGCCTGGCTGCGCTTGCTACTGGAGGCCATCGCTTCCCACGGAGAGACTGAAGCGGTGAAGATAGCGCGAAGGTGTAGAGGGCGGAGCAGACAGGAAAGAGGACGTAAAGATGCGGGGACGCTGTTACGGGGGGCTATTTCAAGCCACCTCGCCCATTCCGCCGCTACCGAAGCGTCGCAACGATCCGCGTGCCGGATGCAATCGCAGCGGTGTAAAGGTCCGCCCCGCGCGATTCCCCGTAACGGAAAGCGAAGTGTCGCGAAGGTCCGCGTCGGGGCGCGACCGCAGTCGTACAAGCGCCCGTCAGGCGCAATGCCCCATACCCAAAGCTGGAGGGCCACGACCACAAGCGCCAAGGGCCGTCACAGCACGACGCTACCTAGCCGCCGTTAAAGGCGCATTAATGGGTCAGGGGATCACAACCGCTACGGCGCCGTGCCATTCACTGCCCGCCCCGTGCCCCCTTGCCTAGGGAAGAGGCGAGCGGCCACGCACACGCAACCGTCCACATCCCGTCGCCCGCCGGTCATAGGCCGCCACGTGCCCCGGGCGCGTCGGGTCGCACGGTACGGATGGCAGGCCGGGGGCCGGCGTGATTCCAGGTACCTTTACAGCGCAAGGCCACATCGCAAGACCACAAGTCACCGCACGCGTGGCGGTGTTCGCGAGGCGAAGGCGTCAGCTGCGCTGCCACCCGTTCGAAGGGTAGGAGACGGAGCGCGCGCGTCTACTTCGCCTAGGCGCCAGCTCCACTGCCACCCGTTCAAAGGGTAGGGGACGGAGCGCGCGCGTCTACTTCGACTAGGCGCCAGCTTCGCTACCACCCGTTCGAAGGGTAGGGGACGGAGCGCGCGCGTCTAATTCGACTAAGCGCCAGCTGCGCTGCCACCCGTTCGAAGGGTAGGGGACGGAGCGCGCGCGTCTACTTCGCCTAGGCGCCAGCTCCGCTGCCACCCGTTCAAAAGGGAAGGGGACGGAGCGCGCGCGTCTACTCTGACTAGGCGCCAGCTTCGCTGCCACCCGTTCGAAGGGTAGGGGACGGAGCGCGCGCGTCTACTTCGACTAAGCGCCAGCTTCGCTGCCACCCGTTCGAAGGGTCGGGGACGGAGCGCGCGCGTCTACTTCGACTAGGCGCCAGCTTCGCTGCCACCCGGTCGATGGGTAGGAGACGGAGCGCGCGCGTCTACTTCGACTAAGCGACAGCTTCGCCGCCACCCGCTCGATGGGTAGGGGACGGAGCGCGCGCGCGTCTACTTCAACTAGACGGAGCGAGCTTGAAGAACGCAGAACAGCACATACGACCACAATAACTCGACCATGCAAAGGTCAATTTGCGACAAGAGCAGACATGCTCTCGTAAATAGATATGCGTCGCCACACCAGCATATGCTCGTTCGCACGATCAGAGCGTATGGTTGACTTTATATCTGTCTACGAGAGCAAGTCTGGCCTTGCCATTTCCACATCAAGCCGTGAAGCATTCCCACAAATAGGACATATTTTGTTCACCAGCGCTCGCGGGCATTGACGCCGGTCCACGCAGTCATCAAACGCAGATGAACAACATTTTCCCCTACATGTGAGAAGTTAACCATGAGCAGGTACGGGAGGTGCAGCAAGGGATGTCTAGGGAGCGGCCCCCGACGCCAACATATTTATACTCGGCCTCACCAGGCGAAGAGTCGCCAGCATGGAGGCATGCCAACCGACAGAAGCACAAACGCGGGGTGTCGGGCGGTTCAGCTACCAAGGGCGCGTAAGTGCAACCGTCCACACCCCACCGCGTGCACACCGGAAACCGTCGCACGCTCCACTTACGAGAAGGCGCACTGCACGATGCGACAGCCTGCCCACTGGCAAGACAACCGTCATTAAAAAGCACACCACCAGGCGGCAAGGTCGCAACGACTGCGGAGCACGCGCGCCTCAGAAGTCCAAATGCCGGGAGTCCGCCGTCACATTGATGGTCACGACGCCTCAAGGCCCGCACCGCGCCAAGCACGCTTCACCACGTGAACGGCCGGAAGAGCACGCATCTGCTTCGGCCACAGCGTAGCCCCGGGTCAAGTTTGGAGAAGTTCACAGGCCGCGGGGACGGAGGGGGCCAAAGGACTCGGCGACATGGCTTCGGCCCTGTGAATCCCTTCACCATGAGAGGCTCCTGTCGTAGGGGTGGCCCCCACCTTAACCCAGCAGGCCTGGTAGGAAGTTATAAGGCCCAGAATAGGCCACGTGTAATGACACAAATACCCCTGAAGGGGATAATCAGCTGTAAAGGCATAATTGTAAAAGCACTCCCCATGTATATATATGTATAGAACACCGGCCATGGGGAGGGGGCAGGCCATTACACTCATCTTCATCACTCTCCACTATCATCTCTCTCTCTGTTTGGTCTGTAGCCACAACAGTACCGAATCCGATTGGTACCGAATCCGGAGAAAAAATATGGGTTAGGATATGGTAACAGTAATATCCGTCCGAATCCGACCCGTTTTCACCCTTTGTCGTCTGTGCCCCATCGGCTGACGGCCACTGCCAGCACGAGAGCCTGCCTTTACCAACCTTAAAAGGGACGGCACGCCACTTTGAATTTTAAAACCACAACCATCGCAATTCACCCTCGCGATCGCTCTCGGTGCTCGCGCGTCGCTCGCTTGATCGCTAGGCTGCCGAGCCAAACCACACGCCACCACGCCACTTGCTCGCAAACGCGCCGAAGCTTCGTCCCTTGCCCGCTCGATCGGCGAGGAAGCCGCCTAGACCACACACCGGCCGGCCGGTCAATCTCTCATGCGCCTCCACTACCACACATAGTGTGAGCGTAAGCGTAGGGTAGGCTCCTGAGGAAGCGTGCGTGTGCGGCACCGGCCGGCGCGAATGGCCGCGCAGGAGGGCGCCGCGGGGAACCAGGTGATGAGGTGGCGGTACGACGACGTGGGCGACAGCAACTTCGCGGTGCACGGTCGCGCCGTCCCTCTGCTCATCGGGCTGCTCTTCCTTGTCGTCGTCTTCGTCGCCCTCTGCCTCTACCTCCGCTGGGCGTGCCACCGCTACACGCCCGACCCCGAGGCGACGTCGGCCTCCTCGTCGGCCTCCGCCGAGGCAGCCGCGGCGTCATCGATGCCAGGCCTCGACGCCGACGCGATCGGCGGGCTGCCCGTGACGCTGTACCGCCCGCCTGCGTCGTCTCCGCCTCCCGCCGGGAAGGGCTGCGGCGGCTGCGAGGACGACCAGGCGGCGCAGTGCTCGATATGCATCAGCGCGCTGGTGACCGGGGAGAAGGTGAAGGCGCTCCCGCCCTGCGGCCACTGCTTCCACCCGGACTGCGTCGACGCGTGGCTCCGGTCCCAACCCAGCTGCCCGCTCTGCCGGAGCCTCCTCCTCGCCGCCGCCAAATCCGACGTCGTCAACGGAAGCGACGCCGTGTGAATGCAATGGCAAGCAGCTCCGCAGCTCGGCCATGCCACGCCTCACAACCCCTGTAAGCGTCACTTATGGGCGGCCTGTTATTTTAGCTGCGGCTTTTGGCCGTAGTAGTAAAATGAACAGTGATGTTTGTCTTGACCGCTTCGGATCTAGTGATCGAGCGGAGTACGTCGTAAGCGAGCCAAATCACCAATGTGGCTCGGCGAAGTGTACATGTGTAGTGAAGGTCGCCGGAAATGCAACGCTTGCCGTCCCTCCCAAGCGTTCTTTAGGGGTCGGCGTGGGGTCACCTCGCTGGGCACTTTTCTGGCTTTCTGTTCAAAGCTGCAAGGGAAAGTGGTGTAGGCTGTACATATCTTTTGACTATTTATTGTAACTTTATGACTGGAGAGAGTGCAACGTATGCGGTGGTAGTTCAGGTGGAATGGAATCTCTGCAGCTTTGCAGCACAGACAAGCGCAGCTCATCTTTTTAATCTCAGGATTTCTCTGTTTGTCACTTTGTCTTGATCGCATTTGCATATAGTAGTATTATAGTATCCATACTTTGTAGTATTTTTTTTGTAACCCTAAGTATCCATACTTCGTAGTATTTTTTTGTAACCCTAATATATACTTTGCAGTTTGCAAAGAGGTTTTGTCTAAACAACACCTGAGTGTTTCTATGTTCAGAACACCGAAATTTTCAGCCATCCGACCCCTCTCATCCGGTGGATCTCATTGGTGCAATTGATTCACAGTAGAGATAAATCCTGTAGGACTCTGGAGATACTGCGCAGTAAATGCCTGCCTTGATGTTTTCGGTGGCAGAGAACCTCCAGTGAACCGGTAGTCAGCACTACCATGGTATACTGGATGTGTAATTAGGGAACAGAGCAGGACGTCTTCAGCTGTTCAGCGTGTACTACATGAGTAATCCTGTTTGGGCTGGATTGTTGGAGTTATCACGAACAGTGGCAACACAGCACTAATGTAATGTATTAAGCAAGCGAGGCTTGATTAGTTTTCAAGCATGCACCCCCGATGTCCATCCATGCATCATGGCGTTTCCTCCAACTGGACATTCGTTCTGATCCAGGAGATGAAGGCAGTGGTAACTAGCAAGCCGATCGAAGATATTCGCTTGCCAAAAAGTGAAAGATAACAAACTTGGTGCTGCTCCCTTTTCTGTTCTGGCCAGAGTGCAGCAGCAGTATTTAACCTCAGTTTACAGGGGGGTTTGAAAGGGAGACAGGATGGGGCTCCCACGCGGAAGATGACTGTCCTTTCCGCGACCAAGAAGTGGCTTAGGTTTGGAAGCGAGTTATCGATTGTGCTTGGACTGTTTGGGACATGGGCCCGGGAGATCGGGCAGCTCGCTCACCATGTTCCTGCATGCACTTCTGCCTCCATGCGCACCATTCGTGCCACTCGCTACACGATGGGGTGGCAAAAGCTGCGCCGCCATTTTAGCTTATTCAGCCCCGCTCACTTAGGCTGAAAAGCTGTGACTTATGGTTAAAATTACACTGTAGCGACTGAAATTTTACTGTAACTGAAGGTGGTTTATTTGGTGTAATTAAATCTAAAAAAAATTTAAAAAAATATGCTAGCTCAACACGGACAACGCAAATGAATATGGAAAAAAAGAACCGGCAAAAAAGCTAAAAGTTCAAAAAAGACGAAATTTATAAATAGTAAAAAAATAAGCTAAAAACCAGAAGCTAAAGCTGAAATGAACGGGGCCGATCGATGCCATCGTGCACAATGAGAACAAAAGGCACTTTGAAATGAAATCTATATATTTTTATGTGAAATCATACACCATTGTTACTGACAAGTAAGTCGTCCCAATGCTCCATTTATTCTTGTTGGGCTGAAATAGTTCATTTCTCTTTTCTTAGATTACAACACAGGACGTATACTCACGCACGTCACACTCATAACACACACCACGCATACATATGTGTACGTTCTATTAAAACATATGCTAAGACTAAAGCGAAGATCATTAGATAAATCATGTATTTTTTTCTTATACCTCATGGAGTATGGACACATATTGTTCACTAAAAAAATACGCACGTGTGTAAGGTGAGACACCCAGACGAAATAGTTATTTCCGGTCAAAAATAGCCGGAGCATGAAGCCTAGCTAACCATGGCCGATCGACTTGGTTGTTGTGCATAATGCGCGACGTTCAGGCCCAGTTTCTTGAAATTCTAGCTCATGCTGGCCTGCTATTGCTTACGTTTCTAAGGCCCCGTTTGGCACAGTTTCACAGCTCCACCACCAACTCCTTGGAGCTGTTTGGAGCTGTTTTGTGCCAAACAGGGTAAAGCAAAATAACTCCACCCAAGGAGCTACTTAAAATCTGCTGAGACAAAAATAGCTCCACCCAAGGAGCTGAAAAAAGTAGCTTCACTTGGCTCCACTTGTGAAGCCAAAAAAAACAGCTCCACTTGTGAAGAGGAGCCCTGCCAAACAGGGCCTAATTATGCTGTATCACGGCCCCAGCCCACCCGCAACTGCACCCGTTTCGGCGCCTTCTCGTTTGGAACGTGCTGACCGTCACCACCTTCTTCTTTTTCTTAAACGAAGCTGGCAGGAGGGCTGCCTACTGATTCACTGATTTCCGAAGCGGATAAATATTTTACTCCCCTTGTTATCTCTATGCTAAAAGAATTGAAGCATGCATACACCCCTTTCAAGCTGTGTGGTAGAAATTAGATCCATACAAGTGTAAAGCATGTTTAGTGTAGTATCGTATTGCCTACCCAAACAGAGGAAGTTCATTTATAAAGTGGAGTTCTTATTACTTCTTAAAACATATGACATATGGACAGCGATGGTATAAAGACGAATTTGGCTAAACTCACGAACGTGCACGTATTTGTGTATTTTCACGCGAAAAATCGTGTGCCTTGTGAACGTGGCACGCAACTTGGCAGACCAAGTCAATCTTTTCTTTTACGAACTGTGCATTTCTCTCTCCTTTTTAAACTGTACGAGAGATGGTAAACACTGCATAAATATCATTATGTGGTTTGATGAGGTAGTTACGGTGTTTTAATTATGTTTAATGGTGACAGGCAACCGCGTCGTGATGTTGCGCGCCACTTGCCAGCCAAGTGCACCTTTCCTTTTGTGAACCGCGCATTTCTCTCCCCTTGTTGGACTATCTAGGAGCTGATAAATATTGTATAAGTACCATTATATACATTGCATAAATACCATTATATGGTTTGATAAGGTAATTACCAGTGTTTAAATTCTGTTTAATGGTGACAGGTGATCGCCCCGTGACATGGTGCACCACTAGGCAAACCAAGCCCATATTTTCTTTTATGAACCGTGCATTTCTCTATCCTTTTTGAACTGTCCAGGAGCTGATAAACACTGCATGAATATCATTACATGGTTGGATGAAACAGTTACTAGTGTTTTAATTCTGTTTAATGGTGGTAGGCAACCACGCTGTGATGTGGCGTGCCACTAGGCAGACCAAGCCTATCTTCCTTTCACAAACCATGCATTTCTTTTTGTTTTTGAACTATCCATGAGTTGATCAACACTACATAAATATCATTATATGGTTTGATGAGTAAGTTATTAGTGTTTTAATTCTATTTAATTACAGCAGGCGATCACGTCATAACATGACACATCACTTGGTAGGCCAAGCCTGCCTCTCCTTTTATAAAATATGCATTTCTCTCTCCTTTTAAAACTGTCTAGGAGTTGATAAACACTATACATAAATATCAATCAGATCTGGATTATCCATTTTATCCTATATCTGTACTCGAGCTATTCGATTAGTATTTGATACATTAAGACTCCAAGAGTGTCAAGTTTTTGACGGAAATGGCAAATTTTGAAGCATAAGTAGCAAAAATGACACCCTTAAAGATGCAATTGTAAAAATAGCGCTCTCCACTACGCGGTTACCGTGCAGTTTTAACCACAGAGCGACACGTGGTAGAGCACCACATGGTCATCATGTGGCATTACCCACGGGCCGACACGTGGCGAAGCGCCACACGATGATCATACAGCATTAGCCACAGCCCGACACATGGCGAGCTAAATTGCATGGTGACCGTGTGGTTTAGCTTGCCACGTGTCAGGCCGTGGCTAATGCTGCACGGTGACCGTGTGGCACTCCGCCTCGTGTCAGGCCGTGGTTAATGTTGCACGGTGACTGTGCGGTCGAGAACACCATTTTTGCAATTGTGACTGCGAGGGTGTCATTTTTACTAATCACATTTTAAAATTTGCCATTTTGGCTAAATACTCAAGAGTATCAATCATATCTTTATCCATTTTATCTGGCATCCATATCCAAACCATTCAATTTGTTGACACCTTACCAGAGACGTCCAGGAGAAAACACATAATTCCTCCATTCTTCCACCTCTTCTCTGGACAGTTGTGTTGTAGTATCAAACTACTCAACCACGCCAGCCTTTCTTCTCAGCGTGCACCAAGAAGGGGGGAGAGCAGATCTCCAAACCATTGCTGCAAAGAGAACCTACACATGGTGGCAAAAAGGTGTTTGGGTGGCGTACATCTGCACGACCGCTCGCTCTACTGCTATGTCTACGTTTTGCACTACATCGAGCCTATGCTGCTTCTTGTTCTTCATCGGACCTCACTATAAGTCGTTTGTGTAACCGAATGACTTTGATATAATTCTATTCTTGCGTATATTTAAAGTGCAATATAATTTGCTTGCTACTGTTAGTTATGAGTTTTACATCACTAGTACTTTAATATTTGCCTTTTAATAAAATCTATAATTAAAATATGGTTCTCTTTTCCAACAATATGTGTGATAGGACTCGAATCATGTATATGGCATCTTCCAAGTACGTTGTTTGTGTTTTTTTTTCTTAGCATACAGTAATATGAAAGAGTAGTCACATTTGTGCGGCTCCTTCTATTTCTATTTCCTATCGTCACCAGTGATATGAACAAAGTTGATTTAACAAACTTTACTAGATTTATTTGTGAGAGGAATTGCTATTTAGGAACTCTCACATATACATGCATATGATGCTACCATGACGCAGTTTGGCCTAGCAAGACCTGATACACTGATAGCAAGACCTAAAGTTGTTAGGATTGTGATACTAGATAGGATTGTTTTTTTACCTGACGGGTACTGGTTAGTTATCGGCATGAAGCTGCTGGGGCGGGAACAATGTTCGCATCAGCACAGTACTAGACTACTAGTAAATCTTTTTCGGCTAGTACGAGAGAATTGACCTCACTCCTTCTAGTACGTACTACAATCACAACACATTTCTGCTAGCCAGTACTCTAATTTATCATTTATCAACCCCGCTCGCCTTTCAGCGCACGGCGCACTCCGTCGTGCGAAAAGCAAATCGCCGACACGCCGCCACGCGCCTTTTTGGCTGGCTGTGTGGCACACACAAGTTTTGACGTTTTTGACGCATGTCGGGCGTCGGCACGACGCAGTTTCCGCCATGTCGAGGCGCCGAGCGGAGCCTGGAAGATTCTTGGGGGCTGGTATACCGTGTTCTCTTCTGATACGGAATCCGCAGGTCTTGGTTTCTCGCAGAACTGGTTCGCTCATTCCGGCGCCCGCAGACTGCAGGCTGGCGGCGGCCAACGATACGGTTACTTCCTGCAGATCCCACGGCACCGACGCACTGTTCATACACATGGGGATTTGGATGCACACCCTGGGATACTGGACACAGGCAGGCGAAGTAGCGCAGCCCTTAGGTGAATTTTTTTATTTGGCCCTATTCTACTATTTTAATTTTAAAATTAGTCTCATGCAACATAGAGCTATAAATCTAGCCCTCTTATCAAGCATGAAAAAACTAGCGACTGACGCGTGGCTCCTACTGCGGCAGCACCTCCAGCACGGCTCTATCTGGCCGGGCACGATAGATGACAGGCCCACAAAGATACTACACCACCTAGCCATGGAAGAGAGTAGGGAAGGTGCTACGCAACGGAGGCGCAGTACCAGACCCGAATGACACATGATGGCTTGTTTGACAATTAGTAATTGGAGAATCCCTTTGTTGTTTTATACATTGAGCGCCACCCTGGTTTAATGAGCTAGGTGGTTTGAAAAGGCAAAAGAGAATATATGAATGCGACATCGTGCCTAAATTGCATTGAGCCATTCCCACGGTGATATGGTGAAACACCATTGTCTTTAGTGGTTAAAGTCAAACAATAATAGATTACTCTCTACTCATTTTCTATATTTTGGTTTTATCTTTAAAGATACGGAGATCTTCAGAGATCTCCGTAGCGCGGCACCTTCCCTGCTCTCTGTCGTGGCTAGGTGGTGCGGCATCTTTATGGTGCTTGCCATCTACCGTGCCCAACCAAACGGAGCCATGCTAGGGTGTTGTTGCAATCAGGTGGTGTGATAGGAGTCACACATCAGTCATTGGTTCTTTCGCGCTCGGCAAGAGAGTTAGATTTGTAATTTTGTGCCACATGAGGCTAATTTCGAAAATAAGATAGCTCAATGGAATTAAGTTGGCACAATAGGACAAAATAAAAAAACAAATCGCCCTTCGGCCAGGTTGACAATCTTGTAGTGTTGATCAGTGGCCTACTTGCAGCAACCTAGTTCAAATTACATACGGACTTAGTTTCGGAGTCTTTTCGTGTGTAATCGGTGGGCCACAAGTTGGGCTTGGGCACCACTTTTCTTTGTAAGTCAGCCTTGGGAACCTGAAACCAACAGCAACAGGATGCATGTGCTGCCTAGTCCACCCATGCCTGTTTTTGCCTTTTGGTGCTACTTGCAGTGGTGTAGACATATCGAATATAAATTGAATAGTATTATATCATATTTATATTTATATTTCATAAATAAATATGAATTTAAATATTTTCAAATATGAATTAAATATTGTAATAAATTTGAATTCAAATTAAATATTTACTCAATTTACTTGGATTCGAATATCCTCATGTAGTATAAAGATATTAATGATATTTTTATTCTTGTACAATCACGCTTAATCATTCTAATTCATTTACTTCACCTAAATAAACACAAATTCACATTGAATTAAAAAATATATCCAACTAATTAGTTGTATTGCAATAAAAATTGTATATTGCTTCGCCGAATACAAATATGGATACAATAGTCCGGATAAAATAATATTTTAAATGGTAAAAGTTTGTATCATATTCGTATACATATTTTTATGTGAAATTGAATATGAATAAGGATAGAAGAGAATTTGTTAATTGGATGAAAAAAAATTTATACCGTATTTGTATCCTATCAAATACGGTAACCAGATAATACATATCCATTTCCCACCCCTAGCTACATGTGAGTCAAAATATTCACGGTAAGGATCTTTTGTATCGTTGGGAATATCCAGTCGGTCCTCCAAAAAGAAAAATAATACTCCATCCATCCAAATTCATAAGGCATATTTTCTCTTGGTACATAGATCAAGGAGAATATAAATTAAAGTTAGATATTTATTAGAAATATAGAGGAAGCATGCTATTAATTTTATATTAGAATATAAAATATGTTTTATATTTATATATAGGATCATTAAAAAATACGTCCAACAAACTTATCCGGAGAGAGTATCCGGTTAAGACAGGATGTTTCACGCTTAATTCTGTGTGGAGCTTCGACAGTGACACACTGACACCCCCTCCTCGATCAGCCCCTCACCCGGCGCATCAACTTACTGGTACTGATTGGGCTAAGCCTAAGCTGACGCAACTCAGAATCTCAAGGCTGCCGCACGTAATTAACGGAAAAAAGTTACCGATTGGACTAAGCCTAAGCTGACGCAACGCAGAATCTCAAGTGCCGTGAGGATCGGCTACCATCTACGTGCAGGAGGCAGCTTGCCGGCAAATGTGGCTCGCGAGGGAGTCGTCGAGGAACGTGGCCGGCGACGGAGGCACGCTCAATCGTACCATGCACGAGGCGGAAACCACGGCAGGGGAGCCGAGCCGGCGGGCGAACGTCCGGGGGCCGACCGGTACGGTCGGCTCACAGAGCGTGGGAAACGGAGAAATCTGGACACATGTGGACCTCTAAACACCCAAAAATTCCGGTTTTGGCCCCTAAACCAAAAAAATTCCGTTTTTGGACCCCTTCCGACCGCGCGTTTCGCAAGATGACACCACGTGTCCCGGCCGGCCGCGCGACCGCCCGCTCCACCGCGCGACCGCGCGACCGCCGCCCGCCCGCGCGACCGCGCGGCCGCCCGCCGCCCGCGCGACCGCGCCGCCCGACCGCGCGTCCGCCCGCCCGCCCGCGCGACCGCGCCACCGACCGCGCGTCCGGGACACGTGGCACCAGCTCGCGAACGCGCGGTCGGGAGGGGTCCAGAAACGGAATTTTTTTGATTTAGGGGCCAAAAGTGGAATTTCGGGTGTTTAGGGGTCCAAATGTGTCCAGATTTCGAGGAGGCTCAGGCAGGGGTAAACGCATGTTACTACACGAGCTAGGAATAAAAACTGCGCGTCATGGTGTTGTCTGTTGTTGCCAATTGGATTAAAAATAGGTGCTTTGAATGAACCAATGTGCTAATTGCCAAGAGGAGGTTTGAATCTTTTTCCGAGTTGCTTAATCGAACACCCAAGTTGCATACATATACTCCGTATCATGCATATATACAGGATTACAGATACCAGAATCGCGAGTGCTAGTTGGGAGAGTGGGCCCACTAATCCCAATCGTCAGGCATAAAAACACCTGATAAAAATGACCCGGAATCAAAGTTGGATTTTACATCGTTCATTTGGCGACTTAGGTCCATACCTGGGGTGCTCCTGGATATGGCCTTGTTCTTCGACTTGTGGCTTCAGCTTCTCTAAAAATCAAAATAAGTAAGATGGTTATTCTAAACGGTTTTTTTTTGAAATTATTTCTCTAAACGGTTTTTCGAGCTCACTGACACGTGTGCCTGCCCATGTCAACGTCTCCATCGTCTACCACCGTCTCAAAAACAAAATAAAAAACTATCCACTATAGCAAAATGTCTTCTGCCACAGTAAAAAAACAAAAGAGTGTCTATACAACATTCGACTGTTTTTGAGAACAAAAATAGTCAGATTTTCAGCCGTTAGACGGAGATCCAACGCCCTAGATCATTTTTTGGAGGGGGGCTTGTATGGGTGGATCCGTTGGATAGAGATCTAACGTCCCAGATCAATCTGACTGTTTTTGTCCTCAAAAACAGTTGAGTGTTGTATAGCAATCCTAAAAAAACAAACCTACGATCAGTGAACCTAAAGATCTAGATATGGAAAGTTCGAGAGCAGCTACTAGTAGCATGTCCTGATGTCCTCCAGCTCACCGCAGGCGCTGGTACATGCAGTTGCCGCCCAAGGTTTCGTGGCTCAAAATCCACAGGATGCACCGCAACACACTAAACCAATTAGCAATTTACCATCCCCATGCACTGGACCCGCCTTACATGCCTCAGGCTTTCAACGTGGAAATTGCCTTTCCCCCGGCGCTATATAAACTCCCCAACTCGCAACCCGAAAGTCATCACCACAACCAACTCCACAACCTCGTACCATCACAGAAACACGAGTCCGAAACAGGTCAAGTACTCAAGTCACATCAACCCCTCACTGCTTCCCCTTTTACGTGACATGGAGACGGTGCTGGTCGGCAACCCCGCGAATGGCGCGGTGAAGCCGTTGTGCAACTCCGTCGGCTCGCTGCCGTTGGCCAACTCCCACGCCGTCATCCACCCGCCGATGGGCAGCGTGGCCCCTGCGGGCGCCACGCTCGGCAGGCACCTCGCGCGCCGGCTCGTGCAGATCGGCGCAACAGACGTGTTCGCCGTCCCGGGGGACTTCAACCTCACGCTGCTCGACTACCTCATCGCCGAGCCGGGGCTCAACCTCGTCGGCTGCTGCAACGAGCTCAACGCTGGGTACGCGGCCGACGGCTACGCGCGCGCCCGCGGCGTCGGCTCGTGCGCCGTCACGTTCACCGTCGGCGGCCTCAGCGTGCTCAACGCCATCGCTGGCGCGTACAGCGAGAATCTCCCCGTGATCTGCATCGTCGGCGGGCCCAACTCCAACGACTACGGCACCAACCGCATCCTGCACCACACCATCGGCCTCCCTGACTTCACACAGGAGCTCCGGTGCTTCCAGGCCATCACTTGTTACCAGGTGCGCGCGCCGACCGTGTCTTTTTTGCACCGAGTGCATTTCGTCGAACACCTCTGTTTGAAATTTGGACCGCATCTTTAACAGTGCTTTACATGCATGCAGGCCGTCGTGAACAACCTTGACGACGCGCACGAGCAGATCGATACGGCCATCGCGACGGCGCTACGGGAGAGCAAGCCCGTGTACATCAGCGTGAGCTGCAACCTGGCCGGCCTCTCTCATCCGACGTTTAACCGTGAGCCAGTGCCCTTGTTCATCTCTCCAAGGTATTGAATTAAGGGAAGTGCTAAACAGATCGCATGCATGTTATGTCCCTCTGTTGATTCCAGCTCCGTTAATTTGTTGGTTTCAGTTTGTTTAATGCGTTGGACCTTTGTTCTGTGCTCCATCAGATTGAGCAACCAGGCGAACTTGGAGAACGCCGTCGAGGCCGCGGCGAACTTCTTGAACAAGGCGGTCAAGCCGGTCTTGGTCGGCGGGCCAAAGATCCGCGTGGCCAAGGCCAAGAAGGCCTTCGCCAGCATCGCGGACGCGAGCGGGTACCCCTTCGCCGTGATGCCGTCCGCCAAGGGCCTCGTGCCGGAGCACCACCCGCGGTTCATCGGCACGTACTGGGGCGCCGTCAGCACCTCGTTCTGCGCCGAGATCGTCGAGTCGGCCGACGCGTACGTTTTCGCCGGCCCGATATTCAACGACTACAGCTCCGTCGGGTACTCCCTGCTGCTCAAGAGGGAGAAGGCCGTCATCGTGCAGCCCGACCGCGTCGTGGTTGGCAACGGGCCGGCGTTCGGGTGCATCCTCATGCACGAGTTCCTCCGCGCGCTCGCCAAGCGGCTCAAGTGCAACACGACGGCGTACGACAACTACCGCAGGATCTTCGTCCCCGACGGTGAGCCGCTCAACGGCAAGCCCGACGAGCCCCTGAGGGTGAGCATCCTCTTCAAGCACATCAAGGACATGCTGTCAGGCGAGACCGCGGTCATCGCCGAGACCGGCGATTCATGGTTCAACTGCCAGAAGCTCAAGCTCCCCGAGGGCTGTGGGTAAGTATCAACCACCGATCATTTTTCTCATCAAAGCATTCACGTGTAACTTATTTCTTAAAATTCAATAACAAGGGTGGTGACTTTGAACAGGTATGAGTTCCAAATGCAATACGGTTCAATCGGGTGGTCGGTCGGCGCGACGCTCGGGTACGCCCAGGCGGCGAAGGACAAGCGTGTGATCGCGTGCATCGGCGACGGAAGCTTTCAGGTACGCCCTTGGCACAGCCGTGGCTAGCTGCAAGCGTGGTTGGCTGCTCTGTTTCTTGGTTGGCTGCTCTGTTTCTTGACAACGCTGAACATGTGCTCATGGCACGACCGATGCGTGACAGGTGACGGCGCAAGAAGTGTCGACGATGCTGCGGTGCGGGCAGAACAGCATCATCTTCCTCATCAACAACGGCGGGTACACCATCGAGGTGGAGATCCACGACGGTCCGTACAACGTCATCAAGAACTGGGACTACACGGGTCTCGTCGACGCCATCCACAACTCTGACGGCAGCTGCTGGACCAAGAAGGTTGAATTCAAAGACTAACTCCGTTTCAAAAAAAGACTCTTAAGTACAGCTAAATGCCAATCGTCCACTGGGTTGCTCGACCGCGACAGCTGAAACCTTCGCCGCTGTTTTCTGCAGGTCCGGACTCAGGAGGAGCTGAAAGAGGCGATCGCGACAGCAACGGGTTCAAAGAAAGACTGCCTCTGCTTCATCGAGGTGATCGTGCACAAGGACGACACGAGCAAGGAGCTTCTCGAGTGGGGCTCCAGGGTCTCTGCTGCGAACAGCAGGCCACCGAATCCCCAGTGATCTGGTCTCTTCGGCGATTCTGCAGTGAAGCCTAGCTTGAGCAGTTTTGCGAATGTCCTAGTAATTGTTATCTGTTGGTTAATTCGTTTGCATCCGGTCAGGTTTAGGCAAGAGGAGCATGTTAGCATCCGAGTTATTCTTATCTGCTGCCTGTTGGTTAATACGTTTACAAATTGATGGGGTTGCCTACCTTGTAATAATGTTTGTAATTCAGTTGCATGCATATTAAATTCCAGTAGACTTGATTTTAATAAATATATCTACCATATTTCAGCATAATTATCCTTAACATCTCGAATATTAATTCCTCGAGTTAAATTTTACATTAAAATATTTTTTATCACTTACATTAATAATATGTATAATTTTACATTAAATAAAATAGATAATAACTAATAAATACTGAAGGCCACATAAAAAAAATCCCAACATAACGTACCCCCACAAGGCCAAAACACTTGTAAAGCAACAAAAACAGAATGCAAAAACCATCCATTTCATCATCCGCAATTTAAATGACCCCTATACACTTAGGTATAATAACGATCAGCTACGTAAAAATTACACTCGTCCGGGCCTTGACAAGATCCTGGCGTACAGCATGAGGTTCCAGACGTCGGGCACATCGGGGAGGCACCGGTGGATGCAGTCGGTGTAGGTGCCCGGGTCGTTCTGCTCCTCCGGCGTCAGCACCTTGCCCTGCCGGATGATGTGCACCAATGTGTTTTTGGATTTTACTTAGATTTTATTTAAATCTATTTATTTTTCGCTTGCTTTCTCTCTCATTAGAAACCATATTTAAAGGAGCAGAAGCAAAACCTAAAGATTAAGAAGTGATAACTGAGTAAAGCCAATGCAAATTGTGACATTTGATTATGTTAAACATATTATTTCAAATATATTAGTTATTATTTTGCTTTAAATTATTATGTATTGCTAATTTATTCCAAACCTTCGTAACCGGTAGTTAACGACTAAATTTGATTAATTTCTCAAATGATAGTTTAAATGCCATGATTTTGTTGTCACTATAGAATGAATAATTATCTTAGTGATACTAGTATCTCTGTGGGTTGTTCAACAACATGGATATATTGCATATGTACATAAAATCTCCGGTTTTCTCCACTTGACGTTATAGCTCACTTCAGATAGACTAAGACAATGTTTTTAATGAGCAGAGCACATCATTAATTATTGTGCTTTATTTCTTTATGCATATACAGTCGAATCTCTATACTCCATTGGAGTGTTTCTAAAGCTCAAATTCTATTGCCAGTAATCTATATATTGTCGCCTACTGATTTCGCTAGTCGCTATATCATTTGCAATTCACGTCAACTTTGGTAAATATGGTATTTACTGATACTGCACCGAAATAAATTAGGATTTACCGATACCGAGCCATATTTTCAAAAATATTGTATATTACCGTACTAACAATAGCGTATTTGCCATATTTACCATATGTACCGAACCATATTTATCGAAAATATCGAATGAACGGCTCTAAAGAAAATACAAATGAACCTGTTGCAGTCAGAGTCGAGATAGCTATGGATAAAGCGACACAAGCCTATGTAGCATTAACAAAACCATAAATTCACACCTGTCTGCTGGACTGGAGGCTAGGGAAGCCTACATGGGGTCTTTTCTTTGAATACGAGTGTTTAGTAGATTTCTAAATTAAAAAAGTATGAAATTCGTTCACAACCTAAAAATATTTATTTTCTATATGTCATGGGAATGAAAATAAGAACGAGAATGAGAATAAGAATGGATGTTCCAGGAATATTAGATTATAAGCATACAATATATTTTTGTAAAATAAGCTTGCTGAGTACTCCGTACTCACATTTGCTATTATTCCTCCTTATTAGAGGTGTGTCAAGATGATGAAATATATGGTTATACCGAGGTCTGCGCGGCAGGCCGCTATATCGAAGGAAGTGAAATTGGTCCAAAGTATGACATGTATGAGACGAATGCCCTATATAGAGGTTGAGATGAGTAGAAGGCGGCCAGGAGCCGTTATGTGAACCGAGTACTTGTGTGTAGCTATCTACTCATCTCCGTCTTCTATAATTAGTAGTTAGAATCATTTTTCTTTATAAATATTGTAATATTCAGGTAGAGTTTGTTATGCCTTGTTTCGGACTGTAGCTTTGTGTGGTAAAAATATTATAATAATAGTGTACCGTCTCTAATTATTATTCTACTGTAACATTCTGATAAACTTATTATTCATTAAAATGGTATTTTACCGGCTAAATGAATAATAATATATAGACTACTGTTATTATACTCGGTAATGACAAGGATCATCCCAGTATCCATCGTTAGCCTGGACAAAAGACGAGAGCGACTGCACGTCTGCAGACTGCAGCAATTGACACTCGCCAAGTCATATCCGTGAGGAATGTGAATTGCTAATCTTTCCCATTTACCCTGGTAATTTGGTGAATGCTTCTTTGACTTAAGAAGGAAAAGCGTCAATCTGACGACCTCTACTCGACCGTGATAGTTCCATGGGATGCGCGCGACAGGAAGCCAAGGGTGATTAAGCAAGTATTTCTTCCCCTTCCATTGAGTACGAACTACAAATTTTATTTACGTGTGATTTCGGCCCAAAAGGACCAGCTGCTGGATATCAAGCCCAATAACTAGTTTCGCTTGTTTTGGATTTCCGCATTTGGGCTCCCTTCTCGTTACCAGGCTACTTACTAATTAGGATTTATGGGCTTAACACCGAAGAAATGGACCCTTAACATGGCCCACAGCGCACCGGCGGGCCCACTACGGTTCTACCGAGCGTACACCACAATTCCTTTCCGTAAGTGGACAGTAAAGCCACACAGTCAGCCGGTGGACTCACGGGACAGCCACTTTTTTTACCCGGGGGGGCGGGTGCGTGCTGACGTGGCGCCCTGTTTTCCCTCAGCAACAAAACCTCGCCAACCGCGTGCTTCCCATTCCGCTTCCCCATTCTACCATCTCGCCTCCTAATTTCCCCACCTCTCGCCGCCGCACCACCCCACCCCCCCGCCCCGCAACCACCTACCTTCTCTACCCGAGGTCAGCACCGACCGCGGCCGCCGAGAGACGTGGCCCCATGCGCCTGCTCCTCGCGACGCGCCTTGGGCTCGCGCTTGGCCCGCGTGGCGGCGTGCCATGGTGGTGGTGAGCTGGGAAGGCGTGAGCTTTGCGGCGCGCCGGGGGGGACTGCGGAGAAGGGGGAGGCGTGGAGGGGTGTAGTTTGGCGCCTCGCCGCCGGATGGCTGCCGACGATGCCGCGCGGAGCAGTAGAAGGATGGATCTGAACCTCTACCTCGGCCTCCCCCGCGCCCCGCCCCCGCGCCGCCCCCATCTCGGCTCTGACCTCGCGCTCGGCACCCCGATGCTGTCGTCGTCCTCCTCCTCGTCCGCCGCCTCAGCCGACGCGCCGCCGGCGGAGCCGGAGCCGCTCGACCCGCCGTACTCACCGTCGCGCGCCGACCTGGTGCGCCCGCCGACCCCGCCGCCCGAACCCTACGACCCGTCCGCTCCCGAGGCGCTCCCTCCATATGTGCCGGCCCCAGAAGCAATACCTGAGCTTGCGGACGAGCTTGAATTCGGTTTCTCGCACCCGCCACCGCCGCTGCGGCCCAGCGAGCTGCTCGGGTGGGTGGACCGGCCGTCGTCGTCGACGGCCTCCTCTTCCTTCCGCCCGGAGCGTGCCGGGCGCTACCGTCGTGTGATCTGCCTGAATGGCCGCCAATCTCGCTGCCTCCGTCCTAGACGGTTCCGGTCAGACCTGCCACCTCTCAGCTCCGAGGCCCCTAGCCTGGAGAACGACGCTGTGGCGCAACCACCGCAAGAGCCTATTCACGATACGGTGGAGGACAATAAGGTAGTTGCCGATAGCTCCTTGGTGGGTGCCGTACAGGACGAGCCAACGGAACGTGGCAAAAGTTCTGCGATGTTCGAGTGCAACATCTGCTTTGAGATGGCTGTGGAGCCGGTGGTAACTTCATGCGGTCATCTCTTCTGCTGGCCTTGTTTGTACCAGTGGCTGCATGTTCACTCAACTCACAAGGAGTGCCCTGTTTGCAAAGGTGAGGTGACTGAAGGAAACATCACTCCTATCTATGGGAGAGGGAATTCAAGTTCAGATGCAGCGAAGAAGGTTGCAGAGGATGGCAACGTGTCCGGCCCTAAGATTCCTCCAAGGCCACATGGGAATCGGCTCGAAAGTTTTAGGCAGCAGTTTCACCATTTGCGCCCAATATCTAGAAGGCTTGGTGAGGCACATGGCATATTGTCTTCTTGGCGGCGCATTCTTGATCAGCAGATTATGAGTAGTGTGAGTAGGTTTGAAGGGCCTCCTGAATCAACTGTCCAGGAAATGATTGATCATGCTCATCATACTACTACTAGCCATTTAGGGCGAATTACTACTAGGATGAGGGCAGGGAGGTTGCAAAGAGAAGCAGAAAACGCTACATTTGTTGCTTCTGCTCCCGACAGTGGGCTGCCCGGAAACAACACATCAGATCCGCCTAGGCGTAGTTCAAGTCCACTTTCCTCAGATGGAATTGATTTATTGCAACGCCTTGCCCTTGTTGGCCTGGCAAACACGGAAAGGTTGGCAACTGCTGTGAGTGACCTTAGAAGAATAGCTAGGCCGAGCCAACATGGAGCATCAACTTCATCGAATCCTACAAATCCTGAGCCAGTTGATGGAACTCATGTTGCTGCAGCACTGGCTGCAGATCAAGCTTCTAATTCAAGCACCGCGGCTGTGATTCAGGAGGTTGCTGCTTTTACTGAAAGCGCAGGCGAACCTAGTAATGCAGGGTCTTCAAGATCCCTGAGGAGGGGAAGAAGCGATGCCTTGGGTTCTTTGGATGTGGATGGTGGGGGCGTACATCGGAACAAGAGAATGCAGCTAAACTGAAACTTGCAGGTTGCAGCGTTGTTCTAATTTGCCATGTGTGCTGTTCACAATTAGCCCTTTTTATCTCTTTGGTCAATATATGCTGGGTGTGATATAAAGTTCTTTCTCTTCGAGTCGTTGGGTACTGCTGAGTTGGTTGCCAGTTCAGTTCCCCTCGATCTGTTTAATTTATGCTATTGCTCAAGGCATGTATACGGAGGAAACTTGAGGGAGTATCATCAGATGAATTTTCCTTGATTGTAAATCGAATGTGCAAACATGTATTCAATGGAATTGACTTTCACTTGAGTCTCATTTGTAGATAGCTTCTGATTCCAGGAGTCCTCAATGAACATGTATTTGTTGTTACTTTGCTGTTCGCAGCTGCTCCGCATCTATCCTTACTGGGAAAAGAGGTACGTTACTATTTCCTTTTATGCTAGATTTGTCTTGGGATATAATGCTACTACTTCCGTTCTTGGTTGACGGTTCATGTATAGAGTAAAAGCTGAATTCTGTTGTTCTCATGGAGTCATGACTCATGATCAACATTTGGTATGTTTAATTGTCTTAGCTGATTATGCTCTGTCAACCAGTCTTTGCTACTCACTGAATTATAGCAAGTTTTGGCCATACCGAATAGTAGGTGTAGCGTGTTTGGATTTGATACGACTTGCAGTTCGAAGATAATACAGCACGCTGCATGGCTGTTTTTATCTGTTTTGGAGTAAGACTGAGCACTAGTACTGAACAAAATCTGTAACTTGCTATTCTTGTGCACGCCTACACGCACACACACGCGCACACGCACACACACGTATTGATCTTGATGTTGTAGTCATATCTTAGTAGTAGAAAACTATACTAGTTTATCATTTGTTTCAGTTTAGATTGAAGTACAATGAGGATGCTCATCTTGTTGGATGAGTAACAAGAATCTGAAACCTGAACCCTGATGCTCTTATGCTCATAACATCTTTTACTCTAATATTCAGTATCGGTTCTATACACTGTAGTGGAAGTACAAAGTTGGGGTGTTCCCTTAGAAACCATGCAGGGTATGTATGTTTTGGCCGAAACATGTTATCGTTTTGCAGAATTTAAGGGGGAATCTATATGATCAGTGCAGCAGTGAGTCCCAACTTCTGTTATGTTGATTGTGTGCTACCAAGCTTGGCAATTTTTGTATTGCGCCTTTGTTGCTGTCAACTTACATGTGCCCATAAGGATGTAATGTTGCTGTAAACTTCCATGTATCCAGGCTACAAGCTGCATAACCAGCAAAGAATTGGGAGTTGTCATGAGGTCCTTGCATTACCAGCAAAGAATTGGGAGTTGTCATGAGGTCCTTGGGTCAAAACCCAAGTGAATTCTTGAACGTGATGTAATCTATTCTATATTGTTTCCATTGATGCAAACAGATAATTAGTCGGTAAATTAAATTTCTGAATATGAATACCTTCTTTAGGTTCTATTGATTTTGTTCGGAATAATTTGATACGTTTTGGAAATTTCCCCAAAGCATTACTCAACCATTTGGTATTAGTATTGTTATACAGTTGGCACTTTTGCAGCAACAGCTTCCGTGTTATTTAGTGGTTTGCCGTAAAGCCCACCAACTTGATTAGCGCGCAACTTACTGGTCGTGGGCAGCCGTACGATTTTAAAAAGCCTACGGTGCGGCCAGCCCCCCCCCCCCCGCCCCCCCGGTGCACCCCTAGCAGGTTGCCGTGCGGAAGAGCGTTGGGGCACTGGTAGTTGCTCTGTTTGGCCTCAGCTGTAACTGCTGTAGCGTGTCGTTTTTGTGGTTGTTTTTTTCCATGTCCGGTTTCGCACTCTAGTTCTTGACATGAAGCTTTTGGTTCCTCCGTTGAGTTTTGTTAGACTATATGAATGGATGTAAATAAAATGATAATGAATAATTGATATTTAGATTGCTTTAGATTTTACGTTTGTGGAAGTTTTGGTCGATTGTGGTTGAAGGTTTCAAGTTCAAGTGCTTTCAGTCTGCTCTGAGTGGTTTTTGTCTTCTCCAAGTGTTTTGTTTGCTCCGAGTAGTTTGGATCAGTCCAATCGGGTCTGAGTGGCATTAGATGATATCCGAGTAGCTCTGGAGTATCGAAAGGCTTTGAGTGGTTTTGGTTGTTCCGAATAGTTTCGAACCAGTCCGATCAGATCCGAGTGGCATCGGACGATTTTTGAGTAGCAATGGAGTATCGGATGATATTCGAGCAGCTTTGGAGCATCGGACGGCTTTCAAGATGCATCGAAACATCAGACGGCACTCGAGTGGTATCAAAAGATCGCACGGCTAAATGACCACGGTAGATTTCGACCACAACGGCTTTCGAGCATGGCAGACCTCGACCATGTTGGTTATGACTTAGAGTTGTTTACGACCACATTCGACTACAACCATGTTCTACTTCAACTATGTCCGGTTTTGATCACGGAACATCGACTGTGGCAGAACGACCATACTTGGTCGAAGGTGAAAAGTTACAGTATCTTGTCGATGGTTGTTGCTATAGTACTTTGCCTATGATCGTAGCTACAACAACTGGTCAATAGTCGTATACTTTACTGGTCGGTACTTGATAGTCGTATACTTTACTGGGCGGTACTCAATAGTCGTATACTTTACTGGTCGGTATTCGATAGTCGTAAATTTTACTAGTCCGTACTCGATACTCGGTAGTCAGAGATTCTTCTGGTCGATAGTCGAAGGCTTTACGGTTGATGGTCATAGAGTTTGCGGTCTACTGTTGTTGTCTTCGGGTTTAGTCGAAGGCTTAGCGATCGTTTGCTGTAGGTTTCACGGTCGATACTTGTAAACTTCATGGTCGGTACGAGTGCTTTAATTCATGTGATCTTCGAGTACCTCGAGTACTCGTGTTGGGTTAGTGGTTGACTGATTTGGTCGTAGCGGTTGTCGGTGATACTCAGTGCTTGGTGATCGATGGTGCGGTGATTGGTTGATGATTGGTAGTCGTAGATTTGATGCTTGGTACTCGATGATTTTGGTCGGTAGCAATGCATGGTATTCCTGAGTGTTTAGAGCAGAGCGATGGTAATTCCCGAGTACTTATTGTTTTCGAGTGTTGATGACAGTCAAGTTATGGAGAACTTGCGTCGGGAAATGTTTCTTTGGTCTTTGCATGTGCAAGATGATGTGGAGACGATTATGGTCGGTGATGAGAATGACCGAGACTTGGATGGGGAGATTTGAGGTCAAGATGGTTGAGCATGACACATGAGATGGTCGTGCTAACGCTGGAGTACATGGAGATCAAATGTAGTGATGCGTGGAGAAGCTACAAGCAGTGCAGTCCTAGAGGTTTCTACATGGAGGTTGAAGATGCGGGATGGAGTTACAGGAGGCACGTTTCTGGAGGCTTCATCACGTGGTGAGTTGGAAATGTTATGAAAGGAGTTCGTAACGGGAGAGATTAGAAATTTGGTAAAACCCGTGTTAGGAAGGGTTTTGAGTCTCTTGATTTGAGGAAGAGATAGGATTTCGTGTTCGTGTTTGAGTCGAACACGGTTTAGGGCTCTATCATATAAAAGTAGGGAGAGGCCAAGTGTTTTGGCCGTGGCTTTGCAAGACTTTTGGTGCTAGAGTTTTTAGGGATGCTTGTGAGGACACTTTGTAACTTCACGAAAATTCAACAATAAAGAATATATTGAATCAATCTAGTTCATGATTTCTGGTAATTGCTGTTTGGACGAAGCATATGATTACGAGCAAAACCGAGCAACAAGTGCTCTTTCGAGTAGTCAAATTCATCATTGATTACGTAAAGATTTTGAGAAACAGAGGCAATCATTTACATTTTGATTGCGTCATATAGGGGCGGACCCACAGGGTATGCCGGGTGGGCCACGGCATACCCTGGGGCCCAGCCGCAGTACCGACGCCAGTCGGCCTGCCGCACGCGCCGCGACTTCGCGTGCCGGCGGAGCGTAGCGAAGCGCCGTCACCCATGGAGTCGGTTGCTCTCCTCCACGCCAAGTCCGCTGGCCTCCCTTTGCGCGCCGGGCTCCGCCTCCGCCTCCCCCTCCCGCGCCCGAGAGCCCCTCTCGCCTCCTTCTCCCCCGCCTCCAAGCATTCCACCCTCCAATCCCCACTCCTCGCATCAAGAAGCCACCCTTCCCAGGATGCCGTCCTGGGGTATGGATTGTTGAAACGGAGGACTATTGCTAGCGGTGGTGTGTCTTGTAGTGCGCAGGCGGCGGCGGTGCCGCAGCCGGAGGGCAAGAAGTTTCTCGGCGTGGACGTGCAGACGCTGAAGAAGATCGTGCCGCTGGGCCTGATGTTCTTCTGCATCCTGTTCAACTACACGATCCTGCGGGACACCAAGGACGTGCTGGTTGTCACTGCCAAGGGGAGCAGCGCGGAGATCTGAGGATTTGGAGCTTCTGCTTGTTCTATGTCATGGCCGAACTGTGGGGCAGCGTGGTCATCTCGGTCCTCTTCTGGGGATTCGCTAACCAAGTGTGTCATTTGTATTTTTTTTGTCAATCTTGGCATGTGCAAATGTCAATCCCTTGGTTAAATTCCAGTCAAAATTTCAATTTTGGCCATCTCATTAGCTAATATTTTGACCGGATTGTTGGTTATTGGAGAACAAAACATAGAGGGGGAAAATTTGTTCTGTCAGGATGGTTAGACAACTGATGATGTGCTCTTGGGATAATGGGTAGGTAATAAAACGTTTGTTTCATTAGTACTTGGTACGCCCAGCTTCGTAGAATTGCGCATTGTATTGCGGAACCTGTTGGCTAAGGTCAAGGTGCTTGTTGCTTTCTGGTATGAATACGCCCAGTTGCATGATTGCTAGCTTTCCATAATCTGAATTATATGTGAATTGTTTTCACTTGTCAATTCGTTGTGAATGTCTATTCTGTATAACCATTTGGCTGGATATGGTTCACACTTTCTAAGTCCTTCCAAAAGAAATAATTTCAATTGGTGTAGTCTTGAGCAAAGCTAATTTGTTTCTGCATTGCGGCTACCTTTTCCTCAGAAAGGAAGGCCTGAATGTTTCTATTATATAGATTCATACACATTTTACTATCTGCAATTTATTTTGAGGGAGACAATCAGGGGACCTTACTGAAACTTTGTAAAAAGAGAATAAATATATAGAGAAAAGGTACAAAAGAAGAGGAAAAGGGAAAAACAAGCATGACCAGAACTTCATGAGCCAAGACACTCAACCATAAGTTGTAGGCTGGTAATAAGTCAAGAATATCTAGCAGACGAAATGGCACTATTCCATAAGCATAACTGTTTTTAACTTCTATGTTACACTTAAGAGAAGTATTTATATTGTAATTTGTGTAAGTTTCCAACTTAATCCTTAAATTTAAGATTTATCATATTATTTAGTGCCTGTATACCGAATTACGGTGTAAACTTTACAATTATTTACCGAATTGGCAAATGGTTTTACCGAATTGTATATGAAAATTTTGGTGCGGCATACCCTTTGGTAAAATCCTGGGTCCGCCACTGGCGTCATACAATCCTATAAGTTTTATTCAGAGATGGTCACTGTGTGTGTATGTAACAGTGCTCTTCTGTTTGTCAAAAACAATTTTTTTACTTTCTATTATTTACATTTTGTGATAAAAGATAGTGAATTAGATTTTGTCGAACTGACCTGTTTTTAGCTAGCGAGTTTGCCTGTAGGCTGTATCAACCAAACACAATATTTTTCCTGATAATGGCCAAATCCAACTTCACTACATCCTATTTTGCTGAAACTTCAATATCCATACCAATACAGGCCGTCCACTAGTCCAGTAGGGGACAATCTTCCTGTTCAATTCTGATAGCAACAAAAACGATGCACCTCTGAACCTCTCCAGATATTTTCTTTTCCCTTTAGCTCGAGATGATCGGGAAAACCAAAGCGCTCTAGCGTTCCATTCTCTCTCTCTCTCTCTGATGGGAGTTTTAGGAGTACTACTACTGCCAAGCTGCCACGCGTGGCAACTAGCAAGTGCGACCGAAAACTGTACTAGAAACCAACACATTTCTGGCAGATGGACGGCTCTAGGGGTGCAAACGGGTCGGGTTAATCCCGACCGATTCGGCACCGAATCCGATTGGTACCGAATTCGGAGAAAAAAATATGGGTTAGGATATGGTAATAGCAATATCCGTCCGAATCCGATACGTCTTCAAGTTTGATTTCAGGTTAGTGCTACTATTTGACGTTTCATTTTTTTTGCAATGGTAAAATAAAATCTTCTACATCAGCTATTAAGTAGTAACATCAAATTCTTGACAGTACGTCCTCCTACTCCATTTGCTGTACTGCATGTATTCCTTACAAACAAGCAGTGGTGCAAACGGGTCGGGTTAATCCCGACCGATCCGGCACCGAATCCGATTGGTACCGAATCCGGAGAAAAAAATATGGGTTAGGATATGGTAACAATAATATCCGTCTGAATCCGACCCGTTTGCACCCCTAGCGCTGACGCCGCATTGCCATTCCGCAGTTGCCATCCCATCAGAACTGCTCCACCGACTGCCTGCCCCTGTTGAACGCACACAGTCCATCAATTTCCATACGTAAAGTTTTTGTGCGCACACATGTCAAGAAAGATCCTTCTCCCCTCACCGGAGCCGCCTTTCTCGCCCACGTGTGACGCATCCCACCACCGCCTCTTCCGTTCGGCCGCCATGCGACCCCCTTCCTTCCCCTCCCCTACCTCGACGCCTACCGCCGCTTCCTGGCCATGGCACTTGACAAACGAAATGGTTCCTGATAAATGGCAAAGTCAGGCACCGGTATTTACCATGCTGCGTAGTATTGCTGCAGCGGATAAGCACGCTGTCCTGTAACAGACCACATGTAAGAGCTTACGCATGCATCTGACACAGCGAGGGATCCTAGATAAGCATGCAACAAGCACATCTCGGTATGAGAGATCCATGATGAATTCTGTGGTTTTTGTAACTCGGTTCGCCGATCGCATTTTCTGTACGTGCCAAGTATTCCACCGGTATGAAGTTTCTACTGCAGTTCAACTATGGTATGTCACTAACACACGAATTAAGTTCAAGCCCACAAGGCTTGCCAGACTGGTTCACAATTCACAACATCAGCGGATGATCCGAATTTTCAGTGGTGCAAACATTCTTGCCCCCCAAAATTTTATTCTATCCACTATTGCAGCGTATTTGAGTTATACAGGCATGTCCGTCACACATCACTAGTGTGAAAAAGGTAAGGGAACTCTTCTGAGAAGTGCGAAATGCCAAACAGTAAAAGCGCCTACTCCAGGTTCCTCATGCCAAAAAAAAGAGCTTCACAGGAGACAGTCAATGAAATGCACATATGCTTGTCGGGCAGTTCATTAAGAAAGAAAAGAATAGACGGGGGAACAAAGCAGTCGGCAAGGGAAAAGGGATGCTATTTCGGCTGCAAAACATTTCGTAACTAGTCTCTACAAGGGTGAAGAGAAGTTGAACTGAATTCCCGTCTTTCCACGGTCATGCTCAGATTGCTTTAGAATACAACAATAGTTCACCTGAATAAATACAGTAGAAGAAGAGATTAGTCACGAAGCAGGCATATATTGACTGTAATTTGGTAAAAAGAAGATGAAAATGCAATTGAAACATACCTCCACCCAGAAAAGTTTAGTTGGCAAAATAATGCCAACACCAGCAGAGCTCCTAAATGTGTGCCGAAATTCAGACAATGAGAACTTATACTCGCTCTCCGACCACTTTGCAAGATTCCCAGCAGTGAGATGCATGACCATGTATTCCAGCATCTCTAAATAACTTCAGAGGCAGATCAAAAGAAAGGTCAGCAAAGGCAGAAACAGCAAGATCACCACCTAAGTAATCCCTCCCTGGAAAAGCAGCAGAGCTATTATCAGATTCGCTAGGGACAAGCCTTTGTGGTTCTGTTGGGCCAGCTCCTCTTGTTCTGAAACCCAACAAGGATGATAATCCACTCAAGCTGCAAACTGGAGAAGAATGACTTCCAAGGTAAAATCTATCAGGCACAGGTTGTTGCAAATAACGCACAGAAAAAATAGAGACAAGAGACACGAATTTTTACGTGAAAAACTCTTGCGGGGAAAAACCACAAACGCTTAAAGGCAAATAACTATAATAAGAAAAGATTACAATGGAGCGTTTGCTCTTCCTATAAGCTACTAGGGTACATATATAGCGTGAGGAAAAAGAACCACATACGGAGAGGAAATCGAATCAAAGTCGGTTGCTATAGATTGACACTACGTCTGATGCAACCTGTGCATGCACCTGCCATGCCACGTCTGGCATGAGACAATGAAGTGTTCTACACAGACACGGTATGAATTTGGATCAACTTTAATAATCTCTACCTTAAGCCGAATTCCCTCCAACAGTCGAAGAATATGATAGACTCATTCAATAAAGTTATCATGTATATCTTGAGTAGCGAAAGTCCAAAAGACTAGTGAGTAATACCAACTAAGTCTGAGCATAGCTCAAAATTAGATGCAGAAACTGACTTTGCTAACATATCAGCTGGATTATCATGAGTATTTATCTTACAGATTTTAATATCACCTTGAGTAATGACACCTCGAATACAGTGATACCTGATATCAATGTGTTTTGTTCTCTCATGGAACATTTAATCTTTTGTAAGGCAAATAGCACTTTGACTATCACAAAATATTGTAGTGCAAGATGTACTTTCACAAAACTCAGTAGATAAATCTCTTAGCCAAATGGTTTCTTTGCAAACTTCAGAAATAGCCATATACTCAGCTTCTGTAATAGACAAGACAACGGTAGCTTGCAAATTTGCTTTTCAGCTAATGGCACACTCTTCAATAGTAAGCATATAACCAGTGAGAGATCTTTTTTATCCAAATCTCTAGCAAAATCAGAATCCATATAACCAACGAGTCCATCTCTAGTTATCCAAATCCCCAACAAAATCAAAATCCACATAATCAACGAGTCCATCTCTAGTCTTCCCAAACTGTAAACAAGTATTAGATATGCTCTGCAAATATCTGAAAATCTATTGAACTACTTTTCAATGTTTTTTTTCAGGATTAGCCATGTATTTACTAACCACACTTAATGATTGAGATAAATCGGGGCGAGAACATACCATGACATACATAAGTGAACCAACTTCACACGCATATGGAACTCTAGACATATACTCAATTTCATCATTTGATTGTAGACATGACGCTGAAAAAAGTTTGAAATGTGCACCTAAGGGAGTACTCACAGGTTTGACCTTGTGCATGTTGAAATGACAAATAACTTTATCAATATATTCCTTTTGACTTAGATATAATTTGGCAAACTATCTGTCTCTAATGATTTTCATACCAAAAATCTTCTTTGCTGCACCGAGATGTTTCATCTCAAATTCACTATTTAATTGTGCCTTCAACTTCAAAATTTCAGCCTTGTCTTTTGCAACAATCAATATGTCATTAACATATAGGAGCAAATAAATAACTGAATCATTAACAGTTTTCAAGTAAACACAGCTATCATAATTAGATTTTTTAAAATTCTGAGATATCATAAAAGAGTCAAATCTCTTGTACCATTGTCTAGTTGATTGCTTCAAACCATAAAGAGATTTCTTCAATTTGTAAACAAAATTCTCCTTTCCTAGAATGATGAAACCTTCTGGTTGCTCCATATAAATATCTTCTTCTAATTCTCCATGTAAGAATACAGTTTTCACATCCAATTTTTCAAGCTCATAATCATACATAGCCACAATGCTGAGTAAAGTGCGAATAGAACTATGCTTTACAACAAGAGAAAAGACATATGTAAAATTAATACCTGGAATTTGGCTGTATCATTTTGCAACTAGCCTTGCTTTGTACCTAATCTCTTCGGTTGGTGTAACTCTTTCTTTATTCTTAAAGATCCATTTGCAGTGAATAGCCTTCTTCTCAATTGGTAACTTGACCAGCTCCCAAGTGCCATTCTTGTCAAGAGATTCCATCTCATCATACATGGAAGCATCCATATTTCTGAATCACTAGAAGAGATAGCATTTGAAAAAGATAAATGTTTTGCAGTACCTTCAATTTTTCTGCCATACAATAAGACACAACATTAGATTCTTCAATCAATCTCTTAGGAGGCTGAATGTTTCTCCTCTCTCTATCAACTGCAATGGAACGGTATGTTGGCAGCTCAACAATAGGGGCTTCTGAAATATTTTTCTTATCGACTTCTGCTGTAGATCCTGAATCAATAACATGCTCCACCTGTATGCTTGATTCCTTCTCAACGGGAACATCAATATATGGTTTATCGTGCAACATAACAGACTCATTCAAAATAACACTTCTACTAATAACCACTTTTCTAGTTTCAAGATTCCACAATTTATATCCTTTCATACCAGTCTTATAACCAAGAAAAATGCACTTAATTGCTTTAGACTCTAATTTACTGTTATTAACATGAGCATAAGCAGGGCAATAAAATATTATTAAGTTTGAATAATCTGCTGGAGAGTCAGGCCATACTTCAATTGGAGTCTTCTTATCAATAGCCAAATTTGGTGACCGATTAATTAAATAACAGACAGTGGAAGTGACTTCAGCTCAATAACTCTTAGATAATCCAGAGTTTAACAATATGCGACGTGCCTTCTTCATAATAGTTCTGTTCATTCGTTTAACTACACTGTTTTGTTGAGGAGAGCATGGGACAGTATAATGTCTCATAATATCCTCTGACTTGTATAAAGTTTCAAATTCTCCATAATAGAACTCTAAGCTATTGTTGGTATGCAACTTCTTGACATGCTTGCTAGTTTGTCTTTCAATCATAATCTTCCACTTCTTGAATATTTTGAATATATTTAATTTGTGCTTGGCAAAATATGCACAAACTTAATAATATATTTAATTTTTACGATCTTTACGTTTCTTCTCATCGCAGACAATATGGCTGGCATCTTGTCGATCCCAAAAGTGCATCATCTAAATCAAACTGTGATAAAACAACTCACATCTTGACTTGCCATAGAGAAAACACCGTGTCGCGATCCAATAGCGGAAGATCGTACTTCATAGTTGCCATGCGGAAGAAGACCAAAACTTTACTGGTACAAATTTATGTGTACCTAACAAATAACTCGTGATTGAAAACTCTTGGTACGTTTTCTGTGTGCACATAGCAAATCTTGATGGAAGTCACATAAAAAAGCCAGCAATCTGTTGTTTGCTTTTCCCCCTTGAAATTAATGCCTCCTGATGCAAAGGAATTTTTTTGTATTGCCTCAGGAAAGTTGTGCATGGAGGATATGCTGCTTTGATGGACCGAATATGTGTTGCACGATTTCGGTTCGCGATTGGACCGGTGGACAAAACGACGCTGTGACGGCAGTCCCAATGGTATATTTATGGTAGTTTCTATGTGTATTAATTACCTTGTCAATTTAATTTTTTGCTGATATGGCATAGGAATTAATGAAGAGAGAGGGTACAAAATCAAGAAACGATTTCTACCTGACGGAACAACATCGACGATAGAATCGATGCTCATAGAAACGACTGAAACACCACTGGGAAGACTCGATCCGTTTCCTGCCAGATCCCGTACGCCGCCGGCCCCCTCCGCGCGCTCGCCCTCCCTCCGCTCGCACGCGCCCCTCCATCCGCGCGCTCGCCCCAGCTCTCGCGTAGGATTCCCCGCTTTTCTCCCGCCGCCGCATCGCTCTATTCCCGCGCGCGCGCTCTGGATCTCTCGCTCTCTTCCCGCGCGCGCGTGCTCAAGTTCCAGGCAACTCCAATCGCCCACAGCTCTGGATCTCCCGCGCGCCCCGTAATCCAATCGCCCCCAGCTCCAATCGGCCCCAACTCCAATCTCCCCCAACTCCAATCGCCCCAAACAGAGAAGATGAATCCTCTTCGGCCGCCATCGTCAAGTTCCAGGCCAGGCAGGGCAGGGCGAGGCAAGGGTGCTCTAGCCGCCCCCACAACCCGATCTGCTTCGGGCACCACTGTTCCCGCCGCCCCTGCAGCATCGTCTCCACCACTTGCAAGTCTTCAATCGACTGGTTTTCCTGCGTGGTGGACAAGTTCATCTCCGTTGGGCTCCAGTGAAGGGTATGTTTATTATCAGTTCTAGTGTTCCATTGATTGGTGCATCATCATCTCCTTTGAAAGAACTGGATGACAAAATGAATGTGCAGTATATACTTCGTGTGTTGTTTAGCCTGTTTTTTATTCTACCCTGGCTGCAGTATATCATTTGAGATTAATTCTACCCTGTTTTTCAGAAGATGTCATGCTCTTTGCTTGTTACCATTTATATATAGAGTGTATACAATGGTTTATATTGTTTGTCTTCAAATAAATTTGTTGATTAGGAAGTGGAACTATAGTCTTTCAAACCTGTTTTTTAGGCATCATTGCTGGATTTTTCAGGATGTACGCACCAAACAAACCTAGTTCTTATGAATATGTCAATTGTATTTTTCAGGATGTACCCACCAGGTGGGTTTACCAATTTTCTCCAGTCAAATAGCAGTCCCGAAAATTTCCATTTAGTTGGCAAAACAACAAGCGCAACTACAATTTCTCCAACTGCTCTGTTGTGGCTACGGGCCAAACAGAGAGAGAGGTGGTAGTGGAGAGTGATGAAGATGAGTGTAATGGCCTGGGTCCTCCCCATGGCCTGTACTCGTATATATATACGCATGAGGAATGCTTTTACAGTTATACCATTACATCTGGTTATCCCCTTTGGGGGCAGTTATGTCATTACACATGGCCTATTCTGGGCCTTATAATTTCCTACCAGGCCTGCTGGGTTTAGGTGGGGGCCATCCCTACGACAGGAGCCTCTCATGGTAAAGGGCTTCACAAGGCCGAAGCCATGTTGCCGAGTCCTTTGGCCCCCTCCGTCCCCGCGGCCTGTGAACTTTGCCAGACTTCCGGGGCTGCGCTGTAGCCGAAGCAGACGCGCACGCTCCGTCCCTGATAAGGGGCGTGCTGCGACGCTCGGACTTCCGGCCGTCCACGTGGTGCAGCGTGCTTGGCGCGGTGCGGGCGTTGAGGCGTCGTGACCATTAGTATGGCGGCGGACTTCCGGCAGTTGGACTTCTGCCGATTGGCCTTCCGCCGGTTGGCTCCCCTGCTGATTGGGGTATATATATGGCGCTGGTGCGGCGGTGCTCCTGCGTATATTGTGATAGAAGCTGTTCCCCTAAAATGGGCCCCTGCCGTGCATCAACATTCCTGGGTGACGCTGAGCGGCTTGGGAATGTTGATGCACAGAAGGAGGTCCATTTTTCCTGGGAGCTTGACCAGCGCCGGTTATCGACAGCCAGCCGCGCTTCCTGCCCCCGCACCGCGCTTCCGTAGGCGACAGCAAGGTCTGCCCTGTTTTTCTTAACAGGCCTACCTACAGTCGGTGTACCTGATGGAGCCCGCCGGCATTACCTTTTATGTTGATGCACTGTAGGTGGCCTGTTAAGGAAAACGAGGAAGATTTTGCAGGACAAGACCCCCGCCTCTGCTGCGCCTCGCCGAAGTGGACGCGCGCGCTCCGTCCCCTTCCCTTCGAACGGGTGGCAGCGGAGTTGGCGCCCAGTCGGAGTAGACGCGCGCGCTCCGTCCCCTACCCTTCGAACGGGTGGCAGCGGAGCTGGCGCCCAGTCGGAGTAGACGCGCGCGCGCTCCGTCCCCTACCCTTCGAACGGGTGGCAGCGGAGCTGGCGCCTAGTCGAAGTAGACGCGCGCGCTCCATCCCCTACCCATCGAACGGGTGGCAGCGCAGCTGGCGCCTAGTCGAAGGAGACGCGCGCGCTCCGTCCCCTACCCATCGAACGGGTGGCAGCGAAGGCTGGCGCCTAGTTGAAGTAGACGCGCGCGCTCCGTCCCCTACCCATCGAACGGGTTGCAGCGAAGCTGGCGCCTAGTCGAAGTAGACGCGCGCGCTCCGTCCCCTACCCATCGCTCGGGTGGCAGCAAAGCTGGCGCCTAGTCGAAGTAGACGCGCGCGCTCCGTCCCCTACCCATCGAACGGGTGGCAGCGAAGCTGGCGCCTAGTCGAAGTAGACGCGCGCGCTCCGTCCCCTACCCATCGCACGGGTGGCAGCGAAGCTGGCGCCTAGTCGAAGTAGACGCGCGCGCTCCGTGCCCTTCCCATCGAACGGGTGGCAGCGAAGCTGGCGCCTAGTCGAAGTAGACGCGCGCGCTCCGTCCCCTACCCATCGAACGGGTGGCAGCGAAGCTGGCGCCTAGTCGAAGTAGACGCGCGCGCTCCGTCCCCTACCCATCGCACTGGTGGCAGCGAAGGCTGGCGCCTAGTCGAAGTAGACGCGCGCGCTCCGTCCCCTACCCATCGAACGGGTGGCAGCGAAGGCTGGCGCCTAGTCGAAGTAGACGCGCGCGCTCCGTCCCCTACCCATCGAACGGGTGGCAGCGAAGGCTGGCACCTAGTCGAAGTAGACGCGCGCGCTCCATCCCCTACCCATCGCACGGGTGGCAGCGAAGCTGGCGCGTAGTCGAAGTAGACGCGCGCGCTCCGTCCCCTACCCATCGAACGGGTGGCAGCGAAGCTGGCGCCTAGTCAAAGTAGACGCGCGCGCTCCGTCCCCTACCCATCGCACGGGTGGCAGCGAAGCTGGCGCCTAGTCGAAGTAGACGCGCGCGCTCCGTCCCCTACCCATCGCACGGGTGGCAGCGAAGCTGGCGCTTAGTCGAAGTAGACGCGCGCGCTCCGTCCCCTACCCATCGAACGGGTGGCAGCGAAGCTGGCGCCTTCGCCCCGCGAACACCGCCACGTGGGCGGTGACTTTGGATCTTGCGATGCGGTCTTGCGCTGTAAAGGTTCCTGGAATCACGCCGGCCCCTGGTCTGCCAGGGTTAGGTTCCCGTACCGTGCGACCCGACGCGCCCGGGGCACGCGGCGGCCTATGACTGGTGGGCGGCGGGATGTGGACGGTTGCGTGCTCGCGGTCGCTCGCCTCTTCCCTAGGCAAGGGGGACACGGGGCGGGCAGTGAATGGCGCGGCGCCGGAGCTGTTGTGATCCCCTGGCCCATTGGTGCGCCTATAACAGCGGCTAGGTAACGCCGTGCTGCGACGGTCCTTGGCGCCTGTGGTCGTGACCTTCCAGCGTTGGGTGTGGGGTGCTGCGCTGGACGGGCGCTTGTACGACTGCGGTCGCGCCTCGTACACGGACCTTCGCGACCCTTCGCTTTCAGTTACGGGGAATCGTGCGGGGCGGACCTTTACACCGCTGCGGTTGCATCCGGCACGCGGATCGTTGCGACGCTTCGGTAGCGGCGGTATGGGCGAGGTGGCTTGAAATAGCCCCCCCGTAACGGCGTCCCCGCAGCTTTACGCCCTCTTTCCTGTCTGCTCCGCCCTCTACACCTTCGCGCTATCTTCACCGCTTCAGTCTCTCCGTGGGAAGCGATGGCCTCCAGTAGCGAGCGCGGCCAGGCGGTTTGTGGCCCTGACATTCGCCGGCGGTCCTCGCTGTTGAAGGTGAAATACGCGCTCCAAGAGCGCGACCCGGCGGCGACGGACCAGGAGCGGTTGGTGGCGGAGGAGGAAGGCACGTTCTCCGGCGAGCTAGGCCCCTCGCTCGTGACCGAGAAGACGATCCAAGGGCTCCTGCGCGCGGGGAAGTTGTCCGGGCGCCAGGAGGTACGATTGCCTGCCGCCGACGAGACGGAACCGCATTCCGAGAGGTCGGAGGCGGTCGTGTTCGTTGCCTTTTTCGACGCGGGGCTCCGGATCCCAGCGGCGGCTATGGTGGGCGACGTGCTGCGGACCTTCGGATTGGAGCTGGCGCAACTGACTCCGAACGCCGTGGCCCGGCTCGCGGTGTACAGCTGGGCCTTGCGCTCGGGGGCGTGTTGGCCCAGCACGTCGATGATGAGGACAAGCGGAGGGTCAAGCGGCTCGTAGGCGTGGCCGCCCGCCTCAACATGCGTGACCTCACCGAAGAGTACGTGATGTACGGCGTGGCACCGCTTGCCTACGACTGGCGTCTTGCCGCCGAGAGGCGTCGAGACGACAATGTTTGGCCATGGGTCTGCTCGCTGCCGGCGCCGCCCGATCTTCGTAAGCCTTGATCGCGTCCCTCCTTTGTTCACGCGAAATGCGTTACATGCTGATGCTATTCTCGTTTGCTTCAGGGATTTCCTTGGAGGAGGTGGAGCAAGCCGCGCGCGTATTCCTGGGGCCGTACACCGCCAGAGAGCACGAGCAGCGCGTGTCTGCTGTCGCCGAGGCGGGGCTGGGGCGAATAAACCGCGTGTGCGAGGTCCTGGGCCTTGCCGTGCCGGACCGTGTCGCTCCAGACGACGGTGCAGCGAAGAAGAAGAAGGCCCCGTCTCCGAAGAGGGGCCGCAGCGGGGCGCCTGCCGCGCCTGCTGCTAGTGTTTCCGAGGGCGCGGCGGACGCGTAGTCGGACTCGGCGAGGTATGCCGATTCGGGCTTGGGTGACGCAGACGCCGAAGGCGAGGTATCTTCGGCGAGCGTCCCGGACGGCGAGTTCACCGCGGGCAGCCGGAGGGGGAAGTCTCACCGCCCGCCGAAGTCACCGAGGCGGAACCCGTGCGGACCGGCGATGCCGAGGTGGAGTAGGGTGCACGGAGCCGTGCTGCCTTTACCGACAGTAGCCGAAAGCGAGGTGCCCCCTGCGACAACCGCCACCGCGGAACCTTCGCCCCCGGGCGCGGCAGCCGCGGGGTCTCCCCCAACCGCAGCTGCAGGGGCGGCGTCGCTGCTGGCTGCCCCGGCTAAACGGCCGTGTGTGCGGCCAGAGCTCCACCGGACACCGCGAGGATTCGTCGTGGCCACGGGCATCAGAAGCTTGTGGGACTCCAGCGCAAGCGCCGGGGACCCTGCGGCGCACGCGCCTTCTGCCCCTCTGGCCACGCCTCCCGCCGCGGAGGGACAGCCGTCACCCTCCCCGAACGCGGTGGCTTCTGCCCGCGGCTGGACCATTCCTTCTGCTACCGAGGGTACGGTGGCTTAGCTTACCTTGGTGTATGCTTTTGTGCCTTGGGGTGCTCACCTGTATCCCTGTTTGCAGCGTTGCTCATTCCGGAGGGGGAGCCCTTGGCGGAACACGGGGCCTCCGCGCGAGTAAGCTCCGCGGACTTCGTGCCGCCTCCGGAGACGCTGAGGGCGTGGCGCGGGATTGTGAATGACGCGGCCACCAGCGTCGACCCGCAAGTGCTGCAGACCTACGGGGCGGGGCGCCTTGAGGACGCCTTCGAGGTGTCTGGGGTGAGGGTAAGTACTCATGCGACCACGCCTGGGCTAGCTGAGCTTGCTAAGTCTTTTCCCTTCTACAGACACTTGTGCTGGGGCAGGCCCTGCAAACGGCCTATGCTCGTGGCCGAAAGGCGCTCGAGGATAGGCTGCGGGCCGCCGAGGAGGAGCTGCGCGAAGCCTCTGGCGCCCGCTCTGCCCAGGACGCCCGCATCCGCCAGCTGGAAGCGGAATGCGCCGAAGCGAGGGCGCACGCTGAGGGACTTGTTGCGTCGGCGCGGGAGTCGGCCGTGGCAGCTGCTGAACAGAGGTTTGCGACGGAGCGGGACGGGCTCCTGGAGCAGGTCGCCTCGCTAGAGAAGGAAAAAGGCGAGCTTGCTCTGACTCTAGCGGAGCGTAACCAGACACTTGGCGACGCCTCGGTGGTTGCGTGAGACGCCATGCAAGTGCTGGAGAGCCATCTTCAAGGGCTGGTAACTGAGGTGCCGGACCGCGCCTTCGGCCCGGAGGAGTTGTCTCGGACGCTCCGCTGGGTCGGGGATGCCGCCAACGTCGTGCGCGACGCGGCGACGTCCTTCGGCACCCACTGCGCGTACACGTCGGCATGCTTGGTGTGCGCGCTCCTGCAGCACCGCGGTTGTACGCACGTCACCGGGCTGGATGACCCCCAGCTGGAGATGCCTGGCGGGGCCGGAGTAATGTCCGGCGCCGTTCGCTCCGCTCGCCTTGCCCTCGGGCCCTTCTTCGACCGGATCTGGGCTTACGTCGGGCCGGATGCTGCACGGATCGAGCTCCAGAAGTCGCTCTACGGGACGGGGAGCCTCGGCCAATTTCTGGACGGGGTCCCTCGACGCGACGATGGCGGCGCTGGGCCCTCCGAAGGCGCCGGGAACCCGCAGGTCTGACGCCGTGGTGCCTAGGTGTAGGCGTGCGTTGTACTATTCCTTGTCTTTGTGAATAAAGTACGCAGTTGCTGCATGCATTCTGACTTTCGCCTATATCCCGGGCAGCTTTCTCGTTGGGGCCGGCTTCTTGCAGCCGACCTTTCAACCCGGCGACACCTTCGACGCTGGCGAAGGGCCGAAGAGTCGCTGGACTTTTGGGCGAGCCGGCCTTCTTCGAGCGAGGCCCCAGCTTTAGCGCGTGTTAAGGATGAACCCACGGGATAGCGGTTTAGAGCGGCAGGGATGTTGCCGGACCTTTGTACTTGTGATTTTTCCGGTATGCAGACTTCCTGGTATTTTAATATATGCGCTGTGTGTTGATGCCACCGTTGGCGAAGTAGCTGCGCCAGGGTTCCTTAGAACGGACAGCCCGTAGACTGGCGTGTGCGGAGGCGGACCTCCGCACTTTGCCTTGTTATTGTCCGTAGACTGGCGTATGTGGAGGCAGACCTCGACGCTACGTCTTACTTTATAGTCCAGAGACTCGCGCGTGCGGAGGCAGACCTCGACGCTACGTCTTACTTTATAGTCCGGAGACTCGCGCGTGCGGAGGCAGACCTCGACGCTACGTCTTATTTAGAGTCCGTGGACTAGTGCGTGCGGAGGCGGACCTCGACGCTACGCCTTGATTTATAGTCCGGAGACTCGCGCGTGCGGAGGCAGACCTCGACGCTACGTCTTATTTAAAGTCCGTAGACTGGTGCGTGCGGAGGCGGACCTCGACGCTACGTCTTACTTTATAGTCCGGAGACTCGCGCGTGCGGAGGCAGACGTCGACGCTACGTCTTATTTAGAGTTCGTGGACTAGTGCGTGCGGAGGCGGACCTCGACGCTACGCCTTGCTTTATAGTCCGAAGACTCGCGCGCGCGAGGGCGTCCCCCCGGTGCGTCTTTTGTTTATACTCAGGCCCGTCACCTTTGGCTACGGCGAGTGCACACGCGAACATGCGACTTCGATTTATACTCAGTCCCGTACCCCTGGCTACGGCGAGTGCACACGCGAACGTGCGTCTTTGTTTATACTCAGGCCCGTCACCTTTTGTCTACGGCGAGTGCACACGCGAACGTGCGACTTCGATTTATACTCAGTCCCGTACCCCTGGCTACGGCGAGTGCACACGCGAACGTGTGTCTTTGTTTATACTCAGGCCCGTCACCTTTTGGCTACGGCGAGTGCACACGCGAACGTGCGACTTCGATTTATACTAAGTCCCATACCCCTGGCTACGGCGAGTGCACACGCGAACGTGCGTCTTTGTTTATACTCAGGCCCATCACCTTTTGGCTACGGCGAGTGCACACGCGAACGTGCGACTTCGATTTATACTCAGTCCCGTACCCCTGGCTACGGCGAGTGCACACGCGAACGTGCGACTTCGATTTATACTGCGGGAACGCGCACGTTGGCTAAGCCTGCGCGCGCCTTCACCGCGTACTTGCGCGTGATGAAGAAAGATTAGCGACAAACGGCGATCTTCATTACATCCCCGTTTGCGCGGGTGAGCAACTACAAAGGATGGATATACTAACCGTTTGCCCTTGGTGCGGCCGAAGCCTCTAGTCGCTAGACATCTGCAGGGCCCGCCAAGGCGCCTGTGAATGGCCCCGCGGACCTCCTTGCTGTGACGCCAGCTCTAGGAGCGCCGTTGGGCTTCGCGACGCGGGCACCTGGTACCCGGCTCGATGCGCCGGGCCATATCCTGGTCGCCTCGGACGGTGATGATGGTCCGGGGACCCGGGATCTTCATGCATAGATAGCCGTGATGTGGTACCGCGCCGAAGGAGTTGAGGATTGGGCGCCCTAATATGGCATTGTAGGGGTACGGAAGGTCGACCACGTCGAAGGTGGCATCTTCGGCCCGCACATTGTCATCTCGGCCGAAGGAGACCTGAAGACCTATTTGGCCCAGCGCCCGCAGGGGCTGTCCCCCGAAGCCCTGCAGTGGGATTCCCGAGGGCCCTAGGCGGCTTCGAGGGATCCCCATTTGGTCGAAGGCCGCCGCAAACAATACGTTCGCGGAGCTACCGCCGTCCACCAAGGCGCGCCCCACGTCGCATCCCGCGATAATGACCCGGATGACCAGGGGGTCCTGATGAGGGAAGTCCACACCCTGGGCGTCGTCGGGTGTGAATGTAACTTCGTGCTGCGCCCAATCCGGCGGTGCTTGCGCTGGGTATGCCACCACGTGATGTAGTCTTCGCGCATAGGCCTTCTGCTGCCGTGCCGAGGCGAATTCCAGCGCAGAGCCTCCGGATATGACGTTAATGACCCTGCGGTGGGTTGCGTCCGGGGCCTGCAGCGACAGGAGGCCCTCCCGAGGCTGCTGTACGTGAGCTTGGATCCGTAAGGTGCCTTCCTGGGGTTGCATCCCTTGCACCTGTACCTGCACGGGGGCCTCGTACGGGAATTGGACGTGGGCCACCGCAGGCGGGCGCGCCTCCGGGTTCCTGTCCCTAGCGACGCTGTCGTGGAGCGCCGCGATGGAGGTGCAGGCGCGGGTATCATGATTGCCGTGGCCGTGAACTACGCACCACAGTCCCTGATGCTGGTCGTCGTAATCTCCACGACCCTTATCGTCGCGGCCCCTGCCACGGCCGCGCCCCCGGCCACGGCGCCCCCTACCGCCTCGGCCCGCGGGAGCACCCTCGTCGGACCCGCCTTCGATGTCGAGGACGTACCAGTTTCGCCTCGAGCTCTGCTGGCCGCGTTTGGGCTGATCGGACGACTCCTTATGCGCGGCGTCCCTGCGGTCGGGCGCGTCCCTGGACGACTCCTGCTTACGTTTTCCCTTCGAAGAACCGCCCTTTGGCGGATCTTTGGCTTTTGCCGAGGCTCCGGTCTGGTTGGTGTCGGAGTCGTCACCTTGCCTTCGCCGCGCGTCTTCCTCCGCCCTGGCATATTCTTCCATTTTGTCGAAGAGCTTCGCCACCGTCTTGATTGGCTTTCGCGCGTTGTACTCGGCCATCGGGCCCGGGCGAAGGCCCTGTATGGCTGCATTAACGATGGTGGTTTCGTTAACGTCTTTCACTTGGCATCGAATCTTGGCGAAGCGTTTGAAATAGTCCCGGAGCTTCTCCGAGGGTTTTTGCTTCACAGCAAAGAGTTGGGCCGCGTCGACTCGGTCAACGTAGTTTCCTTGGAAGTCGTTGTGAAGGCGGACGCGAAGCTGCTCCCACGCGTAGATGGAGCCCGGCTCTATGGTAAAGAACCAAGAGAGCGCCACTCCTTGCAGCGCGAGGGGGAGTCCCTTCGCCTTCGTGGTGTCGTCTCTGCCCGCGGCTTCGATCGTGGTTTCGTACACGCGCACGAACTCACGGGGGTCCGTGTCGCCTTTGTACGAGTCGACGGCGCTAGGGAACTTGAAGTCTTCGGGCCATGCCGCCTGCTGCAGCTCCGCCGAGAGCGGGGACTCCGGATCTACGCGCCTCAGCGGCACGCGGCTAGACGTGGGGGCTTCGCGACTGTCCGCCCTCTCCGGCGTGGGCTCGATCGCGATTGCTGGCGCGGCCTGCTGGCTCCGAGCCTCTTGCATATCTCGGACGGCTCCGCGAAGGTCCCCTAGCTCCCGCTGGAACGCGTTGAGGGCCGCCAGTAGGGCGCTTTCCACCGCCTGTGCGGGCGGGGTCGCCGGTGCTCCCAACGGGCGGATCGGCGCGGGCACGACCGCGTCGCGAGCTCCCGAGCTGCCAGTCGCTCCGTCGTGGCTACCTCGAACCGCCCGGTCCGCGCTGCCGACGAGGGTCGCGGCGGGGGCGGCGAGGTCGGCTGTCGATGCACCGGCGTCGACGTCTTCGACCCCGGGTTTGCCACCGCAACGCCGGCGACGGGGTGGGTCGCTGTGGTGCTGGTGACGAGGTTGGTCGTCGCGGTGCCGGTGACGGGGTTGGTCGTCGCGGTGCCGGTGACGGGGTTGGTCGTCGTGGTGCCGGTGACGAGGTTGGTCGTCACCGCGCGAACGTCGACGTCCTCGGCCACCGCGCCTGCGTCGCCACCCGCACTCGCCGCTGCTGATGCCAAAGCCCTGGTACTCATACGACGCTCCGGCCCGGCCGCCTTCTTTCCCTTCGCCACCGCTGACGAAGCTTTTTCGGTGCCATCCTTCTTCTTCGGTCTTCAGGCTTGTCCTTGTCCTCCCCACGGACGGCGCCAACTGTTGTGGCTACGGGCCAAACAGAGAGAGGTGGTAGTGGAGAGTGATGAAGATGAGTGTAATGGCCTGGGTCCTCCCCATGGCCTGTACTCGTATATATATACGCATGAGGAGTGCTTTTACAGTTATACCCTTACATCTGGTTATCCCCTCTGGGGGCAGTTATGTCATTACACATGGCCTATTCTGGGCCTTATAATTTCCTACCAGGCCTGCTGGGTTTAGGTGGGGGCCATCTCTACGACATGCTCCAATTTTGAAAAGAACCCTACCAGTCGAAGAAGACAAAGAAGCAGTCAATGTAGAACAGGATGGAACCATCGAAGAAGAAAGGACTGACAGGCGATTGAACTGGACGAAAGATGAAGACGTTAGATTGGTAAGCAACCTTTCTTAGTTTGTTAACTTTGTGCTTGGACTTTAGGGGAAAATCTGGTTGGCTGTAAAGTTCATTGATTGGTTGTTGTTTTGTGAATGTAGGCTTCTGCTTGGTTGCGCAACTCAAAAGACCCAGTTGATGGAACCGATAGAAAGTCAGATCAATATTGGGCCGATGTCACTGAAGAATACAACAAAACCACGGAGGTTTCCCGGAGGAGAAACCGGAACCAACTGAAGATCCGCTGGGATCGTGTTAAGAAACCAGTAATGGATTTCCATGGTTGCTGGATTAAAACCAAAAAAGTCTACAGAAGTGGTGTGAGTGATGATCAGTTGATGGAAATTGCTGAAAAGATGTATGCTTCTGACCATGGTGATAAAGATTTTATGCTGAAGCACTTTTGGAAAACTGTGAAAGATGAAAGGAAGTGGTCTGCATATGTTAAAAAGGAACAGGACAAAGAGAATAACAAGGGTGCAGCTAATAAGCCGGCTGAAGTGGTGAATTTGGAAGATAATCCAAATATTCGTCCTATTGGTCATAAGAAGGCTAAGAATGAGCTCTACGGTAAAAAGAAGACACCTGCAGCTTATTCTGGTATTAGTGAGAAGCTAGACAAGTTCATTGAAGTAAGCACAATGGCTAGGAAGGACCATGAGAAGATGGCGGAGGCGCAGAAAATTATGGCAAATAGTAAGGTTGAAGCTGCTAGGTTGAATGATAAGGCAGCAGAAAAGCAACTGAAAAGTAAAATGCTGGACACTTACAGAGAACTGCTTTTAGCACCAACAACTGATATGAATGCTCATGCTTTAGCTGAGAGGGACAAAGCATTGGAGAGTATGAGGTTGGCCTTATTTGCTCCAGATAATTAAGGTATTTTCTAAATATTGCTGCTGCCTATTTGTTTCCTGCTGTAGTATTTATTAGTATCTCTAGAAACTGAAAAATTAGTGGAACACAGCCCATTACCTGCTGTAGTATTTGTTTAGTGTGAATGTATCCCACTACTTCGTTGAAAACTGCAGCATTAAGTATTAAGTGTGAATGTATCCCACTACTTTGTTGAAAACTACAGCCCACTACTGCTGTATGTGTATATATATATATATATATATATATATATATATATATATATATATATATATATATATATATATATATATATATATATATATATATATATATATATATATATATATATATATATATATATATATATATATATGCACCGGCTGTATGCCATCTATGTGCACATGTAGTTCTTCTCTCTATCTAGCCACAATGTCTCATCAGCCACCGCATGATGAGGATGGAAGCATAGACCCAGAAGATCTGTACACAGTAGATGAATTTCTGGCTGAGCAAGATTTATTAGAAGAACTGCAAGATCAAGTGGTTACAGAATTGAGAGATGAAATTGCAGTGCTAGAAGAAGGGAGTAGACGTAATAGTGGTCCAAGGAGATATGTGGCTAGGCCTCGTGAAGAAGCAAATCAGCGGCTTATGGATGATTATTTCGTTGAAAATCCTATCTATAATTCTACGATTTTTCGTAGAAGGTTTAGGATGAGGAAGCCTCTGTTCCTGCGCATTGTCGAAGCCCTCGGTGAGTGGTCTCCATTTTTCACCTTAAGATGTGACGCTGCTAATCGTCCTGGGCTATCGCCAATTCAAAAGTGCACGGCTGCTATAAGGCAATTAGCAAATGGAAGCCCTGCAGACCAGCTTGATGAGTATATCAAGATTGGTGAAAGTACTACAGTAGAGTGTTTGAAGAAGTTTGTGCAGGGAGTGATTGCAGTATTTGGGGCAGAGTACTTGAGGCGACCAACTGTACAAGATGTTGAGCGATTAATGGAGATTGGTGAGCGCCGTGGGTTCCCTGGCATGCTAGGGAGTATTGACTGTATGCATTGGCATTGGGAAAAATGTCCTTACGCATGGAAGGGTATGTATACCCGCGGTGATCATGGTGTGCCTACGATCATTCTTGAGGCAGTTGCTTCGCATGATCGTTGGATATGGCACGCCTTCTTTGGTGTTGCCGGATCCAACAACGATATCAACGTGCTTAACCAATCACACTTGTTTGTCGAGCAGCTGAGAGGAGAAGCTCCTAAGGTGCAGTACTCCATCAATGGAAGACAATATGATATCGGCTATTACCTAGCTGATGGCATATATCCAGAGTGGCCTGTTTTTGTGAAGTCTATACGTGAGCCACAACAAGACAAACATAAACTGTTTGCACAGGAGCAAGAAGGGGCAAGGAAGGATGTCGAATGCACATTTGGCATTTTGCAGTCTCGCTTTTGTATTTTGCGTCGACCAGCACGTTTGTACAAGCAAGGGGATCTTGAGAATATCATGCTTGCCTGTATAATCCTCCACAACATGATAATTGAAGATGAGAAGGATATAGAGTAGGTTCCACTTGATTTGAATGAGGAAGGCAGCACATATATTGTTCAAGAACCCACAATCTCTCATGGAGAAAACCCAGAGATGGAAGATGTGCTTAACAGAAATACGGCCTTACATGATCGCCAAGCGTACAAACAACTTCAATGTGATTTGATTGATCATATTTGGCAAAAGTTTGGGAATTCATATAGGCAAAACAATTAGGTACATAACTTTTTATATAGGCAAAACAATTAGGTACATAATTTGATTCTGATTTGATCGATCATATTTCTTTATTGTTTTGTCCTGCACATGATGGTTTCTAGAGTGGCCTAATCCATTTTTTTACTGTTTTGTCTCGCAGGGAGGGCTTCTGGAGTTCATGCTATTTTGCCTTTGGAAAACTGTGTTACCTGGCTGCTGTTGGTCTTGCTTTTGGAGTGCTGCGTGACCATGTGCAAATGTGGCTACTGGATGAAGCCACCTTAATATTATTTTACTATATGTGTGTCATGAACTTTAGTTCTTTTGTTATCAACTATATGTGCTACCTATTGTCGTTATTCCTGAATTGCGGGATCAGCTATGATCATATTTGTTATCAAGAACATGTTTAATTGCTGGGCATTAACTTTAGTTCTTTGTTTGCTGTCGATGAATGCAAACATGTTTACATGGCTGATTGCCACATGTGATCTATTGCCTTTTGGTGTTGCATTTAATTATCCTTTGTATGGACCAAGCTGTAGAAACCTTGGGTTAGGAGAGATAGTTTCTACTAGCCATTAATTGCTCTCTTCTTCTCTTGGAAACTACATCTAGAAACCCCCATTGGGACTGCCCTGACGTGGATCGAGGCGAGGAGACAGCTATTGCTTGGTCCTTTGCACGCGATTTCTCTGTTGCTGTAGACGATGCGCTGAGGAAGTGCGGCTTTGGAACCGAGGACTGGACGACATGCAATGCGGAGACGCACAGGACGCCACTTCGGCAGTGCTACACTGAGGCCTCGAATGCGCTGCGCAATGGATTTGGATCAAGGGCGACTCGAATTGGCGTACGCGGCTTGGCTTCGGATCCGACGAAAAACACGCCGGAAAATTTTTTCTCACGAATCTCCTGCGCTTTAATCTCCTATACTTTAAGAGCAACTCCAGCAGTAGCCCTCAAAACAGAGCACCTACTTTTTATTTGAGGGCTTTCTCTACTTTTGAGAGCTCTGTTTTTTGGGCTACACCCCAGCAGGAGCCCTCAAAACAGGACTCTCAAATTCATTCTTAGAGGGGATGACACATAGGACTCACCCTCATCCTCATCCTACTTTTGAGGGCCGAGAGGCAAAAACTCACTCCAGCAGGGCCCCTACTTGAGCCCTCAAAAGTAGAGGCTCCCTCCAGACCCCCCCGGAATGAGGACTCGAGGGGGAGATTTGAGGGCCCCCTACTTTTGAGAGCTCAAGTAGGGGCCCTACTGGAGTGAGTTTTTTGCCCCTCGGCCCTCAAAAATAGGATGAGGGCTCAAGTAGGGGCCCTGCTGGAGTTGCTCAGAGCAACTCCAGCAGGGCCCCTACTTGAGCCCAGTAGCCCTCAAAACAGGGCTCCTACTTTTTATTTGAGAGCTCTCCCTACTTTTGAGAGCTCTGTTTTTTGAGTTACACTCCAGCAGGAGCCCTCAAAACAGGACCCTCAAATTCATTCTTAGAGGGGATGACACATAGGACCCATCCTCATCCTACTTTTGAGGGCCGAGGGGCAAAAAACTCATTCCAGTATGGCCCCTACTTGAGCCCTCAAAAGTAGGGGTTGAGGGCCCCCTACTTTTGAGGGCTCAAGTAGGGGCCCTGCTGGAGTGAGTTTTTTGCCCCTCGGCCCTCAAAAGTAGGATGATGGCTCAAGTAGGGGCCCTGCTGGAGTTGCTCTAATATCACTTGTTGCAAATAACGCACAGAAAAAATAGAGACAAGAGACACGCTTTTTTTACGTGGAAAACCTTTACGGAAAAAAATCACAGACGCTTAAAGATAAATCACTATAATGAGGAGAGATTATAATGGAGCGCGTGTTCTTATATAGGCTACTGGGGTACATATATAGTGTAAGGGAAAAGAGTCCCACACGGAGAAGAAACCAGATCAGAGTCGGATATTACAGATTGACACTACGTCTGATACAATTTGTGCATATACCTGACATGCCACGTCTGGCATAAGACGATGAAGTGTCCTATATAAATACAATACAAATTTAGATAACTTTAACACAGGTGAAGACAAATTCATAAATCCTCTTCCGGTGGTTGAACGACACCCGCTCCTAGGCCAACATTGAGAGCAGCATTGTAGAATCCCAAAGGCACAGCACCACGAACATCAAACTCCTGAAGCGAAGTCAACAACGACATATTTGTAAGAAGATAATAATGCAAACTGAGATGACAAGTATACTTCTCTAAGATTGTGAGGAACAAGGAAAAAGAGGAGGGGCGGGGCGGGGGGTGAGGATTAAACCAATCGAAATCATGAAGAAGGGAACAGAGGAAGCTGAAAAAGGACCTGCCGAAAAAACTCAATCCTTTGTTATCCCATACACCCCCAACTGAAAAGTTGAGAGAAATGCATGTCCTTTTGTTGGCCTGAGATGTGAATCTCTTTCATCAATCTTGTATGTATATTTCAATGCAGATAGAAGATTATACCTGCCTTCTTGTGGACTTTGATGAGGCATGTGATGGATCAGTTAAGGTACGCCATGTAAGGTTACAAGACAAGTCATGACGCATGGTTGAAAGCAAATCAAATGAAAGACCAAGCAGTGTTCCTTTTATGACGAGAACTTCAGCCAATCTTGTGAAAACAGTGATGCCCGAGCCATCAAGGGTGTTGGTATTGATTTAAATCTTGGTAGGGAGACTCCAATGCCAACCTCTGATGTTTGGTCCCAACCATATGCACCTGAAGCATCCCAGACGTCACCATAGCCAAACAGGTTCTTCAACTGAAGCGACCCTTCCAGTGACCAAGATCTTGCCTACAAACGTAATGAATATACAGCCATGCATCAGATGCGGAAACCTCTCAAATAGTTAGCAGAGCTCATTAGAATGCTAGGATACCCAATATGCGATACTGGTACGACGATACGGATACAACGATACGATATTTTGCTAAAATAAAGATACATCGATATGGTTACTATATATGTATTTAAAAAATTAAAAAATATAGAGAGGCTACAAGAGAGCGAGAAACTGAGATTACCTTTGATGAATGATATGTATTCCATTATTCCTCGCCTCCCTCACTCGCTACTTTCAGTTATAAACTATAAAATTGATATCATTCATGAGTCCTAATTCACAAAATATGAACATCTATAGATAATATGAAGAAAATAAATGGTCAAGAACATCTACAGATAAAACATCATCATTTTATTTTTATAGAAACTTGCAAAACTGAAAACAACAAAAGCTAACACAGTTCAACAATACAGTTCACAAACAGAATGAATGCTAGCACTGACACAACATGAAAATAATTACAGGAATACTGATCGCATGACACCTCATACCATGTAATGCAAATATTGTCATTGGGATAAAATAAGAGCAGTTTAAGACTAACTGAAGCTTGACATAATAATGCATTTGGTCAACCCAAAATTTATAACCCAAAGATGACACCTGACATAATCATGCATTTGGCATGTGTGTGTGTGTGAACACCATTTATACGGCAACAAGCAGACACATGGCAAAACTTTTTCAGATGGACAGCTTAAAATTTACCACTATGGAGACCATGCTCCATGCAGAATAAAGGAGTTGTTCATACTCCTTGGTTGTCAGATCCCAAGGCCATTTGATCGCTTCCTTCTTGGAGTAATCGCCAAAACTGAAGTTCCCAAGCATCTCAAAGAAGGTCTGATGTCGATATGTGCGCCCCACATTTTCGATATCATTTGTTCGTATGCATTTCTGGAAGGTGGTGGCACATGGTACACGCCTAGGTTCCTAGAGTAGCAATATAAGGACCTCAGCATGAAGTAAAAAAGGAACCGGTGCAGATTGCAATATGGTGTGCTCTCACATGACTAGAAAGAAACGATGGAGTTCCTGCTCTGTTATTAAGAAGGTAATAATTCAATAATGAATTCATCCATATAAGCATCAACATCATCATGGACAACAAATAACTATAAAAAATTCATTCAAACATGCATATAAGTGGCTATATGAGTTGCAATATAGGCACGCCGCTAGAGACCTACACTAAGTGGGGACTCAGAGTACACTCACCGAGAGGCACTGTGAGCATTGGCGGTGGAGTCTAGGCTCCCTATCCTCTCCTTGGTCACCTCCATAGCAATGATGGTGGGTCTGTTGGCTCCGTAACTCGTACAGCTCCTGTATAGTTCTTCGTAAGTCCGCCAACTCTTGATATAGCATGTCGTAGACCCGACTCTAGCCTACCTCCTCCGGTGCCTGGTGCTGGCACCAAAGCGTCTCCCGCCCATGGCGTAGGGGCAACGAGGGGGGGGGGGGCGATGGTGTTGGCGGAGGCCGTCACGACAGCAGCAGCGGCGTGAGGGCCACTAAAGCGGGGTCGTCTGCTTGGGACACCATCTAATCCACAACCCGTGTGGTCGCCAGAGGGCCCTCTTTGCCATCGGCCATGGTGTCGGGAGTGACTGCCCCGGTGCATCGCTGCCACGAAGTGGGGGCTCTGAACCACCTACTCCGTGGTCCCCATGCTCGCGACCACCCTTCTTCGTTTCAGGGCCACCACACCTTCCTCTCTGTGCCATCAGGATCTGGCAGCTCATCGGTGCCGGTTGTCGAATTTATGATTCATAGCCTCTATGCCGCTCCTCAAGATGACGTCAACTATTATGGTTACACGCCAAACAGTAAAGGGGCTTTCAAGGCCTAAGAGAGGTACCCGGAGCTTAAAGCTCAAGAGAGGGGGATGTGTAGAATAGATATCTTGTATCAAATCCGACAAGCGTGTATTTCTTCTTATACTATCCTTCTCCCCTCGTGGTGTCTTATGGGCCATATTTACAGCTATGTGGATGAAGTTTACATAAATGACTTATTTGGTGCCTTTATCAATAGAGATATACATATCTTTTTCTTGGTATGTCCTACATAGGATCACCTGGGCCTGCGTATGGTGGATCGGTTGGTTTACTCCCCCCCCCCCCCACCCCCCACCCACACACACAAAAACACTTGGCATAATATCAAAGTGGGAAAAGAGAGTAGGATACGCATGTAAGCCATGCTGTGCTCAGCAAACATTAATTGTAGTTTGCTGGCGCATATCATATCAATTCCAATTGTATTTGGATATGAATGCGTCTAGATACCAACTCGTTGAATTTGGTGGAACAAATTTTATTTGGCAATTAACTTGGATACAGACTGGAACAGATTTTATTTGGCAATTAAATTCGCTACAGATTGGAACATATTTTATTTAGCAATTAATTTGGACATGGATTTGAAAGATTTTATTCGGGCGTCATCCACATAACCCCCTCCATTAGCGCCTCTACACGGGAGTACAAAGGGATCATTCGTCTTCAGGCTTTCCTTGCTCCCTCACGCGTTAGCAATGGAGATAACGAGGAAGGCAATGGCTTCTAGTCTCCTTCTATGGCTACTTCTCGTGCACTGTAGTAAGCAGCGTCTCCTCGTAGACAATGTTTCCTCATGGTATAGATCGGCAGTAATTAAGCATCTGCTTTCGTGCCTGTTGGTTTCTGAATTCTGCAGGTCCGGCGGCGTCTGCGCTTGGATCGGATGACTGCTGGTTCGTGGACCCCCACTTCCTCGTGTGCTTCTCGACCGCCAAATGCCGGAGCAGTTGCCAGAAGAACGGCTTCGTCGACGGGCGCTGCCAGTGGAAGCCCCCCGGCCTGGTGCCCGCATGCTTGTGCCTTTCCCAGGACTGCCCTCCCGAGGCAACGAGCCCTTCGGATTAATTCCGGAGTCCGGACTAACGCATGGGAGGAACAAGTAATACTAGTAAGATATCGGCGCATTACTGCCAGCAAAATAAACAATGAGAGTATCATATATAGCGAGCAAAATTACGTCTATATATGGGCAGGATGCAGTATACAAACTGCAAAGCAATATGAATGATAACAAAGTCCATCTGTCTAGTATCCTGTCTCGTCTTAATACTGCTGAGATTTTCACATATCCTCGGCTTTTTAAAAGAAAATCACATATCCTTTTGAGTGCGAGCCCGTTAATGAGCTCCCAACAAATCATTTTTTTGAGTGATTATTGTACAAGCGACTATTTTTTTCTCTTCATATTCAGTCATTTTTTATACTATAATTTTAGGTGACTGAAAGTGTAATTGCAGCAGAAGGTGAATTAGTACCCTACAATTTTAGGTGACTGAAAGAAAAAAAATTCAGTCGATTGTATAATAGCAAAATCGTTTTTTTTTCAGTCAAACAAGAGGGTGTTTCCTCTCTTCTCTGTGGATTAGGAAACAATCGAATCGAGGATTTCGTCCTAACGTAGGTATCTACAGCCTTCTCCAAGAAGATACACCGATCAGGATTCCGCGCAACCTACCTCTAAGGGAAGAACAACTTTGGAAGAATATCGGAAAGGAAACTCACTATCGAATGTTGTATGAGGACTTCAACCTATAAAAGGGCCACGAAAGGGATCTAGATGCAAGTCCCATTGGATGCAGATATATGTGTCTGAACGTCAACCTGTTGAACTTGGAAATTTCGGTCCTTTTGGATACAGACAAAACTAATTTTTATTTGGTAGATATACCTATTTGGATATGGATCGGACCTCTAGAATTTGGAAGTGCATAAGGAGAGAACATCTTGATTGTAGACCTTATGGTGTATGTGAGGTGTGAACTTTCTCCTTCTTAACAGAATGGCAGCACTGCTCCTACTTCCGCTTCACAGAAAGAGAACACCCTTGATCCTGCAATTACTTTTTAGGCTGCTTTCACTTCTGCTCCTTCACACATGTTAGCAATGGAGACAGCGAGGACGGCAATGGCCTGTAGTCTCCTTCTATGGCTTCTTCTGGTGCCTTCTAGCAAGCAGCCTGTCACCAGAACCAACGACTTCGTGCTATATATCATCAATACTACTATAGATCTTTGCTCATGGTTCATGCCACCGCCAAGCTAGCTATCTACCTGTCAAAGCAGTTATGCAACAACTCACAATCCTGAATCTGCAGGCCTGGTGCCCTCTGTACATGGAGCGTATTACTGCTGGGTCTTGTATGTTGTATCGCGTACACGACCACATCTGCTTCCGGACTGCCAAATGCAGGAGCAACTGCCTGCAGCACGGCTTCGTCGACGGGCACTGCCGGTGGGCGTTCGCCCACCTGGTGCCTCTCTGCGAGTGCCTGCGCCGGCACTGCCCTCCAAAGCAACCGATCCTTCGGAGTAATTCCGGACTAGCGCGAAGGAGAAACATGTACCACTAGTAGCACATGCCCCGGCAACGATAAATAAACTAAAAGTTTCTACAGTGAGGGGAATTACATCAATCTTGTTTCTTTTCCCTTATGCTAAAATGAGTTAACTGAAGGACATAGACAATGCATGTCTACAGGCGTAGTAACAAACTAACAATAACGAAGTCCATCACAATAGTACTGGGATTTTCACCGTGCAAAGCCACGGCACGACGGGATCTACTTCGAGAGTCCTTCCTCCTCCCCAGTCTTTCGACTCTCGAGCGTTGCTCCAAAACGAAAAGTGCAGTCATAGGAGAGGACTGGCCGGACTCGGGACTCCTCTTCACGCCACATCTATGCATGCACTGCATGCGTAATTGCGTATGGTATCGTATTGTGCTCGCAACACACTCCGATATACATGGACAAGCAACAGCGCACGAAGCAATGGAGAGGAGATGGCTTAAATGCAAGGGGAGGCAGGGAGATCATGCCTTCAGAATTGATAAGACTACATACAAAGACGAACCAGAGGTACGAACTATGATCTGGTATAGATGAACAAGATAGATGAACCAAGACGAGAAATAAAACACAACTCTTGTAAAAGCTCTAATCTTTTTGCCGGGCCGATAAAAGTTTTAATCGAGGAAGGCTAAATCAAATTCCAGACCCCAGCTCCCAACTGACTTGAACCCCTTCGCTAATCACTACTAATAACTATTGTACTAGACAGGACACAGATGATCTCCTAAGTCTGAACTGTTTGATGAGAGGTGTTGAAATTAATCTTGATGATTTGTACGTGATCGTCGGTGCCATGGTCGAAACCACACGTGAGAAGGCGCGGTCGAAGACCTAGTCGGTGCCGTGGTCGAAGCCTCGGTCAAAGGACTGACCAGCAGTCTACGGTCGGTGCTTAGGCTGGGTCGAAGCAGTCCCAGAAACCATGGTTGAAGCATCAAGATGATGCACTGTGGTCGGAGAGACCGTGGTCGTGCCTCTTGTAAGTGGTCGGTTACGACCACGTTGTGTGTAGTCGTAGCGACCAGCATCGTGGCGCTTGTGTGAGTGGTTGGTTACGACCACGCTGTGTGTGGTCATAACGACCAGTGTCGTAGCACTTGTGTGAGTGGTCGGTTACGACCATGCTGTGTGTGGTCGTAACGACCAATGCTGTGGCATTTGTGTGAGTGGTTGGTTACGATTAGGGGTGAAAATGGATCGGATAGTTTCCGATCTATCCGGATGAAAACGAATACGGATTGTGTCGGATCGGATTCTCTTCGAATAATTCTCGGATTGGAAACAAATACGGATTTTTTTTGTTGGAAACGAATACGAATACAGTAGGCCTGATATCCGACGAATACGGATTATCTGAATAATACAGATCCGGATATCCGAGATTTCAGCCCAACATTGCCCAGCCCAAGCCAGCCTCTCTTATCTCCCCTGCTACCAGCCCACTAGTAAATATTTGTGTTTATTGAAAATAAATTTAGTATTGTCGGTAGATTAAAATTTGTACCGATTAAATTGATGTATTGATGTTTAAATCATTCTGATGCAAATTTAAATACTTAATTAATTTATTAGCCACATGTAAATGGTAGAAATCCATTAAGAATTATTTAGGACTTAAAAAATTAACTGCCATTTGAAGATTTAAATTCTGCACAATGGTATGACTATTGTGGATAAAAATACTTATACTTGTTTAGATTTCATTAATATTTTTACAAGATAAACTATTTATGTATTTTCATTGATTTTGGATGTATAGTTTAAGGGGTTTTCATGTTCCGATAAATATTCGTGATCGTATTCGTTTTGATTTGTATTCACTTCGTATCTGTATTCGATATTATTCGTATTTGTATTCGTATCCGAGGTATATGTATTCATATCCACATCTGAGAAAAAAATATGAAAACACATATGGTAGAGGTATTATCCATCCGTATTCGATCCGTTTGCGACCACGCTGTGTGTGGTCATGGCGATCGTGCTCGTGGTCGTAGCACCATGGTCGACAGTACAGTGGTCAGTGCTCAGATGACCTGTATGGTCGGAGGAGTGGTCGAAGACAAGCCGTGGTCAAAGCACCAGTCATTGTAGCAGACGTGTTCGGCCGAAAGCGAGAGCAGCCGGTCACTGTAGCAATCATTAATACTGTGCTTGGTGTGGGCAGCAGTTGTGGTTGGTACACACTGTAGCAGTCGTCAGCAGAGCATGGGCTGACGACGGAGCATGGGCGAGCGACGGAGCAATTGAGTACTCTGCAAGGAGGCCCGGTTGTATATATATACCATGTAATCTGTTAGAGTAGAGTAAGTCGAATAAGCAGAGAAAGAAGAAAAGCGATGTAAGTTGTGTTCGCGTCAGAAAATTTCCTTCGTGTCTGTTTGTTCGACTTTCCCGTGTAGTGTGTGTCCACGGGTAATTGAGTCTGCACTATTCGCCGTCCGATAATAGAGTGGTCAAGAGCAAGCTGTTCTTCCTGTCCTCTATTTTCACCGTAGTCGTAGGAACAACCGGAGCGGTCGTATTGAGTTTGGGTGTACAGATCTTGAGGCGGCTCTTCCCCAACACTTGGCATCAGAGCACTCAAGTGCGTGTTTCGACCGAGTGTTGATCCTTAGAGGGGATTAAACCTAACATCTGGTATCAGAGCATGGTGTATGCCCAAAACACATACGATTGGAGTCGATGGCGACCAGCGCGCAACAGGCGGTGAAGGAAAGCAGCGGCATGCCCTTCCAGGCACTGACGCATGCCTAGGGGATCTGGGAGACCATCGATCCGGTGACCGGAGTGGTCGTAGAGGCAAAGGACAAGTTGGCGAATGACTCAGGTGGTGCAACGTAGGGCCGGCGGCTGTGTTAGCCCGGGCGACGATGGCCCACCTGGGGCTAGTGACGGTGCGCAGTAGCGCGCATCGGGCAGAGCTGAGCAAGTGCTGGCCACGAGTTGGCTGCAACACTATGTGCTCAGGAGCAAGGCGGCGAAGGCCTGGTCGGTGCCATGGTCGAAGCCGCCACTACAAGATGAAGTCGGTGTGAAGCCAACAATGGAAATCAGCGTGAAGCTGACGACCACGCCTCGGTGTGATACCGAGCAGTAGTGGTGTGATGCCACTACAAGATGAAGCTGCCAGGTGGTCGTTTCGAGCCATGCCTCGGTGTGAAGCCGAGCAGTAGCAGTGTGATGTCGCTGCAGGGTGAAGTTGGTGTGAGACCAACAACGCAGACAGCACTACAAAGCTGCTGTGTGGTCGATGATGGTGTGAAGCTACCATGTGGTTGTTTCGAGCCACGCCTGAGCAGTAGCGGTGTGATGCCGCTGCAAAAGGTGAAGTCGGTGTGAGACTGACAATGCCAACAACAGTGTGAAGCTGTTGTGTGAAGTTTTGACGTATGGTCGATAGCGGTGTAATGCCGCTGCAGGGTGAAGTCGGTGTGAGACCGACAATAGCGACAACAGTGCGAAGCTACTGTCTGAAGTTTCGATATATGGTCGATAGCGGTGTGATGCCGCTGCAGGATGAAGTCGGTGTGAGACCGACAATGGATATATTAAATTCCATTACAACAACTCCTAAGAACAACAACAGTACAACTAAAGATAACTTTTGATTCACTAGTGATAAAATTCTCGTACATCGAAGGATGTTTTTTTGTGCCAAGCTTAGCTATAGTCATGACTATTAGAAATGGCAAACATTGTCGTGTCCCCTTACCGTCAACGTTGGGATCTTCGAAACGTGAGAGCCACACGACCACTGACGAGGAAATTGTGGCGATATGAGATCAAATTGATACAAAGATCAAGATAACCGAGGAATTTGGTGGTGGGAAGTAGAGAGCAGGAAAGGAGGTCGAAGAAAGTAAAAGGAGAATTAGAATTTCATTTCATTTCATTCGATGAATATGTTTCAGATGAACGCATGAGTCTCTAGAAGAAAGGGTATCCAGCAATCCAAGCCATCCAATATCTGGAACTCTCTCCTTCATTTGTTTTTGTTTAACACCCAACTAGCTTCATAGATTTATCAGAGTTTCGTAACTGAGCTTCTAAAACTGCATCCAAACTTAGGCATGTTCTTTTTGGCTACGGCTTGTGGCTTTTAGCTGCGGCTTATGACTTTTGAGCTGTTTGTACAAGAGATTACAGAGTAATAAAAACTCATGTGTAGTTTTTACCAATATAAATAAAGTCAGTAAAGTATGTACTACAATTAACTATTAGACCTTATCTTAAAAAATACTCCATTTAAAAGCTAGTTACTGTAGAAAAACCGAAAAGCAGCTTTGAGAAGCTGAAAAGAACAAGGCCTTAGCTTCAACTAGACCTAACAGTGACGAAGCAGTGGCTGATTCAAATAGGCTTTGCCCATGCAGGAGGAAGAAGCACAGGAAAAAACGTGACCTAAATTAAAACCTAGATATGGCATCAAGCCTATACAAACACCATCAACAAGTATAAAAACTACAAATTACTGAATAAAACGACACCAGGAGGGTCCTTCCAGTAAGGCTCGTTTGGAAGATAGAAATTTACAGAAAATTGTATAATTCTCGTAGAGATTTGGGGGAAAAAACCACACGCTCCAAACAGGGCCTGAAACAAAGGGCCACACTCTAGTTGGCCCAACAAGAAGTGGAGCCGAAATAATTTGGGGCCTACCCTTTTCCTCTGGCCATTTTACTTTGCCTACAAATAGAGTCCTATTTAACCTGTCGAGAGGCCCATAATTCTGAGACAGTCCGGCCCACTTGATCTGTGCTTGTTGCTGCTGTAAAGAAAATGTGAAAATACCACTGCGATCAGCAGGGAATCAGGGTTTTTACTTGCTTATTTTGTAAAACGGGAACATGAGCACAGAATTTCCAACCGTTGGAGCATTGCTTGGTTGATGTCTCACCGTGCGTAAAAAGAGATAGAACCGAAGAAGCGAGTCTCGATCATCATAACTCAGAAACTGGATCGATGGATAGAGATGGAGACTCACCTTACAAAGAAGCGAGCCAAAAAACAATAAGGAATGGAAAAAAAACAGTTAAGGGGATGCGTTCGCCGGGAGTCGAACCCGGGTCTATTGCTTGGAAGGCAATTATCCTAACCGTTGGACTACGAACGCTTTGTGTTTAGAATGTTACATAAACCTAAAACGAATCTTGCATAACAACGTATCGCGGACCAACATGTCCTTGCGCAGATGCTCCTCAAGTCTTCCTTTCCGACTCCAGTCCCATCTCTGCATCTGCAAGCAGGGACAACATCCAGTAACATCGCCATCTCGATTTCCGCTACAGAAAAAACGGGACTACTCTTGCCTGCCACTGCCGATCCGACGAAACGAGGCATCCTGCCATTAGGATCTCTCCTTTCCGCGGATGCCACGGGAAAAAATTCACGGCGGGGGGAGGGGGAGAGCCTCTCGTCAGACCTCTTCTCATCCGCCGTTCGTCCAAACCGATCTAAGGGAATGAACGGTGGGTAAGGAGGGCCTCACGTGAGACCCTTCTCCAGAGAATTCCTTTTCAAATGCCATAGCCAAAAGCAAGATGAAGCAGAGCGAAAGCACGTAGCTTTGGAATATGTAGGCTTTGTGTATTTTTTTTTCGGTTACGGCTTATAGCATATGATTATGGCTAATAACTTTTAGTCTTAGCATAAACAATTATACGAACAAATCGAATATAGATAAGTCATTTAAAAAAAGAAGTTATATCAATAAGGAAGCCCTTCCATATGGTTGTTCGAGAAAAACCTTAATTCATACCTCCAACACAACTTCTACTGTTCAAAAAGAGACCTACCCGGCCCCTAAAATTCCCCGACCTCCGCTTTGCGCGTACTTTAACATGTACCTTTCCTGTACCCTAATGGAAACTGTTAATTACCCCTCCCCTCCCCCCCCCCCCCCCCCCCCCCCCGCGCCCGGCGCCCCCGCCCCCGCCCCCGCGCTGCATTATTAGCACTGACTGCCATTGCCATGTTTGGTTTGCTCCTCAAATCATTAATGGGGCCTGGGAACCTGATGCTGCTGTTGCGTGCCCGCTTTCTGGATCAGAAGCCAGCCAGGGCACTGTAATGTGATTCCAATTCCATAGCTAGCATCACCTGACGACAGTGCACTCCGGCCTCTGTTTGACAATGACAAGTCGCCCAGAGGTTTCTGTTAAAACCATGGGATGAATAACTCTGAATTCCTCGTTTTTTTGAAGAGAAGATCGGTTGAGATTTTTGTTCCGCTCATTTTGATTTGAGCTAGCTTATTTTTCACTATTTATAAATTTCGTCTTTTTCTAAACTTTTGATTTTTTAGCATTTTTACCGGTTTTTCCCGTATTTGTCTACATTGTCCGTGATGAGCTAACATATTTTTTCTATTTTTAATTTTTTTTAAATTTAATTACGCTAAATAAGTCATCTTCAGTTACAGTGTAATTTCGGTCAGCTACAGTGCAATTTCAGTTATAAACCATTATTTTTCAGTCCAACCAAGCGGGACCTTTGTTGTCGCCAATCAATTGGCTTATGCTGTTATGCTCACTGAATGGTGCACCTAGTGCTATTGTAATTGATGGAAATAAGTACACTAGTTTAATTATTTCTAGCTATGCAAGGTTAAACGTTTTGACTATAAGATGGACAAGCGAAACACTTTGCTTTTAGCAGATTTTGAGTGCCAAAGGATATCCCATCAAGTGACTTTTTATCTTATTTGAGATGTTGTCATGTTGAGCGATGTGACCGGGAAGAAGCTCACACGCTGAGCAAACGCCTATATACAATCTGGAGCAGATCTAAAAAGGTAGTGGTGATTAGTGCACGTAGTGTCGTCGTAGAGCAAGTTGCAACACATTAATATCTCGTCTGCAGTCTCGATCTTCCCGGAATTGGTTTTGAGCAGCTTGTTGTCGTTTGGGTCAACAAATGAAAGGAAGAATTAGAGAGTTGGTCAATGTATACTTGAAGTATTCCTTCGAGTCACATCAGCCGCGCGCGATGATTAATTAGACGATGGAAGAACTACTGTCCTGTGACCACTGCATTAGCGCAGCAGCAGCTAGCTACTACGGCCAATTAATTAGTCATGCTGCCGAGAGCACTGACACCACCACACAGACTCAAACGTGCAGTTAACCAAAAGGGAAAGGTGCACGGCGTACGTACACAAACACCATGCATGCATGTCTGCAGCAAGAGGACGCAGTCACGCAGGCAATGTACGTGAGAGGCATGCAGTCAGATCACCTGAAGACGCTGTCGAGTGAGTCGACCTCGATGGCATTCGTTTGCTTTCTTCCGGCCGGCCGGACGGACGGTTCCGTGCGAGTGCTTCGTCGACATGATTGGCGTCTCCTGCGCGCATGATGCACCGGAGAAAGCCAAAGTTGCAGGGGAGGGAGTATGGCGTTAATTGGGACTAGAGCTAGCTAGGTACATCAGTACAAGGCTGTAATGGCAGCATTGGCACACTAGCACGGCATGTGCCAACTCATGAAAGCTTCAACCATATGCATGGCCGGCATGGCATCTTCCTGATTTGAGTAGGAGGTGTTCTGTCTAATGATTACTTCTAAACATCCCATAAGGGGCGAAGAAAATTATTACATCTGTACCAACCCCTATTGCCGTATCATTTTTCCAGTACTGTACTGCACCATACTATAGTCCTGCGCAGTTGCATGTAGCTAATAGCCAGCGCGACCGGATCTGAACCTAGCCCTGTAGGATTACTCCAGCTAGGTTATCGTCTATCAGGGTGTGTTCTCACGGAGTACTATGAGAAATTTATTAGTTCTCACGGAGTACTATGAGAAAATTACCGCGTTTCAAAAAAAGACCAAATTACTATACAAGTTGTGATCGGGTCATAGGCTGAATTGCGTTATTGGTTAGTTTTAGGTCCAAAAAACACAGTTTAAGGGCTTTTATCGGATAACTACATGCATGTGAGTCTCGTATGAGAGCGAAAAAAGGAGAGAGAATCTGAAATGCATCCAGCAGCGCTAGCGGTAGTGGCAACATTTTCAGGCAGTCCACGTCCTGGTTTCCTTGTTCTCTGAGCTCATTTGTTGATCGTGGAATTTTGCTGCAACTTTGTCAGGCCAACGACGCTAAGGAATGCAATGATGCTGTTCTTGGGAGGCCCCAGGCCATGATCCATCACAGTGCCTGCGCTCCAACGGCATATCTGGTGAATCATCTTTCATGCCCGGGGTGATCTAATTGAAAGTCCTCATGCATCTATTTTTCTGAAAGAGAATTTGGTCTTCCAACCAGGGTTCAAAAACCCGGTGGTTACCAGTTGGTAACTGTCAGTTACCAGTTCTACCGGTGGGGACCGGTAACTAAAAAATTGGCTAAATTTAAATTTTGACCAGTTTTTAGGTTACCGGATGTTTTTTCGGTTACGGTTTCAAAATAGTTCAAATTTTAAAATTTGAATTTTGAAGTTTGATCGGTTTTTGGTCGGTTTCTGGTTACCGTTATCGGCCATCGGGTAGGTTTTCCCTCGGTTCTAAGATCTGTATCCTTGTTTTCAACATTTGATGAGAAGAAACCAGATCAAGATGATATTGTGTTTGGTGCTCAATGCATACGTATGTAATGCATCCAGTTGTTGTTGCTATTGCGATTGACGTGGTCTTAGTGTGATCGAGCTGTTGTTAATTCATTGGCTGTCGCCCAGCGTAAGAGCAATAAGCCAGGGTCCCAGCACTATGCGTCTATGCCCATGCCTGTAATGTGATAACTAGATTCATAGGCACGGCGACACGCCGCGCCAGCCATCGTGTGTACCAAAGTAAAAGAGCAGACGATCTGCGAGGAGTTCTTTAAAAAAAAACCGAAGGCACATGCGTATTTTCGGAAAAGATAAAGGGTTTTTTCGTAAAAAATTGAGGACCCTTATGTAACGAACCGAGGACCCGTACGCAATTTATAAAACCTCGGGGCGCAATCCTGCAAATTGGAGGGGGTTTTCAGGAAAAAGCACCGCATAAAAACCCGCCAGGGACCTTTTTGTGAGGAAAAAAAGACCTTTTCGTGAGGAAAAAGGACCTCTACGTAATTTCTGGAAAACAGAAGGAAAGTGCCTCCCCCGGCTGTACACAAAACCGGCCGACACGCGCCGGCCGAGGGAGCGCCGGGGGCGACTGGCCACCCTCCGCTCGCGCGAATCCTTCCGGCTTTAATACAGGGATGATGTCTTACCTACTTTGCATGGATGCCTAGGAGAAGACCGAATTTACTACTGTGTTTACGAGAGCGGCGAAAAGGCCCAGCCGCATTAGGAAAGTAAGAAACAAATTTCGGTGCAGCTCGCAACAGCTTAAAATTTCGGTTTATGGCTTTTGTTTTTGTTATAAGTGCACTATAATGGAGATTAGTTTTTTTTAAGTCAAAAAATAAGAAAAATAGTAAAAATGAGAAAAATTGAAAAATGCTGCTATATTTTGGGACAATGCAAAGCAATAAAGAGGGAAAAGAAAAATAAAAAAGCCAAAGAAAGGCCAAAAAGATACAAAACCAAAATTAGAAACCGAAGCACTCTAAGTAGTTTCTGGCAGAAGCCGGAGGCTTTTAAGACATTAGAAGCAGAGCTTAATCTGAGCTTAAATACAATAGAATAGACCAGATAAGGTAGTTTTGCACAGTGACAACACCAGACAGGCCATCTTTGCATAGTGCCAAGATCAGATGGGACAGCTTTGCGTAGTGCCATGACCAGAGGAGGCAGCTTTGCGCGGTGACAAGAACAAAGGGTGTAGTTTGTGCATTGACAAGACCATACATGGTAGCTTTGCGCAGTTACAAGACCAAAGGGGTAGCTTTGTGCTGTGAGAAGACCAAAGGAGGTAGCTTTGCGTAGTGACAACATTTGCCCACGCCAGCTTTTTAGATCGACATGACAACACTATACCTCCTTAGCTTTTCAGACCAAAAAAGACAGGGCTATACAAAGTACGATGTGATAGCTCTCTACACCATGCTAACCCTTTGGCTTATAAAATGAGGTGGAAGCGATCTGGGAGAAAACACTACACAAATAAATCTAACAGTAAACCAGAGCTTGGTTTACCATGTTGAGATGCACAAGAGGCAGAAGAAGCAATGTGATAAGATGATGAAGTAATGGGAGGAGACTCGCGAACTAGCAAGGTCTGCTGCGGCCCGCGGCGAACAAGCGGAGCGTGCCAGGAGGGCACCTCTTTGCAATGACAACCCCGTAGCAGCAATCCTGTTCTAAACGTTCCAACAAAGAGTTTGCTGCAACAGCTGCTCGAGAAGGAGATGTGCCCCTCTGTTGGTGTAGGGACCCATGCAAGTTCTTTAAGTCTAAACAACGACTCAGTCTAGGTATGCATTATTAGGGTTGTGCAAAATACTCCTGTGACTGTCTCGACTGTTATCAGGACATGAGCAGCTATCAGCAGCAGGTAAGGACCAGCTGTAGTGTGTTCCCCCTCTATTTCTCTTTTAAAGTACACACTAAAAACCTCTCCCGTCCACTCGTAGTCCTCAGAACCGCTATGTGGTTACCCCAAGTGGATCGACCTAGAGATTCACCCACATGATCAGTGGACTCTCAACTTCAAGGAATGGAATGTCAAAAGGAACTGCAAGAACTGAGAAGAGATCCGCAACGACGAGCAAACTGAGCATATGCGTCGGAAGATGAAAGCACATCTCAACGCGTGCACGCATAGGGAGCGCGAGGCTCGCGAGAGGGAGCGCGAGAAAAAGAGGGAAATGGCGGCTAAGGCGAAAGAGGCCACTGAGGAGTTCAACGCCGAGCTCGCAAGGAAGAAAAAAAATAGCCTCGGTCCATGCAGTAGGTCGGACTATTCCGCACTAGTTCCCCAAAGGTCAAATTTATTTCTATTCCAAAATGACGCATATGTATCGTACGAGTACTTTAGTTTGTTGCATCATGCAGGATGTTGTTTCTTATGCACGTAAACAAACCCTGTGCACCGTGTTATTTCCATCTTATTATGAAGCCTATTTTAATTCGCAACATCACATCTCCTCGTCATTTCGTATTCAATTCTTCATGTACTGAGGCATCCAACATCATGAAAAAAAATAAGTTCTCCTCCATGTATGAATTTTTGGTTGCATCATAATATCACTTACCTTCGTACTTACTGATCATTGTTATCTCAATCGTCCACAGAAAAAGTTACTGAAATTTTTTTTGCATTACAACAATATATGACGATCACAAATTGTTATTGCGAATCTAAAAGATTTTGTACCATTCATGATTTATGAAAATCACAAATGGTTCATCCAACATTGTCTGCCTTTTTTTTTCCACAAAATACAAATCACAGTCAAAATTTGATAAATGTCACCTACCTACAATAATTGTCATTTACCCTCATACGCTGTCGGGGTGGCAATTGTACAAAAAATGGGCTGAGGCCCTTCAGCGACAAGTTGTAGTCGTCTGACCGTTCGGCGACTGGATCTTGTCGCCTAATGGCCCACCGACAGCATTCCTGTCGCGTGGCCGTTGGGCGACAGGTTCCAATCGCTCAACGGTTGGATGAGTGGTACCTTTCCTATAAAAATGTTTTGTGCATATATATTTCTATAATTTCGTATAAAAATTAAATTATTTTTTAAAAAATCTAGCAATGTCCTAAGCAGTCTAGCTGGTTAACTACTCTCGCGTTTGGTCCAAGAACAAATTGCTGTAGACAGGTTGGGTCACGAAAGTTTTGGACTTTTGGTAGGATTAGGCACGATAATATGCACGGTTAGATTCCACCTGTACACCTGTCACCTGTGGTGTAACTCTCTTTCGTCTCTATTGCCAACACGCATCATGGCTCTGTACGATTTTATTAAAAACCTCCAACCAGCGCAAAAGCACGTACGATTACACCAACTTGACACAATTATGGTGATGATCGGTTCGGCTGAAAGCCTCATGGCTTATGGCTGAAAACACTGTAGCTGGCTGAAAAAAGCACTGTAGCTGACAGAGGCTTATTTACCATAATTAAATTTAAAAAATTTAAAAATAGAAAAAACATATTAGCCCATCACGTATAATGTAAACAAATACGAGGAAAAAAAGAACCGGTAAAAAAACTCAAAAAAAAGCCAAAAGTTCAGAAAAAGACGAAATTTATGAATAGTGCAAAAATAAGCTGAAGCCAGAAGCTGAAGCCATATTGATCAGGGCCTATTTTTCCTGTGCAAGAATCAAATCGAATCCACGATAAGCTAACCCAAAATTTTAGGTTTGGTCGGTCGTACGACACGATTAGCTCGAAATGTGATGATTCAAACCGAGCATAAGCGTAAAATTCTTGATCAATCGGCTGGCAAGCAAAATTCGGTTACTTGTATTTTTCTAAGAAAAGATAGTCTCGTGGGTCCTACAGGAAAAAAAATTCTCGTATTTGCTACGAGACTTGTATAGCTCAGGAGCATCGGTGCTTGAGATAGAGATGGCCTAGATTTGTCTTTGCCAAGTAATAACAATCTCTTGTGGCCTAACTAGCGTGTACATGTATCTACTAGCTACCTTGCCACCTTGGTGCACCTTACATTTTTCAGGAGGAAGACTTTTGGGCTTCAATATATAGGCCTGTTTGGCAAAGCTCCACCAACTCTAGATCCATCAAAAACAGCTCCACTCCACGAATTTTTACCCAAACGCTCCAGCTCCACGAAATCTGGATCCACCAAAATACTGAATCTAGCTCCAGATTCATGAAATCCATGGAGCACCTCAAGGGGTACTCCACGAAACCTTGTTTCATACCTACTCGTGGAGTTGGGTGGTAATTACCCACCTTTTGCCACTGGTTACACACCCCATCCCATACCACCATAAAACCCATGGGCAAAACAGGTCATCCCCACCAAAAACTCAGTTTCGTGGATCTGAAGCTGTTGTGCAAGCCAAACAGTTTTGTCTAGCTCCATGGTGGGATCCCAGGTTCACGGTGGAGCTGTTTTTGGTGAATCTGCTGCTCCAGATTCATTTTTTCAATGGTGAAGTTCTGTCAAACAGGGGTCTCACTAGTCACTACTCACTAGGAGTACTTGCATGGGAGAGTAGACACGTGAGTATGGGCCCTGTGAACACTAATACAAGAGATTCGCGCAATCATTAACTGGTGTATACTACACTACATATACGACTGCATTTGTTGGTGCATATCCTGCTCGAAACATCCACTGCTCATGTGCACACGTACGTAACAAATGACTCCAGAGTCCAGACCATTGCTTGTATGTTGAGCAACCAGACTGGTCCATCCTTAATTCCTTACTAGCCTCATAGGCGCGGCGACACGCCGCGCTAGCCACCGTATGTACCGAAGTAAAAGAGGCGATGATCCGCGAGGAGTTTTTTAAAAAAAATCGAGGGCACATGCGTATTTTCGAAAAAGCTGAAGGTTTTTTTCGTAAAAAATCGAGGACCCGTATGTAACGAAACGAGGACCCGTACGCAATTTAGAAAACCGCGGGGCGCAATCCTGCAAATTGGAGGGGTGTTTTCAAAAAAAAAGCGCCGAAAAAAAACCGTCAGGGACCTTTTCACGAGAAAAAGGACCTCTTTGTGAGGAAAAAGGACCTCTACGTAATTTCCGGAAAGTACAGGGAAAAGACCTCACCTGGCCGTACAGAAATTTGCCCCACCACGCGCCGGCGCGAGCGCGTGCAGGGGCGACGTGGCGGGGCGCTCCGCGCGGCGTTTCCCCCTGGCGTAATAGGGGGATGATTCCTTCAACCTTACCAAGTAAGTTGCCCTAATTACAGTACTATACCTGTGGCGAGAGGAACGCTCCCTCGGTACGCTGTTGGATCAAAAAGTAACGGTTCAGATTGATCCAATACTGGGTATGCTGCTATGCTTCTGCTTCCTCTCTCTAACATGGTGTGCATAGCGTTAGGCAGTCCGCAGTTAGGACGCGAAGCTGACGCGCGGTCAAACTCAACTCAAACCCCTTCCAGAACCCCACGGCGGCGGCGCAGACGGGCTAGGAAGTTAACCAATATACTCACTAAAATAATCGTCAATCAAGCTAGTGCTCAGCAAAAGTGAAGCTGGCAATCGCGACCTGGACCGATCTCGGTCGATCGGTGATGTACACCCGCGCAATCGATCGAGACTGCGATAGTTAGCTTTCCGTCGTCTCCGTGTGTCTGCTCAAGTCTTCGCAATAGAAAGTTGAGGTTAACCTAGTGGGAATGATCCAAGGTATTTGACGGGCCAGGAGGTAGCACTGCTGTTAGGTCCATCGCGCGCATGGTTCACGTTTGAAGTGAAAAGAGAAAGGCGTTTGGTGCAGCAAAAGAACTGAAGCATGCATGTCTATCAAGTTTGCCGCAACTGGGATTCTAGGCAAGATCGTATTTACCTTGTTGGCAAGATCGTAATTGATTATGGTAGGATGGTGGCAGAACCGTACCTCGAAAATTGGCATGTTGAATATCCTATAAAAATGATTTATTGCTTAATCGAGACACGAACTATTGACATATATATAGTCATTGTTCATTGTGGGAGAAAAAGAGCAAAACTTGTGTGAGAGATTACACATCCATCAAGTTAATCTTTTGCAGGAAGACTCGAGCGATCACTTTGTTGTTGCCCTCATTGCCAGGGTGGATCCAAGCATGCTCATCCAGTGTCACAGGACATCAGATCTAAAAATATTTTTAGCAAAAATTTACACCTCTAGCCTATATATGAATCTCCTAACCCAAACTCGATACATCTGGTCCTTTTCTTGAAGCCAAGGAAGCACTAGTAGTCCAAATTCCCAGTGGCTAGTAGCAGTCCACAAAGACCCTCATTGTCCCTCATCATATAAGGCAATTGTAACAGACCGAGCCAGCCCAATCCAAGAGGTGATAGAGCTCATCTAATTATCTTTAGGTCTGGCGAGTCCACGACCAGTCCTATGACCACGGCAGTCTATACGACCATTGTAGTTGTAAAAGTACTGTAGCGGTCGTAGTCGTAAAAGGTTAGGATTCAGAGTCCGCATAGGATTCAAAGTAGTCATAAAAGAAAGTCAAAGTGTGTCCGTGTAAAACTCTCAACGTGGGATGCCGCGTTGGTTACAGAGTCTTATATGTTACTTCTTTATATAAAAAAGACAAAAAGAACGTAGACGTATCGCGTTGCCAAAGAACTATCTGTGTTTACTCGTGTTTGCGTACGTGATCTCAAAGTTCAAGTTCATCGCTCGTCTAGACCCTGGGCAAATTCCCCAACAATTGGTATCAGAGCCCAAGTGCCTAACATCTTCCTGGTTGCATAAGTGCACAACCAACGTGTGAGAGGGAGAATTTGGGTTAGTTCCATATTGGTTGTGGGAAAGAAAGAAGTACAACCTATAAGCGTGAGGAAGACCTCACCCATTGGACTAGTCTTTTAAGGAGAGAATGCCTAATTCTACTTATAAGGTTGTTGCTTTAGGAATCCATAATGGTAGCCCGTGGGCTTAGATGATCAACCCACTTGGATCTATGGCCCAGGGAGTAAACCCAGTTGAATCTAGCACAACTACAAAAAAAGGTCATCACAGACGATTTAGAACTGTTATCGCAGAAGGTTTTATAAACTATCTGAATTTATGTATCAGTGATAATCAGAGGTTATCATAGATAGTTTGTGAGCTGTCTGTGACAAATACAACACATACTGTTTGTAATTAGAACCATCTGTGAAGAACACTGTCATAGACGGCTCGAGTCAAAAACCATCTGTGATAATCACACATCACAGACGGTTCTAGGTACCGACCATCTGTGATGGGCGAGCATCATAGATGGTTGATATATAGAACCATTTGTGATACTTTTCCATCACAGACTGTTGGGAGACAGAACCGTCTGTGATGTGTGAGTATCACAGATGGTTTTTGGTTCAAGCCATCTGTGATAATCCTTCACGGACGGTTTATACCATAAAACCATCTGTGATAGTTCATTTTATACCTTTTTTTGTATTTTCAGCTAGCATTAGAAAATGTTAACTATGCCATCTGAAAACAAGCAAGTACAGTAACAAACACAGTAGCACATTCTATTTCCATTAAGATTAGAATCCACCATTACAACATAACAAGATAACGAGCAAATTACTCATCTAACACAACAAGAACACATCTCCTAATTCTACTCTTAAACACGGCAAAAACATAGAATAAGTATAGATCATAGCAACCATCAAAAGCTCAACCGCGCTAACAAGGCCTCTATGCCTAGGCCCTCTCGCCCCTCATGTAGCGCACGAGCTGGATGTCCTTGAAGCCCGCCATCGCCAACACCGACTTGAGCGCCGTCTTGGTAGCTAGAATTGCGTGCCGCCTACTTCGTGAGAGCCATCACGGTTGGCATCGAGAAGGAGGATGGTGAGGAGACTGGAGAGATTTTGAACATGGTAGAGGATAGGTTTGAGTGAGGATAGGTTTGAGTAGGGCGAGGTGGGAGTGGGAAAATTTTTGGCGAAATGGGCGCGGGGCCGAAGAGGTGGAGCTACAATCCGTGGAGTAGGGGTTGGTGGGCTTTTATTGGCTGGGATTGGGTTGGCGAGCATCGACGGGCCCAATGATCAAGGATACATAATTATCATAGATGGTTTGAACACAAACCATCTGTGATACGTAATTATCACAGACAATTTGAACCACAAACCGTCTGAATTATCAAAGACAATATATGTATATATCAGTGCAATGTAAATAGCTAGTCTGAAAAGATAAAATAACAAAGTTCTATATGGCTTATATATACTCATTTGAAAGGTTTCAACAAGATCTACAACATTGTAGTTGAGGCAAACCCCAAATTCTGAGCAGAAGATCGAAAATTTTGGCAAAAACAGAAACTAAAAACTTGCGACGCAAATTGGAGGCTAAAGATGGCCAATTTCGGGGGTCTTCAAGGTGACAAGCACAAAGTGGGTCTGTTGTGGCTACAGACCAAACAGAGAGGGAGATGGTAGTGGAGAGTAATGAAGATAAGTGTAATGGCCTGGGTCCTCCCCATGGCTTACTCGCATATATATACACATGAGGAGTGCTTTTACAGTTATACCCTTACATCCAGTCATCCCCTCTGGGGGCAGTTATGTCATTACACAAGGCCTATTCTGGGCCTTATAATCTTCTACCGGGCCTGCTGGGTTTAGGTGGGGGCCACCCCTACGACAGGAGCCTCTCATGGTGAAGGGCTTCACAGGGCCGAAGCCATGTCGTCGAGTCCTTTGGCCCCCTCCGTCCCCTGCGGCCTGTGAATTGCTCCAAGCTTGTGGTTGAGGAGCCTGAAGCTTGCGTCCTGAAGTAGACGCGCGCGCTCCATCCCCTACCCTTCGAACGGGTGGCAGCGAAGCCGGCGCCTAGTCGAAGTAGACGCGCGCGCTCCGTCCCCTACCCTTCGAACGGGTGGCGGCGAAGCCGGCGCCTAGTCGAAGTAGACGCGCGCGCTCCGTCCCCTACCCTTCGAACGGGTGGCGGCGAAGCCGGCGCCTAGTCGAGGTAGACGCGCGCGCTCCGTCTCCTACCCTTCGAACGGGTGGCGGCGAAGCCGGCGCCTAGTCGAGGTAGACGCGCGCGCTCCGTCTCCTACCCTCCGAACGGGTGGCGGCGAAGCCGGCGCCTAGTCGAGGTAGACGCGCGCGCTCCGTCCCCTACCCTTCGAACGGGTGGCGGCGAAGCCGGCGCCTAGTCGAGGTAGACGCGCGCGCTCCGTCCCCTACCCTTCGAACGGGTGGCGGCGAAGCCGGCGCCTAGTCGAGGTAGACGCGCGCGCTCCGTCCCCTACCCTTCGAACGGGTGGCGGCGAAGCCGGCGCCTAGTCGAGGTAGACGCGCGCGCTCCGTCCCCTACCCTTCGAACGGGTCGAAGTAGACGCGCGCGCTCCGTCCCCTACCCTTCGAACGGGTGGCGGCGAAGCCGGCGCCTAGTCGAAGTAGACGCGCGCGCTCCGTCCCCTACCCTCCGAACGGGTGGCAGCGAAGCGGGCGCCTAGTCGAAATAGACGCGCGCGCGCTCCGTCCCCTACCCTTCGAACGGGTGGCGGCGAAGCCGGCGCCTAGTCGAAGTAGACGCGCGCGCTCCGTCCCCTACCCTTCGAACGGGTGGCGGCGAAGCCGGCGCCTAGTCGAAGTAGACGCGCGCGCTCCGTCCCCTACCCTTCGAACGGGTGGCGGCGAAGCCGGCGCCTAGTCGACGTAGGCGCGCGCGCTCCGGGGCGGTTGTGGCCTTGCAGACTCGTAGTGCGCTTTTAATGGCGGCTGGAATTACGCCGACGCCTGGCCTGGCAGAAGTCAGGCTGTCGCGTCGTGCTGTCTGCCGTGCTGCAGGTGGGGCACGTGGCGACTTACGACTGGTGCGTCGTGGGGTGTGAGCGGTTGCGTGACCGCGGCCGTTCGCCTCGTCCCCCGAGATTTTGGACGCGTGTTGAAGAAGTAGAGGCGCTGTGCGCTGCTTGGCCACCTACCAGGCGCGGCCTTCTAGGTCCCGGCGGTTCTTCTTTCCAAATCTTGGACAGCCGAACCGCTGGGAATTTGATCCGCCTGTGCGTTGAGCCCCAGGGCAGGCGAGCGGTCTTTATAAGGTGCTAGTGTTGGGGTGGAGGCACCCTTCCTCGCTTTGCTTTTTGATCTGCCGCTTCGCTTGCGCCCGCGCTAATTGTTACGCCCATTGCTCCCTTGCCTTCTTCTTCTCCTTCCCTTGTCGTGAAGAGCAATGGCTAGCCACGACGATGCCAGCTACCACCCCCGCAGCGGTTCCTTGCCTAGCCAGGGCGAGGGTACCCATCCTTCCTCAGGGTACAAACTGGTGCCGCGGGGGAGCTCGCGCGCCAACAAATTGTGGAACGCGATGGAGCATTCGGGAGGCTCCTGCTCCCGTGTGCTGGGGAAGAGCCGCATGACGGAGAGGACGCTGCAACGGCTCGTGGATGATGGGAAGATCGTGGATCACGACGGGGCTCGCTTACCCCGCCGGGACGAGACGGAGCCGAAGCCCGGGCCCCTAGAGGCAATTGTTTTTGTCGCTTTCTTCGATGCCGGCCTTCGGATGCCCTGTACGTTGTTTGTGGGCGAAGTCCTGCGGGCCTACCAGTTGGAGCTAGCCCAGCTGACGCCCCACGCGATACTCCGCCTAGCTGTCTTCATGTGGGCGGTGCGGACCGAGGGGTGGCACCCTAGTGCGAGCCTATTTGCCACCCTGCACGATGCACATTGTCGACCCAGGAAGGTTGGCGAGGCGGTGTCCAACTTCGGCGGTGTGGACTTCGTGCTCCGGGCGTCCTGCGCGACGTTGTTCCCTGTGCTAGCCTCGTCAGGGCAGTGGGCGTCCGGCTGGACGCGGTGGTGGTTCTACTACACCGTGACCAACAAGAGCAGGCTGCAGTGCCGAGGTGGGCCAATCTCGTTCAACAGCACGCCGAGTCTGAAGGTGGAGATTGACGATACGCGAAAGCTACAGAGCCTCGTCGGTGTCGCCCGTCGAATGAGCGTGCGCGACCTGGTCGAGGAGTTCACGATGCATGGGGCGGCGCCACTGTCCTCCCGGGGGAAGTATGTTGTGCCGAATGGCCCCCGCGGGGACGGGTTCGATCCATCTGTGTCTCGGCTGCTTCCGCCCTCCGCACCTTGTAAGTCGCCCAGCACGCCATTGCATCTGCTTGGGTTCCGCCTATCTGACGTGATTTCCTGCGCAGTGGCCCGGCTGGAAGATGCGGAGCGCGCGGTTGCGGCGCTCCTCGGCCCGTACACGCTTAAGGAGCACCGGGCTCACGAGGCCGCGGTCCAGGCGGCTAAACAGGGGCGGATAAACCGCACCTGCGAGGCTGTAGGCATTGCCGTGCCCGAGCGCGTGGTGCCGGAAGAGCTTCCCGTCGTGATTCCAGGCGCTCAGGACGGTGATAGCCCTACGGGGGGGCTGTCTTCGCGACGCCGGGCGCGTTCCCCGGCTGCCATCTGCAACCCGGCAGCCCCCCCCGGCGGCTAGCCCAGCTGAGATGGGGCGTGTGACTGGCGGTGGGCCTGGTCATACTGCTTCGGGGGGGCGCACCGCCGCGGATCCCCCGGCGCCTTCTGCCGACACCCACGAGCCCGTGCTCGGGCCCGTGGCCATCGTTGAGTTGGAACCCGTCCACCCGGGGAGTGGCGTCGCTCCTGGCGAGCAGGCCGCTGGGGACGGTGCGTTGTCAACCGCCGCGGCCGACGAGGGCGTGCCTCCTACCGAGGAAACCGTGGGGGCAACGGTGGCCGGAGCTGGTTCTGCCGCGGAAGAATCGCCCGTGCCACCGCAGGCGAAACGCCCTCGGACGCAGCCCCCGCCGCCTACGAGGGGTCGATATGCTGTTGCGGGGCCTTGCCGCGGGATTACGGTGGCTGGCGCGGCCGAGAAGACCCTCTCCCCGACCGCCGAAGCGCCTGCCTCCCCCTGGGCGGCCGACTCGGCGCCACCTCCTACCGTGACAAGGGGCGCAGGAGGTAGGTGTGAGTCCCTCTCTTCTCCTGACTTCGCGAGACTCTCTCCGATCTACTCGCTCATTCTGCCGACATCAGGCGAGACCACATCTCCCATACGTGGCGAAGGATCGAGCAGCGGAGGTGTGCGCGAGGTCGGGAGCCTCGTGCAGGATGCTCCGCAGGTGTCCACTGCTGCTGACGTGGCCGTGGCCGCGATGAATCCTGACGTGTCAGGGCCGGGGCTCGCTCGCTCGGACTTCCTCCCTCGCCCGGAGATATTTTGCGACCTCACCACCGCCGCCGAGCGTGCCGACAACGGCCTCAATCGAGAGGTGCTGTCGTCGTGCGCGGGGGACCTCCTGGCGCTCGCGTTGCAGGCCTCCGAGATGAGGGTAAGTATGTGCGCTTCGGCTTGTACGGTTCTGCTAGACACCTGCTGATTTGTTGTTCCTGTCAGACGCTTGCCCTCAGCCGGTCCTTTGACGAGGCCCGCGTCCGGGAGCAGAGGGCTCTGGAAGCCCACCTCCGCGAAGCAAACACTGCTATCGCCGCGAAGGATGAAGAGCTCCGCGCGCTGGAGGACGCCCTGGTGGCCGCACAAGTTGCGGCCACGGAAACGCGGGACGCCGCGGCTGGGGAACGCGCCGCCTTCGTGCAGCAGATCTCCGTCCTAGAAGGGGAGAACGCCCAGCTGGCGGAGGCTGCTGCCGAGAACCGCCTCGCCTTGGAAAATGCGTCTGCGTTGGCGTGGCGGGCCATGGAGTCTCTGAACCAGGCCCTTCGGGATCTGTGCGTCCGAGTGCCGGATACTACGCATAGGCCGGAGGCCCTGTCGGAGATGCTCGGGCTGATCGAGGACAGGGCCGGCGTTGCTCTTTGTGGCGCCAGGACCTTTGGCGAGCACTGCAGCTATGTTGGTGCGTGCTTCGCCCTTGCCCTGCTTCATACTCGTGGGTGTAGGCATACCCATGAGCTAGCTAATCCTCAACTGGATCTGCCCGACCGACCAGAGGTTATGTCGGACGCCATCCGCTCCATTGGGGCTAGCCTGCAGAACTTCCACCAACGGATCTGGGGCCGCTTCGGGGAAGGTGCAGCAAGAGTCGCCGTGCAGCAGACGTTGCATGGGGAGGGGGACCTCCTCCAGTGGCTTGAAGGGGTCCTTCAGCGCCGCGGCAACGACGGCGCGGGCTCGTCCGCACCGCGCCAAGGCTGAGCGGTTGGCCGGGTGGTGCGGGGGGATAATGTATTGGTTCTTACGCATGTGACCATGTAACCCCTTCGCTTTTGCAATGGAACCAAGTAGTACTTTATGCTTGGTGTTACCTGCCGCCGGACGCGGAGGACAGGTGTGCGCGTCTCGCCTATGCTCCGTGAAGTGGCGCGTGCGGAGGCAAATCTCGACGCTACGATTTCCTTTATAGTCCGGAGACTCGCGTGTGCGGAGGCGGACCTCGACGCTACGTCTTATTTAGAGTCCGTGGACTATTGCGTGCGGAGCTAGGCTCGACGCTACGTCTTCTTTATAGTCCGGAGACTCACGCGTGCGGAGCTAGGCTCGACGCTACGTCTTATTTAGAGTCCGTGGACTATTGCGTGCGGAGCTAGGCTCGACGCTACGTCTTCTTTATAGTCCGGAGACTCGCGCGTGCGGAGCTAGGCTCGACGCTACGTCTTATTTAGAGTCCGTGGACAATTGCGTGCGGAGCTAGGCTCGACGCTACGTCTTCTTTATAGTCCGGAGACTCTCGCGTGCGGAGTTAGGCTCGACGCTACGTCTTATTTAGAGTCCGTGGACTATTGCGTGCGGAGCTAGGCTCGACGCTACGTCTTCTTTATAGTCCGGAGACTCGCGCGTGCGGAGCTAGGCTCGACGCTACGTCTTATTTAGAGTCCGTGGACTATTGCGTGCGGAGCTAGGCTCGACGCTACGTCTTCTTTATAGTCCGGAGACTCGCGCGTGCGGAGCTAGGCTCGACGCTACGTCTTATTTAGAGTCCGTGGACTATTGCGTGCGGAGCTAGGCTCGACGCTACGTCTTCTTTATACTCCGTAGAGTGCGCGCGAAGGCGTCCCCCCGCTGCGTCTTATTTATACTCCGTAGAGTGCGTGCGGAGCTGGGCTCGACGCTACGTCTTATTTAGAGTCCGTGGACTATTGCGTGCGGAGCTAGGCTCGACGCTACGTCTTCTTTATAGTCCGGAGACTCTCGCGTGCGGAGTTAGGCTCGACGCTACGTCTTATTTAGAGTCCGTGGACTATTGCGTGCGGAGCTAGGCTCGACGCTACGTCTTCTTTATAGTCCGGAGACTCTCGCGTGCGGAGCTAGGCTCGACGCTACGTCTTATTTAGAGTCCGTGGACTATTGCGCGCGGAGCTAGGCTCGACGCTACGTCTTCTTTATAGTCCGGAGACTTTGTGCTGCTTAGCGCGGACAGGGGATGCTCTTGGAACAACAACCTTTATTGAACTCCCGTTTGCGCGGGCGAGCATCGCCTAATCAACAGGCCGGTGGCCCTACGCCTACTGTGCTGCTTCTAGGCGTAGTATCGCCGCAACCTGTCCGCGTTCCATGTGTGCCGGAAGGCTTGTCCTTCAAGCGTGGCGAGGCGGTACGCCCCCTTTGGCAATGCCTCCGTTACGATGTACGGGCCTTCCCACTTGGATTCCAGCTTGCCGACGGTTTCTGCCTGAAGCGCCACTCTGAGGACGAGGTCCCAGGCTTGAACCCCCGTGGGCATATAGAGCGGTCCCGAGTACGCATTGTCTGCCGCGCGTACTTCTCGACGTGGTGGGCTGCGTCTGCCCGTATCCCGTCGAGGAGGTCCAAGGACACACGGCGCTCCTCTTCGGGTGCTTAGACGAGGACCCTTCGCGAGCCGGCCTTAATTTCCCCGGGCGTCATTGCTTCGTCGCCGAAGAGGAGCTTGAACGGCGTGAATCCCGTTGGGCGCGTTACCGTTGTGCGAAGCGACCATAGAACGCTGTGAAGCTCGTCTAGCCACTTGCCCTTCGGCAATCCCACCAGGCGCTTTTTGATGGTGGCAGAGATGGCGCCATTCGCCCGTTCGACCGCCCCGTTGGACTGAGGATGCCCTACCGAGGCGAATCGGAGGGTGATGCCCATGCTGTCACAATAATCTTTGAAGAGGGCGGCGTCGAACTGCAGGCCATTGTCGACCGTGAGCTCCCGAGGTACCCCGAAGCGACATATGATATTTTGCCATAGGAAGCGCTGTACGGCCGCAGAAGTTACTTTGGCCAGAGCGATCGCTTCCGGCCACCTGGAGAAATACTCCAGCGCGACCACCACGAACCGGAGGTCCCCTGGAGCTCGGGCAAGTGGTCCTACTATGTCGAGACACCAGCGCGCCAGTGGCCACACCGGGGGGATTGGGTTGAGGCTTGTCGGGGGCCTGCGGATGATGCGCGCCATCCATTGGCACCCTTGGCACCGACGGACGAGGTCCTGGGCGTCGGTGACGGCAGTCGGCCAGTAGAAGCCTTGTCTGAACGCCTTGCCGACTAATGATCTCGGCGCCAGGTGGGATCCGCATACGCCCGCGTGGATTTCCGCCAAGAGTTCCTTTCCTTCCTCAGTCGAGAGGCAGCGCAGGAGCGGCGCGCAAACCCCCTTCTTGTAGAGCGTCCCTTCAAACACCTAGAAGGACCGTGCGCGGTGCTGCAATCGTCGCAGCTCGGCAGGATCCTCCGGCTCGGCGAGGCCTTGCAAGAATTTGAAAATGGGCTCCCGCCAATCTCCTGGCCGATCAATGCGGTGGACAAGTGCCGCGTCCCGGTTGTCCTGCGCGATGGCCGCCTTTGCTAACACTTCGTAGAATGCCCCCTCCGGGGAGGGCAGTTGCTGACTGGCCGCCTTGGCGAGGGCGTCTGCTTGCTCATTCTCCGCCCGGGGGATGGCCTTGACGGTGACACCCAAAAAGTGCCTTTCCCTCGCCCGTACCGCCGCGAGGTACTTGGCCAACTCAGGATCCTTGGCTTGATATGACTTGTCCACATGGCCGGCCACCAAGCGCGAGTCGGTGCGGACCAACACCCGTCTCGCGCCGGCTGCCTTGAGCTTCGCCAGGCCAAAGAGCAGCGCCTCGTATTCGGCCGTGTTGTTGGTGGCGGGGAAGGCAAGGCGTGCCGAGTACAGCAAACGCTGTCCCTCGGGCGTGACGACCACCGCCCCTACGCCCGCACCTGCGACGCTGTAAGCTCCGTCGATTGTAAGCGTCCAGACGGGGTCATCGTGCGTCTGGCCGGGTTGGGCCGGCGGGGTCCATTCGGCGAGGAAATCCGCCAGGACTTGGGATTTAATTGCCGTTCGCGAGGCATACGTCAAGGAGAAGGGAGCGAGCTCGGCGGCCCATTTGCCGATACGCCCTGTGGACTCCTTGTTGTGTAGCATCTCTGCCAGGGGGAATGAGGAAGGCACTGTGATCGGGTGAGCCAGAAAATAATGCCGAAGCTTTCGGGAGGCCATGACCAGCGCGTAGGCGAGCTTCTCAAGCTCCGTGTATCTTGTCTTGGCGCCTTGAAGTGCTTCGGAGACAAAATAGACAGTCCGTTGCATGGCGCCTTCCTCTAAGACGAGGACGGCACTGACCGCGGTAGCTGACGCGGCCAGATAAAGCAGGAGGGGAGCCTCTGGTGCTGGGGCGACCAGAGTGGGGAGGCTTGCCAGGTGCTGCTTGAGCTCGCTGAAGGCCTTCACGCAGTCCCCGTCCCAACGAAACCCATCGCACCCGCGGAGTGTCTTGAAAAACGGCAGGCCCCGCTCCGCCGCCCTGGATAGGAAGCGGCTTAATGCTGCCATGCGGCCCGCCAGCCTCTGGACCTCCCTCGTTGTCTTGGGCGGCTCCATACCCAGGATAGCGTCTACTTTGTCCAGGTTCGCCTGGATGCCCCGCCCGGACACGAGGAAACCGAGGAGTTTGCCCGCCTGTACCCCGAAGACACATTTGTCGGGGTTGAGCTTGATGCCCGCCTTCCGGAGGTTGTCGAAGGTCTCCTGGAGGTCCCGGCCGTGTAGAGCAAGTTGCCGAGTTTTGACCACCACGTCATCGACATAGGCTTCGACGTTCCTCCCGAGCTGGGCGGCCAGGGCAATGGCGACGAGGCGGGTGAAGGTAGCGCCTGCGTTCTTCAAGCCAAAGGGCATTCTGACGAAGCAGAACGTCCCAAGTGGTGTGATGAAACTGGTCTTCTCCTCGTCGTCCTCAGCCATGTATACCTGGTGGTAGCCGGAATAGGCGTCCAGGAAACTCATGAGTTCGCACCCGGCAGTGGCGTCAACCAGCTGATCGATGCGTGGCAAGGGGTAGTTGTCCTTCGGGCATGCCTTGTTGAGTGCCGTGAAGTCGATGCACATGCGCCAGGCCCCGCTGGCCTTTTTGACTAGCACCGGGTTAGCGAGCCATTCTGGATGGTGGACCTCGCGGATGACCCCGGCGCGAAGAAGCTTCGCCACCTCCGCTTTGGCCGCCTGCTGCCGATCCATCGACATACGCCGGAGCCTTTGCTTGACCGGTTTGGCGTCGGGGCGGACCGCCAAACGATGCTGGATTACCGCGCGATTCACGCCCTTGATGTCCTCCGGGGACCATGCGAAGATGTCCACGTTGTTCTGAAGCACTCGGAGCAGCTCCCGTTCGACCCCCGGTGGGAGCCCCTCGCCGATGGAGACAAACTGCCCCTCCGCCTGGAGCGGCACCCTCTTGACGCCGCCTTCGGGCCGAGGCTTGGGCGTCCACCCGGGGGCGGAGGGCCCAGCACCGGGCACGCCGGGGAGGGCATGCACCGGGCGATGCGAGACGCGGCTGCCGCCTTCGGCACGTCTTGCCAGGTCCTGGTCGCCGAAGATGGTGATGACACCCTCCGGGCCCGAGAGCTTTACACACAAGAAGGCGTGGTGCGGGATTGCCTCGAAAGAGTTGATGGCAGGTCGCCCCAGTATGGCGTTGTAGGGGTTCAGGGTACCTACGACATCAAAGGTGACATGCTCGGTCCGGATGTTACCTTTGTTGCCCTCCTGACGGAAGGTGACAGGAAGGGAAACGTGCCCCAGGGCCTGCAGCGGTTGACCCCCGAAGCCTTGAAGTCGAGCTCCCGGCTGCTCCAGCCGGCTTCGGGGGATTGCCATGCGGTCGAGGGCGTCTGCGAATAAGATGTTCGCGGAGCTTCCCCTGTCGACAAGGACGCGCTTGACTTCGCAGCATGCTATGTTGGCCTGGATGACTAGAGGGTCTTGGTGAGGGTATTCCACGCCCCTAGCGTCGTTCAAGTCGAAGGTGATGTTGCGGGGCGGCATCCACAGCTGCGGCTGCTCCCCAAGGTCTTCTGAGGAAGAGCCTCCGGTGATGACGTTGATGGTGTGATGCTGCGCGCCCTCCATTGCGGTGGCCCGTATGGGGCTATCCCTTGGGTGCCCCACATGGGCTTCGGCGGGGGGCCGAGGAGGCGGAGACCGAGATCCGGCCGTCACCCTCCGCAGCTCCATCACCACGATACATGCCCTCGTGTAATGATCGCCGTAGCCGTGTACCTCGCACCACTTACCATAGCGCAGAAGCTCCTGCTCTGCACGGGGTTGGCTGCCGCAGTCAAATCCACCCTCCGATCCCCGGACTCCCCTCCGTGAGGCGGGGTCGGGTCCTTGGCGGGTGCTCTCGGTGGCGAGGACGTGATGGGCCGCCTGCGACCGGCGCTGGCGGTGCCGAGGTTTGGGCCTACACCTTGGCGAGCCTTCCTGTACTTCGTCCTCACCGCCTCGGGGAGGGCCTCCTCGGGGCTTTCGGCTACGGCCCGGCTTCGAGGAGAGGCCACCCGCCCCGACCTCGCGCGGGGGCCGCTCCTCATGGGCGAGGCCGAGTGCGGTGGTGTTGCGTCTTCGCGCATCCTCCTCCGCCCGCGCATACTCGTCCATTTTGTCGAAGAGCTTGGCCAATGTCGTAATTGGCCTCCGTGAGTGGTATTCGGCCATCGGGCCCGGGCGAAGGCCCTGTATGGCTGCATTAACGACTGTGATTTCATTAACATCGTGTACCTGGCCTCGGATTTCGGCGAAGCGCTTGAAGTAGTCCCGGAGCGTCTCCGAGGGTCCTTGCTTCACAGCGAAGAGTTGGTCCGCATCAATTCGCTCGAGACGATATCCTTGAAAATTGGTACGAAGCCGGTCGCGAAGCTGTTCCCACGCATAGATGGAGCCCGGCTCTATGGTAAAAAACCAGGAGAGCGCCCCTCCGTGCAGTGCGAGGGGGAGTCCCTTCGCCTTCGTGGTGTCGTCTCCGCCCGCGGCCTCAATCGCGGTTTCGTACACGCGCACGAATTCGCGAGGATCCGTGTCGCCTTCGTACGGGTCGGTGATGCGAGGGAACTTGAAGTCTTCGGGCCACGCGGCCTGTTGCAGCCCCGCCGAAAGCGGGGATTCCGGATCCACGCATCTCAGCGGGACACGGCTAGCTGCGGGGGCTTCGCGACTGTCCACCTTCTCTGGTGTGGGCTCGGGCGCGACTACTGGCGCGACCTGCTGGCTCCGAGCCTCTTGTATATCTCGGACGGCTCCGCGCAGGTCCCCTAGCTCTCGCTGGAACGCGTTGAGAGCCGCCAGCAGGGTGCTTTCCATCACCGGTGCGGGCGGAGTCGCCGGTGCCTCCGACGGGCGGATCGGCGCGGGGACAACCGCGTCGCGGGGTCCCGAACTGCCGGTTGCTCCGTCGTGGCTACCTCGGACCGCCCGGTCCGCACCGCCGGCGAGGGTTGCAGTGGGGGCGGCGAGGTCGGCTGTCGGCGTACCCATGTCGACATCTTCGACCGCCGGGTCCGTCCTCGCCACGCCGGCAGCGGGGTTGGTATCGCCGCGTGAACGTCGACGGCTTCGGCCACCGTGCCTGCCTCGCCATCCGCGTCCGCCGCTGCGGATGCCAAGGCTCTGGTACTCATACGACGCTCCGGCCCGGCCGCCTTCTTTCCCTTCGCCGCCGCTGAGGAAGCTTTTTTCGGTGCCATCTTTTTCCTTCGGTCTTCCGGCTTGTCTTCGTCCTCCCCACGGACGGCGCCAGCTGTTGTGGCTACAGACCAAACAGAGAGAGAGATGGTAGTGGAGAGTAATGAAGATAAGTGTAATGGCCTGGGTCCTCCCCATGGCTTACTCGCATATATATACACATGAGGAGTGCTTTTACAGTTATACCCTTACATCCAGTCATCCCCATGGGGGCAGTTATGTCATTACACAAGGCCTATTCTGGGCCTTATAATCTTCTACCGGGCCTGCTGGGTTTAGGTGGGGGCCACCCCTACGACAGGGTCTTTTTTTGGATCGGGCTCATCGTTAGCTTTCCAACGAGTACAAGAACGTCGAAAACGGATATCGTATGCAAATGTTATGCCCATTTTACTAAAAGTATCTCAGAATGGAATCCTACTAAGACTCAGGTGGGAGATTATGAAATTTTAGTGGATTATGAAGCGGGAAATGTATCACAGATGGTTTAAATAAAAAAAACCATATATGATATTTGGCAAAATCACACAGGTTCTTGGTAAGAACCATCTGTGATATTTCATAGATGGTGCTCACCATGAATCGTCTGTGATATTATCTCTTCATAGATAGTTTTTAGCGCTGGCAACAACACAGATGGTCTCTAAACTTAAATCGTCTGTAATTGCATTTAACACTGATGATTTTGCTGAACCGTCTGTGATGAGACGTCTAATATAAGCCTTTTTGTAGTAGTGTAGCATACGGCCAAAGGGTCCGATCTGACAAGAGGGAGGGCTGCAACAGGCCACGGCATCTATCTGATCTATTCTGAAGCGTGTCATCTCGCAGCAGTCCTCTACACCTATTTGTCTCGCATGATCAGCCAGGAGAAGTGTACCACGCCTGCTGTACCCAGCTAGGCAATGACCATTCGCCGGAGAACGAGAGAAATCGGCACCACCAGCCGCCCTAGCTTTCCACCTCATCACAGTGCACCTAGTTCCTATTGCCTCGCGCTCTTGTCGGCTAAAGAAAGCTTAGGCCCACCCGATCAGTATATACTTTGCTACAAATCTATGTAAGTTAGGGTTCCATTATGATGATTGTTGATTGTTTTTGTTTAATTGTAGGGTTAAGACTTAGGATTTCAATTTTGGTTTTTGAAATACCGGCCTAACTCGTTGTAAATCAAAGGTAAAATTGTAGTATTTGACCACAATGTTAAGTAAGTAAGCCACCGGACGTATGTTTCTATTATATTATTCTTGGATTGTTGAACGTACAATATCTAATTGACCTTTTCAATTAATTGGTGATGATTTCATGAATGATAAACTTATTTGTTATGTGGAGAAATAAGAATCGAAGAAATTTACCATTGATATTGTGGTCCGTTGTTCTATGAACTTGAAAGAATGTAAATACTAACATGTAATGCTTTTACTTACATTTGACCATTTTACTATTTTTACTTGAAATTTTAATTAATTTTGTTCTCTTTTATAGGTCATTGAGGTCGGATGATGTATTTTATCAATATTGATCAATTTTTGTATGTGATTTTGCTTTTAGTTCCTGTAGTTTGCTGCAACTAACCAATATTATTATCGGGCTTCATTATTTTGGTAAGCATTTCAATCATTACTTCTTTATTATCATATACTATCATCTGTTATGTTAAAGTACTGATGCTAAAAATTGCTGGATATATTACTATTTAACACAATATTAATGAAAAATTACATATTTTATTGTATGTGTCCACTAGTGATGAATTTTGATCATTTTCGTTCTGATTTCGGCTAGCTAGCTCATCTAGTAGCCTAAAGGCCTAGGAGCTGGATGCTCGTTTGGAAGACTAAAGGTGTGAGTCGTGCAACGTACCACATACAATGAACATAGGAGGTACTTAAAATAGCTTGAATGATATGGTATAATGCGTGCCCAGTGCCCTTGGACCGATGTAGCATGATTCATTGGCTACATTTGTTTCCTGGGAGCTGCTGGCCGCGCAATTGTCAATTGCGTACGTGTGGATAATTGTCAATTGTGTATGTGTGGTCATGTGGAATTGATGCATATGTAGAAATGTTAGGCTAGGCAGCTTGGGTGAGCGAGATATGTTACATGTGTTGTAGAGAGATTGTTTCGAACTAAAAATGAAGATGTGGACGCCTCAGCCAGAATTTTCAAATTTTTTTTACTCCTTTCTGCAAGAAAGGACGTTAGATGAGTGCTTCAAATTGTGGATGAATCGTCGCTAGCGAATCACGTCTGAATGATTTATCCTAGACAAGATAGATGGATCAATCATGGAATAATGCAAAGAAATATAAGATTGAACGCAGAGAGAGATAGGGGAACTCTTTCTTTATTGCATCTCTTCCACAAGTACACTTTACAATGATTGGGACCTCTATTTATAGACTAAGTGGAGAATGCCCACCAATAGGGCAGGTTTTCAGGCTTAGGCTCAGGTTTCCAAACACTCTCCCTTGAGCACTCATCTGACTGTTGGTGATATGCCCTAGAGGCAACATGGAGATGTTGAATATATCACATACTATGTTTATGATACATTGCTTTGTTCCTTGAAATAGACATTATCATTATTGATCAATGAGTATGTGACTTATTCATGAGACTCTTAATGCCAAAATGTTGCTATTTCTAAATGATCCCTGATCATATATCATATGAGGAACATATATGATTCAAAGATCAGCATATGTATTGATTGATGATCATGTCTCATGGATCATGGTATGGAGATACCAAATCAATAATATGGACATGTGTTAGTGAACATATGTTGGATAGACCCGCCATGAGACACTGCAGAGATTCCATGTGTCATTAGTTGGTCTCAAGTAGTGTTTATGTAGAATCGTTAGACTTGAGATCATCATGGTTCCCAACATGCGTAGTAGCCTATTTTGGGACTACTAACCACTACTCCGTAACTGGGTAGTCATAAAAGTAGTCTTCGGGTTTGCTATGAAACATGTAGTGGGATGTGAATGATCAAGATAGAATTTGCCCCTCCTTATGGGAGAGATATCTCTGGGCCCCTCGATGTAATGGATTATGAAAGTGCATGGCCATGCCAATGTGATTGAGGAGTCAATCACAAGTTTATAATCCATCACGGAATCGAGAGAGTGATTGAGCCATTAAGAGGATGACACAGGTCTCGCCTTGAGCTTAATCTATATCGTGAGGCAAAAGGATTCGTACATGAGAACATTACAGGTTCAGCCGATATGATCTTTACGTATACTTTGGGGTTAATATGTCTTGCTAGAGGCCGCTATTAACAGGGTGACCGGAAAGGTGTTTCCGGGTCGCGACCAAGTATACGTGAACCTACAGGGTCGCACACTTAACGGGTTGGAACACTAATTCGAATGTGATTCGGATGTGGGCTCAATTCGGATAGAGATCCGGATAGACTCCTATTGGGCCTCGGTCCACGAGGCCCAAGTGAGGAGGTCTATATATTTGGAGGCGGGGGGCTGAGGGATGCACGCATATGTTCCTCCCGAACAAAACCCTAGCCGCCACCTCCCGAGCCAAACCCTAGCCGCTCGCGAGTGCTGGTACACTCGCGATCGGAGTTCCAGCCCCGGACGTGTGGATACCGGTGGAGGCGCTGCTCGTTGCGGCGTTGATCGGCATCAACAAACTACAGATTGGATCTGCTCGTGGTGTGGTTGATCGCGTGGAGGAGACGATCTGTTCGGGACGATCGGCTACTTCCACTACTACCTCGACGCGCGTGGTTGGATCGGCTTCTCCAACTCTTCTTCCGCTGCGCTGCGCGTCTAGTGGTAACGATCTATGATCCCTTCTTAGCATGATGTCCTGGTGTGCGCGGTAGAAATTTTTATTTTCTGCTATCGTAGCCTACGCGCGTTCCTTCAGTGGTATCAGAGCCATCTTGCTTAGTTTGCGATCTGGATCAGCGCATATGATGATATGCGGTTGTAGTAGATTGGATCTATTACAGTCTAGATCAGTCGGTTCATGTGATGAATCGATGGTAGCACGGGTTGATGAGATCAATCGGTGAATAGGGGTTGGATGAGGCGCAGATTGTATCACTACTAGTGCCCTAGAGATTGTCTCGGATCGGCATAAGGTGGTTATGTCGAATACTAGTAGGATACGAATCTGATAGCCTCGGGCCAGTGGGAATACTAGTGCCCTAGAGATTGTCTCGGATCGGCATAAGGTGGTTGTGCCGAATAGTTTTTCCATTGCGATTTCATAGATTGGATCTGTAAATTTCGTAGGGTGTTCAGGGCGCTGCCCTGAAACCCGCGGGGGGCGGCCCCCCCCTCGACCCCCCGCCCGCTGACCGGCCAGCGGGACCGCCGTGCGTACCCGCCTTGTATAGCGTCTTGGGTTCACATCGTTAGGTAGAATACGATTCTACGTCTAACTTGTTTTTGCAGAGAATGACGTGAATAGTATGGCCCTATATCTTATTGGAATGTATGAGATGTATGTGATGCATGTAACATTCGTTCATGGCCTGCGTGTCATGATTATTTCAGCTATTGTTAGCTGTCTATATTGTATTTAACGACCTGCGTGTCGACCTTAATGCTTGAATCTATCTTTGTAATCTTCAATTTCTAGCTATTATAGGTAGTAGCCTAGTTTTGAGGTTACAAGCTTTCAAGCATGGTGGCCTAAAGGAGTGATGTGGAGGATGGAGATCGTCTACACCTACATGGAGATGGAGATCACCATTTGTTTGGGCCATACTACTTCACAGTTAAATGTGTTTATCTGTGATATTATCTATCTTATTCTTATGCAATGTTTTTGTCATATGTTGCTTTGGTAGGATAGAATCCCTCATAAAATTAGGTGTTCATGCCCTTCCATATGTTGCACCAAAAGATAATGATCACCGCATGGTAGGTCTACCAAAGTAGAGTGCCGTCGGTTATCATCATTATTTGGGGTAGATGTCGGACATCTACATGCGGAAGCATTTGGTTTACTTAACAAGGTTATCAAAACAGTTTTGGACCTTGGGGCATAGATTGGGGCCGGGGCATGTTGATGTCACCCAACAAGCAAGAATCACATAGGGATGTGATTAGCAAGGTGTTGCTTACCCATGTCACTAGTTTTCTAGCCGTGATGCCAAAGCTCACTAGGAATTAGTGAAATGAGGTTCTTGACCCACTATGTAACTTAGAGGGAGTTTTGTTGCAAAACACATAGTGGGAGTCTTTTGTTAAATTGTTTAATAAAAGATGAACATAAACATAGTGCTAAACTTTGCATATTCTTTGTTGTAGATCATGTCAACTAATGCCGCATCCAGTTCTTTTAATTTGCGATCTATTCTTGAGAAAGAAAAACTCAATGGAACGAACTTTATGGATTGGTATCGCAACTTGAGAATTGTTCTCAAGCAAGAGCGCAAGGAGTATGTCCTTGAGTCTCATTATCCTGATGACTTGCCTGATAATGCTACTGCGGCTGCACGGAGAGCTTATGAGAAGCAAACGAATGATTACCTTGATGTGAGCTGTCTCATGCTTGCCACAATGTCCTCTGAGCTTCAGAAGCAATATGAGAACACAGATGCCTACAATATCATTGTGGGGTTGCGTGGTATGTTTGAGAACCAAGCAAGGGCTGAGAGGTTCAACACTTCAAAGTCCTTGTTTGCGTGCAGGCTTGCAGAAGGGAATCCCGTCAGCCCTCATGTGATTAAGATGATTGGCTACATTGAGAGTCTGGAAAAGCTTGGTTTTCCCCTTAGCCAAGAGTTGGCTACTGATGTGATTCTCCAGTCGCTCCCCCCGAGCTTTGAGCCATTCATACTGAACTATCACATGAACAACATGGATAAGACCTTGGCAGAGTTGCATGGGATGCTAAAAGCTGCCGAGGAAAGCATTAAGAAAAGCAGCAATCATGTGATGATGATGCAGAAAGGCAAGGGCAAGCCCAATGTCAAGAAAGGCGCGGTCAAAAGAAAGTTAGCTCCCGATGAGATCGCGAGCAGTTCTAAGGCCAAGCAAGTCAAGAAGGGCGCTGCTCCTAATGCAGATTGTTACTACTGTAAGCAATCAGGTCATTGGAAAAGGAACTGCCCAAAGTACTTGGAGGATCTTGAGAAGAAGAAGGGAAGTACGACTTCCTCTCCAGGTATAAATGTTATAGAGATCAATCTTGCTACTTCATCCACTGATTCTTGGGTATTTGATACCGGATCGGTTGCTCACCTTTGCAAATCGTTGCAGGGGCTAAGAAGAAGTAGAAGTTTGAGGAGGAGCGAAGTGGATCTTCGCGTTGGCAATGGAGCAAAAGTTGCTGCGGTCGCTGTTGGCACCATGCCATTGTCTTTACCTTCAGGATTAGTTTTGGAATTGAATAATTGTTATTGTGTTCCATCTCTTTCCAAGAACATTATTTCTGCTTCATGTTTGCAAGCAGAAGGTTATGACTTTAGATCTGTGAACAATGGTTGTTCTCTTTATTTCAAAGATATGTTCTATTGTCATACTCCATTGGTGAATGGGTTATATGTTCTTACTCTTGAAGAGTCACCGGTCTATAACATTAATGCAAAGAGGCAACGTTCGAATGATTTGAATCCCACGTTTATTTGGCACTGTCGCTTAGGTCACATAAATGAGAAACGCATGGAGAAGCTCCATAGAGATGGTATTCTGCACTCATTTGATTTTGAATCATTTGAGACATGCGAATCTTGTTTACTTGGCAAGATGACAAAGGCACCTTTCACCGGTCAAGGTGAACGGGCAAGTGACTTATTGGCACTCGTACATTCTGATGTATGTGGACCAATGAGCTCAACAGCCAGAGGTGGTTTTCAGTACTTCATAACTTTTACTGATGATTTTAGTAGATATGGGTATATCTACCTGATGAAGCATAAGTCCGAATCCTTTGAAAAGTTCAAAGAATTCCAAAATGAAGTGCAAAATCATTTAGGCAAGACAATCAAGTTTCTACGATCTGATCGTGGAGGCGAGTATTTGAGCCATGAGTTTGGCAATCATCTGAAGGATTGTGGAATTGTTCCACAATTGACTCCGCCAGGAACACCTCAATGGAATGGGGTATCTGAACGGAGAAATCGCACCTTATTAGATATGGTGCGCTCCATGATGAGCCAAAGTGATCTTCCGTTGTCTTTTTGGGGGTACGCTCTTGAAACAGCCGCTTTCACACTAAACAGGGTTCCATCAAAATCAGTAGAAAAGACACCATATGAGATGTGGACAGGACAACGTCCTAGCTTGTCTTTTCTTAAGATTTGGGGATGTGAGGCTTATGTAAAACGTTTACAATCTGATAAGCTCAGTCCTAAATCTGATAAATGCTTCTTTATCGGGTATCCTAAGGAAACAAAAGGATATTACTTCTATAATCAAGGAGAAGGCAAAGTGTTTGTCGCCCGGCATGGTGTCTTCTTAGAGAAAGAGTTTCTCTCAAGAAGGGATAGTGGGAGCATGGTGCAACTTGAAGAAATTCGGGAAACACCTGAAAACGTTTCAGCTCCTACAGAACCACAACAGGATGAACAAACTGTTGAAGAACCTGTTGTGGACACACCGGCACCACGTAGGTCAGAGAGGTCACGTCGTGCACCTGAAAGGTACATGTTCTTGACTACTCAACAACGGGACATATTGTTGTTAGACAACGATGAGCCTAAGACCTATGAAGAAGCGATGGTGGGACCAGACTCTGAGAAATGGCTTGAAGCCATGAGATCCGAAATTGAATCCATGCACAGTAATCATGTTTGGAACTTGGTTGATCCACCTGATGGTGTTAAAACCATTGAGTGCAAATGGATTTTCAAGAAAAAGATAGACATAGATGGAAATGTTCACATCTATAAAGCGCGATTGGTGGCCAAAGGTTTCAAACAAATTCAAGGTGTTGATTATGATGAAACTTTTTCGCCCGTCGCAATGATAAAGTCTATTCGAATCATTCTAGCGATTGCTGCATATTTCGACTATGAAATATGGCAAATGGATGTCAAAACAGCTTTCCTTAATGGAAATCTGAGTGAGGATGTGTACATGACACAGCCCACGGGTTTTGTCGATCCGCAATCAGCTGGAAAGATATGCAAGCTGCAAAGATCCATTTATGGATTAAAGCAGGCATCTCGGAGTTGGAACATTCGTTTTGATGAAGTAATCAAAGGGTTTGGTTTCATCAAGAACGAAGAAGAGCCTTGTGTTTACAAAAAGGCTAGTGGGAGCGCACTCGTGTTTCTGGTCTTATATGTGGATGACATATTACTGATCGGAAATGACATTCCTATGCTCGAATCTGTTAAGTCTTCATTGAAAAATAGTTTCTCTATGAAAGACTTAGGAGAGGCGGCATATATTCTGGGCATCAAGATCTATAGGGATAGATCAAGAAGGCTAATTGGATTAAGCCAAGATACGTACATTGACAAGGTGTTGAAAAGGTTCAACATGCAGGATTCCAAGAAAGGCTTCCTACCTATGTCACATGGTATACATCTTAGCAAGAGTCAGTGTCCTAGTACACCTGATGAGCGGGATAAAATGAATGCGATTCCATATGCTTCGGCTATGGGATCCATTATGTATGCCATGCTTTGTACACGTCCAGATGTCTCGTATGCTTTAAGTGCTACAAGTAGATACCAGTCAGATCCAGGTGAAAGTCACTGGATTGCCGTAAAGAACATCTTGAAGTACTTGAGAAGAACTAAAGATGTGTTCCTCGTCTATGGGGGTGAGGAAGAGCTCGTTGTAAATGGTTACACCGATGCTAGCTTCCAAACTGACAAAGATGATTTTAGATCGCAATCTGGATTTGTGTTCTGCCTGAATGGCGGTGCGGTGAGCTGGAAGAGTTCCAAGCAGGAGACGGTTGCTGATTCTACAACAGAGGCCGAGTACATAGCAGCTTCTGAAGCTGCTAAAGAGGCTGTTTGGATCAAGAAATTTGTTTCTGAGCTTGGTGTGGTGGCTAGTGCCTCCAGCCCAATGGACCTCTACTGTGACAATAGTGGGGCCATTGCGCAAGCCAAGGAGCCTAGATCGCACCAGAAGTCCAAGCACATTCTACGGCGATTTCATCTCATCCGCGAGATTGTGGAGAGAGGCGATGTGAAGATATGCAAAGTACAAACGGATTTGAACATTGCAGATCCGTTGACAAAGCCGCTTCCCAGCCAAAGCATGAGGCTCACACTAGGGCAATGGGTATTAGATACCTACATGGTTGACTCTAGTGCAAGTGGGAGACTATTGGTGATATGCCCTAGAGGCAACATGGAGATGTTGAATATATCACATACTATGTTTATGATACATTGCTTTGTTCCTTGAAATAGACATTATCATTATTGATCAATGAGTATGTGACTTATTCATGAGACTCTTAATGCCAAAATGTTGCTATTTCTAAATGATCCCTGATCATATATCATATGAGGAACATATATGATTCAAAGATCAGCATATGTATTGATTGATGATCATGTCTCATGGATCATGGTATGGAGATACCAAATCAATAATATGGACATGTGTTAGTGAACATATGTTGGATAGACCCGCCATGAGACACTGCAGAGATTCCATGTGTCATTAGTTGGTCTCAAGTAGTGTTTATGTAGAATCGTTAGACTTGAGATCATCATGGTTCCCAACATGCGTAGTAGCCTATTTTGGGACTACTAACCACTACTCCGTAACTGGGTAGTCATAAAAGTAGTCTTCGGGTTTGCTATGAAACATGTAGTGGGATGTGAATGATCAAGATAGAATTTGCCCCTCCTTATGGGAGAGATATCTCTGGGCCCCTCGATGTAATGGATTATGAAAGTGCATGGCCATGCCAATGTGATTGAGGAGTCAATCACAAGTTTATAATCCATCACGGAATCGAGAGAGTGATTGAGCCATTAAGAGGATGACACAGGTCTCGCCTTGAGCTTAATCTATATCGTGAGGCAAAAGGATTCGTACATGAGAACATTACAGGTTCAGCCGATATGATCTTTACGTATACTTTGGGGTTAATATGTCTTGCTAGAGGCCGCTATTAACAGGGTGACCGGAAAGGTGTTTCCGGGTCGCGACCAAGTATACGTGAACCTACAGGGTCGCACACTTAACGGGTTGGAACACTAATTCGAATGTGATTCGGATGTGGGCTCAATTCGGATAGAGATCCGGATAGACTCCTATTGGGCCTCGGTCCACGAGGCCCAAGTGAGGAGGTCTATATATTTGGAGGCGGGGGGGCTGAGGGATGCACGCATATGTTCCTCCCGAACAAAACCCTAGCCGCCACCTCCCGAGCCAAACCCTAGCCGCTCGCGAGTGCTGGTACACTCGCGATCGGAGTTCCAGCCCCGGACGTGTGGATACCGGTGGAGGCGCTGCTCGTTGCGGCGTTGATCGGCATCAACAAACTACAGATTGGATCTGCTCGTGGTGTGGTTGATCGCGTGGAGGAGACGATCTGTTCGGGACGATCGGCTACTTCCACTACTACCTCGACGCGCGTGGTTGGATCGGCTTCTCCAACTCTTCTTCCGCTGCGCTGCGCGTCTAGTGGTAACGATCTATGATCCCTTCTTAGCATGATGTCCTGGTGTGCGCGGTAGAAATTTTTATTTTCTGCTATCGTAGCCTACGCGCGTTCCTTCACTGACATGTTCATACCTCATCAAAACTCTATAAAAACCCAGTTGAAAAAATTTAAAGAAAAAGTACATGATACATGTAGAGTAGTGCTTCCATTCTTTCCACTCTAACAAGAATATTACTAATATCAAAGTATATGAAGAGGTAAGTAACCACTATCTATGTAACATCCTGAGAAATATAAATAATGAATTATGAAGTTTTTGGGATTATTTTATTTGTTTTCTACTCGAATTTGGATTTTATGGATCTTTTTGTAAATACGAAGGAACTTTAAATATGAAAATAGGGAAGAAATCAACACATAAAATAATAAAGAATCTGAAAAGATGATCCAAAAAGTAAGGGAGAATATTTGGTCTGACCATGAAATCTCACCTCTAAAAATTATGGAATAAATAGTAAAGGAATATACAAAATAAAAATGTTATGTTAACAAATATATGTATGTATATATGTACATGTGTACTATGTGAAAGAATAAATAGATAAATATATGTGTACATACACAAAAATCAGAGGAAATAAAATATGTATATAGGTGTATACCCCAGGATGTATGTGCAAATATATATACATGTAAAACTCAAATACAAAAGCAAAGTAAAGGAAAATAAACAGAAAAGAAAAAAAGGGGGGGAAATAACAAAGCCGGGCCGGCCGTTACCCCGGCCCAGCTCCTCTCCGCATGGGCCAGCGCCCCGCGGCCCCTCTTATCGCGGCCGCTCCCGCTGCCGAGTGGCCCCGCTCCCTCGCGCCCTGCCCACACTGCGCTGCGGGCCCGCGCTCCCGACCGCACCCCGCGTCTCGCTGCCACGCGACCCCACGCGCCAGAGCCCCTTTCCCTGGCAGGTGGCCCGCCTTCACCCGCGCCTCTCTCTCTGCGAGCGGGTCCGAGCGCCCTGCTCTCTTCTTCCTCCTCCCTCTTCTTCTCCACGCGCCCGCAGCGCCGCTCTCCCTCTCTCGCCAGCTCTCTCTCGCGCTGCCGCAGCTGATCTTTCCCTCTCCCTCTCTCACCTCGCGGGCAGATTCGAAGTATCTCGTCGTCTCTCTCTCCCGCGCAATCCCGAAGGGGATCCCGTTCACCCCCCCCCCCCCCCCGCCAGCGGAACAGGGCGGAGATCGCCGCTACCCCGCCGCGCGTCCCCCTCTCCCGGCTATAAAAGCCTTGCCTGGGAGCTTCAACCGCGTCGCAGCTCCCTCCTCTCCCCTTCCCTAGCTGCAACTGCACCGAAAAGCCCTCAATCCATCGCCGCCCCCTCTTTCTTCCCCAACTCCGGCGCCACCTTCCCCGCCGATTGCGGCCGTCCCCGAACCCCTCCTCGCTCCCAGAGCTGAGTGGGAGCCAGGCGAAACCAACCCACTCCCTTACCGGACCTCCCGTCGCCTGAGCATCGCCGGCGTCGGCAGCTTCCCCGAGCCTCCGCCGTCGCACGCCGCCGGCCCGCCACCGTTCTCCTCCACCCCAGCCGCCTACACCAGAAGCTTCCCCATCGCGCGAGGATTACATATCACGCAGCCCCCAGCCCTCTCCGGCCACCGCTCGCCGCCGGCGCCGTCGCCTTCTTCTTCCTCAGCCCGGCCTCCCCCAAGACATACTTCAAAGGGATTGGTTGCCCTTAGATGGTAAGCAACGCTCGGGCGAACCGAGTGGCTTCCAGCGCGTCCCTTCCCTCCCCCTCGCTCCCACGGCGCGCGTTCGAGCCCCGGCTCCGCGCCTGCGGTCGAGCGATTTCTTTTAAAATGCATCTCTGACAGCTGGGCCCCGCTCGTCAGCCGCTGCGGAACCCCAGACCCGCTGACAGCCGGACCCCACCGGTCAGTGTATAACGTCACTGACAGATGGACCCCACTGGCCATAGACACAGTAATAAACGAATAAAGAAAAAGAAATAAAATAAAAAGAAACTGACATGTGGGACCCACTGTCAGAAATTTGACAATATTTGGAATTAACTGAACTGAGAACTTTGAATGATCATAACTTTTTCATTTTAACTCCAAATTGAACGAGACAAATTTCTAAATTCATCTAAATTCAAGATCTGTCAAATGGAACCGAAATCATAATTTTTAGAGTTCATTTGAATTTCTGGTGTTATTTGGTTTGATTCGCTGCTTTTCTTTTTGTACAAATTTTCGGCGCGCGTTAAAATAGCATACGAGGCACAAGAAGAGGAGATCGAGGCAGCAACACTAGAAGCACCAGAAAATCAGGATCCCGACCATTGTGACCAAGGCGAGTCAACATATTTTGATCATTTTGAACCCATGTTCTGCAAAGTTAATTTCTTTTAATTATCAACATGCATGCTGATATTTCATATGATAAAATATGTTCATTTATAGAAATGGTAGTTATACACCTAATATAATATTTGCTAATAATGATCCGTTGAAATGTTGGATATGTGATCCTTGTCACCTTAGCAAAATTTATATTATTATATTTTTACCAGTAAGTCCAAATAAATATTGCGTTGCTTAATATTGCTGAATAAAACGAGGGTACATCGTTGCCCCAAAAACAACACTTGCAAAATATGTTATGTTTTGGGCCAGTCGTGGTGGGAATGACTGGTATATTTTGACATGATTATTTTATGCTCCCCAAAAACCCTAACTTGCTTAAATATCTGAGCGGATGGTTTGGGGGCTGGTATGTGGTGCGGTGGGAGCACAGATTATGGAGTGTGGTAGAACCGCTCAGATACCACTAAGGACTGAATCTTGTCATGTCACCCGTGTAAAACAGTACAACCACAACCTGGCAAAATGTAGGCAGGGTTTACTAATTTGTGTGGCTCTAAGTGGTTACGTGAAGGTATGACCACGAGCAAAGGGATGGATGCGTAATATTCCCCGCCTTTGCCCGTGATGGCTCACGAGGGACCCTTCCCGAGGTATGCGTAATATTACTACGGAAGGTTGACCTTAGCGGGCGTAACCACAGTAGACTATGCATTGTAAAGGCCCTGTGATAGTCTATTCAACCACATGGCTAAGGAATCATGTGGGGCAATGAGTAGATCTATCTCTTGTGGTGAAAGTGTACAAACTCTGCAGAGTCAAAACTATTCGAATAGCCGTGCCCACGGTCAAGGGCAGACATGGGAACTTAATTGGATATAGTTCTATTTTAAAAATTGAAAGAAGGTGGAAATGAAAAGTGCAGAGCGAAGGACTGCTCTGATTTGGAATTGGCCTGGGTGTCGTCCCAGTGGTAAGTTAAGCGGCTATAACGCTGAAAGAGATGATATGGTGCAGAAGCCATGAAATGGTGGATGGATTCTGTAACACTGATATACATGAGTATTTCTTTAAAAACTCGGTCATTTCTAAAATGCTAAGTCTTAGGAAATTTTTATTTAATTGTATTCAAAAGCACTCCTGCAAATAAAAGAACCCGAGCCATCCTTTGTTTAGCCGTACATGTTAGATATTACATTAGGAGTGTTGGCTCGCGGAGCACGGGGTCGGAGTGCTCACGCTCGCTTCTGCGACAAAAATTCAGGTACAGGTACACAGGACCATTATGCCTATGAAGATGCCCCTGCTGCGGAGGAGAAAGACAACGAGGGAAACTAAGGCGTAGGCTTCGTCGATTAGATGCGGACAAGTGGACATCTGGCGTTGTGTGCACGTATGTTACTAGTTAGCTGGTGACATATAATGCACACAGTACCTTCCAGTCGCTTGCCTGTGGATTTGGGTTTGCTTTTGCTGTATTTCCGCTGTGCGTATTTGTAATAATGACATTGGCCTAGTCGGCCCCTTTTGTAAACTCTATCACCCGACGTGGTGTATTTCAGTTATGTAATATAATGGTTGATTATGCGATGTATGAAATGATTCAGCAATGTACCTGTGTGCACTAACTATTGATCCAGGGATTAGTGCAGTGGAACACAGTAAGACTCGGATTGAAAGATCTGGGTCTGACAATCTATCATTCAGTTCCACTTTAAAATTTGTACAAATCACTTTGAGGAAAGCATGGAGCACCTCCCTACATGTTATGTTATGTTGCACGAATTGTTTCATTAAAAACCTTGGCCGAGAAACTTTCAAAAAATTTGTCAAGCGAAAAAGAGTATAATCCACTTAATTTCATTTAATATACAGGATTTATTCTTTGGTTACTCGATCTTCATGATTAAGTTTTAATAGTGAGCTCGAGAAGAATCTCTCTCTGAGTTCTGCACTTTTTAAGTCTCATCATTTCAATTTCACGTATACGTCTTTCAAAATTAGATGCTGGAAGTGACTTGGTGAACAAATCTACACGATTTTCACATGACTTAGTATGCAATATCTTAATTTCATCTATCTTTTGCAATTCATGAACATAGAAGAACTTGGGGTTGATATGTTTTGTAAGATGACTCTTCACGTAACCGATCTACACTTGTACAACACAAGCTGTATTATCTTCATAGATAATTGTGCGAGTTTGCATGATATTCAATCCACATGACTGCTAGATGTGGTGAATCATTCGTCGAAGCCAAGCACATTCTCGTGCGGCTTCGTATAGAGCTATGATTTCCGAGTGGTTTGTTGAAGTTGATACAAGACTTTGCTTAGATGACTTCCATAAAATTGCAGTTCCTCCACACATAAATACATAGCCTATTTGTGACCTAGCTGTATGCGGGTCTGACAAGTACCCTACATCTGTATAGCAAGTCATATTCAGGTCATGGTTCTTCCTGTAGAACAGTCCAAGGGCTTTGCTTGCTTGAAGGTATCGAAAGATGTCTTTTATTCCCTACCAATGCCTTTTGTTAGGTTCTGCACTATATCTTACTAATAGGTTTACGGTAAAAGCAATATCATGTCTAGTACAGTTTGTTAAATACATAAGTGCTCCTATTGCACTTAAATATGGAAATTCTGATCCTAGGACTTCCTCCCCCGCTTCTTTAGGTCTGTTCGGATTTTTGCCTTACTATAAAGATCTCCCGATCATCGGTATTTTCGATGGGTACACCTTTTCAAAGCCGAACCTTCCTCAAACCTTTTGAGTATATGCGGACAGATGTACTAATATTCCTCTAGGAACATGTTCAAGCTGCAAATCTAGGCAAAATTAAGTTTTAACCAAATCTTTCATTTCGAATTCTGACTCCAAGTAAGAACTCACTTCCTTTATATCTTTCAAGGTTCCAATGATATTCAGATCATCTACATATATTGAGATTATACAAAATCCATTTTGGGATCATCGTATAAATACATAGGGACAATCCTCATTGTTCATGTAGCCTTTCTTGCATAAAAAGTCGGTTAAGCGATTATACCGCATCTTCCATGATTGTTTAAGTTCGTACAGTGATATCTTGAGCTTCTAAATGTTGTTTTCAGGGCAGTATAGGCCGCGAATGTCTTAATATTAGTATAGTATAGCCCATTTTCAAATGAAAAAAGTCTTTCTAATACCTTTTTTCCATTTGCTTCATGCTTTGTAATGAGCAAGTATTTCTTACCATACTCATCTTTAGTTTCATCATGGAAACCGTTAGCGCGAATATTCTTGAAATTAAGGAGATATCTAGTCGATTCTGGGTACAACAAGACTTCTTGGATGACCAAAGTTGTGCCTATTGGAAGTATAATTGTGGCTCTTCCGGAGCCTATTATACAAACATCGCTACTGGTGATGGTCGTAAGGCTGCCAACATTCTTGCTAATTGACTGAAAGAATTTGGTCTTTCTCAAGATAGTATTCGTTGTACCGTTGTTAGCTAAGCATACTTCTTTTATAGGGCACCACACGCATTCTTGAGATCCACCAGAGCGATTCATGCTGATAACGTGTTGAGGAACCATCGCTGGTGAGTCTAGTCCGAGCGATTCCTCCAAGACAAGAGAGATGGATCAATTACAGAATAATACAAGAAAATACAAGATTAAACATAGAGAGATAGGGGAACTCGTTCTTCCTTTCTTTATTACTTTCTCTTCCACAAATACACTTTACAATGATTTGGACCCTTTATTTATAGACTAAGTAAGGAATGCCCACCAATAAACTAGACTTATAGACCTAGACTCATATTTTCCAACACAAATAAGTCCCGTTTTCCCTGTAGAAAACCATGGCTTGTTGGCTGCCTTCAGTGTCTTGGAACAAAACCGACGGCGTTGCCGTAAACGATTAATTTGCTCGCAATCTTCCATGCATGCTACACAAAAGTGTACTATATATGTGCAAAAATGCAAAAATACAACTAATCAAGAGTCCCAATTTTTGTTTTTAAATAATGAAATAACACTAGTAGTACTCGGTACGTACTCTACTGACCAGATCTGCTTAAGATATTTTAGCAACAAACGTGGGCAGATATTGACCGCTTAATAGACAAAATAAAAAATAGAATGTGTGCCATTAAGTAATATTATCGTGTGTTCCCTATCAGAAGAAAGTAGCATTATCGTGCGCAGCACCGCAGGTATATTACTATAGTTCTGTAACTTTCGTTTCTACTTTTACCAGCTAGATCCTCCTCGAACATCAAATTAGAAAATTTAATACACATACATACAAACATACATAGTATGTATATATGTATCTCTTTATATATTCCTGGTTTGGTTGCTACATAACTCGGTTAGTGGGTAACTTCATGAATTATAAATACTAATTTTTGCATGAGATAGCAACTTTGCAAATGTAAATAACTTGATGAATTGTCAATGATTACTTTCTGTTCAAAAGATAGTAACTTTTCATAGCATTGCAATGTGAAAGTTATCATATAAGAATTGTAAGTAATTTCGTGAATTATAAATGATAATTTTTTGTGCATGAGATACTAACTACGCACAGGTATCTTGCGTTGGGTGGTTACGGTCTGACACATATATGCATGCAGTAGGAGAGAGAAGGGAATAAGTACACTTGACATGTGATTTTTTATCTTATTTACAAACTAAAAAAATAAAATAATTCTTTCATTAAAAGTTCAATCTACGATCCATTTGCACCGTTATATTTGAAATTATGAGCTTAACAAAACAAGATATATGTTGAATATATTTCGACATTGAGAAATTCATATCATTTTTACCACCTGGCTTCTTGATGTATTAGATAATAACTTCAGAAATTATAACTGATAATTTTTTGTGCATGAAATAGTAATTTTGCTAACTGTAAGTAATTTTATGAGTTATAAATAATAACTTATGTGCATGAGATAGTAACACGCGTGAGAACTGTAAGTAACTTCATGAATTACAGATGATAACTTGATATGTATATGATAGTAACTTTACCATAATTAATAAATGCTAGTAACCGTTCGTGGGGTGGAATGGTGGGATGATTAGCTGATTGGATCGGTCAGGGTCGCGTGTTTATTCTAGCGTAGCTACTTATTTATCACTTTCAATATACTTAAATACTAATTCTAATATACTTCAATACAATATATATGTATAATTTATCGGGAAAGTGACATTCCAATTACTGATGAAGATATTCAATAAAATGAGACATGCAAAAGATTGAGACCAAGGAGCACAACATTTGTATCCCTGTTGCTTTTTAACTTTTTAGTGGTTTTTAGTTTTTTTTAGTAATTAGTATTTATTGGGCTAATAAGTCACAGTCTAAAAAGAAAATGCTTGCAGTACACACTACATATTAATCCTTTTTCTTCCAGCAGCGGGTGTAAGCAGCATCCATGGACAGGCCAACATATGCAGAACGCCCAATATTCTAAATATAATATGTAGTACACAGCTATATATATATGTGATACCTAAATACATAGTGGGATGATGTTTGATTTCTTATCAAGAATGTTAATTATCAAGAGAACATTCTTTGCTGCAATTTTTTAGGGAAACATTCTTCTGCTGCATGTTGGGAAAAAACACTACTACAGAAATCATCATCACAGACGGTTGAAAAACGTCATCACAGACGGTTATATGAACCGTCTGAATTTATGGGTCAGTGATAGTCGAAGGTTATCACAGACGGTTTTTGAACCGTCTGTGGTGTACATATCACAGACGGTTTGGAATCAAAAACCGTCTGCGATGTATCGATATCACAGACGGTTTTTAATAAAAAACCGTCTGTGATATTAATATATCACAGACGGTTTTTATTCCAAACCGTCTGTGATATTGATACATCGCAGACGGTTTTTGATTTCAAACCGTCTGTGATATTGATATATCGAAGACGGTTTTTACTTAAAAACCGTCTGTGATATTGATTTCTACCCCTAAATCTATTTCTGTTTAAATGGCTAGCCTCAGGAAATGCTAGCCATGCCCTCTGAAACAAGCAGATATATACATACAATTCACATGGGAAATCATTTCACATACATAAAACATCCAATTCACATCTCAATTCATTTCACAAACATAAAACATGCACTTCACATCTCACTCATTTGACAAACATAAAACATCCATTTCACAAAGCAAATAATTGAAATAAAATATCCATTTAGAAATATACAATTACAAATCCGGAGTGATAAGAGCAATAAAAACTCATGGTGCGCAGTGGAACCGTCCTTCTGGCTTTATAACTTGAGTCAGCAAAAAGTACGCTAACTCTGATCGAATTCGGCCAAGGTCAGGCTGTTTCAATGCAGATGACGGGATAAATGCAGCCTGTCGATAGGAATATCAATGTGCGTATATATAACATGATAAGTATGAAGTAATTATGGGAAGATTGACAAACCTTGGGATTGGTAATCCTCGAGGAATCGAGGAGTAGTTCCATATGGTGGCAAACGTAGTAGCCACATGTGTTGCCCGGCGGCTGCTGGTGGCACTGCAAAAAATAGAATGTGTCAATTCAAGAGGCATTAATTACTACAAACTGTTGCATAGGATTAATTAATGTGTAATAGCGAATACTTTAAAATCTCGAGCATGTGTCAGGCCTTTGGCCCCTGGCTTGGAGTCACCTCCCTTTGCAACGTACATCTCGAACGCCCTACGTGATTCGAAAAGATTAACCTTAGTCATTCGGAAGGAAAGAAAGAGTACAATATAGGTATGTATGGAGAAAATGTACTTACGCATCGATTACTTGGCTGATAAGTGTGAAGTCCATTTTATTCTTACTTAGGGAATCAAGGTAATATACCATGTTCCATTTTGGTACAATCACTATTAAAATCCAATGATAGCTCTGGTTGTAGGGCATAAGTACGTATTCATCAGTGCGGTAATCCAGCAGTCCAGCTGCAATGTACCTCTGGACGAAGGGTCTATCCTCGTCGATGGTATACTTGGCGACCATGTGTGGGTCCAATAAACCAACCGATGCTTTGGATGCCCTAGCTTTACTCAGCATGTGGCTACATATATACACAAGAAATCAACAAATTATACGAAATTTATCGGTATGACATGAACTGAGACTGTGATTGTACACACTTACAGCGTCCAGCATCGCATGAGAGAGACGTCCAGAGTGTTGAGCGTGTAAAGATCGAATAAATCATCAAAGGTGACTACGAAGACACCGTTTTGCATATTGTGATGTAAATCACTCGGCAAGAATTTGATAGAGATACTTGAGATCCGCTCTTGCTCTGGTTTATTGGACTGTTGCATGTACCACATGTGCAATTGCACGCAACTATATGCTAGGCGTTGGAGGGCCTTTTCCTCGAGCAACGGCTCGCCAAGCACGAATTTGCGAGCTAATGGCTTGTACGACATATTTATGATAAGGCGTTTCGTCTGTCTCCACATATTTCTTGACAAGCGTGCTCTTGAAGTTCTTCCATGCTTTGCACGCCGCTAGTAAGGTTTGTCGTTGCACGGCGTCTTGATGTTCTTCTGGGATCTCAAACGACGCCAAAATTTCTGTCCACAGCTCGCTTTTCCGAGTCGGAGGCACGTCCTTCCACGAATTGAATGTGATCTCAATTCGTTCTCGTGCAACTATGCCGATCATTCTTCTCCATGCGCTTACTGTTTTCTTAGGAATGAGAGGCACCCCAGATACATTGACCTGTGTGATGATAAATCGGCCCTCAGGCTTCTTCGATAGCCCTCTTCCTTGGCGTTTTGCTTTTGGAGCGGACTCCTCCGGCGAAGATGGTGAAGAATGAGTGGAAGACATGTTGCTCTATTAGGACAGGATGAGGAAACATGATGCTCAATGATATGAAGAGAGGAGAGGAGTAGAGGGGAGGGGAGAAGGGAGGGGGAGAAGGGAGGGGGTGATGTGGACAGAGAGAGGAGGTAATGTGCCTATCTTAGTTCCATATTTAATTCCAACTAAATTCAATTTATATTTCCAACATAACATGAATGACATAAATTGCATGTAAACATATAATTCTATCTTGCCATTCATAACCATGTAAATATTCAATGAATATAAACACCAACATGCTGAAATAACATGACAATCTGTCTTCTAAGCAAATAAACAATTAAATCCAGCATTACACAAATTAATTGTTTTAGATTTGCTCTCAGTACAGAGTTGCGCAAGATTGAAAATCTTGGCCATCTCATGCTAATATCGACACTCATCATCAATAATCTGATTATTAAAGATTTGAGCTCACAAAAATACATGTCTAGACAAGATTAATACTGCATCACAAATAGATCAATTGAATAAAAGGATCTGTTCTACACAAGATTAATACTGCATCACAAGGTTAATATAATACTGCATCACAAACAGATCTCAAAAGATGTAAACTTATATGCCCAGCCGAAATAAGGTCTAACAGTATAGCCGAAATACCAAGGAGCTCAAATCTAACTCAACCAGATTATTTCTGTTTTCGATATTATCATCACAGAGCAGGAGGAGGCGGCGACGGAGGATTGAATGCACTCACAGTAGGAGGCGGAGGAGGAGGCGGCAACGGAGGAGGAGGAGGCTGCGGCGACGTCTTCGTCCGAGGAGGCGACGACGGAGGAGGAGAGGAGGCGGCGGCGACGGGCTCGGGGGCTCGGGGATGGCGGCGGCGACGAGCTCGGGGGCTCGGGGATGGCGGCGGCGACGGAGGAGGAGGCCTACAGCGGCGACGGAGGAGGAGGAGCGGGAGAGCCGCGAGTTTAATTAGATGTATATCACTGCAGCGGAAAACCCTAGCCAGAGGGAATATATAGCGGGATTAGCACAGACGGTTCCACATTTAGAACCGTCTGTGAAATTATTATCACAGACGGTTCTAAATGTGGAACCGTCTGTGATATTAATATCACAGACGGTTCTAAAGTGTGGAACCGTCTGTGATAATCATTTACACCCGCACCTACCAGCTGCATTACAACACCAACCAGCTTAAATGCCAACATACAACACAATATATTTCTTCACACATTTGCCACATACATCACACACATGCATTGTTGTATACAAATATGCCAATTCACATATATATATCGGCCACATGTATTATATTGAGGCTTATTAATTTGCTAGCTCAATTCATATTATAAACACAACAACTATTATTGCAAACTATCTTCAATTAATAACACTCACCAATTACTTATATCTAGAGCATGAAATTCATTACTAACCAAATCTAGAGCAAATTTGTAATGCATGCAAAGAAAAAATGAAATTCATTACTAACCATATCTAGAGCAACCGGGAAAATATAAGTAGCTTCAAAGCTCAATATCTGCCTCCTCCCACCAAATTAAGTGGCCTGAAATCGCCAAGCTTGCCTCCAGAGCAAAAGAGTAAAGCAACCAGCTAGATTGTGGATCGAAATGAAGACAGATGCGGTCTGAGCAGCGCAATAAATGCCTTAGCCATTATCACAGACGGTTTTTAACTAAAAACCGTCTGTGAATTATCACAGACGGTTTTTAATAATAAACCGTTTGTGATAACTAGCTTATCACAGACGGTTTTTTATTAAAAACCGTCTGTGATAATCTGGGATTATCACAGACGGTTTTTAATACAGACCGGCTGTGATACTTAGGTAATAACCGCCTGTGATAATCCATTTTCCCGCCACAAATACCACAGACGGCCTCCTAATTACAACCGTCTGTAATAGTGTTCATCAGAGACGGTTTCACAAAACCGTCTGTGATGAGGCGTCTCCTATGAGGCTTTCTGTAGTAGTGAAAAGCTTCAGTGGCGTACTTTGAGATCGATGGTTGTAGTTTGGACGGTAAGGTAGCGCAGAAAAAAAAATGAAATGAAAAGTTTCAGAATAATGTACAAGTGTACAACTTAAATAATTCTATTGAGTAATTCTCGTCCGACAACCGGTAAATACAGCACAACCTGAACGCACGCCGCCACATCCGATGCACGCGAATAGTACCACATCGGCCGCTGGCCATGCAACAAGTCTACTATACATGCGACAGAGCCACGCACCAGTAATACGCACATGCACTACGTACGCGCCACTGTTTTCATACGCACCATACGCTTACTCACCTAGCGACGTAGAGGAGACGGAATTGTTCGGACCAACGGGGGCCCACCACGTGGATGCCCCGGGGCCCCACACGCGACTCCCTCCTCCACGCCCCCGCTATCACCTTCACACCTCCGTCCCCTTCACTAACATTCACCTCCCTTTCTCCCCTCCCCGTCGTTCTCCTGCATCCCATCTCGACCCACCCGCGCCCATCCGGCGGCCGGTGCGCGTCTCCACTCCGTCTGCCCCGATCGCTCGCTCGATCCCGGCCGGCTGAGCGAGCTAGCTGCATGGATTCCTCGGGAGCAGCCGGTCCGCCCTCCTCGGAGGGCGGGGACGCGCAGCAGCCAGCCCAGCCGGTGGCTCAGGCGCCGCAGCCGCAGCAGCTCCCGCCCCCGCCCCCGCAGCAGCTGAGCAGGTACGAGTCGCAGAAGCGGCGGGACTGGAACACTTTCCTGCAGTACCTGCGGAACCACCGGCCGCCGCTGACGTTGGCGCGGTGCAGCGGCGCGCACGTCATCGAGTTCCTCAAGTACCTCGATCAGTTCGGCAAGACCAAGGTGCACGCGGCCGGGTGCGCGTACTACGGCCAGCCCAGCCCGCCGGCGTCGTGCCCGTGCCCGCTCCGCCAGGCGTGGGGCTCACTCGACGCGCTCATCGGCCGCCTGCGCGCCGCCTACGAGGAGAGCGGCCACGCGCCGGAGTCCAACCCCTTCGCGGCACGTGCCGTGCGGATCTACCTCCGCGAGGTCCGCGACGCGCAAGCCAAGGCGCGCGGCATACCCTACGAGAAGAACAAGCGCAAGCGCACGCAGCCGCAGCCGGCGCCCCCGGCGGGCGGTGCTGGGGAGGCGACGAGCTCGTCGTCGACCGCAGCAGCAGCGATTGCCGCTGCCTCAGGAGGCGGGGGAGAAGAGTCCAGTGGCAGCGCGGCGGCTGCACCACGCACTGGCCAGGCGGGAGGGAGTAGCAGTACTACTGCACCGAGCACCTCCCGAGTATAGGAGAATCACTTGCAAACCTCCTTAGCTTGTCCTATTTGCTTCTGTACGTGTCTCGCTATACCTCGCGCTTAATTTGCAAGATTTGAGCTATTTCTTTTGACATTTGGTTTCAGTATCCTTCTCTCTCTTTAGCAATCGGCTCTCTTGTTTATGTTCTTGCTTGATTTCTTCCGGTCTTTTTTAGTCTTTTTCCTTGTGCTTAATTAACTAGCTAGGTCAGTATGGAGCAATCGGCAAAGGGGTAATCAGGGCCTCAGGGGTAGTAGTAGCTTTGGGAAGTGAATGAATCGATGCTACTGTTTGCTCATGTCCCATACATACCCATGATGAGATAAAAGCCAGATTTAAGGTTATTACAGATCTTTCCATTTCAGCCCGGGATCTCTCCATCTTCTTTGACTGACTGTTTCTCTATAGTTCTTGGCAAATAGTTCTATACTACTATAGTGAGATGTAGTACTCACACATGCATCTTCACTTAAATTTGTGCTTCCCTTTTACTGTGCAAACGCAGGAGGCAAATTAAGAGCTTGCATCAATGGTGCATGTACTCCATTGCTTCAGCTGGTGCACACACAGAGTCAGAACACACTACCATTAATTCCCTTTCAAAGCTCTAATCCTCCATTTTAGCCTGCATGCATTTCTTAGCTTCAGTTTAAGTCACCTTCAGTTGATAAACCAGTAGGATAAGGCGATTCGATTGCCATGACGAGAAATACGGAGCTAGCCATGCACGCATGCTTACGATGGCCGGGTTTGTGCTGAGAGTCTTAAATAAATAAGAGCTCGCTCGGGATGAACCGAAGGAGATCTTCGCTGGTCCCCGGCCGGATGGGACTGTAGGCTACCGAGGAAGGCCCATGGCGCAGACCACACGTGCGCGCGCGTACACCACTGTTTCTCTCTCCAAAGATCTCACTCCCACTGATCACCAAATTATGCGCACGTACACAACGCACGCTCTCTCAGCTGCATGTCTCCCTAGATCTTCCAGCTCCGACGTGCGCGCGCACTCGTCTGCATGCATGGCCAGTGCAACCTCCCTAGCTAGTTTGTTTCCTCTACGCATGCCTTCTCTTCCTTCTAATTTCCGTCCCTATCTCACCTTCTTTCTTTTCTCTTTTGTACCTTCATTCAGAGTGGATCAACATCAGTTTGCCAGATTGGAATGTTGAACAGAATTTATGTACAGATCCATTCATCCAACTGCATGCTGTGTTCTTGGTCTCTCTCTCTCTCTCCCTCCCTTTTCTCACATTCCCTTATATGATCTCGATCGATCTCGTTTCTCCGCACCTTTTTCTTTTGCGATGCTCGACCGTTCCCTCTCCCATTTGGGTGCAGCCATGTTTCTTTTTCGAGGAGGGAGGGGGAGAGAGAGAGAGAGAGGAAGAAGAAGAGTAGCTAGCCTTTTCTCCCTCACTTGGAACGCACGGTGGGCCAGTGTGGAGCTACCGAGCTAGACCTGATGCAAGAAAAGGAAAGCTAATGAATCGCTCACCTTGTCTTCTGCATGGCCCCTCCCCTTATAGAGACCCTGACAATAGTCTGCTCTAGATCCATCCATCCCTCATCAGCTCGTCGCTGTGAATAGCACTGTGCATGCACTTTGCCCATTTTTACATGAAACCTCTCGTCCTTAACTTGCTTATCACCATGACCCCACCCCCCTCAAGCTAAAAACAAGCTTCCCGTGTGCTTGCTTTTAGAACTCGCACGTCCGGTCTTGTCCAAAAATAATGAGGTAAGACCATAGCAACATGTGTTGGGAAAAATACACAATATTTTAATTTTAGATTTTATTAGAAAGTAAATATTGTAAGTAACTAACGACGTATAAATTAATACTAACAATAGGTAACACATTGTACTTTGAAATATATATAGAAATATAATTCAAACATAGTCGATTGATTACATAAACGACTTACTAGATGAAGCAATGAAGTGAGTGGTTGCGCAGATGTGCACTACCCAAAAATCTTAGTGTCGCCTCTATGTAGACTTTCACGACAGCAACGGTCGGAGATACTATTCCCCTCTTTCACGGTGCACACAACACAACAGCGTAGGTTTATAATAGGAAGGAAAAGAATTGGACAAGGCAGTGATTCGGGACTCACAGCTCTAGACATTTATATGCAGACAGTTAACTAATGTGATTAATCAACTATTTATCCACTGGTAATTGACGCAATTAACCAGCTATTTACCTATTGATAATTGCCTATCATCAAGACCCAATACAACCTCAAATTCAAACGTTCAAATCTCATTCAAAGAGAAAGATATGCACAGTTCAGGAAAAAAAATAAGGTGGACTTGATTTGCCACAAGTTACGTGATTTACCACTCGAAAATATATGAATAAACACATACGCGTGTTTAGCCAAAATCCTCTCATACCATGTGTTTTAAGCTTTTATGAAATGACAAGAATTTCATCTTATACATGTATTGGTCTTCTCCATCCTATCTTACTAATATCACTACTATAGAAAAGGTCATCACAGACGGTTCGAAAACGTCATCACAGACGGTTTTGTGAACCATCTGTATTTATGTGTCAGTGATAATCGAAGGTCATCACAGACGGTTTTCGAACCGTCTGTGATTATCAGCTATCACAGACGGTTTTTGAGTAAAAACCGTCTGTGATAGCTGATAATCACAGACGGTTTTTAGTTAAAAACCGTCTGTGATACTGATCATCACAGACGGTTTTTGAGTAAAAACCGTCTGTGATAGCTATAATCACAGACGGTTTTTAACTAAAAACCGTCTGTGCTATTCTCTTCTACCCCTAAATCTATTTCTGTTTATTGGCTAGCCTCAGGAAATGCTAGTCATGCTCTCCGAAACAAGCAGATCAACATGTACATGTATACATCCAATTCACATCTCAATTCATTTCACAAACATAAAACATCCATTTCGCAAATCAATTAATTGAAATGAGAACAAGCAAATACAGTATGAAACACAGTACACATTTTAAGATTAGAGTCTACCATTACAAGAATAGACAGACAAACAACAAACAATAAAGAGGAGGAGAACAACAAATAGGTTGCTCATCTAGCTAACACAACAAGAACAGAGAAAAGCAAATATCCTCTATGCCTAGGCCTTCTCGCCCCTGATGCAGCGCGCGAGCTGGATGTCTTTGACGCCCACCATCGTCGGTGTTGATTGAGCGCTGCCTTGGCACGAGCTAGTTGCTTCTGCGGTGTCTTGCCTCCCATTGACGTGTGCGTCGTCTGAAAAGAGGAGGACAGCAAGGAGGAGGAGAACAGCAAGGAGGAGGATAGCAAGGAGGAGAAGAACAACAAGAGGAGGAGAACAAGGACGGCAAGGAGGAGGAAACTAGCAAGGAGGAGGAAACTAGCAAGGAGGCTGGGTTTTGGTAAATTTATAGGGGAGGGAGAGGGAGGGAGAGGCGGGAGTTCGAAATTTTGGGCGCGGGAAAAGAGAGGCGGAGCTACGATCCATGGTGTGAGGAGGATCGACGGGCCCAGCGGTCAGATTATCACAGACGGTTCTATATATAGAACCGTCTGTGGTGAATGAATATCACAGACGGTTCTACATATAGAACCGTCTGTGAATTGGAGCACAAATTTTATATACCGATGCAATATAAACAACTAGTCAGAAAAGATAAAATAGCAAAGGTTTATATAGTTTATATATACTCATTTGAAAGGTTTCGACGAGATCTACAACTTTGCAGTTGAAAAAAAATCCAAATTCCGAAAATAAAACCAAGAAAAAGGGCAAAAACAGAAACCAAAAACTTGCGACGCAAGTTTAGGTCCAAAGATGGCCGATTTTCGGGGTCTTGGAGGTCGACGGGCGCAAGCGGGTCATTTTTTTGGATCGGGCTCGTCGTTAGCTTTCCAACGAGTACAAGAACGTCGAAAACGGACACCGTATGCAAAAGTTATGCCCGTTTTACTGAAGGTGTGTCAAAACTGAATCCTACTCGGACTCAGGCGGGAAATTATGAAATTTTGGGGAATTGTAAGGCGGGAAACATATCACAGACGGTTTTTAATAAAAAACCGTCACAGACGGTTTTATAATAAAAACCGTCTGTGATAATCTGGAATATCACAGACGGTTTTTATTATAAAACCGTCTGTGATATTCCAGTATCACAGACGATTCAGAGGTAAGAACCGTCTGTGATACTCCTTTTTCCCGCCACAAATACCGCAGACGGCCTTCAAATTAAAACCGTCTGTAATAGTGTACATCACAGATGGTTTCACAAAACCGTCTGTGATTTGACGTCTACTATTAGCCTTTCTGTAGTAGTGTATAATACTGAATTATGTTAGCTTTAGAATTATATAAGATGAGCCTCTCACTCATATGTGACTAATTTCTCACAACCATGATCGATTGATCGGCAGCAATTTTTAACAAGCATTTTTTTCTCTCAGTTTCTTTGATCCGTACGCTAGTTTCATCTAATAAAAGCAATCTAGGTACGTGGCTAAGGAGTGCAGCAAAGCTAGCTAGGTTGCATGTACTTTATTCGATCGATCGGGGCCGTGGTTGCAACGTTCGACTGATCATATGGCCGGGGACTGGAGGTGTAGGGGAATTATTTTGGGGTGCGACAAGCAACATTGGACATTGGATTCTTGATCTGGTGATGATTGTGGCCGTGACATTAAAATTTGAGCCCATACATTCGCTGAATAGGCTAACGTACAAGCCACCACCTTGTCGCTTTGTTCTTTGCTGAAGTCCTTGATTGCTGAAAATGCAGATACCCAGAAAACTAACCTCACACTGCTGCACGCATCGATTGATAGAACGGTTGATTGTTTTGAGTAAGCAGTAGTTAATTAGACGTCTTGTACGTATAGTAGTATATAATTAGTTGTTGCTATTGTCATGTTGCTAATGTTGCATGTAGAGGAGGACCCACAGGCTAATAGGATATAATGTACAAAAGATAAACACACTAAACATAAGACAAACTATATTTTGTAATATAAAATCACACATAATTAAAATATGGACATAGTAAAAATACAAAATATAGCAAAGATTGTACCTCGGTAATAGATAATATGCAGGGGCGTATCTAATGTAGGGCATGGGTGTTCAGCCGAACACCCAAATTTTTTGACAAAAAATCTAGTATATATAAGGTATAATACATATACATATATTTAATTGGGCCAAAATAACTATTTCTACCCTCTAGTCCATCACTATTCAACCAATAGTTGGTTTGACCAATATAATTGGCTTCAGTGTAGTGTGGAACGAGATGCTGCTTTCTGCTTCGTTTGTTATCTGTTCGAAGATAAAACTAATTGTGCTGGTGGAGATAGTTTTGTGAATGGAGGATTTAGAAATTGGAACCATAAAAATAGGTTTGACAAACATGTTGGAGCAATTACTAGTGCCCACAATGAAGCTCAAGAGAAATACAATTTATTCATTAAACCTAAAGCATCAATTGAGGAATCTTTTGCTTCAAACTCAAAACAACAAAAGGCATGAAGCATCGCCGAGTTAATTTGTGAACTTTTGCAATTGTTTTGTAATTTCTTTATATTATTTGATATATTATCCCTAGTACGAACAATTGTATGTTAACTATTACTACTGTAGATCTTTATGTTTTGTACTGAAAATTTTTTGTACAACTTCGAACACCCATTCTAAAATTCCTGCGTCCGCCACTGATAATATGCCTCCCAAAGCCCACAAATATATGCAAGCAATTATCTGTACACCAAAATTAGCAAACTTAGTTATGAAATCAGAAATTGTATTTGTGAATAGTTATAAAGATTGAAAAAATGATGAAACAAACCAGTAGCTATGATTGAGTAGTAGTAATACAAGTACGAGGCAATAGTATTTTACAAGATTTCATGCTTTGAAAGCGTTTTCTAATTCTATCATCATCAAAGTTTCTAAAAATCTCTCACTCAATGTAGCATATCATCAAGTCACTTAACTACTTATCCGCTACTCTATCGCGCAAATCTGTCTTGATAATATTCAGTGCCGAAAAGACTCTTTCAACCGATGTCGTTGCCACTGGAAGGATCAATGTTAGCTCAATGGGGCGATAGATCAATGGAAATGTTCTATTTTTTCCTGTTTCAACCATCTTTTGAGCTAGCTTTACAATATCACCGCATCCATGGAATTCTACACTTCCCTTGACATTGAGAACAAATGTTTGAAGCTGATTTCTTAACAACAAACGGTCAACTATGTCAAAGTTATCAGCATAAATCTCAGCAAATTGAACAAGCTTATCTACATCAAATTTGGAGAAAGAGTCTCCTAGATTAAGACAAAATATACATACCAATAACTCTAAAGAAACTTCATTGAACCAACATGTTTATCAAATATTCCTAAAGCTTTCTTCCAATTAGAATACCCTGTTGTTGTAAATATATCACTACCAAATTTTTCAGACCTTCCAGGCTTCTTGAAAAGAAAACAATAGAAACTAAAGACCGTATCCTTTTCCATGTTATATTCCAACCAATCATATTTATTATACCAAGATTATTGAAATGCTCTTGAAAAATCATTCTGCATTTTGTGAGGAAAATCATGGACTTTTGATTGGGTTGGACCTCTCAACAAATATGCCCTCCTCACTTGATTTCTAATTTTATTGTCATAGTCATTAATAAGTATACGATTCGCTGGATCAGCAACGATTTCATCGGGACTAAAATCCACCCAAGCCTGCTTTACTTGACTCTCATTAGTATGAGGAGTACTACTTGTATTGGATGAAAAATATTTATGCAATATTCGTTTCTCCATTTCTTGCAACTCTATAAATCAATAAATGACAATAGATGAAACTAAAATACCAAATTAATCACAATTACGCAAATTTTAAAAGTAAATTTGTGTTTCATACCTATTAATGCAAAATCACAGCTGTCACTCTGTCAGCCATTGCAGTCGGCAAATTAATCAAAATTAGCAGTCCACAGTTGGCAGACCGCAGATCCAGTCGTGCTTTGTGCACTCCGCACTGGTTGCCCGGTTTGCCGGACGACTACTCCTGCTTGGCTGCTAGGTGGCTCCATGCGACGGTGCCCCATCAGCTAAATCTACAAATCAAGAAAAAAAACTTGGAACTCAGTTTTTCATAAATTACTTGGAGGATTAGTTTAGGGGATACAAACTTCTCCAAGAATTTTCGGAGCTTGCCTCGTAATAATAACTACATAATTTTTTCATCTCCTATGCTAATAGAGCTGCAACATGTAATCTCACTGTTCAATACCATTTTCCTATGTTAATCAACAACAAAATTGATGCACCCAACAGTTGATCAAAGACACTTCAAGTTATAAAGCGAAAGTTGCCAGCGGAAACAGTACAGTGATCGCAATTCCACAACCAATGAAAACCTTTGATGCCTGCCTACAATTTTTCTAATTCAATTTGCCAAACCATCTAGGGGAAGGATAATCTAAAATTCCTACCTCAAGTTCCTCCAGACCATGCACTGATGCACCCATCCTAGCGGTATAGCCTGCGAATCAACTAAAGGATAATTGGTGAAACGTAAGGGAAATAGAAACTAAAAACAGAGAACAATGGATTTATATCATTCTATGATATAAATCCAAAGAAAATTAGGAGCTCTTCAGATGAATCATATCAGACAAATACTGCAATCATACTTGTTGGCTTGGCGTACCTCTAAAGCTAACATTGCCTCCCCCCAAGCTCAGCCTAAATGGACCAGCGAAAGTAGTAGGAAAGAGCGATTAGTATCTCTCTGAAAACCTGGCATTCAGAAAAAGAAAATGATTACACTATGCTCCATAATGAGAAACAACGTCTAGAAGAACTCAAGAAAGGGAAAAGAACATATACAAAGAAGTAACCCTTACTGCAGGAGGAAAGAAGCGGAATCAACGACAAAAGGATGGCCAAAAAAAAAATCTGTAAGACACAAATCAATTTCCTTTGTGGTTGCCTCCCCACCCTCAATCCTGTATATAAAGAAAATAAAAAAAAAAGAGGAAACTGCTTGTCATAGAAAAAAAAATACACCAAGTGATCTATTCAAAAAAGACAAAATGATAAATTTAAATATTGAAGACTAAACAGAATTGGAGGCCAAAGTATGGTAAAGGAGAAAATTCTAATCAAAGGATGTAATAAGATAGCATGGCATCATCTGCGATAAGCCAACCACACAAGAAACAGTAAAATCCATAATTAGCTACATGAGAAAACATCAACTCTCACAAGAGTAGGTTATACACTGCATCGTGTCTTGTAAAGGTGAATGAAAGAAGCTAAATAGAGCACACTATTCATTCTGTAAATTACCTGCAGTGTCATTTCAGGTGAGCTCTAAGCTCTCATAATAACAAAGTTTGCATTATAGCTATCATGAAGCCATGCTGGAATAGACTTATTTTCTAATTATGTTCTGCCGCAGATTAGCTGTCCTGGAAATTGTTTGGCACACATGAAGCAAATACCTGAAAATATAAACACAAGACGCTGGCTATCAAATTATGTGTGTGTGTATATAAGTACATGACTGCATGCTGCTTGTACGACGCTACTTCTATTATTTGGTATGTCACTGGTTGCCAACAAATAGGGAACTGCACAAAGCTCGCCAATGCTTCCACATTCTGCTTGTCTTCTTATCAGAACTTGCAGTTTGTGCAGGGTGTGGTGCACACAGTACTACTGTACAACTGTGTGTGTGAGAGAGAGCATAGGATAGGCGATTAGGCGCTGCTGCAGGTATAAGACACAGGCATGCAGCTTTTGCCCAAGAATAATATTATACCATTGGACCCAATCCATACGAAAATGCGCTGTTTTTTCTCTATGAAGTCGATGCAAAAAGTCTGTTGACCCACACCTGCCATGATGCTCCTTCCTCAACCATGGGTATAGTAAATTGGTTTTTGTATTAGGCCCTGTAATTTGAAGGATTGGGCTATTTCCAAGCCACTTGTTTCCTGAGCTGATTGTGTGGTGTCGTTGGATTTCTTTTGTTAGTTTAATCTGCTGTGGCTTGGAGATGCAAGTGACTGCGTAGCTATCTTACACAGGGGTGGCAATTTTTCCTGTTAGGGCGGCCCATGAGGCGGGGTGATCTCTGCACTCTGCAGGGGACCGGGTTGGGGCGGATCACCCTCAGCGGGGTATCATGGGATCCGATAAAAATAAAATTATTTTTTTATAATAGATTATAGTTTTTAATATAGAAAATTATATTCTTTTTTATATTTAGACTAAAACTTAAATCTACATGTTAGAATATATATTTTAAAAATATTTAAATAATTATAAATTAATAAAAAAAGTCACATTATTGTTTAAAAAATTATTTAGTCTATTTTAATCCCTATAGGATCATCGTGAGATCAGACCCCTACGAGGACCGGAGACGAAGAGCCATCTCCTCCTGGTAGGCCTAGTGGGGCTAGAGCGGTGCCGTGTTAGTGGGGGCGCGGGGCATCCCTGCTAACCCCGTCCTTGTTGCCACCCGTAATCTTACGCATAGAGATCATATCTGCCTATTTTAGTTGTAGGGTAGATACTACTATTCATATTACCTAATAAGATATTGTTAGTTACCATATTCTTTTTTGTTGTTCTGATCAGATTAACATTATCCTTGACGCTTCATGCGAAAACATAATAGGTTCACTGTATAATGAAATCTCTAGCTAGCTATTTCATCTATATATGTTTTACTAACGTATATAGCAAAAGTATGGCCGCAGTAGTATAGCAAATTAATGTAGGTGTATAAGGAGGCTAATAACTTAATATAGATCAATACTCTAGCTAGTCTTTAATTCGATTGGTTTATTTGAAAAAAATAATGTGCTTGGTTCTTTCTAAAATGAGTAATACTACTAGCAGAACACTACTCAGCTGGTTAATTATGTCAGCTAACTTTTTTCGAGGTCAATTAATATATGTTTGAACCAATATGCAATGACCATTTTATACATTTCGCAACTACAGTTTTATTATTTTGCTTTCAAAATAAACATTTCAGTTGAATATCTGTATACAAATCCAACTGACAATTAATGCTCATGCTTTTCATTATGCTTTATATACTAGCTTTCGATGAGAACAGTACTTCAGACCTACTTCAAGCTAGTGGCTCATTTGCCCTTTTGTTTTCCTCTCAAGATTTGATAGAGATGTGCAATCCAATGAATTATTAACGGATAGAAAATTGGTGGTACGTACTACTGCTCCGTATCACATTGGCTCCTAAAAAAAATGTCATTTTGGAGTGTCACTGCATGCGCGCATACTTAATCCCTTAATTGGGAAACAGTACAGTTAGGTGCCCGATCTACTTGACATACATATTCTTTGTACTATTTTGTGTTATTTTATTTTGAGAGGATCGTACTATATATATACATAGCTAGAATAACTAGGCTCAAAGTTAAGCAAGGTATGGTAGAATGATTCTTTCTCAAGTGCAGCGAGCACTCAATATTTCAGGAATGAATTAGTGGGGTCTGATCGAGATTGCTTCTACTTATATTTCCCCCCGAATTATGCGCTATGGCAACATGTACGGACACTATGAGACCACAGAAGAATATATCAGCGTTTGCAGTTTAGCACAGTATTGTACAGAAGAATATGTCAGCGTTAGCAGTCACAGTAGTAGTAGTGTACACCCAGCGCTCTGAGAGCTGGGACTTAGGCCGGGCTGGCGTGCTTATGCCGGCTCAGCCTGACATCTCGCCGTGCTATTCCATACCGGTCTATCTCATCTTCCATGAGACTCAAGCATAACCCCAAAGCACGACGGGCCAGTGTTATGCTGTACCAACCTTAGCCCAGCTCTGCATAACTGTAGATGACGGAGGCGACAACGACAATGATGATAGCAGTAGTCATCTTCATTCCTCTCGTTCCACCTGTTAAAAACCTCGTTCAAATTGAATGCATCCTCTACAAAACTGGCAACATCTTTCTCCCCTAATATCACACTTGCCTTCCACTAGCCTAGCCTCAAGCCACTTTGATATTTTTCCTATTTCTTAATTGTGTAGTTCCAACAAGTAACGGTTTGGAACGGATGATCCTTGACGAATTGCACAGCAAAGCTCTTATCAGAATGAGTAAAACAGCTATAAAGTAAAGGTTGGGCAGGTATATTCACAACCCACCCGCATACCACTGCAGCAAGAGTAAAGAAAGTTAGTCAGCTAGACCTGTTTGCTTTTAGATGCAAAGAGGAACAGTAGTGCATGAACCATGCACTCTTGTTTCTAGATCTCAACCCGGTCGGGTCACTCAGATTCTCAGAAGCCAGAACTCAAAAGAACAGTTGACACCGCATAAGTGCGCAGACAAACCGACTAAAATTTATTATCTGTTTCATGTATCATCACTGATGACCGATGTAAACTTTATTTTCCAACGTTGCAAAAAAAAATTATCAGAAGCCATGTGCTGAAGGATTTGACAAACTATTAGTTGATCGTAAAAAACATGACTATTTATTATGCATTATTCATACATTCTTTTCAGTGAAGTTTAGACCAAGGTTATTGCTGTTATTGCAAAAAAGAATACGTTCAATTACAGAACACATTTATCAAGAAATATGGGTGATGCTTTGTTCATTGGTCACTGCTGGACTGGGAATCTGGGAGCCTGTTCAACATTCCTTCAGGATAAGATGTGCAATAATGTATTGCCAGACAGCAAGAGCTCATAATGTTCGTCGAAGATAGGATTCATAGTTGAGTTCTATTATACTGTCAGTCAAGCAATGTACCTAAGATCATGTAAACTGCAAACTGAGTCAGGAAGCTTGGCATATACAAGGTAGGGTTCATATTACCGGTTTTTATTTTTTATCAGAGGGGCCAGTAAGTCTGATTTGGCTGATTTTCGGGTTTTTTTTAGAAATTTGGTCCCAAAAAATCAATCAAAATTTGAAATTTAAATTCATACATGCTGATTATCATCGATAACCGGCTGAAAATCGGTTGAAAATATCGGCCGAAAATTTTGAAACAAATTTTGAGAAAAAATTCTTCTAAATTTGATAAAATTCATGTAAAAAACGAATTTTTCGGAGCCACTTTAGATTTTTAGGGGGGTCACTGGTAAATCCAGTAAAACTGGTTACGGGCCAATAATTGCCCAAAAAAACCCTGATACAAGTTGGCCCCCTCCTAAGTGATTTTGTTGAGCATACCTACCTAATGAAACTACGTACTAATCTCTAAGAATTCTAGATGTTGGCCCCCTCCTAAGAGATTTGGTCCACAGCGTAACTCAGTGAACTCACTAGTTACCTCCATACAAGTTCGCATTCAATTCATGAATGGTTTATGATACTTTACTTTTCAGTTATGACCACATAACTGAAATATCAACACAAGCTAAACCTAAATCAGTCCACATAAACTCTCTCAGAATACTAAACTCATATTGCTTACTACAATGCGTGTTGATATTGGTGAGCTGTTGATGCTAGTGCCACAATCATGCGAGCTGATGGTCCACAGTCCACACCACCACCAGCTTCGCCCCCCGTTTGTGTAGAACGACTCCGGGATACTCCCTGACTCGCCACAATCAGCAGCGGGAGCTGCGCCCGCACCGTCCTTGCAAGCGGAGGACGGCGAGGCCGAGGCCGCATTGAGGATGACGTAGCTGCCGAGCGTGGACTCAAAGTCGGCCTTCCACTTGAGCAGCACGCCGTCGTCCATGCCGAGCTCGCCCACTGGGAGCTTGATGGGCAGGCAGCGGAGCTCCTTGAAGGAGCGGAGAACCTCTGAGGGCGAGTGGTGTGACACATCGCTAGGAGGCAGCGACGAGGAAGGGGAGTAGCCAAGTAGGGGTGGTGGGAGGAGGACGACGACGACGCGGACGCTTGGAAGATGTAAGCGAAGATGGCGGGGGAGAGGATCTGGCTGAACGCCTAGATGGGCTTAACCGCTTAACGATGCCACCGATCACGAGCCGGGCTGGACTCGAGCCCACCGTGCTGGCCGTACTGGGCCAGCCAGCCCGCTAGGCTGGGCTACCCAATTGGCCCGTTTTTTTGACCCGTCCTGTCTTCTGTCCGTGTCATGCTAGTCCGACCTGCCATGTGGTAGGTCTGTGTTGTGTTTGGATTGTACTGGGCCAGATAGGCCTTGGATTAGCACGAAAAAGCTTGGCTCGGTTTTCATCTCTAGCACTCACAGCTTGTAAAACACAGTGAAAAGAAAAGGGAAGGAAAAAAAGAAAGAAAAGAATTAATTCATTACGCAAAAGACGTCAGGTAGCATGCATTGCACTGCAAGAACATTAGTTGTCTTCTGTAGTAGTCTTTCCTTATTTCTCAATGACTAAAGCTAACTTTTTGAAATCACGTAGGTCATTCGTCACGTACGTTGTAGAGGTACAGAAATCCAAGGGAGGGATTGACACTTTACGACACGATCTAGATTTTCTGGTATTTGCTAGTATATATTAATCCTATATAGCACTTCATAGTAATGCCTTTCGAACTGACAAATTCTATTTTTGCGATGCCACCAGCAGCCATCGGGCAACACCTGTGGATTCTATATTTGCCACAACATGCAACTACTCATCGATTCCGAGAAGAACTATGATATTTAGGTTTGTCAATCTTGTGATAATTATTTTATACTTATCAATTTATATATGTATGCACGACATTGATCTTCCTACTGATATGTTGTGTCTATCCCTACAACTCTGTTGAAACAGACTGACCTCAAACATATTCGAGGACAGTGTACGTACTTCTTGATGTCTAGAGTCATAAAAGAAGATGGAGAGTTCCACAATGTAGAATGAATTTCACTCAGATAAGATTGAGTTTAATTATTCATGTGTGTATTTGTTCAAACCTGAATAATTCATTTCAATTAATTGATTTGTGATATGGATGTTCTTGTTTCTGAAATGAATGAATGCGAATTAAATGTATATATTGTGTTGCTCTGTTTGTTTCAAAGGGCATTGCTAGCATTTCCTGAGACTTGCCAACAAACAAAAATAGGTTTAGAAGTAGAAAAGAATATCATATATGGTTATTAACTTATAACCGTTTGTGATAATTGACAATCATAGACTTTTTTTAGTACAAACCGTCTGTGACATGTGATATATCACGGACGATTTTAACTACAAACCATCTGTGATAGTTTAATATCACAGACTAATATCACAGGTGGTTTGTAGTTGAAACTGTCTGTAATATATTACATATCACAGATGGTTTGTACTGAAAACTGTTTGTGATTGTCAACTATCACAGACGGTTTTTAGTAGAAATCGTCTATGATAGTCTGTGTCACAGACGGTTCGAAAGTTGTCTGTGATGACCTCATGTTATTAATGACTCATAAACTCAGACAGCTCACGAAACCATATGTGATGACGTTTTTGAATCATCTATGATAACCTTTTCTGCAGTAGTAGGTGTACTACGCTGTCCTGTACACGTACTCCGTGGGGCCTGATGGTGCTGGTACTGGGCATTAAGGTGGTGCTCTTAGTTTTTAGCTTAAATTTCTAGCTATGACTTTTGCCTTTTTGATAGAAACTGTACTATAATAATGATTGGTTTTTTGGAAAAATAATAAAAAGTGAAAAAAAAAGAAAAATTGAAAAATCATTCCATCGTCACAGGCGATGCAAAAGAATAAGGAGAAAAAAGACAAAAAAAAATCCCAAAAAATGTTAAAATAAGTTGAAATTAAAAATAATACATTTCAAGTAGCTTCTAACTTATAAGTTCAAAGCAAAAAAAAACTAAAATCTAAAGCCGTGTGGAGCAAGATGTAATTTGTACCTACACAGCGACACTGCACGTGAGGAGAATTTTTTCATATATTTCATCTTTTCAATGCATATTTGCAGAAATAGCTGTATGCGAGCGGTATTGACAAAAATTGCGCTTCTGCCGTCTAGTCACCGAGCGGCAGTGCACGACAGTCGACATGTGGCACCTGTCGTCTGGCCTGCAGATGGTAAGCGCCTGTCGTCCGGCTAGTAGATGGTAGGTGGCCTGCCGTCTGCCCACAAAATGACAGGTGATAAAACCAGCTTAATTACCTGCATAAATTTGTAATTTTATGTTATATTTGTTTAAATTTTTAAATATAACACATGAGCTCAACAAATTACAAAATTTTTGGTGAAGCTTCCAAGGCATCTTGGCATGTTGTGTAATTTTTATGGTCATTTATTACCTCCAAAATTCTAGGAGCGACGCATAATTAACCAAGCGATTAAGTAGTTATATGCCGCTCCAAGAATTTTTAGAGCTAGTAAATGGTCTTGAAAATTACAAAATTTTTGTTGTTGTTGTCTGATATAGTGTGCTACATTGTGTAATTTTTACGTAATTTTTTGCACCACTTTGCTATCTCTAAAAATCATTTGAACAACATGTAATTAAATAGAGAATTAAGAACTAATGGCCAAGGGCTAATGGTTAGTGTTTAATCATTTGTTTAATTATGTGTCACTCTAAGAATTTTTGGAAGTAGCAAATACAGCAAAAAAATATGAAAAAAATTATACAACATAGCATGTTGCCTCGGGAAGCTCCCCCAAAAAATTTGTAATTTTTTAGACCATTTGTTACCTCTAAAAATTCTTAAAAGACATGTAACGAGACTGGTCATTAGTGCTAATCACTTTCGCCCTGTTAACGGACAACAGGTGACCTGCCGCACAGTGACCGATGGCAAGTGACCTATCGCCCGGTAATGGTGAATGCGGCTCATTTGCTATATGTAACAACTAATTATCAAAATCGTTTAAATTTTTAAGCCACATTCATAGTAGATAAAATTACCAAAAATATTACACAGTCAAGTACGTTATGTCGAGAGACTGTATATAAAATTTCATAATTTTTAAGTCCATTTGCTATATTAAAAAATTCAAACAAATAATATGAAAAAAATAGAGCAGATGATTACACCGACTAATCCTGTTGTCTGACCATGGGACGGCAGGCCACCAAAGTGGGCGAGGTGGCGGAGCGACAGGCCTACCATCTGACGACAGGGCGATAGGTTGCCTACAATCTGCTGGCAAGACGGCAGGTTGGGCAGCAGGTCCACACGTCAGTTTGACAAACTGACGTTGCCATCCGACCACCAAACGATAAAATCACTATTTTATCAATATAATCTACGTACTACTACTTTTATAAATACAGAAACAACCAGTGTTATATATATCAAAAAACTCACGCGCGGACGGGCGGCCGTACGTGGTGCTGTCTTCACGTACTTGCGACCGACCGCGCGAGCCGGCGGCAACCGCGGGCGGGAGGGGCCCGTTCGGACGGCCGGGCAGCGCAGCTTTCACCAGGTGCCGGCCCAGCCACTCAGCAACCGACACACCACGCGCTGTACACACACTTCCGAATTTATGCTGTGTAGTACACTGGCTCTGAGAGAGTTGTGACACTGGTCCGTAATAAGTTATTGTAGCTGTTAACTCCCTTTAACATGAAGAAGAATTATATATGTACTATAGCCAATCTTAACCATCGGCTCATGCTTGATTAATCGGAGCAAAACAGAAATTACCACATGGGATGGTTTCTATAATATTTTGTGTATATACCTGCATAGAGCTTACTTAAAATTTGAAGCCTATTTACAGAACTACGGGGAAAAAAGGAGGGAGCTCATATTTCTACCAGCTTCAAAATATTTAGTATGTACAAAAGTAACTGATACAAGTATACAAAATATTATCCCAGCCTCTGCAAGCATCTGTTAGCACTAGCCTACCCAAAAAAAAAAGATTTCAGCTCAACAAACCAGAAGTACGTATTTTGTAATAGTAACAAACCTTAAAAAAAACTTTTGTGTGGACCTGTCCAAACTATCTCTCTGCTGTATAAAAGAATCAATTCATTCAGAGTTTGGAAGAATCAATAGAATCGTTGTTCGTTGACGACTCACTTTCTAAGTATGACCTATGTCATCCTGATCTGGAAGCTGACGTGTCGGGACGCCAAAAACTCTTTGTAGCGACAAGAAATTGCTGTTTCACAATGGCAGTTTCATAGTGCAGGGACTTAAGAACTGGGCGCATCTTTTTTATCATTTCCATGGTGTCTTTCAACACAAACCATCTGCCAGGTCTCAATATCCTGTCGATTTCAGCTGCTACTTCAATGATGTCGCACCTAAAGGAAAGACAAAGATCACGCTAGATTCTGACAAAGGGAGCACAGCTGCACAAGTAGTAAACTTCTTTCAAGGAGTGACTGTTTACCTATTTGTAAGACTTCCAAGGAGATGATTCATTTGAAGAAGATCATAGGTCCTTGGGTATGTGTTGAAAGATTCACACCAATCATGATATACCCCAATCAAGCCTCTGCTGAAAATAACTGGCAAGGTATCTAGCTGGCCAGTAGGTACAACATTCATAACCCATAAGGGTTGATCAATAAGTGCTGCCGCAAATCTGGTTGAACAAAACAAGCCTGATTAACATCCAAATCTTGAAATGGAGTATTTGATTAGTTCGACAACAACTGTACACTATGCAGATCAATATCTGATTAAAAAAATTAATATATTTAGTATCAATAAGGAGGTTTCTGAATTCTGATTTGCCTGATCCCCATAAGAAAAGGGATATATGACTTAGTCCAAATCAGTAAGTGCTTTTTTTTGGGCAAGGAAAATCAGTAAGCACTAGCATCCCATAAAAAGCAACCTTTACTCCATTGCCGAATGAATGGATGAGTCCGTTCAAGCTATTGTACTACACAAAAACTACACATTCAGAATGAATGGCAAAAAACTCAGGTCCAACCAGCATCTATTTAATCTCTAATTCTTCATGTACAAAAAAACATCCTTGAAGTAGAGCGCTAAAACTATTGAGGATTGATATTGCAAAGTCATACTGAATGAATTTCACAAAATAATCAGCAGAAAGTTGTCTTCTCTTACCCTCCAGAACCAGCATTCATGTCCATTACATTACGGATACTTGACCAATTAACTGGAAAGTCATTAAAATATACTTCTGAAATGACTTGTTTCCAATACTTTGTATCAGCATCAAACTTCTCTTTAGTAGTAGCAGAATCATCAGGTACACTTGAGTATCTGACATTAAGTCTTTCAGGCCACGGAACGGGCCAGTTGTTTCTTTCATCTGAACTGGAAACAGCAGTTGACAAAAGGCAACTATCAAGAGCAGCATACCTGCAAAAGCAAAGATAAGACCAATGGTATACATGGCACCAAATAGAAACTACAGTATAAATCATTTATGATGTCCACAACATCTGTAACCAGGACAAGTTGCAGATGGTAACTATCAGTGTCATGTCACTGTTGTCCACCAGTGAGCCAGTAAGTTATAATCAGAAATAGGCCACTAGTAATGGCTACTGGCTACAGAGAACATATCTAATGCATCCTAAGTTTGGGTGCAACCCCATGCATTCTCTTCAAAACACAAAGCAAATGGTCATGAAAATTCCGAAAAAAATTTGACAACATTGACACAAAATCAATCTATCATATCACACAATTTCAAATCTAAATTTGATATACATATGGAGAAACAAAAAAGGCATATCCTGCTGAAAATGAAATCCAAAGATAAAAGAAAAGGAAAAAGGTACTATTCGCTGAAATTTGTCTCTTTTTTTTTGTTTCTGCTAATATGCATCACATTTTTAGTTGAATTTTTTCAAGATGCTTGATTGCATCATGATTTATCTAACCAAAATTTCTTGGAATTTTTTTATAACCATTTGCTTTGTGTTTTGAAGAGGATGCTCGGGAATCCACCAGATATGTTCTCACTAGCTACAAGACCAGCTGCAGTCTGAACTGTTTGTGAAGCAACCACCAAAAAAAGGAATGAAGGATGAGCAATAACGTACCAAGGAAAACGCGATCCATCTTTAATGGAGCACAGAGCGGGTTTATTGGTCTTCCTCTCAAGGTAGCAAGAATTCGAGGTTGGTTTTTGGTATATAACAACACCAATTCCATTAATATCTTGAGATTTTACCACTGTTCTCCAGCAGATTGATTTGGTCAGAGTAACCATTGCTGTCACATGTTGTATTCCAATTAGAACGAATACACACAAGTCAGAATATTAACTTGCAAAGTAAACAATGTTGTGGGAAGAAGCAAAACTACACAAGGCAATGCTGTAGACATCTTTCGAAGCTTAAGTGAAAAATATTGTCCTTCTTTGCTTAGAACTTAGAAGTGACAAGTTGTGTACTATAGCATTTACACGTTCTACTACCCAAGCATATTTTCATTTAGGAGGAGACTGGGTATAATTTTCTATAGAATTGACCTAAACTAAAAGCAGCTACTACAGTAATATAATCTCCAACTTTCTTTCGGTCAGTCTTAGTTTTTTTTTAAATTTCAGTCAGCAATCCTTATAAATATTGGTAAAAGCCGAGAAGTTATGACAGACAATAAAAATATGACATGCACACGAACCATTCCAGTCATCTTGGTCTCTTTTTTCTTGACGATAGACAGGGGTTGCAGACCAAATGTAAAAACCTCCAGGCCTTAGCACCCTGTTAAGCTCCAATAATGGTTTTCCACCTGCACATCCCCAGTAGCAAATAAAAATCAAACAAGAATTTGCAAGAAAATAAAGAATACACTTTTCTAAAAAAGAAAATAGATATTACAGTAGCTTCTTATAAATGCTGTGAAGAAATAGAATACTTGCCATTCGCATACCAATGGACCCTGCACCTTGCACAGTGGACGACGTCAAATGCGTTGTCAGGGAAAGGAAGCTTTTGTGTTCCAATCACTGCTAAAAATGCTGGAATTCCACGCTCTAATGCAAATTGTATCTGAGCTTCATGCTCATCTTTTGGGGCAAATGACATAGTAATGACATTCCTGTCAAGTAGGTATCCACCAAAGCTGGCAACACCACATCCAACATCCAGGACAGTTCTTGTGTGTGTTCCCCATTGAATGCCCGGCATTATCTATAAACAAAATTTGTCACAGGTAAATTATGATATGACCGCAGGAGACAAACAACACGATACGACAAAGAAACTGATGACAGCATTCCTGGGAAATGTTTAAATGACTAAACCCCAACAAAGAGTAACTATTTTAGCAATGCGAGCACACTGCACACCCTTTGTGTTCACCCCACAAGTCTCAAAATTACAAAATGAAAATACTGAACATTAGCATTGAATTGACTAAACGGAAAAACATATAAGAAACATAGTGATTCACAAGTACACACAACTCACTTGGCCATCAAACTACTTAAGGAGCCTTCCTGCAAAGTTAACCTGTTCAAACATAGATAAAGGTGATACAGTAATATCTACCTGTTCAATAAATTTAATGTATCTCGTAACACCAGCTTTGAATTGAGTTCCACCTCCAGGGAAAACAAGATAATCACCAGACTTTGTAACCCAGTTCTGGTCCTTCTTATACTCCACCAGTTTTGGGTGAGGAACATTGTTGTACCAAATCTGAAATTTTGAAAAGGAAATCAACTATCATCAGTAGTCATCTAATGAAATCGTTAACCACAGAAGGCATTCATTTAATCAACGTGAATATACAAGATTCACTAGCTGCTTTGAAAGTTGAAACCTCATAAAAATACTGGTCGAAGAGTCGAGTCCGTGTACAAAAGAGATATTTGGGCATGTGAAGGTTCCTAATGCTATTAGGCATCAAGATTATTATATAGCTCCTATATAACTATTCTCAGTCACTACAGTAGCTTCCTAAAGCAGAGGATGTTCTTAGTTTGCGGTGCTCTTTGATTATATTATAATCTCAGAATATTAAATTGGAAATTGGCCCCATGGCACAACCAAACAACCATCCTCATGAGCACCCAATCACATAAACAAAAACGGCATGGAAAATTATAAACGAAGAAAGCAGATAGCGTCAACAACCAGATTCACTTCTCTCCATTACCGACGAAGGCAAGCGCGCAAGGTCCTCACCATGTCACGGCTGCGCGGCCACGGCACGGGCGGCCGGTACCCCGCGGGCATCGGCACCAGGCACCTGGACCGCGGCGCCACGGGGCAGTGGCGCTCCCGGTGCTCCATGTGCCGCCTCGAGCGCAGCGCCTTGATCGCCCTGACGTTGTCGAGGCACGGGATGTAGTCCGCCGCCGAGACCCCTCTCCCCACCCTGCACGTCTCCCACCTCACCTCCGCCACCGCCGCCTCGTCCTCACCGCCATCCCCTCCCGCCGCGTCGCTGTTGTTGTCTGGCCGTGGCGAGTCGCTGTTCCCACTGTTTTCTACACCCGTGGTGGCGTTTGGCCGCGATGCGTCCGTGTCCTCATCAGCTTTTGCGGCTGCGGTGGTGGCGTCCGGTTGCGATGCGTCGGTGCTCACTTCGGCTTTTGCGGCGGGGGCGTTTGGTTGCGAGTGAGGCGGGTTTCCGGGGGTGGGGCTTTGCTGTTGGGAAGGAGGGGAAAGGGTGGGGGCAGCGAGGCGGGAGGGGGGCAAGGGGAGGGACTGTGGGGAGGGATCGAGGAAGAGGAAGGCGAGGACGAGGAGGGCGGAGAGGAGGAGGAAGAGCGAGAGCGAGAGTATGAAGGGGCGCCGCTTGCGGTCGGAGGGGACCGCCATTGCTGCTGCTGATGCGTGGCTCGGTTGGGGGAAGTGGAAACGGAGGGGAAGATGGTGGACTGGTGGTGGTGGGGTTGGGTTGGGTGGGAAGTGGAGCGTCGCGGGCACGGCTGCGTTGGCCGCGGTGGACGATGGCGGGCGGGGGAAGTGATGGAAGGTGCAGGTCGCTTTCAATGGTGGGAAGGAGCTTTTGGTCTGATTTTTTTATTTTCGGTTCTGTTGGCAGCGGCGCGATCTCGAAGGGTCCGTGCGTACCGTGAGTCGTGAAGGCCACAGTTGATAGGATACGCTGTTATTCAGTTCTGATTCTCGGTTATGGCACTGAGAAAAGTTTTCATAATACTTACACCCTCATCTAGGATATAGATCGTGTGTCAAGGCCAATCACAAAAAATGGCGACCACACCCCTATAACTTTTTGGCCGATGTAGTGCTATTGCGATATATAATTACAGAAGTAACGTCACCCACAAAAATTTATATATTTGGTACCAAAGTTCGTATAGCTACCAAGCGAAGACGTCTCCCTAGCTGCATGGCCGTCATGCGGTGGAGTCAAAACCGCACTGCCACCGTACAGTGGTCACTGTTCATTGTAATTAGCCATGTTAATTTATATTAATTTATTCCTAATTAACAAATTCACTTAGGAGTACTACTTATAGAAATTTTTAAATATAGCAAATGAGCTTAAAAACTTATAAAAGTTTTTGTAGAGACTCCCGGCACAGTGTATTTGATTATATTTTCATAATTTTATCAGTTCCTAATTTTTACTCAAAAATTCATATAATTATACTATTGGTAGGCATTTTCAATATAAAAAATGAGCTCTAAAAATTCTATTTTTTTAAGGATCATTACATAGTGGACTTGATTGTGTTTTTTTCTAGAATTTTATATTTTATAAAATTGTCTCGAAAATTAAGGGTTTAGGTCTCAAAACTTAGGCTCACTCGTCTGAGCCACTACTCTCTTCTCACTGCGGCTGCATCCGCGTGCCTTGGAAGTTTTGCGTCGAGCATGTCCCATATGATTAGGGCTGGCAAAAAAGCTCGGGCTCGTGAGCCAGCTCGGGCTCGGCTCGGGCTCGTGGAGGCTTGGCTCGGCTCGTGGATGAAACGAGCCGAGCCAGCAAAAAAGCTCGGGGTCTAAACGAGCCAAGCCCGAGCCAGCTCGCGAGCGGCTCGGTTGGCTCGGCCCAATAGGCCCAACTAAAAGGTAAAACCCCTAATTTCCCACTTCCCAGCCCCAGGCTCCCTCAGTCCCTCGGTCCCTCCGCAACGCAGGCTCTCCTCTCCCAATAGCCGCCGCTCCCGACTCCATCGCCTGCGAGCGCTTGCTCCTGGTGTCCGCCGCTGCGGCCGCCAGCGCCGTCGCCGCGTCCAGCCTCCGCCTCCGCCGCACCAAAAACCACAAACCAGCAGCCGCGGTGACCACCAGCACCAGACCGACACAGCCAAACACGACGCCGTAGATCCAGCCGGAGCGGCCGCCCAGGCCAGAGCCCGCCTTGAGAAGGTAGAGGCAGAAGGCGGTGGCCGGGTCGTTGGGACCTCGAGGGCTGGCCGCCGCGCCGGCGTAGATGAAGTGGTACTGGACGCAGCCGGTGACGATGGCGTCGAAGTCCCCGAGCGTGGAGACGTTGGTGCAGCCGGAGGAGGCGAAGAGCGCATCGAGGCTGGAGAGGCTGCATCCGGAGGCCAGGAGCGGGAAGGGGAGCGTGGCGCGGAGGGGCTGGAGGTAGGAGGCGTTAGCGGGGTGCGGGGAGGAGGAAGGAGGCAGTGGCGGCGAGGTGGAGGGGGAGGAGGAGACGGACGGACTGCAGCACGAAGTCGCCGCGGGAGGCATCGTCGGAGGGGGGGGCGCGAGGAAGGGCTGCAGCGCGGTGAAGTTGAGCGGGCATTGCGGCAACGAGGTGGCGGTGGTGGGTTGAGAGTGGAGCGACGCGGGGAAGAGGAGGAAGAGGAGGAGGTGGAGAACTGGAGATGGCCGGGAGTAGGACATGGCAGGGGCTGGGGAGGGTGGATGCTTTGTTGGCTCGCGAGCCCTCGCGAGCTGGCTCGAGCCGCACCACGAGCCGAACCGAGCCCACAAAAAATCTTGATATCTTAACCAAGCCGAGCCGAACCGAGCCTCTATTCCACCAAGCTTTCACGAGCCGAGCCGAGCCAGGCTTGGCTCGTTGCCACCCCTACATATGATACATCAGCCGGTTCAAGAGCACGTGTCGAATCGGAGGGGGTATGTAGATCGTTAAGTATGTTGTGTGGGCGAAGGTGCACCCGTCATCTGAGTCTGGTAAAGGTCTATAGCGTCCTGCTAAGGTATGCCGAACTGGGGCCACCTCCAATGAATTCATGAATCACAAATTGTATAAATCCACTCCCCAATTGTCCACCCTCAAGGTAAAATGCCTGCAACTCCGGTCATGTGAAGGAGTTCTGGCCTTAAATGCACAGTGCGCCAGTGAAACCGGAGGAGCTCTACCCTGCATACGCTGCAAACCCTGGGTGGCATGATCCAAACCTTGGCACGGTGTACTGCTCTCTAGCAGGAGCTAGGAGGCCCATATCCTCATCAGTGGATGTAAACTGGCTGTCACCCCCACGGTCACCTGAAGGCTGCAAGATGGAATAATGCTAGTCAAAATAAATATTCTAGACGTAAACTAAGAATCTTGTACCTTCCAGATGTGCAATGCAATGCAGATGACAGTAGAAATGATAAATCCCGATGGGCCTACGGCGGAAGAACGACATGACATTAGCAGAACATAAGGTATAACCAAAAAGCATAACGTAGATTAGCAGAACATAAGGCATAACCAAAAAGCATAACATAGATTTGTACATAACTTCCCTCCCCACCAATCTAGCCCGCGGATGACCAGATAGTGTGACCTAATTTTTGAGACCCAACCCTTAATTTTCAAGACAATTTTACAAAATATAAAATTTTAAAAAAAATTACATAGTCAAGTCCACTGTGTAAGAATTCTTAAAAAAACCATAATTTTTAGTTTATTTTCTATATTAAAAAATTCCTACAAACAATATAATTATATGAGTTTTCAAGTAAATTTCAAAACAGATAAAATTATAGAAAAAAACATAATCAAATGCACTGTGCACGGGAGGCTCCACAAAAACGTTCACAAGTTTTTGAGCTCATTTGCTATATTTAAAAATCCCTATAAACATCTAAATGAATTCGCTAATTAGGAATAGATTAACACAGCTAATTATGATACAGTGACCACCGCATGGTCGTCGCGCGGGAGAGACAGCCACCGCCGTGCAAAAGTGCCGTAGCACCGCACGATAGCCATGCGGCGGAGGTGTGTGTCAACCAGAAGGTGTCTCCAAGCGATGGCTATGCGGACTTCAATGCCAAATCTGCAAATTCTTCGTGACGGGTGCTACTTATGTAATTATATAGCACTAAATCGGCCAAAAAGTCTCACAGCCACACCACATGGTCACCAGAAATCAAGCGGTAGTCCTAGTAAAGAACCTCTCAGAAGTCACATGTTACAAGATAGAGCAATTGAAATTGCTAAATCATGGAGGGCGATATATCGCCGTTGATCTTCAGTGACAGGAGCTACTAAACAATAAAGAACTGTACATGTTCCCGTGGAGCAAAATTTTCTAGAACAGTAACAGAATATTGGAAGGAACTCTTTATCTGATCAGTGACTGCGCACGCTGCTGACGCTGATTTTCCTTCAACTTCTCCTTGGGTGAAAGCTTGTCACCGATCAGTGTGACCTTCCAACAATCTGCTTGGAGGATGAAAACCGACCCAGCTTTTGGTACAACTGCGGATTTCAAAGTAAGCTACTTAGACAGCGATCCAATGGAGTATGAAGTTATTGATAGAAATCCCATATATTCATGCAAGAGCCAGACTCCGAAGCTACCAGATGGACTGATTGAAAATGAAATTTGAGGTATTCTAAGGAGCTGAACAATCCTGGCTGCTTTAACTTATCGTGAAAATTTCTAGTGTGTAGCCCTCAGGACAATACACATACTGTTCCATCACAGAGCAGAGAACACCATCTATTGTAAATTATATGTTGTTTCATGCTGTTTCTTTGACAACTAAATGAGCATTTTATGGAGGAACAGCTACAGAAGAATGATCTAGCAGTGTTTACAGGAAACGGAAATATTGAATTGGCAGTAGAAAACAAAAGCTGATCTAAGATTGTGACAGCCACTTTCTTAAGCAGAATAAAATTCACCTTACACAAGCATGTTCGCAATGTTTCATCAGGAAGTGGGATAGTAAGTACCTCGGAAGCCATTGTCCTCTGATATAATTCCAAAGGTCTCTGTAGTCTCCCGAATCATGATGCCACTTACACCTTGATATGAGGCTGCTTTGCATTCTGCCACTGTGAATGACACAAAACCATATAAAACATGACGAAGTTCTTAGAAACAGTAGAACAATATAATATGTAACTACATCAAGTATATGAATTACCTATTAGAAAGGCCCCATGAAGATCTGCTGAAAGGAGGTTTTCAGACAATTGTTTTTTCCTATGGAGAAGACAGGGCACATAAATAACTCATACATGGTATAGAAAAGGTATAATAACAGGGTTAGACCCCAAGTATTGGAAAAGGTTAAATTGATCCCTTACCTCTAATTTTGCTTATTTTGGCCCTCGAGCTTATTATTGCGTTTCTTGATTTTAATTGTTCAACTCATCAAATTTGTTTATCTTTCAGATTTAGCGTATTTGTTAATCTCTCACAACTGTGTTTAGTATGTTCTAAAAAAAGGGAAAGAACTGTGTTTAGTATACTAAAATGACAGCTGATTTGAGCAAATATTTGAGACAAGTACCAAATGATTTAGTCCCTACAGCCAAAGTTTCTGTACAAAGAGGAGTATGGGTGGGCTTAATTTTGCTAACAGCATAAAGTTCATATGAGTAGATCCCAACTATTTGACACAAAACAAATTGTACAATCAGAATCCATATAATCAAAGTTGTACAATTCAACCTATCAACTATAGGATTCTATTAAAGAAACCACCAATTACCAAAGGTCTAAAACCATTGAAGTTAAAAAGTGAAGACTAAGAGACCAATAGCAGTAGAACATTCAGAGACTTAAGTGTCTTTCATTTGCTTAGTTCAGGGTATAATCGCACAGCTTTTTATTTTTGCTGCAAGAATATGAAGATGGAAAAGAGCTCTGAAAGAACAGCCAAAAAAAAGTGTGGAATCCATACAGGGTGCTTTTATTAAGTTCTCTGATATACTCTTTCCACATTTCATGCATTGGCTTATAGAGGTCAAACCTGCAAGAACAAGAATCACATGTAAAAACTATGTAAACTCCAAAGGTTTTTTTTTATGTGGAGATTACACAAGACTTACTTGAGGAATGTGTCATGTAAATCAAATGAGCCGCATTTCTTATGTTGCTTCAGTGACATGTGTCTTTTTGATCGTTTTGAGTGAATCAACAAAGATCTTGCTTGTGCATCAACTAATCTAGGACCCCTCTGTACATAGTTATCCAAAAGAATCCCTTTTTCCAGCTTTAACTTTTTGGCTCCCTTGTTAATTTTCCCAGCTTCTCCACCTTTCTGAATTATGTCATAAACAACATTGTGAATCACATCCATGCTGTCCAAATCCTACACCAAAGTTCACCACAGCAAACATTAGAGGGTACTTCATTGCACTAAAGTTAAAAATATCATGGGAATATTTACCGATATGTCATCTTGGAACAAATTGTCATGAAGAGCAAATGAAAGTTCAGAGTATACAGGGTTGATTTCTCCACCTACAAAGTTAAAAGGTATTTGTTACACAGCCAGACGCCCACGCGCACATACGCCGCGGCGCCCGGGGGGGGGGGGGGGTACCTGAGTAAGTGGAAGGTTTTTGTTGACGACTGGAACCGGACATTGCTAGACCTGAAAAGCACCATCAGTATGAGAAAAACTGGTGAGATTAAAAAAATGCATCCAAAGAAAGCTGGACAAAATTAAACCTTTATTGGAAGGGAGCCGAGCAGAAGTTTGGCAAGGAGAGGATTCAGGAGCTTTGCCTTTCCTTGGTGCATCAAACTTGGTCTTGGGGGTACTATCTTTGTTCCTCTTCTGACACTTAAGCTGTTCATCTTGCAGTTTCTTAGCTTTGGCAGCAGCATACCGTTGCTGAAGGGCTTCTAAGGTTCGTTTCTTCTGATCAGAGAGAGTCGACATTGAGCCTTCTAGTCAGATCTGAGATTGAAACAAGCTAGTCACATTGAGTGAGTGGCAACTGCATTTTTTTTCTCTATATATGTCCCAGAGTCTGAAAGCGTAAGTTCAAAAAAAGAAGGAAAATAAAATTTGCAAGCAAAAGATTGATCAACAAAGAAACAACCATCCATGTGACAAGTTTGACAATTTTGCAATCCAATACGGAAATCAAATAACCAGTAGCGGTAACTCTAGATGATATTAGCATTGTATTATTGAGAAAGAAACTCCTGCCATGCTGGCTCTTACTCGCATTTCCTTCCTACTAGAAGGGCAACATGAAATCGCAACAATTTTGAATTAGATGAAGCAATAAGCAGATCTCAACCAAATGCTGGCCCAATCTGGGATTCCAGGTACAAAACATAACTAGTTTGTACAAGAAAGAATGTAACAAGCAATTAAGTATCCCAACTATATAGGCACAGTAGAACTGCAAGATCAAGATTTAAGAACCACCATGGTCTTTCTTGCAGCACCTACCTTAAAATTAAGTTAAGTAGATTAAGTTATTGGTCCAGAACAAATGAAGGGGAGGAAATATGTGAAGCAAATTGAGTTGTTTACACTGAACTTTCAACTTGAAAATTCCTAGAATTTCAACTCGAATTCTAAACTTTCAACTCGAAATCCCAAATTTAAGCTTGAGATTGGAACAACTTTCACCTAGGGACCGTGGAGGAAGAAGTTGGCAGTCGTCTGCGCCGCCCGCTGGTGGCGGAGACGACGCCGGTGAGGCAGCCGACGTGGCGATGGGGGAGTGGGGGCGGGTTAAGGTTTGGGGTTGAAGAGAAAGTTCGTGCAACGAAGGACACAGCAGAGTAGGCAGCACCGATGATGAGCTTCAGCGGCAGCAGACAGGGCAAACAAAGGCAGCCAGGGGTGGGCAGGCACGGGCGTGGGGCACGTCCGCTCATGTGCGTCGTGCTCCGCTCGACACGATGAGTCGAGAAGTTCAAGAGGAATTGAGGAAGCAGCAGCGGACAACGCGTGGAGATGGATTCCCAGCTCGATCCGACGGTTGTGCATCCATAAATTAGCAATTACCGTTGAGCAATACATTGTACCACACTCACCAAGTCACCATACAGCCTAGGGGTGCAAACGGAGCGGATACGGACGAATATTGCTCATCTCGTATCCTTTTCCATATTTTTTTGTCAGAAACGGAGTCGGATACGGATAGTACCGGATACAAATACGAATGCGGATATTCTCGGTTACGAATACAGAACGAATACATGCCGCTTTGAATACGGTTAGTCTCGGTCACAGATGTTTAGTCGGATAATGCGCGAAAGCAAATTTCACATGATGACAGAGACAAATTAAGCAACTAGGATATTGGCATGAGAAGTAAAATGTTGAAATTTAGGACAAGACAATGACTATCAACCTATACAATGAAGGCTACATTCCTTTTATTTTCATGTTTGATGTTTTAAAAACACTATAAATAAGCAATTATTTTCTCGATAATAATTTGTGAAATTGCCATTGTGTTAGCCGGTGGAGCAACCAAATGTGGATAAGGACCCTAAGGCTTAGCTAAAGAACAACATCTTGACATGTAAACAGAATGAAATTACAGGAGATAAGACTTGAAAATAGAGCCAAATTGTAGTGCTAAACATGTCCAGGGTCTTTACCCTACTTATCAGATGCAGGACAGGCGGAAGATGAAGCATGTATCAAAGGAGCAGAAGCAGCACTGAGCAGAGGTAGGGGGCATATTGTAATTAAAACGGGCCCTCTGATCCTGAAACAAGCTATAGAAAGTGATGCCTTTGTGCTTTCGACGAATGGTGTTCTGTATTGTGATCTTAAAAGATTTCTTCTTCTGAACTTTCTTAGTTATAGCATTGTATCAGTCTTGGTGGCCAGCGATTCAGCAGATGTCACTACTGCTGTATGAAGGTGTGAGGAATGTGCATTAAATGTTGCAAAATAAACAGAATTACTATCATATCTTCAGAAATAACAAGCACAAAAGTTGGTTTATCAAAGGACTATGACACTAAATTGCCTTCTAGAACAATAGCAACATATTTAGTGTCTTGCCTTATCTAGTATTGAACAGCGAGACCAGATAATGAGAAATTTTATCTCACAACATAGCTTTAGGCAACGTTAGGGCGCAGTTCTGAGTTTTCAGCCTTTCGCCATGTGAAATGTGTAAAACCACCAGTGGCACAAACCCAATAATATTACATGTTGTTTTTGTCAGTAAGGGTAAACAATTAAGACATGCAATTTAAAACTTTGCCAAGCCAGAGTGACTCAAGTCGTTCAAATTGTCAAAGCAATGACATGAATGGCAACAACATTGTATCTTCAAGCATGATGTGGGAACTGAAACGAATCATCAAGCTGGTGATGTTAATGACAATAAGGTTGCATCTTCAGCACAAGAACACGGAAACCAAAATGACAAATTGATAATAAGCATATAGCAACAACGGCTTAGTCTCAAGTTTAATCTATAAGGGGTGCATTAGGAGGATCAAGCTGTGAATCATAATCCTAAAGCCTAATGGCATCCAGGCAAGAACAAATATCAATGCACAGAAATGCTAGATTCAACCATGACACAGTATGACAGTAACAACGACTGAAGCTTATTAAGATTCAAGTGGTCGCTATTTGGGCATTTTTCATTTACAATACAATGACCCAGATCACAAAAACACTTTGGTAACAGATTCAAGTCGTATGCTTATCGCTGACCTGGGCGGCGGGACTCCTCGTTGCGGAGACGGGAGGCGCGGAGGGCGGCGAGGAGGAGCAGGTCGCGCTCCTCCGGCTGTGGGAGCGGCCCCCGCGGCGAGTGCCTCCGCTTCGTGCGGCTGCTCCACAAGGAGGCGGCGGCGAGTGATGGGGGTGGGAGACGTGGAGGTCACGGGAGCGGTGGCGCCGTGCCGTGGGGGAGGAGAATCGAGCGGCGGCGGCGTCGTGGTGAGCTCAGCGCCTCAGCCAACTGGATAGGATAGCGAGTAGTGATGCTAGGGTTGCCGCAATAGTGGGCCTTTGCATGAATTATGAGCATTGCTTTGGGCCTTTGCGGTTTGCTTTGGTCTTGCTAAAACAGTGCTCATTTGTTCAGCTTTACCAGTCCACAATCAAAACAGTACTATCAAAGCCATCTCGCTGTCTGGCTCTGGGCTCTGGCATAGTAAAAGTTGCTGCGCTCTCTTTGTCCCAACCAGTGAAAACGCAACTGTTGTTTCCTTTTTGTAAGTTTGGTCAAGTGTGGTGGAATTTGAACAGAAACTCTGCTAAATTTTCAAGTTGACCGGTAAGCCATGACAATCGATACGTGTGCATCTGCCCTTCATTTTGCTACATTGTCTAGGACCTTGTATACTTCAGGGTGTCGACACTCTTTAACAACATGACAACATTTTCTATCAGTGCCACGACCCCAAGACTTCATCATAGGGTTGTTATAGTTAGTTTGGTGGTATAATTAGGTTGAAGACTTGTGCACTTTAAGCACGGCTAAAATAACTACTGCACGTTGTTGCAAACCAAAAGGACTGTAGTACCAGTCTAGCTTGGATTGTCAAACAGAACAGTACCAACTCAGACTATCTGAGCCGCCCCATTAGCATAAAATGGAAGCTCTTTTACCTCCTAATGTTTCTTAACCGTCCAATCATTTTGATCCAATGGACTAGAATGGTTAGGGTTTTTTATACTACCTTACCAAATATTTGAAGTGCAATTTCTTAAAGAATAAAATAGTAACTCTTCAAAGGATCAAAACCAGCACAAGCCATTTCTCCCTATGAGGAGCCGCCGTGGCCATTTGCCCAAGCAGGTTCAATTTCCAGGTTCCGGCCGGCCTGTGACCCTAATAGCCGCCATGACCGTCTAATCACATTGAAATTAAGCCCAACTCCAAAGTAACCCTAGATTGAACAATAACCGCTGCCGTATGCATACATGAATCAGTTTGATAGTTAGGTGCCCGCTGCTTTTACTAATCAGCTGTGGACGTCATGTGCTTCGTCAATTCAACTAACTAGACTGTGGAAACCATCAGAAACGCTTTAGTACTAACTAGACTGTCAATTCAACACCGGCAACCATATGAAAACCACGTACCAGTAGCATTAGCATGAGCATTCTTTACTGCTCTGCTTTTACAACACGCATCAATTCGGCAGCCCGAGCTAGCAAACGTCCAAACGATCAATGCTTTCGCGTCCACCGAAACATGTTGACATGGTGTGCCAATCTGGGAAACGTCGACGTTTGCGACCTGTAAGTCTGTAACCCTAACCCCCCAGAAGTGAAATGGTGTGAGCCCATGGCCAAGAACGCTACAAAACCTTGCAAAGAAACGAGAACGCATGTGCCAACCTCTGTCGTACTCGTACAACAATGCACCATTTCGCCGAGCTCCAGGTAGCGGATGGCCTCGCCCAAGCTCGCCGTCGTCTGCCTCCTGGCCGTGTGCTTTCTGCCTTTGCTGGCCGTCGTCGACAGACAGCGACTGCACGGCTGACGCCGCGGGCCGCGACAAGGCGCAGGCGCTACGCCTCAAGATCATCGCCATCTTCTGCATCCTCGCGGGGAGCGCGATCGGCGCGGCCATCCCCTCCCTGGGCCGCAGGTTCCCGGCGCTCCGCCCGGGCACCGACCTCTTCCTCGCCGTCAAAGCATTCGCCAGCGGCGTCATCCTCGCCACGGGGCTGGTGCACATCCTGCCTGTGGCCTTCGAGGCGCTGGGCTCCCAGTCGAGGCGCTGGGCTCCCAGTAGAGCTGGGAGTGGCCATACCATGTCGGCACGGTCTAGATCTATTATGCTTCGTACCGTTTCGTGCCGTGCCGGTTCGGTCTAGTTATCCCACCATACCATGTCGTGCCGATCCGTCTCACCTCCGGCCAGGCTCAAGCATGGCCCAAAGCCCACCGTGCCAGCGTTCGCACCGTGCCAGCCTAAGCCCAGCCCGAATAACTATACACAGCAAAGGTGGCGGCAACGATGGTGGCGGCGGTCGTGATCTTTCTTTCTTTCGTACCCGCCTTGTTAAAAACTAATTGAAATTGAATTAATTGTATAAAAATATGGGCACGTAATGACGTAAATATTTAGGGAAAAAGTGAAATTTCTTTGATATTTTAAAAATACAATGCCTCGTTAAAAACCTTACGCCTCATAATGGGGTTCCCCGAGTAAATAAAAGAGTACAATAACAATATATGTACATACTAACTATAACAACATACGTATACAGTATCTACTCATCAATGTCTAGTTCGTTCATTCATTCGAGGTCAGCATACACCTGTACGATTTCATAATCCTCCAGTTAATGTTGTTGATGCTCTTTGACTAATTCCTAATCTTTGGCATATGATTGCCTCCACCATCTGGGGCGTAAGGGATGATCTCCTTTCTTTGATTATTTTCCCTACCGTGTTGAACGTCCCTTCTGAAGAGACGGTGGACACTAACACCAAGAGAACATCACATGTGAAATATGACAGCACAGAAAATATCCGCTAATTATTCTTCCACCATTCGAGCAAGTCTATTTTATCTCCATCAGTAAGACCAGGATCAATATTTGCAAAATCATACTCCAAGTAGTGGTTCAACTCCGAGACAGAATTCCACTTGGAGCCCGCTTGAGACTGAGAGGATGAAGAAATAGACTTACTCTTTAGTTTCTTCCATAAGTGTGATGTCAAGTTTATCTTTCCTTGTTGCGTCTGCTGTAAGGCTTCCAATCTTCTTCTGCTGCCAAACTTATCATGATACATACGAAAAACACGAAAAAGCTGCTCTTTGACATGTGTGAAAGCTTCCGAATAATCAAGACCAAGACACTCACCTATTCCCTCCATGCCAACCTATAAACCTGCCAACTTTTTGTAGGATCGAAAATAATAGCAAAGCAATACAAGTGTAAAATAGAACCAAAATATTTAATAAATATTTCTTTCATTGCTACGATGGTATGGCCTAAAAGGGGATCCTCCCTAAATTTAGCAATTTTTTCTGCAATTAACCAAATAAATTCTATAACTAAGAGGTATGATAATAAACACCAGATAGAACCTTTGTTGCTTTATAAACAAAAGTCTTAAAACCTCTCAAAAACGACTAGCAATCTATCAATCTAAATTAGTAAATACCAATTCATTATTTTGAGAATTAGCGTTGATAAAAACAGATATAACATCTTCATACCCTTATATCTTATTTAACATGATATATGTCGAGTTTCACCTCACCTTCATGTTAAGATCTAATTTTCTTGACTCTTTTCCATTAGCTGTGTAGTACTCTGCGAACATGACTACCACTTGTGGGAAACTTGTAAGGTAACGAATGACATCACAGATATTGTTCAGATATACACCAATTACTTGCATACCATCTTGAACAACAAGATTCAAGATGTGGCATATACATATTTGGTGGAGGACATAGCCACTAATATATGTTTGCAATCTTAGGGTGAGGATGTTTATAGTTATTGTGTTTACCGATGCGTTATCAAGAGTTATAGAAGTAATTTTATTATTTATCTTAAAATCATCAAGTATGTGTAGTATACGCTCGGCAATGGCTTCTCCCGTATGTGATTCATTTATTATTTTAAATCATATGACTATCTTGTTTAGCTTATAATTATTGTCTAAATAATAGGCTACAATACTAAGTTAGGCACTTTTTTGGTGTGATGATGTCTAAATATCTGAGGTTATGGCAAAAGAAAACTGAACTTATTGAAATAGTTCTTTCAGCTCTACCAGTTCCTTTTGATACATCCGTAAAATATCAGATTTCGTAGTTCTCCTACTAACTGTTGGTACTGTGGGCAAAAGCCGTGTTGAATCATTCTTTTGAATGCGCGACTTTCACTCATCCTAATCAGTTGATCTTCTGAAATAATATATCTAGCAATTTCCTCACAGGCGGAAAGCGGGTTGTATACCCAAGTACTTACAGAGCCATCGGCCTCGAAGTTTAGCTGCGTTTGTACTCCTCCTCCGACTCGGCCCTGTGCCACCATCTCATGCTCTGTAGTATCGATTCAAGTGCCCTATCCCTACAGCTGTACGAACAGTTAATTTAGCATTGCAATAATTATTTGCGATATCTACCATTTCGCCATCTCGGATTTCCTGGGTCCAGGTCATGTACTTCCAACAATTCACTCGTCGTCCAGACCTGCTAATGTTGGCGTCCGTGGATGGGGGAGAGAATTTTGGAGTCCCTGTTGGCTCCGGACCGTCCTGGTACTCCTCATAGCCCTCCGTACCGTCCATACAACGGTTATCTATGTTGTAGTCTCTCATACTTGGTGAGAGTTGACGAGCATCAACGGGAGTTGGAGCCAAACGAGGACTAGGCGAGTGACGACGAGAGTTTACACTAAGGTGTCCTGTTGCCCTTTTTATGCTACGACTCCTTTGCATACCACTCGGGAGCTCCTTGGTGCTCCGACTTCTTGGTAGCATATTGTATGGATGGTGAATTAATAGGGAGTGTAGAGGGATGTTGAAGGAGTGAGAAGTGTAGATGGATATTGAAGAAATGAGAAATTGAATGCTTGTGAAGTAATGAGAGAAGAGAAGTGAATTTATAGCCATTGCTCTTCTGAACGTTACTCTCCCGAAGATCCAAACATTGTGTTCGAATGTTATTTCTCTAACCGTTTGGTGCAACTTTCTACTCCATGTCTCAGCTCCCTCTCTCTTGGTCTCTCTCTGTCTCAATCTCTCGCCTCGCGCAGTCCACACACGCGCTCCACCGATCGCCGCTCCCTCCCATCCCCGTCCTCCCACCCTGGCGCGGGTGCCCCCGCCCTCTCGGTCCCTCCCTCCCCACCCTGATGGCACTCTCCTCCCCCGGCCTCCTTCCCTCACCTTGACGCCCCCTCCTCCCCCGGCTGCCCGGGCTCCCTCCCCTGATCCCATCCTTCTCCCCCACCCCAGCGCGACGGCACCCCCTCCTCCCCCGGCCTCCCTCCCCCACCTCAACGCGGTGGACCCCTCCTCCCCCGGCCTACCTCCCCTCCCCTACCCCGATGCGGCGATGGCCTCTCCCCTCCCCTGGTTGCCTCCCCCGACCCCCCAACTGTGTCCCTCTCCTCCCTCGGTCGCCTCCCCTGACCCCCCCGACCGCCTTCCTCTCCTCTCCCGGCCGTCGCATCCTTCCCCGACCGCCCCCTCCTCTCTCGACCTCCCCCGGCGACCTCTCCTCCCCCGAGTCCCTGACCCCCTGCCATCTTCTCCACAACCGGCGCTGGCGAAGCCGAGGTGGGCGTGCGAGAGGTCGAGGCTGACGGGGGCGCCGTCGCCTACACCGGCGAGTGGAGGCTCTTGGGAGTTGGGAGGCAGCTACTGGGAGCCTGGGATGGAGGTGGCAGCGTGGAGTATCCGGCTATGGAGCAGGCAAAGGGGCCAGCGTTGATGCTAGTGGAGGTACCGTCGCGACCTCACCCCCTCCGTCGACCCCTGATTCCGCCCTCGGCTCCGGCTGCCCCGCTCCTCCTCTTGCGGTTGTCGTTCACTCATCCAGGCTCCGGTGATTGTATACGTCCTTCGCCTCTACTCCCTCTCTCTACTCTGTGAGGCCTGATGAGTTGTGGTTTGGGGAATTTGGGGATGTCGACAGGAGGGGGAGGCAAGGTGGAGGCCAAGGCGGCCCAACTGCTAGCGCCGGCGTGCCCACTGTGCTCTCGTGTCGTGCTGGCCCGAGCATGGCACAATTTGTTGTGCCGTGCCGCCCAGTGGGCTGGGTTACTAGGCCTGGCCCAACCCACTGTTTGTGCCGTACCGGCACGCCCGACCCGTCACGTGTCGGCCCGGGCCGTGCCAGATTGACCGTGCTTCGGGCTAGTTCAGAAAAACATAGCCCAACTCTCAGCTCTAGCTCTCAGTGCTTGTGGGTGGCCCGTGGAGACGCTTCCCGTTCACCGGGCTCGTTGCCATGCTCACCGCGATCGCCACGTTCATCGTGGACACTGTCGCCATGGGGTACTTCCATCGAAGGAACGCCAAGTAGGCCATGGCCGTCATCAACGAGCCGACTACACCCGATCATTGCGCCGGAGACTTGGAGGCCCGTGACGGGCACCACGGGCACACACACGGGATGTCCGTGCTAGCTGCACCGTCCGCCGGCGACGAGCTCGTGCTCCACCGTGTCATCTCTCAGATACGGTCACCTTTGAGCCATTCAAGAAACAGAGCGTTGCGAATGTACAAGTTGGGTCAAGTATTTGATCGACTTGTTTGTGTTCTTGTTTGTTTAGGTGTTGGAGGTGGGGGTGGTGGTGCACTCGCTAATCATCGGGATGTCGCTGGGCGCCTCCGATTTCCCGAGCACGGTGCGGCCGCTCGTCCTGGTGCTGACGTTTCATCAGCTCTTCGAGGGCATCGGGCTCGCGGGTGCATTGTTCAGGTGAGCACAGCGTTGTTTTGCTTGGAACTGACGACGATTTCGAGAATTAGAGCGTTTTGATCTGTGAAACTACGGACACCAATTGCGTTTTCTAAAAAACAGTCACCAATTACAAATGTTGGTCTTCGTTGAGTCTACCAATCCTAAAATGTAAAGATAACGCTGTAACGCCCCCGTTTCCAGGGGCGCGTACGGACACGGCACCCCGTAACTATTCACGCATGAACAGTTATGGACTGTCGCGCAAGAGTATACCATTGCATGCTAACAACAAAAGTCCAGCATATATTTGACATACGGAATAACATCCAGTTTTTTTTTTTTTTTACAGCGGGGCGTGCAAGCCCAAAGTATAATACATTACAAAAGGCTCCAGAAACTGCTTCAAGCGCGGCGGAGACCTACAGCCAAGGGTCCTCGTCGAAGAAAAGATCCTCGGGGACTTCTTCAACGGGAAGACCTTCTCCTTCGTCTTGATCCTCTAAAGGGTGGATTAAGCAAGCCGTGAGCCAAACAACCGGCTCAGCAAATCCCAAAGGGATCTTAATTTACTATATGCACGGAAAGTCAAAGGAAGGGAGTATACTTGGTTTATTACATTTGGTGGATGCAATTTTATTTGCAAACATTTTCATAAGACGGACACAAAACTTACTTCTTAAGAACTCAGGGTTTTTCAACAAGAATTCATTAACCAACTAACCAAGTTAAAGTATGTACAAATCTACTTAAGCTTTGCTGCTGGAATCACCCAAGTGACACAGCTCCAATAACCGGGAGCACGGCGTATTCGAATACCATTTATTTGACTCTGCAGAGTTTGCTCAGCTTTACCCACACGATCTCTCAACTCCCGCTAAAGAGTTAAGAAAGCCAGGTCTTTTCACTGCTCGACTCTTTGTATAGGCTCTACCCAGTAGAATTCACTCGGGTCTGGCTCACATCCACACACACACACACACACACACACACAAGAGGACAACGTCCGCTTCGAGTGAATTCCACCGTTGTTAGGCATCCGTAGCACGGCCTGCCTAACCTCACTGCTACCCTCCTGTAGAGTTTCAATCGAGTTGAGCAGCTAAAAGACAAGGGTTGACAAGTCAACTCCTGTGGTTGAGCGATCACTGTGACATTTGCTCAGCGTAAGGGTTTCAGTCCTTATATTTTCACATGGCCCGCAACCTCGCCAGGTCCGCGACCCAAACTAAGGTAAGCGGTGGGCGTAGACCGTCCCGCGGTTTCCCACTCACCCTTACCCTACTCCAGCCCTAGGATAAGAGGTGGGCAAAGACCGTCTCGCGGCTCTCCCCCAACCCTTACCCTACCTTGTGCACGCCGGCACTCTCCGCTCTAAGATACGGTGTCCCATACCACCCTACCTTAGAGTCGGGTTTTCCAGATTCTATTGGCTCCACAGCCACAGCCTTATTAGTGTAACACTTTGCATGGTAATAATATCCTACAATTATCTAGATTAACAGATAATTAAATCTAGGGTTTCAATGGCATGGCTACAAATTAAACATGGCATTTAGCGGTGGTAGGACTAACTAATACACAAGTCATTCTAAACATTTTATTTTTATTTTCAAACTAACATTTCAGAACTAGCTCAATGCAAATAATGTATTAACATATTTAAACATTATGGGATACAATATGATCAAAGGATTTGGGACTTGCCGTCTATCCGGATGATTTCTGCGAGCTCGAACGTAGAAGCACCGGGGTCCTGAATCTGCTCCTGTGCTTCCGGGATCTCCGACACTAACGCAAACAATTAAAATGAAATAAATCCAGCTTGCAACTAATCAAGCGAGGAAAAAATAATCTAATTAAAAAGAAATAAATTGCATAAACACTCCAAATGGAATTTTAGGAATTTATCTGGGATGAAATTGTGGAAATGGATTTCACCAGAGGGTCTGGAATAATATTTGGAGCAATGTGGTGAAATTTGGGAATTTTTGGGATTTTCTGTGATTTTCTAGGATTTATTTGGATTTTCTGGCATTTTGGAAATTGGTAAATTCTCTGGAAATTGGATGAACAGTGCGGCCCGGCCACTTTGCTACAGTGCGGCCCGACACTGTGCGGCCCGCGCGGCCGAAGGCCAGCGCGGCCCAACGCGCGTCGACGCGCAGCCCGCAGGCGCGCGCGCGCGCTCGGCGACGGGGCAGGCCGGCTCGGCCCACGCCCGCGCGCGCTCACGCGGCTCGGATGAGCGACGCGTGGCTCAAGCGGGTGGCGGAGATGCGGCGGGGTGAAGGGGTACGGGAAGGAGATCCAACGGAGGGGAGGGGCGGTGTTTAAGATGATCCGACGGCGACGATAAAACGGAGGGGCGAAGCGGTAAGTGGAGGATCGGACGGCCGATGTTAGAAGGTGGAGGAGGGATCGGTCGGCGGAGGGGCGACCACGTCGTCGTCGTCTTCCTCCAGCCGCGCACGAGCGACAGAGGAGTGGGGACGGCGGAGCTGCGGCGTTCCGGCGACGGCGATGGCTCCTGAAGACCGGGGAGGGTTTCACCGGCTAGAGTTCGACTTGGGGAGTCCATTTTAGGCACTGGGGAGGCGAGGGAAGCAACGGAGAGAGCGGGGGACAGAAGGGGGTGGTTCGGGAGCTCGGAGGTGAGGGAGGTCACCGGCGGCGAACGAGCTCGATCGGCTGCGGTTACACAGAGAGGGGATCATGGGGCTCACATTGGTAGTGGCGGCAGGAGCTGGGAGGCGGCGAGGAGGTCTGGCCACGGGAGAGGTGCGACGGCCGGGGAGGAGCTTCGTCGGCGGCGTTCCACGGGGCTTCACCTGGCCAAGGGGACCCACCAACAGGATTAGTACACGGAGGGGATGCTCTGGTGAGAAGCAAAGGGAGAATGGGGGAGGGATGAGGGAGATCAGCTCCGAGGGGCCGCCGGCTCACAAGACGGCAATGGCGGCGCTCGGAGCGGCTAGGCTCCAATCGACGGCTCTGGGAGGTGGCTGGGAGTAGTGGGAAGGAGTTGAGGGCGTCGGGGAGGCACGGGAAGCAAAGGAGAGGGAGGGAGCCAGAAGGGGGTATTTGTACCCCGGGCAGGGAGAGGGAGTCCTTCGGGGAGAAGGCAACGGCCGGGGCGCGGGGTCAACCGAAGTGACGGGAGCAGTTGGGGAGCGTCTCCTCCGCGAGACGGGGCGGTGACCGGGTGCTGAGCGGCCGTAATGGCGAGGTGACAGTACGGGCGGGGGCGGAGTTGCGGCATGGGAGGGGAGTGCGTCCGCGCGCGGTGGAGTGGACAGGCGGGGCTGCCAGGTGGGGTCGGGCGCAGAGGAATGGCGCCGCGTGGCGCGGGGTTCTGCGGCGGTCGGGCCAGCGCGGCGGGGCGGTCTGAAACCGTGGGCGCGGAGGGAGGACCCGAGGGCGGCGCTGTCCGCGCGCGCGCGTGGAGGCGGTGAGGGGGCGGATGCAGGCGCAGCGCACGCGCGAAGAGAAGGCGGGGAGCACGGGAGGCGCCAGCAGGCGAGGGAGGGCGGGGAAGGCGCTGAGGCGCGGGAGAAACGGGGAGGGAGCGGGCGCCAGCGGAGGGAGGAGAAGGCGTCCGCGCGCGAGAGGAGGCCGGGGAGCGGGGAAGGCGGAAAACGGCGGGGCGCCAGAGCAACGGGGAAGGCGTCCGGCCGAAAAGAGAAGGCGGAAACGGGGAGACTTTCCCGAAAAGGAAAGTTTCCAAAAATCACCCAAAAACCGGCAAAAATTCACAAATTTTTGGATTTTGAAATTTTGGGGTTTTTCAACCTACCCCCCTTAAAAGAATCTCGACCCCGAGATTAACTTGGTCCAGGGAGTAAGTTGGGGAAATCCCGCTGCAAATCTGATTCTCGTTCCCAGGTGGACTCATCTGCTGTGTGATTTTTCCACTGCACTCTGTAAAATCTGATGTTCTTGTTTCTGAGTTGCCTTTCTGATGTTTCAAGTACTTGTAGTGGTTCTTCAGCATATGTGCAGTCATCTTGCAATTCAATATCTGACAAAGGCACTTCATCTGTTGGTTGGCGTAGACACTTCCGAAGCTGGGATACGTGGAATACGTTGTGAATTCTGGATAAGTTGGGCGGAAGCTGCACTTGATAAGCTACTTCCCCAACTCTTCCAATTATCTGAAATGGTCCCACATATCTTGGGGCTAATTTGCCTTTGACTTGAAATCTCTTGACTATTTTGAATGGGGTGACTTTGATGTAAACATAATCTCCAACTTCGAAACTCAAATCTTTCCGGCGGTTATCTGCATAGTTCTTCTGTCGATCTTGTGCCATTCTGAGTCTGTCTCTGACAATTCTGACATGTGCTTCTGCATCCTGAACAATTTGGGGTCCAATAAGTTGTCGCTCTCCTGTTTCTGTCCAGTTCAGTGGAGTCCTGCATTTTCTGCCATAAAGTGCCTCAAACGGTGCCATTTGGATGCTGGCTTGATAACTGTTGTTATATGAGAACTGAGCAAATGGTAGACAGGTGTTCCATGTTGCTCCATACACTATCGCACAAGCTCTCAACATGTCTTCTAAAATTTGATTGGTTCTCTCTGTCTGTCCATCCGTCTGCGGATGATATGCTGAGCTGAAATTCAGATCGGTGCCCATAGCTTCATGCAATTTTTCCCAAAACTTGGATGTAAATTGTGCTCCTCTATCTGACACGATCTTCTTCGGAACTCCATGCAACGTCACAATTCTGGTCAGATACAACTCGGCAAGTTTATCCTTCCCATAAGTTTGCTTGATCGGGAGGAAATGAGCCACCTTGGTCAATCTATCAACAATGACCCAGATAGCATCAAATCCTTCACGAGTCTTGGGAAGTCCAGTGATGAAGTCCATGCCAATGCTATCCCATTTCCATTCGGGAATTGGTAAAGGTTGCAACAATCCCGATGGTTTTTGGTGGTCTATCTTGATCTGCTGGCAGACATCACATTTAGCTACATATTCTGCCACTTCCTTCTTCATTTGGTTCCACCAATATCTTTTCTTCAAATCTTGATACATCTTTGTGCCTCCTGGATGAATTGAGAATTGAGAGGAGTGGGCTTCAGCTAAGATCAACTCTCTCAACTCTTTCTTGTTGGGTATGCAATAGCGACCACGGAAAGTAAGGATTCCATGTTCGTCTATAGCATACTCTGATGAATTTTCTCCTTGGATATCCTTTTTCAGTTTTTGAATTTCTTCATCTTCATCCTGGGCTGCTTTAATCTGATCTGGTAACAGTGGTTGAATCTCTAAGGCTGTTTCTTCACCTTGTTCTGTGATTACCAAGTTCAGCCGTAATATGTCTCTCTGCAGCTCTGGTGGGTACTCTGATTGACTGCCTTTGTTTGGACGAGCCTTGCGGCTAAGTGCATCAGCAACTACGTTTGCCTTGCCTGGGTGATACTGGAGATCAATATCATAATCTTTAATCAGTTCTAACCATCTGCGTTGTCTCATGTTCAACTCTGGCTGGGTGAATAGATACTTCAAACTCTTGTGATCTGAGAATATTTCACAACGATTTCCTAGCAGGTAGTGCCGCCAAATTTTGAGGGCATGCACCACAGCTGCTAGTTCCAAGTCATGTGTGGGATAATTCTCCTCATGTGGCTTCAACTGTCTTGATGCATAGGCAACAACCTTTCCGTCTTGCATAAGCACACAACCCAAACCTTGCTTTGAGGCATCACAATAAATTTGAAACTCCTTCTCTGGATTGGGTAAAATCAGCACTGGTGTTGTTGTCAACTTGGTCTTCAACATCTGAAAACTCTCTTCGCATGCATCAGTCCATGTGAACGGTCTATCTTTCTTCAACAGTTGAGTGAGTGGGCGAGATATTCTTGAGAAACCTTCTATGAATCGGCGATAATAACCCGCCAATCCTAGGAAGCTTCTCACTTCAGTTACTGTCTTAGGCTGTTTCCATTCCATCACTGCTGAAATCTTTTCTGGATCGACCTTCACTCCATCTTCAGATATAACATGACCCAAGAAAGCAACTTCTCTCAACCAAAAACTGCATTTATCAAATTTTGCATATAACTTATGCTCTCTCAATCTGGTTAAAACCATATGCAAATGCTGCCTGTGCTCTTCTTCGCTCTTGGAGTATATCAGAATGTCATCAATGAAAACAATCACAAATCGATCCAATTGGTCCATATGCACCAGGTTCATAAGATTCATGAAATACGCTGGTGCATTAGTCAAACCAAAAGGTACGACCGTGAACTCAAACAATCCATATCGGGTAATGAAGGCCGTCTTCTCTCTGTCTTGCTCTCGGATCTTGAGTTGGTGATAACCCGAGCGCAAGTCGATCTTGGAGAACACTTTGGCTCCTCTAAGTTGATCGAACAGATCATCAATTCTTGGGAGGGGATACTTGTTCTTGATGGTAACAGCATTCAAACCTCTGTAATCCACACACATTCTCAATTCGCCATTCTTCTTTTTCACAAACAGTGCTGGGGCTGACCATGGTGAAGTACTGGGTCGGATGAATTCCTTCTCTTGTAACTCATCTAACTGCTTCTTCAGCTCTTTCAATTCACTAGCTGACATTATGTATTGGTGCTTGGCAATTGGCTTGGTACCAGGTACCAACTCTATTGCAAGTTCTACTTGCCTGTCAGGGGGTCTACCTGGTAATTCTTCTGGGAATACATCAGGGTACTCTTGTACTATTGGCACTTGGTCAGGTGTAGCTGCTATCATATTGATCATACGTTTCTTAGCATCTTTCAGCACTTGTCGATCTGTCTCTACTACTATTTTCTGACCTTCAGGGTTGACCAATGACACTGTTTTAATCTCGCAATCTACCTTGCCTTTATTTCTGGCCAACCAGTTCATGCCCAAAATGGCATCTAAACCAGACATGTCTAACTGCAACAAGTCTGCTCTAAAGTCTACCCCTTGGATTTTTATGTTAAGTCCCGCACACCCACGGTGGGACTCCATTCTAACCCCAGGGGTTTCCACCACATATGGTCTTGGCAAAGCAACAGAAGGTAATTGATTTCTTGCAGCAAAACTCTTTGAAATAAAAGAATGCGTTGCACCAGGGTCAAATAAAATCAATGCAGGTATGGAATTGATTGGGAACATACCGGCAATGATGTCACTTGCACCAGCGGCATCCTCTGCAGATACATGGTTCACTCTGGCATAAAAAGTGGGTCTGACATTGCTTCTGCCTCTGCCTCTGCCTGTAGCTGAGAAATTTGCAGTGCCTGCAGGTGACTGAGAGCTGGCTGCTTTAATCTGCAAGAATCCTCCTTTGGGGGTACCGGGGGTTGCTTGTGACTTGGCCTCTTGCTGCTGTTGGTTTTGAACTTGTAGCTTGGCTGCATCTGATGGCAAATTCTTCCTAGGACACTGGTCTCTGTAGTGCCCTACCTCACCGCAGTGGAAACATGCGTTTGACCTTCGCGGGCAGCTACTAGCCAGGTGATTCCCACCACAAGTGGGGCACTTGAGAGCCAATGGTAGAGGGGAAGTATAATGCTGAGTCTGACTGGACTGGTTCTTCGGCATCATCACATACTGCCGGGAGGATGGGGATCGATATGAAGAAGATCCTGCTGTCTTGGCTCGTTGTGCAGTATGGGAAGATGACTGCGATCTGTGTGCTGCCTTGCGTTTTCTATAGTCTTCCATCTCAGTTCTGGCTTCTTCAGAGTTAATCAAGCCATCAACCATATCATTCAGATCTTTGAACTTCAAAGCTGAAATGTGGAATCTCAAAGACTGCTGCAAACCTGCACGAAACTTGTTCATTTTCTTATCTTCGTTGTCAACATCCTCAGGGGCAAATCTGGAGAGGTGGTTGAACTGGTGTAAATACTCCATTACAGTACGGCCACCTTGTTTAAGCGCCAAAAATTCCCGACGCTTTGCTTCCATAATGCCGTCAGGGATGTGGGCCTTACGGAAGGCCTTGGAGAAATCTTCCCAGCTAATCTCTCTATTCTGCAGTGTGCGCTGATAATTGATCCACCAAGTCGCTGCTGCACCCTGTAACTGGTGGGATGCATATAGCACCTTCTCTTTATCGTCACACTGCGCAGTCTGGAGCTTCCTCTCTACATCTGCCAGCCAATCTTCAGCAACCATAGGATCAGCGGTTGTGGAGAAAGTGGGTGGACGTGTCTTTAGAAAGTCATTCCACCGGGTGGTAATTGGAGCACCATCCCGTGGAATATTGCCTCCACCCTGTACTCCTGGAGATCTGGTGGCGAGCTGTTCAATCAATCTGGACTGTTGATCCAACATTCGCAGTATGTTCTGCTCTCCTTGATATCGATTCCGTTCTAACATTGCAATAACATTGGCAAGTGTGTTCTGGTCGGTGGCAGGTGCACCCTGCCTGTTGGTCTGACCCGTCTGCTCTGCTGTCTGCTCTGCTGGCTCCATCTGTTGATTGGGAACTTCAGGTTAGCTTTGCAGCGGCTTTGGCAATCAAGAACAGATAAGTAAGACTTAGAGTTTTCAAGGCAAGTATAGGGCGAAAAGATAAGAACGAGAGCGAAAGGGACAGGAGAAAGCTTTGAACACAGGAAGAACATACTGATAATTAAGCAAACAAATTAAAAGAGGTAGCAACATAATTTACATTAAGCAAGTGGTGCACAGACCACATAAAGGTTCATGTTACACTTGCATTACATACAAAAGTACATCTATCACCAAAAGGTCAGGCTATCACTAACGAACGACGTCTACTCCTCGTCGTCCCCTGGTGCTGGGAGGGCAAGCGGGGCTGCTGGGCGGAACCGGGCACGGTACTGCGCCGCAGTCATCCGGCGCTTGGGCCTAGACTGCACCGAAGCACAAGAGGAGTGAACGCTGGGCGACTCCGCACTGTCTGAACCCTCTGCTGCCTCCTGGGCCTCAAAGCGGGCGAGGGACTCCCGGAGGCGCTGAACCTCCTCACGAGTGTCCCACAACTGCCTCTGCCAGACTCTGGCCTCCTCGACGGCTCTGTCGTAGCTGGCGACCTGCTGCGCCATAAGGGTGGCGATACCCGCTAGGCGGGGGTCGTCATCCTCACCGAACCTAGGGACTATAAAGTCCCCAAAGTGCGGGCGCGGCACCAGGTCGAAAGGCGTCCCTGCTAGCTCCTGGTGGTAGTAGTCCCTGAGATAGAGCGCGGCTTTCAGAGCCACGTCCTGAACAGCATCCTCGTCGTCCACCCGTCGGGCTGTGAACCTCCTCTTCCTGTCTGGGCGGACAGGCAAGGGATCGAGGACCACCCAAGCCTTGTACTCATAGAACTGGTCCTGGCGAAACTGTCCCTCAGCGTAGATCACTGGGCCGTGGTTTCCTCTTGCTCCGAGGAAACGTCGCATTTCCCACAGCTTGTAGCGCCATCCATCACTACGGTCGGGGCGGGAGAAGACGAGACGCACCATCTGCCGGAAACGAAATTTTGAAGTTAGACAAGCGAGACAGTAAACATTTGCGAAAATTAAAACTTAAGCAGAAATAAATTAAGACAGGAAAGTAGCAATAAGAGAGGAACAAGACAGCAATAAACCTTATATTTTTCGTAAACCATTTTTATGGCTTAAATTAAGTTTTGCGATAAAATCGCTTCCTAGGCTGCCTTAGGTCTCAACCTACGGTCAAAGAGCCTGCTCTGATACCACTTCTTGTAACGCCCCCGTTTCCAGGGGCGCGTACGGACACGGCACCCCGTAACTATTCACGCATGAACAGTTATGGACTGTCGCGCAAGAGTATACCATTGCATGCTAACAACAAAAGTCCAGCATATATTTGACATACGGAATAACATCCAGTTTTTTTTTTTTTTTTACAGCGGGGCGTGCAAGCCCAAAGTATAATACATTACAAAAGGCTCCAGAAACTGCTTCAAGCGCGGCGGAGACCTACAGCCAAGGGTCCTCGTCGAAGAAAAGATCCTCGGGGACTTCTTCAACGGGAAGACCTTCTCCTTCGTCTTGATCCTCTAAAGGGTGGATTAAGCAAGCCGTGAGCCAAACAACCGGCTCAGCAAATCCCAAAGGGATCTTAATTTACTATATGCACGGAAAGTCAAAGGAAGGGAGTATACTTGGTTTATTACATTTGGTGGATGCAATTTTATTTGCAAACATTTTCATAAGACGGACACAAAACTTACTTCTTAAGAACTCAGGGTTTTTCAACAAGAATTCATTAACCAACTAACCAAGTTAAAGTATGTACAAATCTACTTAAGCTTTGCTGCTGGAATCACCCAAGTGACACAGCTCCAATAACCGGGAGCACGGCGTATTCGAATACCATTTATTTGACTCTGCAGAGTTTGCTCAGCTTTACCCACACGATCTCTCAACTCCCGCTAAAGAGTTAAGAAAGCCAGGTCTTTTCACTGCTCGACTCTTTGTATAGGCTCTACCCAGTAGAATTCACTCGGGTCTGGCTCACATCCACACACACACACACACACACACACACACAAGAGGACAACGTCCGCTTCGAGTGAATTCCACCGTTGTTAGGCATCCGTAGCACGGCCTGCCTAACCTCACTGCTACCCTCCTGTAGAGTTTCAATCGAGTTGAGCAGCTAAAAGACAAGGGTTGACAAGTCAACTCCTGTGGTTGAGCGATCACTGTGACATTTGCTCAGCGTAAGGGTTTCAGTCCTTATATTTTCACATGGCCCGCAACCTCGCCAGGTCCGCGACCCAAACTAAGGTAAGCGGTGGGCGTAGACCGTCCCGCGGTTTCCCACTCACCCTTACCCTACTCCAGCCCTAGGATAAGAGGTGGGCAAAGACCGTCTCGCGGCTCTCCCCCAACCCTTACCCTACCTTGTGCACGCCGGCACTCTCCGCTCTAAGATACGGTGTCCCATACCACCCTACCTTAGAGTCGGGTTTTCCAGATTCTATTGGCTCCACAGCCACAGCCTTATTAGTGTAACACTTTGCATGGTAATAATATCCTACAATTATCTAGATTAACAGATAATTAAATCTAGGGTTTCAATGGCATGGCTACAAATTAAACATGGCATTTAGCGGTGGTAGGACTAACTAATACACAAGTCATTCTAAACATTTTATTTTTATTTTCAAACTAACATTTCAGAACTAGCTCAATGCAAATAATGTATTAACATATTTAAACATTATGGGATACAATATGATCAAAGGATTTGGGACTTGCCGTCTATCCGGATGATTTCTGCGAGCTCGAACGTAGAAGCACCGGGGTCCTGAATCTGCTCCTGTGCTTCCGGGATCTCCGACACTAACGCAAACAATTAAAATGAAATAAATCCAGCTTGCAACTAATCAAGCGAGGAAAAAATAATCTAATTAAAAAGAAATAAATTGCATAAACACTCCAAATGGAATTTTAGGAATTTATCTGGGATGAAATTGTGGAAATGGATTTCACCAGAGGGTCTGGAATAATATTTGGAGCAATGTGGTGAAATTTGGGAATTTTTGGGATTTTCTGTGATTTTCTAGGATTTATTTGGATTTTCTGGCATTTTGGAAATTGGTAAATTCTCTGGAAATTGGATGAACAGTGCGGCCCGGCCACTTTGCTACAGTGCGGCCCGACACTGTGCGGCCCGCGCGGCCGAAGGCCAGCGCGGCCCAACGCGCGTCGACGCGCAGCCCGCAGGCGCGCGCGCGCGCTCGGCGACGGGGCAGGCCGGCTCGGCCCACGCCCGCGCGCGCTCACGCGGCTCGGATGAGCGACGCGTGGCTCAAGCGGGTGGCGGAGATGCGGCGGGGTGAAGGGGTACGGGAAGGAGATCCAACGGAGGGGAGGGGCGGTGTTTAAGATGATCCGACGGCGACGATAAAACGGAGGGGCGAAGCGGTAAGTGGAGGATCGGACGGCCGATGTTAGAAGGTGGAGGAGGGATCGGTCGGCGGAGGGGCGACCACGTCGTCGTCGTCTTCCTCCAGCCGCGCACGAGCGACAGAGGAGTGGGGACGGCGGAGCTGCGGCGTTCCGGCGACGGCGATGGCTCCTGAAGACCGGGGAGGGTTTCACCGGCTAGAGTTCGACTTGGGGAGTCCATTTTAGGCACTGGGGAGGCGAGGGAAGCAACGGAGAGAGCGGGGGACAGAAGGGGGTGGTTCGGGAGCTCGGAGGTGAGGGAGGTCACCGGCGGCGAACGAGCTCGATCGGCTGCGGTTACACAGAGAGGGGATCATGGGGCTCACATTGGTAGTGGCGGCAGGAGCTGGGAGGCGGCGAGGAGGTCTGGCCACGGGAGAGGTGCGACGGCCGGGGAGGAGCTTCGTCGGCGGCGTTCCACGGGGCTTCACCTGGCCAAGGGGACCCACCAACAGGATTAGTACACGGAGGGGATGCTCTGGTGAGAAGCAAAGGGAGAATGGGGGAGGGATGAGGGAGATCAGCTCCGAGGGGCCGCCGGCTCACAAGACGGCAATGGCGGCGCTCGGAGCGGCTAGGCTCCAATCGACGGCTCTGGGAGGTGGCTGGGAGTAGTGGGAAGGAGTTGAGGGCGTCGGGGAGGCACGGGAAGCAAAGGAGAGGGAGGGAGCCAGAAGGGGGTATTTGTACCCCGGGCAGGGAGAGGGAGTCCTTCGGGGAGAAGGCAACGGCCGGGGCGCGGGGTCAACCGAAGTGACGGGAGCAGTTGGGGAGCGTCTCCTCCGCGAGACGGGGCGGTGACCGGGTGCTGAGCGGCCGTAATGGCGAGGTGACAGTACGGGCGGGGGCGGAGTTGCGGCATGGGAGGGGAGTGCGTCCGCGCGCGGTGGAGTGGACAGGCGGGGCTGCCAGGTGGGGTCGGGCGCAGAGGAATGGCGCCGCGTGGCGCGGGGTTCTGCGGCGGTCGGGCCAGCGCGGCGGGGCGGTCTGAAACCGTGGGCGCGGAGGGAGGACCCGAGGGCGGCGCTGTCCGCGCGCGCGCGTGGAGGCGGTGAGGGGGCGGATGCAGGCGCAGCGCACGCGCGAAGAGAAGGCGGGGAGCACGGGAGGCGCCAGCAGGCGAGGGAGGGCGGGGAAGGCGCTGAGGCGCGGGAGAAACGGGGAGGGAGCGGGCGCCAGCGGAGGGAGGAGAAGGCGTCCGCGCGCGAGAGGAGGCCGGGGAGCGGGGAAGGCGGAAAACGGCGGGGCGCCAGAGCAACGGGGAAGGCGTCCGGCCGAAAAGAGAAGGCGGAAACGGGGAGACTTTCCCGAAAAGGAAAGTTTCCAAAAATCACCCAAAAACCAGCAAAAATTCACAAATTTTTGGATTTTGAAATTTTGGGGTTTTTCAAACGCCACACGTCTCGTTTAGTATACTTGCAATTGATATTAGGGTCTTCCGAAGTTCACACCAAACTTGCTTTGTGACTTACTGGACGTACAGAAAATACTGAGTGCTTTCAAGAAAAAGATATCCCGCCATCACATCCCCTGTTCTTCCTTTTCGTTTCACGAACCAAATCCAAAATTTAGAACTGGGGCATATTTGAGTCTCCTGGGCCCAATACTGAATCCACATCCAGCTTCGAAGGAATTGTATCCCCTTTGCCTTAACAGTTCCATGCCGTTGGGGCATTTTCAGCCGCTAGACCTCAGATGAACAGCGCAGATTTCCGAGTGAACAGTGCTTTCTCTACAATATAAAACGGTGCTTTCTACCGTTACTTCGCTGCGGTAATTTTGAAGGTAGTTGCTACAATATTCTCTGCCTTTCTTCCTCGCACCTTTCTACTGTGCGCCGAGGATAGAATCGGAATCTTATCTTAGTCTCACGTGCCTGGGCCACCTAATCAGTCGACCGATGTCAAAATTGTTACTATTTTAGAGTAGTAGGGTCTGTTTGGCAGAGCTCCACCAGCTTCAGATCCACCAGATCCACCAGATTCACCGTGGAGCAGCTCCACCGTGAATCTGGGATCCCACCATGGAGCTGGACAAACTGTTTGGCTTCCACAGCAGCTCCAGATCCACGAAACTGAGTTTTTGGTGGGAATGGCCTGTTTTGCCCTTGAGGTTGTATGATATATATCTTTTTTCATATAGCACACATGTTTTGTTCATATTTATTCACAAAAAATGGCGTATTTTTTTGTGTGGACACAAATGCAATATCTCGACACAAATATTCATGAGCATTCAACATTGACGCACAAGATAGATAATTAATTAAACCATGTCCATAACAACGTCTCAACACTATTGCGATTGTCCATACATAAAAATAACTAAAGAGTAGACTAGTCTTCCATTACATGCTAGTTCCAAGCAAGAGCAATAGCCGTGGCCAAATCATCACGAAATACATCCATAGTGGCGACATTGGCTTCCGAAGTAGAACCATCCGATGTAACTGCATATCGGTTATACCTTTCCGGTATTGTTGGGACAAAATGAGGATCACGATCGAAACGAGCAAAGTCCGAATCTTCACTATTATGCTCACGAATAAAATTGTGAAGGACCATACAAGCAACAACAACCATTTTTTGCTTCCACATTGGGTAGCTGGGCATCTTGTATAGAATTTGCCACTTCATTTTCAAAACTCCAAAAGACCTCTCAATAACATTTCGAATAGAAGAGTGAATGCGATTGAATTTTTCCTTAGGTGTTTTGGGTTCCATACCTCGATGCCACTCCGGCATATGATACCTTTCACCCTTGTAAGGAGCTAGATAGCCGGGCCGATTAGGATATCCGGCATCGACAACATAGTATTTGCCTACACATGGTGAAAACAATACGTGGAGGATGTGAATATTTGCTATCATGACAAAAGAGACTAAATGACTAATTATTCATTCATATTACCTTGTGGAGGATGTGGGAAGAATTTTTCGTCCACATTGTTTGCATTGTATAGCACACTTGTGTCATGCATAGCTCCCGGTTGACCCGTGGCCACATATGTGAACCGCATATCGAAATCACAAATTGCTAAGATATTTTGAGTGGCTATCCCCGTTTTTCCAATATACCTCACTTGTTCATCGGGTGGAAGAGAAACACGAATATGTGTACCATCTAGAGCACCAATGCAATCTTTAAAATGTGGATACGCTCGTCTATCATCCCTTATCCTCCTATGAACCGTACGAAAATTGGGATCCTTAGGTGTAATGAAATCCTTTGCCATGGCCATCAAAGAGTTAAGGACCTCGTCAAATTAACTAGTAATGGTTTCACCTGAATGCTTGAATCGACTTTGAACTTTTCGACTCGACTCATTTCCGGCACATGTAAATAAAAACATGCCCAGGCTCTCATAGGTACTCATATGCAAGGATGGTTGTAGACCGTACCTCTCCACCAATAAACCATGGAGGTCAAAGAATATTTCATTGCTCATACGAAGTTGACTATGGCATTCCCCCGGAGTGCGCCATGTCTCTAGCAAAAACCCCATGCCACTAGTGGTTGACGTCCTTGGTGGGTTTTTATCTAGGTACATGTCACAATATATTTGGGCAAGCATAGCACCACCTAAGACAATTTTGAAAAAAATCATCGCTCTCATCACTAGAATCATCGCTAGACATCTGCAAGAAATGACATAATATGTAAATGACAAGAAGGAATAAATGACATAATATGTAATAACTCTAATAAAAATAGCGACATCATGTCCAAATGAGCATAAAAAATAACGACAACATGTCCAAATGAGCATACAAAATAACGGCAACATGTCCAAATGAGCATAAAAATAACGACAACATGTCCAAATGAGCATAAAAATAACGACAACATGTCCAAATGAGCATACAAAATAACGACAACATGTCCAAATGAGCATAAAAATAACGACAACATGTCCAAATGAGCATAACAACTAAGACAACACGTCCAAACGACACAAACAACTCAGCCTTCACTTTCCATACATCACATTGTATTTCCTCCTAAGCCAATTGAGCCTCTGATTAGGGGGGATGGTCATGAACATTTCCCTTTGGTCTTTCTTGACAAACAACTCAGTTGCCACAAAATGCTCATCGCTGTTATACCCAGCACCACATGCAACAACATGTTCCATGACTTGCTCAATGGTTATCCCACCTTGCCTACTAGATACAAAAGAGGAAACAGTCTCAGATATCTTTGAGATGTGTTCTTGGATAACAAGTGTTGTGCTTGTCTTAGGTTTCTTGTTGGGGTTGTCAATAATCACACGAGCCCTTCTCTTAGCATTGTCAGTGACAGGAGTAACCTCCTCAACCTCATCCCCATTATCAAGAGAATTGCTGTCACCTATGGGATCCTCAGTGGGGTGCTCAGCCTCTCTATCATCAATGGGAGTATCATCATCAAGGGGTATGATGGGGTTGGAACTCATAGGATTCCAATGATCTTGCTCCTCATTAAGGATGTTGCCAAACATCACCTTCAAGTCATCTTCATTTTGGAGAGGCCTCTTCTTAAACTTGCCAACACCAGGAATTTCCTAAAACATGTGAGAATGTTCGAAATAAGAAATTTTTTCTAAATTGCAAATCAACAAATGTACATATCATTATAATCGAACACTCACCTTTGTTATCTTCTTCCACCACTCGGAGTCCATGCTGATCGTTCCCGTGTTCCAATTGAAACCAGTCCCCGTTTGCTTCCTCATTAATTTCCGCCATGCAGTCAAATCCCTTCTCAACTTGTCCCATTTGTTCTTTAGTTGCGTTTTACTCAGCATTATTCCGGTGGACTGAAAAAACCTATCAGCTACCTCGGTGAAGCCTACATTGTTCAAATGAGTGTTCGGCCGATTCCCTTTTCTAACTTGTTCGGCGAACAAGTTACAAACAAGAGTGGTATGACCATCAATCCAATCCATAGCATCACCCTGACCATGATTTCCCGACCATTTGAAACAGAAAAATAAGCTCAAATAATATATCATAGAGGTAATGCAACCAACAAGGATTAATTGATTTGTTCCCATCACATCATAGAGGTAATGCAACCAACAAGGATTAATATAGAAAACTGTTGATATGCTTGCTGACATGGAACAAATATTCAGGGGCTTTAGTGGGAAACTCGACATATGTAGGAAGGTAACCCATGCACTATCATTCAAATTCATTGTTTGATATTATTCACTGTCTTCACATCCAAATGGTGGAGTGTCTATTTGGAATAATTTTCTTAACTTAGTTACTTTATCTACATCTATTGTATAGTAATGCATTATTTAATCGAAGTTGTTCTTTGAGGCATTTAATTTGCTTAGTAGAGCTATGTACGCTGCAATAAAAACTTGTGCTAGTGGCTGGCCTGTTATATGTCAAGCAGGTGTTGTCACTACCTTTTGAAGTTTAATCTCTAAAATATGAACAAATCACCTATTCTGTTTGTAATCTTGAAACCCAAATTTAGTTGCAATGCATGGACAACATGGCTTCCCACTTAACTCTTAACAATGTGGGCAAGACAAAATGGTATACATTTTTAAGTGATCCTACGCTCAGCCTCATACATGGGTAACCTAACTACTCCAAAGTCAATCTAGTTTAGTATGAAGGCGGTTCCAAAATATTTTTGATGACAAAGGTTTAATTTCGAGAGCAATCACGGGCTTCACAACAACCACAAAACACCTTTCACTTATGGATAAGTAGCAAGGAACAAGAAGACCCATCATCCATAAACTAAATTGAAACTGAATTCCCCACCACATCATATGTCCATACGCCCATCCTGTCAAACATTATACATGGGACAAAAACATGATAGGCCAAACAAGTATTGAAATTATATGGCTGCACAGAGACAAATGCAACAAATAGAACCTCTCATAGTATTGCACAGAGGAATGCATGAAGGCGCATTCTCCCTCTTCAAGTATGTTAAGTTGTTAAATCATCTTCACACTTTGTTTTACTATTACACCTTTTTCTAATCACTAAGCATTGTCATACTGATAGGTATACCATGTTCTGGGTTCTCCTTTTAGCTATGAAATTGACAGTAAGCTTCTATATTGAGATACCTACTCATTTCTTATTTATTCTACATCAATCTCTACATGCTGCACTTGAGTATCCTTGAACATGAAGTCGGTACCATTGCTTGTATTGTTACAGATTCCTTAATATGTGCATGCCAAGCAACAAATTGTAAGTAGGTAATTGAGTCGACGGAGCACATTGCACATTGCACATTCATACCTCATCATCCCTTGCCCTCTTGTTGGTCGACGGAGCACGTGTTCTCGCTTGCGATGCAGAGACCCCTGACGGAAGACCAGCTGCTGCGCCGGCCTGGGCGGCTGCGCCCCCTGCCGCTGCGCCGGCCTGGGCGGCCGCGCCCCCAGCCGTTGCGCCGGCCTGGGCGGCCGAGCCCCCTTCCGCTGCGCCGGCCTGGGCGGCCGCGCCCCCAGCCGCTGCGCCGGCCAGAGGGGGTAGAGGGGGCCGGATCTACCAGTGGAGGCCATCGCCGGAGGTGGCGGCTCGCCGGAGTGCCGGAGGTGGCGGCGCGAGGAGGCGGCGTGAGGAGGGTTGCGAGGAGGCGGCTCGCCGGAGCGCCGGAGGTGGCGGCGCGAGGAGGGTCGCGGCGCGAGGAGGCGGAGCCATAGAGGAGCCTGCGCTCGGTCGCTCGGTTGGGCGAAAAGAAAAGAAAAAAACGTTTCGGATGGATGTATATCCAGTGGCATTGGTGGGTAATTACCACTTAACTTCACGAGTAGATACGAAACAAGTTTTCGTGGAGCACCCCTTGAGGTGCTCCATGAATTTCATGAATCTGGAGCTAGATCCAGTATTTTGGTGGATCCAGATTTCGTGGAGCTGGAGTGTTTGGGTAAAAATTCGTAGAGTGGAGCTGTTTTTGGTGGATCTGGAGCTGGTGAAGCTCTGCCAAACAGGCCCATAGTAGTTTGCTACTGACATAACTAAGCTCTTCGTTCTTCTTACCAGTCTTAAGTTTCGCCTAAAGTCCGAGGTGACAATGGCTCTCTTCTCCTCCCTCACGACCCCGGTCGGCGTCGCCATATCCTCCGTCTACGAGGAGACCAGCCCGACGGCGCTGGTCGTACAGGGGCTCCTCGAGTCCGCCGCGGCGGGGATACTGGTCTACATGGCGCTCGTCAACATCCTCGCCGAGGACTTCATGAAAGCCAGGGTGCAGAGCAGAGGGCGCTTGCAGCTCGCCCTGAACGTACTGAGTGACTCTCACTGCTGCTCGGGGCTGGCCTCATGTCCATGCTCGCCATTTGGGCTTGACCGTACGTGCAGTGCGTTCATGGTGGTGTAAATGACAGTGAAAGGATCAGAGATTAGCATCCCTTGTACGAGGGTAACATCTCGACCTATCCTCTGATTCTGAAATACTACCTCTACACATTAACAATCTTAGATTAACATTGCTATATAAAAATTTCGGTAGCACATCCCCTGTTTATACGACTACAGACAGAAGCAATCAACAAATATTAAACAAAATGCAGTAAAGACAACTAATTCTATAGCGATGATAATCATAACTAAAACTTAGGACTCCACTCCTAAGAGCAACTCCAGCAGTAGCCCTCAAATCTAAGCCTCTACTTTTCATTTGAGGGCTCCCCTACTTTTGAGGGCCTAATTTTTTTGCTTCTACTCCAACAGCACCCCTCAAATCTAAGCCCTCAAATCCATTCCACTACACACTGACACATGGGACCCACTCCTGACAAATCCATTCGGGCAAGGAGGCAGGGGATTTTGGCGGCGGCGGGCGAGGTAACGGCGATGGGCGGAGGCGTCGGGGACGGGCGAGGCGACGGCGAGGGAGGCGGGCGGGCTGGGAAGCGGAGGAGGCGGGCAGGCGGGGAAGCGGAGGAGGCGGGCGGGGAGGGAGGCGCGCGGGAAGGGAGGCAGGCGGGGAGGGAGGCGGCGGGGAGGGAGGCGGGCGGGGAAAGAGGCGGCGGGGAGGGAGACGGGCGGGGAAGGAGGCAGACGGGGAGGGAGGCGGTGGGGAAAGAGGCGGCGGGGAGGGAGGCGGCGGGGAAAGAGGCAGGCGGGGAGGGAGGCGGTGGGGAAAGAGGCGGCGGGGAAGCGGAGGAGGCGGGCGGGGAGGGAGGCGGCGGGGAAAGAGGCAGGCGGGGAGGGACGCTCGGGAGGGGAAAAAGGCGGGTGGGGAAAACAACTCCAACAGAAATTTGAGGGCTTGGCCTAGAGCCCCCAAGAATGAGGGCTGAAGGGGGGATTTGAGGGGTCCCTCAAATTTGAGGGCTCTAGTAGAGGTCCTGCTGGACCTCTATTTTTTGCCTCAAGCTCTCAAATATGAAGTTTGAGGGTTTAAGTAGGGGCCCTACTGGAGTTGCTCTAAGAATGCTTATGACACCCACAACTAAGAAATACTCATAATAGTAAAGAAAGAGTCGAGCCTAAATAAACAAGCAGACCCCACCACAGGTCAAACAACCGGCCGGCTCGTCGTCTCGGGCGCGCGCACGCAGCCACCCACGCCGCAAGTTGACAGGCAGCTGCGGGACACTGCACCACGCCACCAAGAGCCCAACCAAAAAAAACGGGCCACTTGCGCGGGCGCGGGCGCACGCATCCAGCCCCAGGCAACTTGGCCATAAGATTAGTCCGATAAAATCGCCGCGAAGATACGACCCACCTGCCTGCCTGCCTGCGTCGCTGCGCCCGTCCTAAGCGCTACATAGTACAGGCCAACTTGGTCACAAGGAAATGGCCCCGGCGCCGTACGTACGCGCACGCGGCGGGCGGGGCCACCGCTCGGCACGGCACGGCTCGATCTGCGCCCAGATTTGCAGCCGCTCGCGTCGCGGCTGCGCGCGGCAGGGCTGGCCGGGCAAGTGGGTTCGGGAGATTCTCTCGGGCTTGGGGCCCGAACGAGGAAGGAAGCCGCGCGCGCGCGCGGGTGGGCGTGGGCGCCTGCCTGGCTCCGCGTTGGAGGCCAGCCTCGGCGCGCACAGCCGGGACGTCGGCACGGCAGTCGACACCCCGCTTTTATAGCCCCCCTGCACGCCAGGCTTGTCACGTTCCACGACAAAGCACAGCAGGTGACGTACATGCCAGGGGTCGGGCCAGTAAGTATCTCGTATGGTTTCAAATGATGCCAAAACTGAGCGTGTGGATGGTACGAGGCTTGTATCTGGCATGGATGTGCTTTGAGGTCCGCGAAACTGTGATCTGTGGTGTTCCATCTATATGATCAAGAGGTGTTAGCGCTGCTAGGTATTGTTAGATCGAGAGGACGGTAATTCTTTTCATATTGATTGGATGGCTCATATCAGAATTTAGTTCCCACATCACAAACGCCCAAACATAGATACTCTACTACCGAGGCGAAAAAGAAAGAAAGAAACCTTAAGAAAAAAAAAGAAGGAAAAAAGAGAGATAAATTTTAAACTACAAAATCTAGTGTATCTCGAAAGAGGCCGGTTTCTTTGAAAAAAAAAACTGGACCAATTCGGATGCCTTGGAATCGGATCGCTGCGCCCTTGTCAAACTCCGGAAAGGCGATGGACTCGGACGTGCAGACCAAGCAGAAAGGGCGAGGAATGACTAATGAGCAGTTGGAGCTCGGGAGGGTCGGATTGGCACGCGAAGCTTCTCTTCTCTGTGCAAAGCACGGCCCCAACTTGGACGGCAACTTGCGCGCGATGCCGCAAGCTAATTTAACTCCGAAAAGAAAAGAACAAAGCAGCAGGGGAAGCAAATCAAATCGTGCGAGCTGCTCTCCTTGACCGTGAGAACGAACATATAGACGAGGCGGGAAAATGCTAGTTGAACAAGTTGGCCGAGTGTTCCGTATGTTTCTTCGTCATATGTGGCAAGCTTTCGGTTTGTTAATGCCAACTGCTGCTTAAAAAACTGAACTATGCAGACCATCCTGCCAGTTGCGGATTAATTAGATCACAGCACAAGCATGACAACAACCTCACTCATTTCGGCTTAAACTTTTGGCTTCTGACTTATTTTGCACTATTAATAAATTCCGTCTTTTTCTATATTTTTTAGCTTTTTTAAGCTTTTTGCACTGGATGGTTGTGGCACACGCCACGCAGGGGCGGCTCGGCAGATGACTAGTCGAGCCAGGGTGCTTGCCAAGCTTCCTTGGCTCGGCAGGTATCTGCCGCGCTCGGTAGGTCTACGGAGGGGATTAGATTTGTAAAAACGGATGTTCAGAACCAATTTTGAAAGAAAAGGTTATCACAATGCCATTTGTGTGAACAGTATATATTTTCTTTTATAATAATTAACTCTATTTGTTACTCTCTCTCTCTCCATCCATGTTTATAGAGCGTATTTTTTGAATGATCTTGTCCATAAATATTATGCGTGTTTCATCTTTCAATGCAAAACTAGTGTGATGTTCTCTTTATACCCCTAATAAATATATAGTTTTATTTACTATTTTCTCTTTATACTCATAATAAATATGCAGCTTTATTTACTATTTTATATATATATGTATTGAATATAGTGCTTAGAGATAGTAATCAAGGGTAATCTAAACCATTTTCACTCTCTTATTGGTTTATGCTAATTGAGGTAATTCGTGATGACTAATTGGAGTGCTAATCGTGTTTGCTAATTAATGCCGGACGGTCATGGCACATGCCACGTAGGGGCGGCTTGGCTTGGCAGGTGCTTGCCGCGCTCGGTAGGTATACAGAGAGGACTAGATTTATAAAAATGGACGTTTAAAGCCAATTTTGAAAGTAAAAAAGTTATTACAATGCGATTTGTGTGAACAACATATATTTTCTTTTATAATGATTAACTCTATTTGTTACTCCCTTCGTCGAAGTTTACAACACATATTTTTTAAATGATCTTGTCTATAAATATATGTCGTATTTCATATTTTAATGCAAAATTAGTGTGATGTTCTTATACCCTAATAAATATGTAGCTTTATTTACTATTTCTCTTTATATCCCTAATAAATATGTATTTTTATTTACTATTATCTACATGCATGCATTGAATATAGTACTTAGAGATAATAATTAGAGGTAATCTAATTATTTTCACTCTCATTAGTTTATATGACAAGAGAAAATATGACTTATAAACTTAGCCGGAGAGAGTATCTTTCATCAGTCAGCATTGATACAGTAAAAAGACTACTAGTGGAGAGTATATGTTGCTACTTGCTATACTAGAAGTCTAGAACGACTAATTTGCACAATAAAATCGCTAGAGACACAGTACTGGTCAGCAAGGACGAATCAATCAAGTGGTAGCGTTATTGTATCTTCTCCAACCATACCATCAATGGCTCTAATGGCCAACAATGGGAGGAGCAAACGACTCGTACGTACGTGCGTGTGGATTCCCCTACCGGCCGCGGCCAGGGTGTTAACTTTAATTGCGCCATGTACGCGGCTTGGCTCTATATATGGAGCCTCCATGGCTGGCACCAGAGCGAGCTCCACCTACGCTGTACTACTTTCTTGCTCCAAAGCTTTGGGGCGCACTCGCACTGTGTCAGGCCGTCGCAGGTAAAGCCTGCAGTAAAGAATCCTAGGCGCACGCACGGTTTCCCAATTCCTATTGCGTTTGCGGCGGCGCCTTGTTCGTCCCAACTTGTCTGCTCTCTTTCTTTCTTTGCCTGGTTGATCGATGAGGCATCCGTTGTGCTTCCATTGTTAACTCATGCTCATGTACTGCACACCATGACAGCGTCTACATAGAATCTTGCATTGTGTGGTCATGCCTTTGTTTCTCTATTGAATTAGTTGTTTCGCAGAACTACACTACTACTGCCAAACAATATGTTGAAGAGAATGGTACATTTCTTAGAGGGGCGCAGATCCTCTGACGTGACGTTGGGTCACTGACGTGTGGGCCCACGGCTTGTGGGGCCACGCATCAGTGACCCAACGTCACCTGACTTACGTAATAGAATTCGGGCGGTTATTAGAGATAGGTAAGCCTGGGGCATCGAGATCTACGAGTGCTAGTGCCGTAGACCAGAATTGCGCATTTGCACAGATGCGTTTTAAAGCTTGTTTGCCGTGCACACGGATGGCACCTGAGACCTCAAATTCTGAATAAAATGGCTAGAATTCGAAGTCCTAGGGGAAGAAATATACAAAGTCAGATGATTAAGATAATAACGTGCGACAGGGAAGCATACGGTTGAGCCGTTCTTTATTTCAAAAAAAAAACCAATTGAGCCTGAAACATTCAGGTCCGGTTGATATTGGACTATACTAGCTGCACATTCATGACTCATGTGACTAGAAGCAAACATATATGCAACAAAGATTTTTTTAAAAAATATATACAACAAAGATTAGATACTTTAATTAGCAGCCAGTTCATGATTAGCTATCATGCTCCCTTGCTCTTACAGCTCAAAGCAGAGACTAAAATGTTTGGTCACTACCCCCTCAATTACTCCACAACTCCATGTGCATTCGTTTTGTACAACGGTTCCTAATTAATCCCACTAAATTGACCACCTACTCCGCCCTCGGAATTTTAGCAAATTACGCTGCGGAAATTTGACATTGCAAGATCGAACACACAAGCACTAACATTCATCAAGTAATTTAACTAGGCCAAGAGAGAAGAAAGCTAGTAAAAGTTATAAATGTGTATGAACAATAGTTAATATCAGGCAGCACCCACACAATGGTTTGTACTTTGTGATGTCAAAAAGAAAGGGAAAAACACAAGCTAGAACCACAGGCTGATCGATCTCCCCAAAAGAGGCAAACACAAGAAGTCAAAGAAACAAGAAGCAACAACCTCCCGAAAAAACCGGCACGCGAGCCGGTGCCCGCCGGTCAGGCCGGCACGAGGCAAGCTAGGCGGTGCGCGGCGCCGCGAGGGCGAGGTGCTCGGCGGTGCGCGCCAGCGACTGGAGGTTGCACCGCACGATGGTGTCCACGAACATGCGCGTCTCGTCGGCAGTGTTCCCGGGGGGCACGTCCACCACGTACGACTCCACCACGACGGTGTCGGCCGCCGACGCGGTCTCGTGCACGGTGGTCACCGAGCGGTAGTTGGAGAGGCGGTGCTCGCCGCCGACGACGCGGAAGCTGAGCACGCGGCGTTCGTCGTCGAGGATCTCCAGCCGCTCGCGGCTGCTGGTGGCGGGGAGCCCGGACACAACCCGCACCTCGCGCACCGACCCCACCGCGCCGCCGTCGCCGTCCACGAGGCGGCAGCTCCGGATGAAGTGCTTGTACGCCTGCGGCCGGTCGAATCGCCGCACCACCGACCACACCGCGTCCACCGGGGCCGCGATCGCCTGCACCACCGCCGAGCAGCACTGCCCCGCCCCCGCCGCGTGCTCGTGGTGCCGCGCCACCTCCCCCGGCACCCCCGCGCACGACGCCGAGTGCGCCGCCGCCTTCCCCCCGCCCCCCGCGATCCGGCTGTGCTGCGGCGGCGACGGCCGTGGAGCTGTGTACGGCATTATATCCCCCCACTACACCACTCTCCCCTCCTCAAGGTAGGTTCTTGGTTTTTCCACACCCTTGCAGAGAGCTGGGGTTAGAACGAAAGTAAGACTAGATAGGTTTGGAGAGAGGCGTCCACTTTTATACCCGGGACAAACAAGATTGCGGTGGTCACAACTTGACAAGTTACACTCGGTGGCTAAGGGTCTGTTCTTTTCCTCCGAAGTTGATGGTTTTTGGTTTTTGCTATAGTATCTAACTTTCAAACGGAGTATTTTCTCAAGACGGGATCTACAAGCTAAATAATGTACACGTTAAAAGCCTAACATCTGTACCAGCTAAAATCGCAAGTGAGTATCTCTCTCCATAATGTATATCGTAAACAACCAAAATTCAAAAATTTCAACCAAAAATCATAAGCCGTAGCCGTTGCCAAACAGACCCTAAGCAGATTGTAGCGAGTGGTTTAGGGGGCACTTGGAGAGTTGGGGATAGTTTTCTCGTGAGACGAGGGAAAAAAGGAGGTGGTTTGGGCTTTGGGGTTTGTTTCCAATGGGTGTCATGGAGGAAAGGGAGGTGGTGGTTGGTTGGGGGCATTGGGCATTAGGGAGGGTCAGAGTAGAATTGAGGGAAAGCGATGTGCCCAACTGGGGATAAACTAGGGGCTGATTTGGTGTTAAGCTTGCTAGCTCCTGTTTATATGGCAACTTGTGGGGGTAGATGTAACAGAGCATGTTGTTAATGTGGTGCCAAAAGGGTTTTGTGTGAAGATCCATGCCAAGAGGAAAGGGAGGTAAGAGCAACTCCAAGAGAAGAGCTAAATCATTTTCTAAAGGTAAATTTGGCTATTATTGGAGAAAAAACGTCTCCAATAGACTCTGTAAATGACTCTCCAAATTTAGTAGCTCTCCATCCCTCCTCCTTCGCTCTCTATTTTTGGATAGCCTACCTCGCTCACCATCCAGCCTCTTGGCGCGGTCGGCGTTTCCTTCCCGCACACGCCCCATTCCCGCGCGTACGCGACCCACCGCGCGCCCTCTAGTTTAGATAGCCTGTTGGAGTAGTCTTGTTTTTTTGGGTGAGATTCATTTTAGAGAATAGCTAAATCACTAAATTTAGATACTTCTTTTGGCTAATTTTTTGGAGTTGCTCTAAAGGTGGAGGTGCATCTAGAATGACAGAGTAGTTTGGTAGATCAATACGGCCACTTGTTACCCGGCGGAGGAAATGGGGGTAATGCTCGTCTTTGTTTTTGCGTTGGTGCCCCTCGGTGGTGTTTACATGATGCGCCACTGACAGTGATCCCTGCTATTGTATTCGTGGTGTCGTGTTAGCAGTGCTACTTTGCTGAGCAAATATCTTCCTTCCCTTGCCATTTGTTTTTTTTTTTTTGAGAAATCGGCGATGTCAGATATTTCCTATGCCACTCAGTGTTTTTTCTCCACAGATCAATAATTGTTCCTTGTTATTTTGTAAAATTTCCTCAAGTAGGAAAGTATTTGATTCACCTGTATCTTTACGAAGATCAGTCATGCGAAGCCTTCACAAATGCATAGCTGTGGATGTGTTTGTAACACGGGAATTTTACACAAAACAATTCAATTTCTGTAGCCGAACGTAGCCTAATTGGTCGGACTAGCATGCAGTATCAGGGGAGAGAACCTGGCAATGGCAACCTAAGCTTATTTAACAACCAACACCACCCTTTTGTGTTGCCGTAGTTTCGTGAGAAGCTGAACGCCAGGCGTAGCCCTTGGGCACGGGGCCCTCTGGAAACGCCAGTCATGCATCTGATCCGACGAACAAACGGTCTGTTCTTTTTCTTGAAGTTGACGATTTTTGGCTTTTGGTTTTTGTTACAATACTTAACTTTTAAATAGAGTATTTTTTCAAGACGGAGTCTATAAGTTAAACGATGTACACGTTAAAAACCCAATATCTATACCAGCTAAAATCGCAAGTACGTATCTTTCTCCGTAATATGTATCATAAACAGCCAAAAATTAAAAATTTCAGCTAAAATCTATAAGCCGCAACTGTTGCCAAATAGCCCTAAAGCCATACACTGCTACTATTTGTCCGTTTCACAAACGTCGCCGCGCACTCGGGGCTCGGGGGGTTCCACCTCCTGCCCGAGTCTGGGCTTCAGTTCGGTTCTTCACACACATGATCAGGATCCCAGTCTGCATAGTTCCATGCATGCATTCTGATCTCGGCATTATTAGAGAATTAAGTAGCCGAGCTTACAGGTGCTCATGAACTTGATTTCTCTTCTGGCATATAACTTCTTAGAGATTCTTGTGTGATGACTGTCAGGCTGAACGAGACTACTATTTCATTTCTGAGATGTGCATGTACAATCCAAGGGGAACTAAAGCGACGAGAAAACTCTACATATATATAAAAAGGAAACTGGAAAACCACAAGGCAGAAAAATAGGTTAAAGAAGAAAAATATGCGCACCAGAAGCAAAAAGTTTGGGATGAACTATGAGGACATGGCAAACGCAAGTAATGAATCGGCTGACGCTTCCCCCTTTTCTTTTCTTTTCTTTTCTTTTAAAAATGTACAAGAGTCAGGTCAAAACATTTCATGCAGATTCAATGCATGCTTACAACTATAAAGCGCATCAGATCGAAACACTTGATGCAAATACAATGTTCACAACTAAAACAACAATATCTTGGTCGACCAAGCAATGCTACAATACTGGCCCAGATAATAATCAGATAAACAATTTAAAGAACTTGGCGGTTTCTGTTGCGTCCAAATTAAATTAGTAAATCGATTTCGTTTCTTTTTCCGGTGATGAACTTTCAGAAAGTCAGAAAAGTGTCATATGAACCCTTTAATATATTGATGGTGATGACAAAAGGTTTGTATTGATTTCCACGTTATATGTGTTGAAAGTTCCGACATGATCCTCGCGATGATTTTTTTTAGAGCTCAGCATGGTCCAACCTGATTGATTGAATCGTTCGTGCATGATGTCAGTGCCTGTTCCATTGGAAGAACTAAATAAGCAGATTTCGTATCCATGGATAAGCACAGAAATATCAGACGTGCATGGTTGAAGTTGCCATCACGTAATCATAAAAAAAATCAACTAAAGAGATAGGGCTTGTTATAAAAACAGGCTAATGGTGTCACCTAATGAGACAGTGTAGCCAGTTTTGTTCAGACACATGTCAAAATGGGCTGAGATGGGCCACCGGCCACATCAATTGGGCTCTGATGTAGCATAGAACTACCAAAAATGGTTAGGGTATTGAGACCCCAACTCCCTGTTTAAAGCGATCGCCGCCAGCCACAACAGTACAACACCGCTAGTCCATCGCCGGCCCCTCTTCCTCCTCCTCCTCCTCTCTCCTCCCGCGTTCTCGCAGATGTGAGTGGGTGGGCTAACCGTTTATCTGCACAAGTGATTTTAGATTTTTTTTTCTAGTTTTTTTTGTCTTTTTTCCTTTCTCTATCAACTTTGTTCTAGTTTTTGTTCTTCTTCAACCAGTTCACTATCTGATACTTTTACCTGTGATAGGTTTTGATGGACCGACTAACCTCGACGACAAAAAGGCGACGCCTATGCTCTATACCAGACCGAGTTGTTCCGAGAACAACATTTCGGGAGGAAAAACCTAAAACATCATTCACGTTATGTTTTTTTATGTTCGGATTTTGTAAGACCATTTGGTGGCAGTCCCATGAGAGTTATGAGTATTTAACACTGTTTGTGCCTTACTTTTATTGTTTGAGTTTGATTTTGTATTTTGAGTTGCTGCTATCTGAAGCAGGTGGTCATATCAGCAAGGGTGCCACAGTATGATTGGCCGAAACGGCAGTACCGGCATATGATTGTCGATAGTTATTTTTCAAAAGAGATCTTTTTTTTAAGTTTTTGGGCTAAGACCTAGTGCGGCAGTACCATCGTTGTAATCACGATATGGCCGGGGTGTAGCAATTTAACCGACCTTGGCAAGACAGTATAACCGGTGTGGAGTGGGAGGTATGACTGACATGGGTGCCACAGTTAGATTGGCCTAGTACAGAGTTAGTTGTGAGTATTGGTTTTGGCCAGTGGCGGATCCAGGAAAAAAATCTAGGTAGGGCGAAGTCTAGTGGCGGACCCAGGAAAAAAACTAGGTAGACTGAAGTCGGAAGCGTGAAATAAACAGTAGTATCCATGATCAAACTATGTTGCAATCACATTAATAAAAGTATGTGATACGAAATAGAAACAACAACTACAATTCGCATGTTAACATATGTAGATAACGGAAGGACAATGAAAAATATCTCACTAATGAAGCTTAATCCACAATTGTAGATGAGCTATAAAAAAACTTGTCAATTGTGAAAGATAGATAAATCAGTAGTGTCACAATTCAATAATAGAATATAAAAGATGCAATAAAAAAGAAGACAAAAAATATACCAGTAAATAACTAAGTACGTCTAGGAGAACGAGACATTTTCATTTTTCGAGTGTTCGTGTCTTGAAATCGTTTCTTGATTTTTTTCACGATCAAGTCCTTTGAATATCTCTCGCTCGATATAGCACACCATCAAGTCATTAAGCCAATCATCGGACATCTTATTACGCAAATCGGTCTTGATAATAATCATAGCCGAGAAGGCTCTTTCAACCGATGCTGTCGCCACCGGTAGTAGCAATGCTAACTCGATGAGGCGGTAAACCAACAGAAATACAATATGCCTTTCAGTTTCAACCAACTCCACGGCCAGACTTCCAAGATTATGACAAGTAACAAAATCATCAATTCTTCGCATATAAAGAATGAAGGTTTCAAGTTGATCCTTGATAGCCACACAATCAGAAATAGAGAAATCTTCGTCATAGATATCCGCATGTCGAGCAATATTATCCACATTGAACTTTGAAAAGGAGTCACTGGTGAAGGTGGAGTTGTAATCATTGGTGAAGGTTGCCGCAGGTAATACTGTTCTGGTGACATGCATAATCTTATTATTTCATCTTATTTTTCTGTAGAGCCCAACAAAGTGATCGTATTGTGCAGTTAATAAAAAGGAGATCGCGGAAATGGGTCCTCTTCGGTAATTTTCACTTGTAATCTGATTCTCTCTTTATACAACAGAGAACAACCGAAGTATCATCCTTCACCGATACCGGACCGACACCATATTATTGAAACTCCAATTTGCGAATCTTTTGGTACGAAGGTATCCCACTCCCATTTATCGCTGTTCACCCACAGTATGTATGATTGATTGGTTGTCTATGTAAGGAATAGTAAATAACTCATTTCTGCAGTTTCCTGTCCTCTTTCCCGTTTTTGCTTCATTTCCCTTGATGAATATCAGCAGGACATAGATGCCGGCGCCGGCGAAGGGACGCCCGAGCTCGCCCGAAGGGCAGGTCCGCCCCTGGTTTTGGCGGTGTTAGTCACAACAGAAGTCTGTGCAAGTGTTAGTCATGAGGAATCCATGCATGTGTAAGTCATGGTGTATCCATGTATATGTTTTGCTAATTAAGAGTCAAGTGCATGTCATTTATGTTTGAATTGATTACTCTGTTCTTTAGTGTACAGGTACTTTAATGATTATTACGGCTAACGGCAAGACCGAGACTACGGAATAGGTCTTGAGGCCATGGCGTATTGTGTAAGTCTAGGTGGAGTAATACCTCAAGCCGAGAAGCACGGGAGAAAGACAAAGATCGTGAAGAGACAATGCGTGCATATGGCGTGCTAATTGGTTTTCTGTGTTTCAAGTGGTGACGTTCTTCAGAGTAGACGTATTATCTTGACAGCAAGCATTAAACATCACGAACTATGGTGCAATGTTGGTGTGCCATAGGACTTGGGCGTTTCAAGTGGTGACGACCTTGGCCTGGGCATACGACCTTGGTGACAAGTTATAGGCATCGCATTGTTCATGAAGACCAGAGGGCGACAATTTAGAAATTTGTCTAATACTGGGTGGAGTTGCGGTTTATAAAACCAAGACACTGGTCTAAGTAGTTTAGATCACATCTTTGTGGATATAATGTCTTATCGGGCTTGTGGAACATTTGAAAAGTTATGCTTTAAAAAGTGTGCAAGTGTGTGAGATTGTAAAACTCATTTGTGTGTATGGGTTACCGAATTTTCTATATGTAAGTGGTGTGATCCACTAAGAAATTGCTGGTTTGGTGTGGAGTGAGGAACCCCCACTATATAAGACTTGTGTTGAGTTAAGTCTTATTAGGACTTGGGAGACTTGAGAGAGATTAGGGTAGGTTTTTTGTGTTGGAGCCTTTTGTGTGTGTACTGTAAGCTTAGAGTTCTGCTATCCTGAGGGATTAGCTGTAAAATATTTCTCTCCAACTGAAATGAATATCCAAAGTTTGCCTAAGTGAGTTGTACCATAGATCCTCTCTTGTACTTTTGATTTATTTGGATTTCTTCTTTGGATTTCTCTCTTCTTGATCTTTCTTGGTGCCAAGAACCTGTAAGAGATAGAGATATCTCTTGGAGATCAATTCTCGTTTATCTAGACACTTTCTATGAAAACTTTTTGAGTTTGCCTGGTTTTGTTCAAGAAAGGGATTATTTGGGGGGTTTTGATCTTGTGGGTGTTTTGGGTTGAATTCATGCTACAATTTACCTTGCTATGATATGTGAGAAGATATCCAAGGTCACCGAGATCATCTAGGTCTCACGAGTAAGAGTAGATCAAGATTTTCTATTTTAGCCACTCAAATGGAAAAAGTTCAGAACTTTGGCAACATTTCTCTCGATCGTTGATTTGAATAGATTCCTGACATCTTAATGAAGATGTTTGCCAAATTTCAAGCCAGTTGGATCAACGAATCAGAAATTTCATCGATTTTCGATTTTGAAATCATGTTAATTTACTATTCCGATGTTGATTACTGGGGGTACCGTAGCAGCACTACCGATTCTACTATAGCACCGTAGCGGTACTATCGATTTTGCATTATTTCTTTTAGATCTTTTCATATGGGTGATTAGTCTATGAACTCCATAACTACTCATAGTTATTGGAGTGAAAAACTTGGAGTCGTGCTTCCGCTTTGAGAAAAGATTTGAAAAAGTCTTGTAATATTTTTGGCTCCTATTTACCCCTCCCCGCTAGTCGCCATATTCAGTCCTACAAATGGTATCAGAGCCCAATTTGTTTTTTTAAATAAATCTTAATCAATCTTGAGTATGGCGAGTAGGATTGGGACTTGTGAGCAGTTATTTTATTCTTGTCGGGATTCCATTGCCAATGATGTCCACTGCGATGAGGCTTGAGCTCAAGTTGAAAGCGAAGGCAACAAAAATTCTTTGGCAAAGTTTGTAGTGGATTATTTTCTTTCAATTGTCCTAGTTTTAGTGATAAGAAGCTTTTGGACTCTATGGAGGCAAAGGAGAGCTATGGATATTGTGGAGTGGCGATCGAGGATAATCATGATGAGATAACTGAGGACGATCATCTACTTGAGATCAAGGTTGTCAGTATCACGACACGTATTGCAATGTCACATGATCCAATAATCGTACCAGAGATAGATGACATGGATCGCAATATAAATCGAAATCAGATAGTATCACAGTGGGATCGCAATTCAATTCGTAGTATTGTTAGGATCATAGTGGGATCATGATCGTGACAACAAACTATATTAGCATATAAAATTTGATATTGCCTATTGTTAGTTTAATTTGCTTTGTTTTTGTTGTTTTCGTATTATTCTAAGGTAAAAAAAGTATTATCTTTGACATATTGGGCTTTTATATTATTATTTTGTTAAAAAATAATTAAATAAGTTTCAAAAATCAACCTTAATTCAATATATCATGAATAAGTGTACTCAAATTACAAAATTAAATTCAAAAATTATACTATAGATTTGCATATTTAGACATTGACCTCTCTAGTCTCTAGGACCTGATTCAAATAGACTTTCAGATTCTCTTTGCATTTCATATGTTGTGTATAGTTGTCAGGATTAGCAGCCATTCTTAAATCGTGAGCTTGTGATTATTCCAATGAGAAATTTTTGCTTGCAGACCAACTTGTATACTAGCATCGTATCCAGATTTGATGAACAAGGGCTGCACAGAACCATACTCAACAGTAAGTTTCTAGCTCTTCCGGCATCAACAACCTACTTTACCTGAACTCAATTCACGGTTGAGAAGGTTAAGTACCAAATATCAATGAAGAATCTAAATGCATCCTGACAGTAATTTGGCAATACATTCACATTAACTTATGGCCGCCCGGTACGAAATCGCAGCATGCCGATACCAACAAAGCACCTGCAAATTTTTGTTCCCCACATAATTCTGCACAGCAGCCGTCTAACACTGCAGCAGTCCACAGAGTAGGATACAAAGTTCCCAATGCTGCCAAAAACAAACAAAATTTGAGTCAAGCAACAACTTGATCCTGAAGATGCTAAAGAAACTGATGTTTAGAAGATCCGTTTTAGCTAGAGAGTAAACCAGCCGAACGCCTAACACATAAATGTGAACTATTGGAAACAGGTAAATCCAGGCAGATAGCCCATTTCCGACGCATAGCTTATTTTACTGTTAGTGCTTCTCCATCCTCCTTGCCAAGCCACTAGGTTCTCGGTAATAAGTGGCAACAACATTCATACTGTAACTGTAGCAATTCCAGGGCAAAGATTCTGCAATGGGGACTCCCCATGGCCTTCTTAGCTTGCAATGGATATCAAACAGAAGATAGCTCAATTGATACTTACCAGCGAACCTCTGTGGAGTGTCGTCGCTTCCGTTGCTGAATCATCGCCTAGCAAGTAGCAAGACCTTAAGCCAACAAGCACCGATTTTCCCTCATGTTGCCCATCAAGAAGATGCCAGAGTGGAACATGATGACTAGCAATTCACGTAAGGTTCTCCTTCTGTGCTTCCCTAATTTAAGTAATGCGGACCACTAGCAATGACATTGAATGAGCAGGATCAAATGGATACATTATAAGTCTTGAAAGTCCAGTTGCATCAGTGCATCACCACTACCAGATAATGGTTGAAGCAAATACTGTCATGAGATACTTTATTACATATGGTTATTGGGTTCACTACAAGTCCTCAACATCCGGCAAGTGAGCTTTTGTCCAGAAATCCAGTCTCCGGATAATACATGATTACAGTAAGTCCATCAGCAAACAATCAGCATTTAGAGATCACAACCCAATAGAGCACTGTAGTTCCATGAACTGTGACATGATGGTTGCGGCCTGAGGCTTGCGCACTACCTAGTGGTCAGCGTTTCGCAAGTGTATGAGTTTAAGGAATTAGACATTTCTTGACTTCAGTCTATTCCTATGTCAAGAAAAGAGAATTACCTTATCATGTTCACAATGGTTCACGTGAGCTGTCATGCATGAACCTTCCAAGCCCAGTATGAGACACTGAGGCCTGAGGATGATGGTGGAAGCATGTCAAATATCTGCAACAGAAAAATCACGCACTGCTTCAAAACATTTCATTCCTAAAAATTATAGTTACCATTTCATGACGTACCTCAGCAAGAGGGCATTCTGAAATTGGTGATCCAGAATATCGTTTACCTGTGTATTTCAGGGGAAATATAACTCTTACGAAGTGTTCATAGTGTTCTAGAAGTTCATTGTGTGCTTGGCTACTCCTAACTGCTTCAGGATCTATATACATTCTGTCTACTAGAACTTTATTTCATGGCACAAATGCGAACTACTGAACATTTCAAGTGCAACAATGTCAACTGAAGGACAAGTGTAAGTGTATAACAGTTAGCTGTGCGCTTGGCTGCTTGTAACTACATCAGATACTTGTCTATGTCAAGCCTAAATCATAAATTGATAATCTACCAACCGCGTAACCACAGTTAACATAACGGTATCAGTGTGCACAATGTATTTACTATGACGCTTTAAATTTTCTTCCATAAAGTTACTAAGCTAGCAATGATGAACTTTGAAAAGGTGCAATAGGTAATGACAGTTTCTCTTTACAGACTCACCTGACAAGAAAACAATTCATTGCGTCTTCTGCATCTCTTTGTTGAACATGTTAGCAGTTATAATGCACTTCTTAGGTCCATGGATTTCATGACTTGACATCAATACTATGGCCATCATAGAATTAGATCATCCACAAAGTCATCATAGATAAAACTTAAATCCACTTTTTCCCAAATGTTTGAGAACATGAACTTATTAAAAATAAATATTGAAATCCACACAAATACTTGATGGGGTTAAGGAGTGGTTGAAACCGAAATGGAACCCTAATTTTGTTACAAAATAATCAACTTACTAATTGATGCAAGAACACCTACATTCATATACACAATTTGTCAAACCCCAGAATTTCTTCAGGGAGGACAGAATACAAACAATACACAATAACAAGATTGAGCTAAGAATATCACAGTTACTGAGGCTCAGATATTCACCACAATTCATGATAGCAACTTTAATCCCATAGAGGCACAGCTGGAGCACCTTGAGGTGCTGATTAACTGATCACTTTGCAGCTCCTTCAAACAAGTGCTGGATTCGTGCATCGACATTTTCTGGGGTGTACTTGATGTACAAGTCACGCCCGGTTTCTGGAGATGACTTCAACCTAGCAATCAACCCTGTATACACTGGCACCACAGAATCTGCCACTGCTGCCCTAACATCCACCCTCAGCTGGTCATCAGCTATCACCCACTCTGATTGTACCGCATAGATCTCCTCAAAGTATGTATTAAACATCCGCAGTTTCTGCAGCATAGCCTTGGCTGGGAGTCCACCAACACCAGGACCACCAATCTGCAGCACGGTCGTAACCTTGCCCCATGTCGTCCGCTGGTAATCCATGCTCCAGCGGCGCACTCTACTTGCCATTTGCTTGATCCACTCATCACCGAGCAAAACACCCAGCTCGCTATCATTCACCTTCTGGATAATGTACTTGCCATTGTTCATCAAGAAGATGCAAGCGAGTGATGGATCTCGGTAAATCTTAGACTTTGCATCCAAATTCTTGTGCATAACGTCCATGATCCATGCAATGTGCACAGCGAGTGATGAGGTGGAGCGGTCAGGGTCGACGGCAATAGCTGCTCCTCCGCCAGCACCAAAGTCACCTTCCATCACCTCTTCCAATGTCTGCCGTGACCCACATGCAGCACGAAGATAGTTCATGACATACCGAGTGATCGGGTGTATACCACCACCAGGGGCGGCAACTCGGGCAGGGTCACGGCGGATGAGATTTTCCAATTCCATGAATATACCTTTGATCGAGGAGCCGAGGGTGTTGCACACCGCAGAGACCTCCGCACGGAGTGCAGCTGAGTAAGGGTCGGAGAACATAGGGTCAAGGTCAGGGAGGAGGTCCCGCACAGCCTCGTACATGTCCACAACGCGGAAGAGGCGCTCCGGCGCGCGGCTGGAGGAAGAGATAGCATCGCCGAATGATATGAGCTGTAGTGCCTGAGTGCGCACCGCGGCAACGAAGGCGAGGTCGCCGAAGGGGGCGAGGCCGTCGAAGACGCGGTCGCAGAGGCGGCGCTCGCTGGGAATCAGGATGCGGAACACCATGTTGAAGGCCGGGATCCAGCGGGCGATGTCGAGCTCGAGCTCCTCCCAGGGGGACGCATGGACCTCCTCGGCAGTACGCGGGCGGACGCCAAGGCGCGCAACGCTCTCGTCGACGAAGCCGCGGCGCGCTGCGGCGTAGGCCTCGGCGCACTCGCGGCCGAAGCCGGCGTCCACCATCCGGCGCGCGATCTGGTGCACGTTCGCGACCGACCCCGGCGAGAGAGCGTCGATCACCACGTCGTAGTCCGTGACCGGCTTGGCGATCGGGATCGGCTCGTCGCCGAAGTCATCCTCATCGTCGCTCCCGTCCGACCCGAACCCGCCCGGCGCCACGGGGGCCGCGTCGTCGGGGCGCTCGATGAGCGCACGGAACTCGTCCTCCAGCCGCGCCATGCACCGGCTGAGCAGCTCGTCCGCGCGGTCGAGCAGGACGCGGTTGGTGCCCGCGGCGTCCAGCTCCTGCACGGTGCCGATGAGGTCGTCGACCGCCTCCAGGAACGCGTCCGCGTCGGCCGAGTCCGCCCAGATCAGCCTGTCCATCGCCACGAACAGCGAGATCTGGCGGTCCAGTGCGCGCACGGTCCGCTCCATCGACGTCACCGGAGGCCTCGCGGCTGCGACCGACACCGCCGCTGCATGCGGCGGCGGAAGCGGCGGCGATGCCGGCATTGAGTGCTCTCCTCCGCCACCACCGCCCGCCGCCGCCGCGGCCCGCGCGGCGTAGAGCTTATCGAGCGAGAGGCGGCCGTCGTAGTTGGAGAAGACCTTGAGGATGTCCTCCGTCATGGTGTCGCTGCTGCCTAGCGTCTGCACGATGTGCTGCACCGTCGCGAGCAGCTTCTCCTCGCCGTCCTCCGCCATCGCTCCGTAGGCACGCAGGTGAGAAACGAACTCCTCCTCGAGGAAAACGGCGTCGGGCTAGCTCCAGGGCTGGCACGACATTCCACGGTTCCGATCTGGGCGAGAGCTCCACCTCCACGCGGCTTCGGGCGGTGGTTGTGGGCTGTGGTGGGGACTGGGGAGGGGACGAGATGAGGAGAGGACACGGGGTCGCGTCTGGCCGAGAGCGACAGCGCGTGGACTGGCAGCAAAAGCGCGTGGACCGGCCGCTTTGCTGCTGTTGGTCGGGCACGGGCTATAGCCTATAGGCCGCTCTCAAGTAGCAGCGTCGCGTGGGCGGGGTAACTCGCGGCGGGCGTCGGATGCGTGGTAAGGTGGCTGGCACGGACGGTCGGATGGGTGGGTGGGAGAGACGGTGAAAACGGCGTGGCCTCGGGGGAAGCGAAAGGCAAAGGTCGTGCCGTGCGTGACGGCGTGACGAACGGGTGAAACGAAATGCTTCCGCGACACAAGGCCGGGCGGCGCGGCCGGGGCTGTGGATGGCCGTTCGGAGGTTCGGCTCGAGCCTTTGAGGCGGAAAGGAAACTCCTTCTCAAATGGTTGTAGTTAATTTATTTTTCAGATTTAATCTGTTTATTTTTATAAATTTAGTCATCTTTATAGATTTATTGAGCTCAATAGATACCTACCGAGCTAGAAAAGCTCGGCAGGTCACCGCCGGCGCAATATCCATTTTTTAATTAGCTCTAATTATATTTAATTAGTGCTAATTGTTAGAAATAATCTTGACTTAGAGTTCAAGACGTAGTAGAGTCCGCCTCCGTGTATAACTCAAGTTGAAATTGTGTCCAACTTGAAGTCCGAATACGTATGCTAGTAGGAGAGTATTAACATATATATTGAGGAAGCTTGTAACCAGTTTTGTAAGAAAAAAGAAGAGCAAGTAAGAAAATAGAGAAATTCAGAAATTCTCATGTCTTCTTCCAGTTTATTTGCGATATGTGCGTTTTCTCCTGAAACAAAGTTAACAAGTGGTATTAGAGCCTAGGCGAGAACCGAGTCGCTAAAAAAATCATCTCGGCGATTCCGATTCGCGCTCGTCCCGCGCGGCACATATCGCACGGCGCTCCTGAGGCGCACGTCGCTCGTCTTCGCGCAGCTGTCCCGAGAAAAAGGCGTGCAGCACGTCCTTATGTTTTCTCGGTCAATACACGAGACAAAGCAAGCAGCACAGGAACCGAGAAGCATCCCTGTGGCCTGTGGCTTGCACAGCAGAGAACGAAAAAAGGGAGGCAAGACATAGGAGAGAGAGAGAGGCCAACAATTTATTGCATTGTTCCCTCGGCCAGCAAGACTTCACAGTAGCTAATACGTGATAAGAAAAGAAAGCCTGGCAGGAGAGAGAAAAAGTAATTTTCTCTTGCGCCAAGGACAAAAGACGAGCTCTTTTTTCCCAACACCGTATAGCAACGCAATCAGTTTCCTTCAATCCGCGCGTGAGAAGTGCACGACGTCATCCAGAGGATCGCGTCATGCAAAGAAAAAAAGACAGGCAGCAACCACGCGTGTGAGACACCGAAACCGAGTCAGCTATGGTCCGGCTCCGAGACGGAGTCTAAGCCGCGTGGTGTCTCCGACTTGGTTCCTCACTCCAGTAATAAAAATGCGCAGCACAAGAAGAGAAACAGTAAGAAAAACCACCAAGAGAAAAAGGAAAAACATCGCAGTTTTTCCCTCCGTTCCCTCGGTCCAAGAGCCGCTTCAAAGTAGTCCGAGATCTTGATCCGTGCTCAAGATCATGTCGTGTTCTCCCGGAAGTGGTGTCACCGGTGACGAAGCATCATCCAGTATGATGGCGAAGGATAGTTCTGCTGTCTCGCTGCATTATCAGCTGTGAAGGTGGGCGGCAACGTCTGTCGGTGAAGGCATACCATCCCACCGAAGCGATACCTCCAAGACGGACGGCGAAGCCCTGCGCCTAAGTCGAGCCTTCCCGCTGAGGCGATGCCTACAAGGTGGGCGACGAAGTCTTCCAACGAAGGCATGCCATCCCCTCTAAGGCAATTCCTACGAAGAGGTCAGTGGAGTCCCAATCTGAAGCCAGTACGTCCCGCTGAGGCGACACGTACAAGGAGGGCGACTACGTCTGTCAGTGAAGGCGTACCATCCCATCAAGGCGATGCCTCCAAGGTGAACGGCGAAGCCTTGCACCGAAGCCGGGCCATCCCATCGAGGCGATGCCTATAAAGCGGGCGGTGAAGCCCTGTGCCAAAGCCAGGCCGTCCCATCAAGGCAATGCCTACAAGACGGAGGATGAAGTCACGCCACCCCACCGAGGCGATGCCTACAAGGAGGGCGACGAAGTCTTCCAACGAAGGCGTGTCGTCCCCTCCGAGGCAATGCATACGAGGAGCCAGGCCGTCCCACTGAGGCGACGCTTACAAGGCGGGCGGCGAAGTCTTCCAATGAAGACGTGCCGTCCCCTTTGAGGCAACACCTACGAGGAGGTCTGCGGAGTCCCACGCTGAAGCCAGGCTGTCCCACCGAGGCGATGCCTACAAGGTGGAATGCGAAGCCCTACGCCGAAGCTGGGCTGTCCCGCCAAGGCGATGCCTACAAGGCGGGGAACGAAGTATTCCGATGAAGGCTCGGCGCAAAGACCTCGCAATGTGGAGGCTTGATGATGAGACCTCGCGATGTCTTGGCACGGAGACTTCGCGGCGTGGAGGCTCGGAGGGACCTCGGCGTGAAGGACCAGGCTGGCTGAGGTCCAATGTGGAGGCGGTGAGGTCTTCGTGCTAAGAGTCAACGAAGTCAGCAATGAGCGAAGCCTTGACGCGCATGGCCTGGACTCAAAGTCAACAAAGCTGACAGTGCGAGGATCTATACTCCGTAGAGTTTGCATGGACTCCATGCTTTGTTTATGCTCCGCACGACGTAGGCGAGTAGGGTGCTACACACCTACCTTCAAAAACGGTGCCCGCGGAGGGTGAGCACGAGCGGCGTAGGCCGAGAGCGCTACACACGCAAAGGCAGGGAGGCGGAGCCGCCGTTCCCCTACCTTCAAAAATGACATCCGCAGAGGGCGGGCGCGAGCAACGTAGGCCGAGGGCGCTACACACGCAGAGGCAGGGAGGTGCAGCCACAATTCCCCTACCTTCAAAAAACGAAGGCAGGGAGGCGGAACCGTCGTTCCCCTACCTTCAAAAACGGTGCTCGCGGGCGTGAGCGGCGTAGGCATAGGGCGCTACGCATGTAGAGGTAGGTAGGCGAAGCCATCGTTCCCCTACCTTCAAAAACGGCGCCCAAGGAGGGCGGACGCGAGTGGCGTAGGCCGAGGGCGCTATGCACACAGAGGCAGGGAGGCGAAGCCACTGTTCCCCTACCTTCAAAAATGGTGCCCATGGAGGGCGGGCTCGAGCGGCGTAGGCCGAGGGCGCTATGCACACAGAGGCAGAGAGGCGAAGCCACCGTTCCCCTACCTTCAAAAACAGTGCCTATGGAGGGCCAGCTTTAAGCGATGTAGGCCGAGGGCGCTACGCATGCAGAGGCAAGGAGGCGGAGCCGCCATTCCCCTACCTTCAAAAACAGTGTCCGTGGAGGTGGGCACAAGCGGGGCACTCCCTGGTGTGACGCGCATGAAGGCTAAGTTCCCGGCGCTTTATACTCCACAGAGTACGCTGAGGCGTGAGCCCATCGTGCGATTTTTTATACTCCGTAGAGTTGCTCGGGACGGCTAAGTTCCCGGCGCTTTATACTCCGCAGAGTACACCGAGGCACGAGGCCATCGTGCAATTCTGGTCCTGCAGACGAGTGGAGGCTTTGCACCAACCATGGACGAACTCCGCAGCGAGGGGGTTGTCACTGCCACAGCGAGGGCGGCACAAGGAAGACACCGAAGGTCAACGTGGAGCACGGAGCCAATCTTCAGCAGCACGAATGCATATGACGACGTAGAGCCCGGGGCTGGTCTTCAGCAGGGAGGAGGCCGAGGGAGGTCTTCATCGACACGGAGGCGAGCGGACGTGGAGACCAAAGCCGGTCTTCATTAGCGTGGAGGCTAGCGACGCGGCGGTTGAAGTAGGTCTTCGCATCATCGCAAAAGCGAGCGGAGGCCAGAGCCCATCTTTGACAGCGCATAGGTGAGCGGAGGCTGGAGCTGGTCTTCGGTAGTACGGAGGCGAGCGGAGGCCAGAGCCAGTCTTCGGAGGGCATGTGGCTACAGGCCAAACAGTAAAAAAGGGGGACTAACAGAAGAAGAGGAGAGCCAACACAGAGATCGTATGTGGAAAGTGGGTGAGTAAGAATGAGAGGACCCCTCCTCCTGCCCCTCTTAGGGGTTTATATACATGAGTGGGGTAGGACGGGAAATTCCCAACCTACTCCTTAGTAATTACAAAGGATGAGGGTACATTATTACACTCCTCTATACCATTAGGCCAGTTACAAGGCCCTGTCACGGGGGGTTGAGCCACCCCCACAACAGTCGTATAAAAGACCAAATGTTCTATGAGAGAACAAAACATATTGTGATCAAATATCACTTCATCCGAGGAGTTATTTCTCAAGGTGATATTAAAGTTTACAAGAACAATACTCATGATAATCCAACTGATATGATGACAAAGCCAATTCCTATCGCTAAATTTGACTATGCTCAGATTTGGTCGGTAGCACCAAGTTTTGGAAAATGCTGCATAATGTTGCTGGATATTTTTTTTGCATGGGCCTTTTTGTTTCGCTACACAATTGTCTATTTTTGTTACGCCATTTCAAGCTGCTGATTGGCATTTGTTTCAAGAACCTTGTTTTTTTGGGGTTGTACCGACAGTTTTTTCGCCCTAGTATGAGGATCTGGAGGCTAATGCACCGTCTAGGCACGAATAAGGGCCTGTTTGGCGCGGCTGCGGCTTTTAGTTTTTGGCTTAAATTTTTGAATTTTAGCTGTTTACGATAGAGACTACGGAGTCAGAGATACTCGTTTGCGATTTTGGTTAATACAGATGTTAGACTTTTAACGTGTATTATAATTAACTTGTAGACTCCGTCTTGAGAAAATACCACACTTAGGGCCTGTTTGGAACAAAGGAATTTCACAGGAATTTTACAGGAATTTTACAGGAAACAGTTCAATTCCCGTAGGAATCGGGAAAAATTCCCGCATTCCAAACAGGCCTTTAAAAGTTAAGTACTATAATAAAAATAAAAAACCGTTAGCTCCAGTCGAAAAGAACAGACCGTAAAACATCTGGGCACTATTCTCTTCTGCAAGAGTTTGGTCTTACTTTGGAAGCAGAAGGAGAGTCGGTCCCCGGTAGCCTGCATTATGAATAAATTCTCTTCCAAATTTCATTCCGGACTTCGGGGGCTCGCTGCAACATGCAAACTCCCGGTTGGGCCGATATTCCAGTTGGCCCGTCTCAAAGCAGAGAACTACATAGATCAGGTCCACGGTCCACCAGAAAAGGGAACGGTGATCCCAAGAAGCTCGGGTCTCAACTCTCTCTGACTCTCTTCAGCCGGCCAAAGCCATAAAATATCAAACAGAAAACAGTTTGCGACTGACATGTAGACCCGTCGTCACACCTTGACCCACTGTCATCGAGACGACAGAACAAACCAAGTAATCATACAGTTGGAAGCAGGCAGGCAACCACCGCAACAGCAAGAAGTTTTCCTTTTCCCCAATTCCCCTCCACCTCTTGTACGATCTTCTCTTCCCAGACCATCGCCATGGCCTCCGCACCGACACCGCCTCCCCTCCTTCCGGTCACCAACCCCGCGGCCTTGGGCTCGTCCCCGGCCACCGGTGGCGGCAGTGATGGCTCCGACGCGCCGATCGCCACGCCGGCGTTCCGGCTCTTCCTGAGCCGGCTCTCCGAGTCGGCACGGCGCTCGCTGTCCGACCGGCGGCCGTGGACGGAGCTGCTCGACCGCTCGGCGTTCTCGCGGCCGGACTCCCTCTCCGACGCCACCTCCCGCCTGCGCCGCAACCTCGCCTACTTCCGCGTGAACTACGCCGCCGTGGTGGCCTTCGCGCTCGCGGCGTCTCTCCTGGCCCACCCTTTCTCTCTCCTCATCCTCCTGGGCCTCCTCGCCGCCTGGTGCTTCCTCTACCTCTTCCGCTCCTCCGACCAGCCCGTGGCTCTCTTCGGCCGCACCTTCTCCGACCGCGAGACGCTGCTGGGGCTCGTCGTCGCGTCGTTCGTCGCCTTCTTCTTCACGTCCGTCGCGTCGCTCATCATTTCCGGACTGCTCGTCGGCGGCGCCATCGTCGCCGCGCACGGCGCGTTCCGCATGCCCGAGGACCTCTTCCTCGACGATGCGGACGCCGCCAGCGGCAACAGCGCGGCCCAGGGGCTGCTATCCTTCCTCGGGGCACCCGGATCTAGGGTTTGAGGCAGCGAACGACGAGATCTGGTAGGCTTCTTGGGCTCGGGAAGTTCGTGTTAAGATGGAATTGGTCTGGATCTGGTCTTGTTGTAGCTGTAGCCTATTTACAGATCTATTGGTTTGGTCTAGTGTGTTTTGATTGAAGCGCCGACTTTCTCAAAGATCTGTAGAATTATCTTATTCATGCTGTGACGAGATTTAGTGTTGAAGTATCTAGTATGAATGTATGATGTCGAATTATCAATATAGATGGTATGTTCTTGGGAATAATGAAACAAAGTAAAAAAAAATTATGATGCTTCAGTTGTTTACTTGCAGTACTTGATCTGCTTGTGAAAAATTATCGTGACCCATAAATGCTTTGGAATCATGGTGAATATTTGTTGTCAAATGTTAACTCTTCTCTTGTTGGAGATCAATGGGTACGCAATGCTGGAGTAGCGGAGTAAAGTCAATAGATCTGTGTGATGATCTAGTATTGCTGTAAGCTTATGTTAATAGCTGACGTGGGAAATAATATTATGGTGTGCATCAGTATGAACTTGGCTTCATAATATTTTGTGATCGCCGTTTGGTATTGGGCTTTCCTGGGTTTGCCCTTTGGTTCGAGGGCTCAAGAGGTGTGGACTGTGGAATCATCGGTCTCTTTGTTCTGTGATGGTCCATGGCAATTCAAGACGAGTTCTTCTGGTCTAGATATGCTAAGCCTCCTAGGGCAACAAATTTCTGCTAAACCATCCCCAAATTTATCTGCAATTTTTGGGTTGGGGCGGTGGGTGGGGACAATAGGATTATGAGATAGTGGTTGTTGACGTATTGTTGTTAAGAATGTTGAATTCCTGTGTATCAAAGCTGCTGTGTTTTGCTTGTTGAACCCTGAACCATGCATGATATGTGTCTACCTTCCCTATAAATTAGAATGTTATTGGTGATATGTTACAGTATGCCCAATTTGCTTGCAGAATATATCATACCTGCTAAGATTAATCTATGTTGCAAATTGTTAAGCAAATGTTTTATAAAATAACCCTTCTTAATTTATTTTTAAAAATAAGCCTGTCTGAAACTTATTTAAAAACAAGAATGAGCCCTGCTTGCAAAGCCATGATCTGTTGTGCTGCAAATGAACTCCACATTCCACAGCGCCACATGTGGCTTGTAAACTTATTTCCGAAATTGAAACTTAACACCTGTGACCTTTCTCGTTGGAAGATCAGCCACGTTGGCCCTTATCGTGGCCAATCTTGCAAAGGTTCAATGCCATGGTCTGTGGCGTTGCATGCAGCTTTTATTTTTGGAAATAGTCTGGGAGTCGCTTATTTTAAAATAAAAGTTTAAAAGGATTATTTTTTTAAAAAAAATCATCATTGTTAGAGGTGATTATCATTTTTAAAAAAAATCGTCATTGTTAGAGGTGATTATCCTGGTATTTGATGGTGGACAAATTTTAAGTTGATATATAGTTTTAGTGTTTTACAACACCATCGTCTTGTGTGACAAATTACAGTACATTATTTCTTTTCCTAACTGTAGAATGTAATCCATGCTGACTTGTGATTTGTGAAGCTGCTTATTGGCAGACCATACTGAAAAGCATGGACTCCGAATTGTTGCAATCCTCGAACCTGCAAATAGAGATACATTCTGATAATATCATCTTATACAGTTTTTGTGGTTTTGCTTCTGTGCAAGCTTTTACCTGGTCGATGAATTACCTGGTAAATTGGTTGTGGTGCTTGTGTGTCCCTTTTTCTGTTTAATGTTTAGACAGCAGCGGGATTGGAGCTCAAAGATGCTGTCAGGCAGAATAGGCCGATTACAAGGTGCAATGATACTGAAAATTTAGACTTCTTACTGAGTTGTATTCTGGCTTTGAAGAATTCAGGGTAGATTTGCACGACCTGCTACCTGAATGCCTTGAGTAGTCTTTTTCTTTGTCTGCCTACTACCTGAATACCTTAAACAATCTTTAGTCCGTACCTTTGTCGATAGTGTTCGCTGGACAGTTTGATTGAAGTTCGAACTACGTTCCATGAAGATCAGTGAACCGCACACATTCTGCAAGTGTTTACCGATGAAGAAAGGAACCATGTACCTTTTGCCTTTGACCTAGGAGGAGGATAATGCAAACGTCTCACGTATAAACGTAAAGAAAGCTTGTTTAGCACTCACTTTGCAAACAGAAAAAAGGTAGTGTGGCGTGCTCAGGAATTTTTTGCAAAGACAAAAAAAAAAGTGAGCTACTACCGTCTTCCTACTTGTGCCAATGGCCTGATTGTTTAGATAGAAATTGGCCCTAGTGTTTAGGTAGAAATTGAACTGTTTCACGTGAAGTTACGGGCTTTTCAAACGCAAACCTACATGCGCAATGCTCAGGAATTGATTGCAAATTGAGAGCTATAAACGGTTCTGCCGTGTTATTTATTTACTGATAGCATGTCCGTACGTTTCTATGGAACCCTAAACCTTACTTGAATAATATTTTCTTTGATACATAAAGTCAATGAACCAATCAAAAGATTATACTTCACATATGTAACTACAAACATCACATTAGTGCAACATGATAGAACCAACACTCCATCGTAGCAATGCATCTCAATTCGACCCTAAATGTGATGCAGAAAAAACACCATAGCACATATATCGTGTGCCTTGCAACCAAAATCGCCCCAAGAAGTCAACTTGTGGAATGGAGCACATCAAAAACTTGCGTCGGCAGGATAGTAGAGTCCCAGAATATAACAGCGTGACAGCTTTCAGACGATACTCAAGACAAAGCTTCTCCCTTACGTGGCCCCATCACAGCTTTGTTACCTTGTCAGATTTTTTTCAACGAAAGGCAAATAATTAGCAAAAAGAGATCAATTTAGTTATCTCCCATTTTTTTAATTAAAAGCATTAACACAACCACAAGAAAAAAGAGATCCAACGATGTAACAATGATTTTTTTAAACAATGTAACAGTTGTGGCTGAATCTGTTCAGCCTTATAGAATATGCAAACAGAAGTTGCTATGGCTATCTGAGTTCAAAAATGAATCAAATCTGATAAAAGTAGAAATCACAGTGGCAAAGTTATGACTGGAATCTTAATTTTTTTAGTAGCAACATGGCAAGAGAGTTTTGCAACATCACAACAACATTAAAGCCTTGATCTTGGCTTAGTCATACATAACATATATGCTATAAAATCACTATGGTAGGAGTGGCCCCCCACATAAGCCCATTCGGCCTGTTAAAGAGTTGTAAAGCCCAAAATGAAACGTGTGTAATGACTAGATACCCCTATAAGGGGCATATGAATGTAAGAATAGGATTGTAAAATACGTTTCACGGAAATATATATACATGCGCTGGACATAGGAAAGGGGCAAGCATTGTCTATCACCTCCACTCCACTACTCTCCTCATATACTGTTTGGTCAGTAGACACAACAATCATATTATGTAGTTGCTATAAATTTGGGTATGTTATGGTCATTGGCATAAGTTGTAAATTGGTTCAAAGATTCAACCTTAAATTCCCCAAACACTTGAACATTGCCCTATTAATTTGCTCTAAAATAAAGAATAGATGTTTTGAGCTTCCAGTTCCAGCCAAGGAAAAAAAATGCTTAACATTAAGTGGCATTGCTTTCAAATTAAAGTTTCAGGTTTGCATTAACGAAACAAATTCCAAGAGCAAGGCAAAGACAAACAAATTCCAAGAGCAAGGCAAAGACAAACAATACACGGAAAAAGAACAATAGCTGCAATACTAATGTACACATGTTTCATCAGTAGTGCTGCAACATATAGAAGTGTAAGCTTCTATGAAGGCATGTAACAGCTCTAACAATACCAAAATTCTCAACAAGCCTGGAGCCATTATTTCAACAAACCTGTACATCAAACAAACATAGTTAAACCCTTTTCATATATATCAGCAACTGGAGCGAGCAAACTCAGCTGCGAGGGAAAAAACCATGTATATAGCACAAAGTGGAAGATGAGGATCAATGCACCAGCCTGGCCTCTCCTCGGTATCCCTGTTAAAGCCAAGCCATCAACCAGAGCGCAAGTTGGTTTGACACTGGTCCCGTTTTAGAAATCTAATGGTTTTGCAAGTAGTAAGTACAACAAATGCTTGGTACTTTGGTTTACTTCTCTTTCTTGCCTACATGAATTATGACAATTTCATGGTAGTGTTTGGGAACACAACCAATGACAGCAAGATGCACAAAGCAAATAATAAGCCCAATCAACAGATTATGACATCTTCAGAACAAGCACAAAAAAAAGGCAATCATCAGTTGTATCTTTACATATGCTAACAACAGGTCCATACAAGGACATATTTGAAAATTCTATGATCTAAAGTACAAGTATACACTTTGTTTCTCGAGTATCCTTGTACATGTTTTGGTCCTTCAACAATAAAAATATTCAGTCCAGTAGGCAGATTATATATTACAATATTTTTCTGATACCACGCCAATAGTGATGAGAAAAACAGATAATAGGACAGCGATGGCACAAGTGTGAATATGGCCTTGAATCTGTTAGACATGATACTTGCATTACAATTAGTTAACTAGCAAATCAGGCTAATTGACACCTTAGGTGTGCAACAATCTTGAGGGGCATATATTTTAGTACAGTTACACATAGCTGTTGATTAGAGACTTCCTCATGTCCTCCACAATCGATGTTGGTTGCCCTTCCCGTAGATTGAAGACACTCGATGACGTAGAGCTTAGTAGCTGTCATGTCAGAGCTGCAGAATGCTGTCCAATCGTTCACCGTCATGCCTGCAGCGATGACCTCGCTGCCTAGTTAACAGTTCCAGCAACAAGGGGGCCTTGTAGGAGTGTGGATAGCTCATCAAGATCCTCAATTGTTGTATAAGAGCATCTCCAATGGTCTGAGTCAGTCAGCTATATGCATGTACACATCAGCATATATCCTATGTGGAGGAAAGAGAGTATGCAAAAAAAATCGAGCCAGCTCTTCTTTAAGCACTAGTCTATAACGCCAAACGAGGCAGCCTCTATAAATTCTGTGTGTGCATGTAAGCATCAAATAGCTATCCTTATAGATAGTTCTTTAAAATGCTAGCTTTAGTGTGTACTAATATAGATGATGTGGAAGTCTTATAATTAGTTGCTAGCTATAACCATTAGAGATGCCCTAAGGGTGGACCTGTATCACCAGTATAACGGTAAATTTAGGGTATTTGCAGCCAAACACATGGTCACTTGAAAATGCGAAACATGGTAAACATCATACCAGGCTATCTCTGCTGGAGAATGCATAGTAGCTACCAACAAGGATATTTCCTACAATCATCTGCCAGAAGACATCAACCCCGAGGAGCTCCTCTATTTCCTGGAATGCAAGCAACAAGGAAGATCTAATTCATGGTAACTTAAAAAAAGGCACATCAAAGAAACAACATAGATGTAAGCACACTTACTCTGTCTAAGTTGGGGTGTGTAAGTGCAACATGGTCATTGCATGCTACAAAGTTGCCAAGAGCTGATAGCCTTTCATCGATATGGTGGATGACCACTTGATCAGGTAAGCAGTTCCGCAGATGTTGAAGCTCTAAAACAATATTAACAGTAGTTCAGGAGCAAAACTTGGAACAGTTTCTAAAAAAAATGGCATGGCATATCCAAAGACGCTCAATCATCACGACCAAATTTTTGTTGGTCACAAAACAAAGGTAGCAATGGTATGTAATTTTACACAGAATGCAAAAAACAGTTTAGCCATAATCTTTTTTTTCAGAGAAGCAAACAAAAAGCTAAGTATTTAGGCCAAGTTGGCAAGTTTAAACCAGCCCTTCTACTATTTACCTAGGAACAAATGTTCAGAGGTTAATTTGTTTTATGAAACAATAAGGGGTAAACATATCCTCAGAAGTCAACAGCTATTTCACATGTAACCATGCAAGCAGTAAGAAGAGGCAAGCTAAACAGAGCTGCTATAAAACGTATGTGTGACATATTTACTTGCAGAATTCAATAAGAGAAATAGATAAAGAGTGCCTTGATCAGTGGTGGTATGGGCAAGAGAAGTCCATTCTTGTTACCTGGATTGCACAAAAGTGGCCAAACAATGAGATGAAAAGATCGATAAAGTAGGTGTTGGTGCCTTGCCGCTTTCTACTATATGAAATATATTGTCAGTGGAATTTGCTTGAGATCGCCTAACCCTCTGCCATTCCGAAAAAATGATCCATGGGAGTTAAACAATACCAACAAAGCTAAACTTCCTCTGAAATCAATGCTAGGCTGTAGTGCCTCTATAAGAGGTTCTAGAAAATAATGGCAGTATCATGTTAAACCTGCAATTTTGTGTTCAACAATGATGATGGAACAAAGAGTTTCCCCTAAATACATCAGGCACTCTGCTAAATTTACCCATCTTGTTTGAACTTGGAACTTCTATAATCCTTGGAAATGGATATCATAGAAGAATTTCATTTAACCATCAGATAGAGAATGCTTGTTCAAAGAAGGTTCCATTTCTTTAGATGATGTAAGAGGTAAAAGAAAGATTATGAAATGAAATATGAAAGAGTGAACCAAGCGAATACCATGTTGATGTTTATCCATGAAATATTTTAGATGATGTCGCGTGCTAGTGCTGTCCTCATCTACAAAGATAATCAAATGTGTCATTTTTCTCAAAGAATATCTATAGAAAGTATCACTTGTAAGCATGTGAGGCCTCAAAATCATATGACAGCTGGAAGGAACAACAGGGATATATATTTAATGATAATGGATATCTTCAAAATTGGCAGATGATCTCACATGTTCTTCTAAGATTTTGGAGGCCTCCTCATAGGAAATAAAAGCATCATCACTATAATCCATACTATTGAACAGTTGCCTCTGACAGAAATTGCAAATTTGGGAAACTACGAAAATGTTTTGACCAATCAATATTGTAGTCTAATAGTTGGCAACAAATAATTGAGATATGAACTTACTCATCTGGTCATCCTTGAAGAAATCAGTAGCTAACTATGAAATAGCTAGTGATTGCTGAATATCTTGTCTGCTTGCTTCCTTCCCCAAACTCCTAAATACCACGTGAAGAATTGTTGAGCAGGAGCCTACGACTGCCTCTAAAGATAACAAACTGAGGAAAAATTACTAAATCAGCACATGAGTAGCGGAATGCAAAGGAAACATCAACAATACAAGTGTTTTATGAATCTATCTCAGAAAGTCGGAGATAGCGCCAAAACAAAAACAAATAGCAGAATGACAGAGGATTTTTAAGGGCGCCATGGAGACTGCTGGGGACACGAGGGCACCGCAATGACCAAGCGCTGCACACGGCTGGAGCGGGTGCTGGGGAGGGAATGATAAGGCAGCTACATAACATTTATCGGTTTTTTATAGCAAGTTAGCAACCCTAGATCACAACAGACAAGATTGGGGAAAGTCAGAAATGTCTCTACAATCTAAAGTAGAAACTTGCATAAATTACTACCTGAATGCTGTGATGCTTATACAAACAAAAAAATCAAAACAAATCATGTCTAGTCAAGGAGTGTCAACACATGGCACTTCAATACATATTTAATTATTTATTAACCAAAGTAAATCCTAAATTGTGAAAAAGGAGCATAACGTTGCCAATAAATTGGTACTCACCATGCACTCCTTTGACATATCACGTGAATGCGGCATTCCTCCCTTTCACCAGTGCCACGTCACTGGCTCCCCCTCCGCCTCTGTGCTCGGCAACATAGCTAAGTCCATCCTAGAGCCTCGGAAGAAGCGCGCAGCCCTCGCCTGCGCCTCGAGCAACGACGGCTCGCCATCCACCACGAATACAGGAAAAGCACCCATCTGCAACAATTCCAGAGACAAGCACTAAAGAAATTGAGGAGCTAAAACATGGCATTTATCCCCATGCCACAAGATTGTGCAGCAGTTGCATATCCAAGATTGAATCTTGAAGAGCACAGAAAGATAACTGCAGAATACAGACTGGCACAGGCGTGAGAAAAGGGCGAGAGCTACAAGGAACAAACTTGAGTCAGAAACAAGAAAGAGGGTTGGGAAACCAAGCGGAGCATGGTGGAGACAAGGGGAAGGGGAACCGACCTTGGAGAAAAGGGAGAGCATCCCGAAGAAGGTGATGTGGAGGAATGGGGCTTGCCTGTTCCCCTTTGCATGTTTCCCTCCATATTTCCTCCATGTGTCCTCATAGGATTGGCTCTCCAATAGATTAGTGAGATAATTAATTAATATAGATGATTAATTAAGCTGTAATTAATTAGTATAAAATATTAGGCCATTCTCAGTGGAGAGTTTTATGGTGTTGTTTTCAAAACTGCCACATCATATAAAATGAGATGAAACATCCATCCTCAATGCATAGTTTCATTCTATTGTTTCATAGACATTTTCATGACTCATATAGAGTTGGTAATCGTGCCAAGAGAGTTTCATCTAGATGAAACTCACTTCTTCTCTCTCTTCTTAAAAATGTTACCATATCATCAAAAATGCCTATGTGGCAGCCTATTAAATGCAGATGAAACTCCCACTGAGACTGACCTTAGTGTGAATAATTAGTATAGATCAATTGAAATAAATAGTAATTAATTAAATTAATTACTATTTATTCCAATTGATCTATACTAATTATTCACACTAATATTTTATACTAATTAATTACAGCTTAATTAATCATCTACATTAATTAATTATCTCACTAATCTATTGGAGAGCCAATCCTATGAGGACACATGGAGGGGGACATGCAAAGGGGAACAGCCAAGCCCCATTCGATGTGGAGGTAGAGGCGTTGCGCACGCGGGGAGCGTGTTTGGATGTTGATGCTATGGGAGATGAGATGAGAGGAAGAGAATGAGGCGTGAGTTGGGTAGGAAGCAAAAACAGCTGACGAGTTGAGGATGGATAGGGGTGGTTAGATATATAGAGAGAGAAAGAGGAGGGGATATAAATGATTCACATCAAATTAGATGGCTAAAAAATGTGAGAAAATAACTATTAACTCATGTTTTTAAAAAGTAAAGATGGATTAGGCTCCACTTGGCATTGATTGCCACTGGCAGGCCCCAGCTCTTCAAAACCAGCTGCCCCCTTGCTTACGCATACCCGCGGCGGAACACGCGACACCACCCACCTCCTCCTTCCGTTCCTCGACGATCGATCGATTCTTCGCGGCTTCGCTCTCAGATCTCCCGATTTTGGCGTCCAACCCTCCCACTAAATCCCCCAACCCCCAAACCCTACCCCACCCCCTAAGCAGCCATGATGGCCGCCGAGCCCTCGCCGGCGGCTGCCTCCGCCGCCGCTGACGACCTTGAAACCCTCGCCCTCGACTCGTCCTCCTCATCCGCCGCCGCCGCCACCTCGACTGACCCCCTCCTCCGCCCGCCTTCGTCCCCCTCATCTCCCGCGGCCGCCGCGGACCACGACCCCTTCGTCATCGACGACTTCCTCGACGACGATGACATCCCCCCGGCCCCCAGCACCCGACCCCCCGCCGCCCCGGCCGAGGCGGCGGCTGAGTTCGCCCGGATCACTGTGTCCGATCCGAAGAAGCACGCGGACCCCACCGCCGGGGCAGCCGGCTTGATCCCCGGCTCCGGGAGCTACTTTTCCTTCCTCATCGCCACCCGCTTCGCGGGCGGCGGCGGCGAGTTCCGCGTGCGGCGGCGCTTCCGCGACGTGGTGGCCCTCGCGGACCGCCTCGCGGCGGCCCACCGCGGTCTGTTCGTCCCGGCCCGGCCCGACAAGAGCGTCGTCGAGGGACAGGTCATGCAGCGCCACGACTTCGTGAGCCAGCGGTGTACTGCGCTTCAGCGCTACCTCCGCCGTCTCGCCGCGCACCCCGTCGTTGGCCGCAACCCTGACCTCCGCACGTTCCTCACTCAGCCTGGCGCCATCCCCGCCTTCGAGGGTGAGTCGCCGCGGTACTGGACTACCACATTGAATGCTGACACTCCGCCGATGCCGGCAAAAGCTGGGAGAGACTTGTTTGGGATGTTTAAGGATTTGAAACAGACGGTGGTGAATGGGTTGGTCGCAACGAAGCCACCACCTGTGGAGGAGGAGACTGACACAGAATTCCTGGCGCACAAGTCCAGGCTCCAGGACTTGCAACAGCAGCTCACCACAACATCTCAGCAGGTACGTGTCATGTGCCATGTGCATTGCTTCACTGATGGAGCACCGCAATTGTGTATAGACGATTTGCACAATATGTAAGGTGGTATAGCACAGCTCTAAAAGTAGATTAACCAGTCCCATGTGCCTCAAATAATATTTTAAGTAACCGCAGCCACATGGAAAACTATTGCTTGCTTGATATTCTTCATCGCTGTGTTGTACGTGGGTTGTTTGTGCACAGGGATTGCAGATTGGTTTGAATTTGTTATTAATTGCTTACGAAGTTGTTTATGAATTGGCAACATAATTAGCACTCATACTAAGTTTACGGTTTTAAACTTTTGGTTCTTCTGAATAAATTTATGGAGGACCGGAGGAGTATGCCCTTTTCATGTTTGCAAGATGGTTGTTTTGAATTACTAAGTATGATTTTACAACAGGGCTGTGGAAGAAACAAGTTAAACCCAAGCTAATTTTCATACCCCCAAAAGTTATGCAAGCAGTTTGGTTTAAGTTCCAGAAATTGTATGAGGGGCTATGTTATGGATTCATATTGGGGGAGGCATTACGTCCGACGGGCCAAAGCAGCAGGCGCATCTGACGCGCAGTAGCAGTTCTAGTTGGTTTGGAGTTCAGGTTTCAGATAAGAATAAGCAAGTCCTTTGTAATCTCTAGCTAAGGATTCGTTTAGGAGTCGGTCTCCTTATGAGACAGGGTTTGTAAGAGTATATATTCCTTCAGGCGTTGAGCAGAAGGGATAGCTAATCAATAAAGAATCTCTTCTTCCCTAAACCCTAAATTCCCTTGGTAAGAGTCACAGCCACGGCGGAGCAAGAAGGCTCACGCTGGGTACTGGCAACCAATACCTAATCTATCCACCCTTACAATCTAAGGTCTAGAGTCAAGATACACAACAGTTTGGTATCAGATTCCATGGCTTCTGATTCAATCAACACAGAGTTGCGCGCGATAAAGGAGATCTTGGACAAAATATCACAGCGGCAGGACGAACAATCGACTGCTCATGCCAATCTGGAGGCAACGGTTCTGGCTATAGAGGGGCGCGTTTCGTCTCCAACTCCGGGCTCGAATTCCGCAAATTCATCAGCGCAACGGCCTGCTGATGATCCTCCGGTGGCTTCTAACCCAGGTCGGTTTTACAAAGTTGACTTTCCTCTGTTTGATGGTAATTCTGATCCATTGGACTGGTTAAGTCGCTGTGAGCAATTCTTTCGTGGAAATCGCACCCTTGAGGAGGAGAAAGTCTGGTTGGCTACATACCACATGACAGGGATCGCAGCTCAGTGGTACTACAAACTCGAGCGCTCCGAAGGGATTCCAACTTGGGCACGATTCCAGAACTCTTGCCGCCTGAGATTTGGTCCCCCTTTTCGATCAAACCCGGTGGCTGAACTTGCTCTGCTGCGTCAGACAGGATCAGTTGAGGAATATGCCCAGAACTTCTACAGAGTACTTTGCCGCGCGGACAATCTGTCGCCAGAGCACGAAGTGGGATTGTTTTTGGCAGGATTGGGCGAGCTTATTAAGTCCGATGTTGAATTGCAGAGTCCCTCTTCTTTGGATACCGCAGTAAGTCTAGCCAAGGCGGCAGAGAGACATTACAAGCTACTATATAACTCTGGATTGATTACTCGACAACCACATCCCAGTTCGCTGCCTTCGGCCGCCAAGTTCAACCCAGCACAGCGCACTCCACCGCTCCTCACCAGACCGCCTAAGGTTCCTTTGCTTCCAGCACCGCCAACAGGGATGTCAGCACCACCTCAGCGGGCGTTTCGGCGTCTCACACCAACAGAGATGTCTGACCGCCGACAAAAAGGACTTTGTTTCAACTGCGATGAACAATTCACACGTGGACATCGATGCAAGCGCCTGTATTGGATTGAGATTTTGGAGGAGGATGATGTGTCAGAAGACACTATTGAGAATGACAAGCCTCAAATTTCTCTACACGCGTTAACAGGCATATCTTCAGGCAATACTATGCAACTGGCCATCACTTTTAGGAATCACAGCTTCTGTGCTTTGGTTGATTCAGGGTCCACTCACAATTTCATTAGCCTCGAGGCTGCCCAACAATCTGCCATTCCACTGCAAGATCGCACGGGTATCAATGTGGCAGTTGCCAATGGGGACAGGATACCGTGCCCAGGGTTTTGCCCATCCCTGTCATTCACTGTTGGATCGGAAGAATTCTCGATCAATTGCTACGCCTTACCTCTTCAGGGCTTTGATGTCATTCTGGGTATTAAATGGCTTCGCACATTGGGTCCAATCCTCTGGGATTTCTCCAGTTTGTCGATGTCTTTCTGGCATCAAGGACGGCAAGTCAAGTTTATGGGTTTGCCGCACAGACCATCTTCACGGCTGTTCGCGCTCAACGAGCCAACTCAAGCCCTATTGCCAGCACTTCTGTCAGATTTTCAGGATATTTTTCAACAGCCTGCTGGGTTACCTCCTCCACGACACTTTGATCACCACATTCACCTCTTACCAGGATCCAAACCAGTGGCGGTTCGACCATACCGTTATCCCCACCATCACAAGGATGAAATCGAGAAACAATGTGATGAGATGCTATCACAAGGCACTATACGCCCAAGTACTTCTCCCTTCAGTTCGCCCGTCATTTTGGTGAAAAAGAAGGATCAATCATGGTGGCTTTGTGTGGATTACCGTGCGCTTAATGCCCAGACGGTCAAGGATAAATTTCCTATTCCCATAGTTGATGAGTTATTGGACGAGTTGAAACACGCAAAGTACTTCACCAAGTTGGATTTACGGTCGGGCTATCACCAAATCCGCATGCATCCGGAGGACATCCATATGACAGCCTTCCGCACGCATCATGGCCACTTTGAATATCTGGTCCTACCTTTCGGCCTTTCCAATGCCCCGGCAACTTTTCAGGCTGTTATGAACGCCATTCTTCGGCCCTTTCTTCGCAAATTCGTCTTGGTTTTCTTCGATGATATCTTAATTTTCAGTCCATCATGGTCAGAACATTTGTGCCATATGCGCCAAGTCTTTGCTCTTCTGCGGCATCATCAGTTCTTTCTCAAGCAATCTAAGTGTTCCTTTGGCACAAAGTCAGTTTCCTACTTAGGCCATGTTGTCTCAGCTGACGGGGTTTCCATGGATCAAACCAAGGTGGACGATATTCAGAAGTGGCCAATTCCGACATCTCCTCGCCAGTTGAGAGGGTTTTTGGGTCTTGCAGGATATTACCGTAAGTTCATACGGCATTTTGGATCCTTGGCAGCACCCTTAACCAAGCTACTTGCGAAGGAGAGCTTCAGTTGGTCCAAGGAAGCGAATGATTCCTTTTCTGATCTGAAGAATGCCCTGTGCACGCCATCCTTTTTGGCTCTTCCAGATTTTACAGCAGTGTTTATAGTGGAATGCGATGCATCCGGCAGTGGTATTGGGGCTGTTCTCCACCAGGGATCCAAACCAATTGCATTCTTCAGCCGAGCAATTCCACCACATCATGCCAAACTAGCCGCTTACGAGCGCGAGCTCATTGGATTAGTCAAAGCAGTGCGCCATTGGCGCCATTTTCTTTGGGGTAAAGAGTTCATTGTCCGCACGGACCATTACAGTCTCAAATATCTACTGGATCAACGCTTAAACACTATTCCCCAACACCACTGGGTCAGCAAACTGATCGGGTTCGACTTCCAAATTGAATTCAAACCGGGCAAAACCAACCTTGTCGCGGATGCATTGTCTCGTCGGGATGAGCAGCGGCTCCTATCAGCTCTATCCATACCGCAGTTTCAATTTCTTGATCAGCTCAAGGAACAAGTTCGCTCCTTGCCGGAGTTCCAGACACTGCACTCTCAACTTACAAATCAAGACCTTCCGTCACACTGGTCCTTTGTTGATGGCCTCTTCCTGTACCATGGCCGCATTTTCGTCCCACGTTCATCCAGTTATGCTCCACAGATCATTGCGAACTATCACTCCATTGGCCATGAGGGAATCCAGAAAACACTACACAGAATTCGACAAGACTTCTATATTCCCCAACTCAAGAAGCTTACACAAGATCACATTACCTGTTGTGTTACATGTCAACGCAACAAAGTGGACCACCTGCACCCAGCGGGATTGCTGCAACCCCTGCCAATACCTACGCAAATCTGGTCTCATATTTCAATGGACTTCGTCGATGGGTTCCCTCGGGTCCATGGGAAGTCAGTCATTCTGACAGTAGTAGACAGGCTTTCAAAATATGCCCATTTCATTCCATTGGCACATCCATATACAGCTCAATCGGTGGCTCATGCGTTCTTTGAGGAGATTGTGCGCCTTCATGGGTTTCCCGACTCAATCGTCAGTGATCGAGACACAATCTTCACAAGCAACTTTTGGACTGAATTATTCCGGCTGGCTGGAGTTTCTCTTGATATGACTTCAGCGTTTCATCCACAAGCTGATGGTCAGAGCGAAGTGGTCAACCGCACAATTGAAATGTATCTGCGCTGCCTCAGTGGAGATCATCCGCGACAGTGGGTTCGATGGCTTCCTTGGGCTGAGTTTTGTTATAATACATCCTTTCACTCCGCCCTCAGATGCTCTCCCTTTCAAGTGGTATATGGACGACCTCCTCCAGCCCTCACTCCGTACCAAGCTGGATCCTCTCAAATCGCTGCTGTGGAGGAGACATTACGTACCCGTGATGAATTCTTGCGGGACATCCGGGACCGTTTGCTACACGCCCAGCATCGTATGAAGGAATTTTACGACAAACATCATCGGGAGGTTGAGTTTGATGTGGGCCAATGGGTTTTACTAAAGCTCCATCAGCGCCAGGCAATAGGCATTTCCACCAAGTTCTCCAAACTGTCCCCCAAATACTATGGTCCTTATCAGATCATTGCTCGTATTGGATCAGTGGCTTATAAATTGCAGCTGCCTACGTCTGCCCGCATACACAATGTCTTCCATGTGGCCTTTCTGAAGCAATTTCGGGGGACTCCTCCGGCTCTTCCAGTTAGGGGTGGGCACTTTAAACCCGAAAACCGAAAACCGAACCGAACCGGACCCGAATAGACCGAATTGTCGGTCTATTCGGGTTTCGGGTTCGGGTTCGGTCAATATTTTCATTTAATTCGGTTTTCGGGTTCGGGTTCGGTTTTTGGCCTACAAAACCCGAATAGACCAAATAACCCGAATTATTTGATATGTCTCTTGAATTCATGAACTTAATATTCCCGAATAGACCAAATAACCCGAACCCGAATAGACCAAATAACCTGATTTTGAGGGGTGACAAGGGTCCCCATCTTATTTCGGTCAATTCGGTGGACCGAATAGACCGAACAAAAAATTCGGTCTATTTGGGTTCGGTCCTTGTTTTTTTTCTGAGAAATTCGGTCCTCATTTTTTAGAACCCGAATTTTCCAAAGACCGAATAGACCGAACCGAATAGACCGAAAAAACCGAATGCCCAGCCCTACTTCCAGTCATCCTTCATGGTCGCGTGCAGGCCACTCCGTCGACCATTGTGCGCTCCCGTTTGTATAAGGGCAAGTGGGAAGTTTTGGTTCAGTGGTCAGGACAGTCATCAGCAGACGCCTCTTGGGTTCCAGTTGCAGAGTTCAAACGGCATTTTCCAGATTTCCAGCTCGAGGACGAGCTGTTTCCGCAGGAGGGGGGAAATGTTATGGATTCATATTGGGGGAGGCATTACGTCCGACGGGCCAAAGCAGCAGGCGCATCTGACGCGCAGTAGCAGTTCTAGTCGGTTTGGAGTTCAGGTTTCAGATAAGAATAAGCAAGTCCTTTGTAATCTCTAGCTAAGGATTCGTTTAGGAGTCGGTCTCCTTATGAGACAGGGTTTGTAAGAGTCTATATTCCTTCAGGCATTGAGCAGAAGGGATAGCTAATCAATAAAGAATCTCTTCTTCCCTAAACCCTAAATTCCCTTGGTAAGAGTCACAGCCACGGCGGAGCAAGAAGGCTCACGCCGGGTACTGGCAACCAATACCCAATCTATCCACCCTTACAATCTAAGGTCTAGAGTCAAGATACACAACAGGCTATGTTTTCAACTGCCTCAGGGGTGTTACTATGCCTAGCTGTTTTTAATATTATCATAACGGCATCTGCTAGTTTTAAAAGTTTTTGCCAACATATGCAGTCTTAGAAGAAAATTCTTTCACAGATTCATGTGAGATCATGTGATCTGTTGTAAAGTTCAGAGTTCAATGGAGAAAGAGTTTGATATTTTTCTTACTGCCTGATCTGTTTGCAGGCAAGTTTGGCTTACACCTTTTATATCAGTCTTGTCCATCTTAGAATTTCTACTGTGCTTTTTTTACACTCAGAGAGACGTCGTGCAAAGAGGGTTATGCTCTTTTCATTACTGTTGTTTTGAGTCATCTCAGTTCGTGAACACCTTTACTAAAATTGAAGGGAACCAACTACAGGCCAAAGAACATGAACACACTTTCAGCCAACGAATGAAACTTATATTTTGTTATGTGGGTCATCTTAGCTTCATGGTTCCAATGAGTGGCAATGTTTTTAGTTTTGACTCAAGCTGGCATTTACCTGATTGATCTTGAGCTATGTTGGTTTGCAAAAGAATGAAAGTTGATTTCTATTTTCTGTGGAGTTATCGAATTGGCCTATTAGAAGACACAGTAACATATGGTGTACATCTTATGCTTGTGAAAATTATGGTGTCTAGTAGACAGCATAAGAAATTGCATTGTTGCATTTTAAGTTTTCTTGGTAAATGGGTATTCTAGTCAGAAGTAGCAATACGTTCCCTCCCTGCTTTGGGACTTACTTTCGGTCATCTACAGAATAAGCCTCGGAATGCCAGTTCTGTTGTTACACACTCACATAATATGTGAAACTTTTCCAATGGTGTATTGGTCCACAAAACTAATAAAATCTTCTAATTTTGCATTTTATGTAGGCAGAAGCACTTGTTAAAGCTCAGGATGATCTACGAACAACTACAGCTCACTTGGGAATGACATTGATTAAGTTGGCAAAATTTGAAAGGGAGCAAGCAACATGTAGTTCCCAAAGAAGGCGAGCTGGTGATATCAATAATTCTGCAAATTCTATTGTCAAGTTCAGCAGATCGCAGGCAAAACTAAATTCTGAAATTGTAAAACATCTGGTATGTGCACATGTCACAAACTTAAATAGAATGAGAAAATGCTCGAGTATCATTTCTTGGAATTATTTTGTCTTCCATAATTATAAGATGTTATTTATGCCTTTGCAGGGTTGTATCCATGAATACTTGGAGATGATGATATCTGTTAATCATGCATTTACTGATCGTTCTAATGCTTTACATAGCGTGCAAAGTCTGTCAGCAGATCTATTTGCATTGCACACCAGGGCAGGAAGACTTGAATCTGTATCATCAAGAGGTGTTGGGCAGGAGTGGTCAAGGTATCAAAAGATAGAGGGATTGAAAGAAACAATAAGTGCAACAGAAGCAGCAAAAAGCCATGCACTTAGAGAATATGAAAGTATTAAGGTAAATCACCTAAAAAGGCGATGTGAAAGTGTTCCATTGAGAAAACTTAGGGAGCATGAAAATATCAAGGAAAATCACCTAAAAGCATGAAGTACAAGCTTTACGTATAGGAAATACAAGTGTGCCCCTCTTATGATTTATTACTGAAAATTTGCTCACATTGTACTCATTACATTTATCGTTTCTAATTGCTTTAACTGCATATGCTCTAAGTCTTTTGATCTAGCACATCAAGCAAAATTCAGTATGGTAAAGTTTATATTCTTGTCATGGTTGCACACGCATAATCGGATAGTCCTTTATTAGTTAAGAGCATCATATGGTTGAAGCTTAATATAACTACAATTCTTGCATTAGGACTGTCTGTTCCCATGTCTTTTATGTCTGGCATCACTTCATGCTAGTTTTACTGGCAGAGAAAACTTCACTATGATGCGTCAGCATTTATGTAGCATAGAGATTGCTACTTGCTGCTATGCTTTTGCTTATAAATACTAACCATAAATGCAGTATTGAGTAAGTCAATTCAACACTTTCAAAAATATGCCCTTTAAAATCAGAATGAATATTAGGATTGCTGTAAAATTATGCCCTTGAAAATCAGAGTGAAATTTAGGCTTGCTGTTATCATGATGTTGATTGGTAGCTGACATGTAGTTAAACTACCAAGAATCATTTATTTGTTCGTAAGGACTAAAGGACAGTTTGGTCTTTCGCTGGATGATACACTTCCCTATCGGCATTGAAGAAAACATAGGTACATCTGGAAATATACAAAGGAGGGACGTGGTTAAGTTAGCAAAACTATTCATGCTAATTCAGCATAGGACGTTGTTAGTTGAGTTCCTCAATGCAAATTTGTCTCTTCAAATTTTCAAGAGCTTTCTAAAATTTAAACAGCCATTCAGGTAGGCATTACATATGCATACTAGGTTTTGTACTGACTAGGTATTACTTTAAGAGAGCCTAGATGGGTGGCCTTTATCTTTGTTGCTAAGATCCTGATAGTGGAGCAGTACTTAAGCTTCTTTTTGGAGTTTCAACATGTATTTTCAGTGTTTGCAAGTAATGGTACGCACTGTGGGATCTTTTTTCATGTCAGACTAAGGTTGCAGGTCTAGTTCTTGTGTGGAGTTGGTCTAGAAATTTGTAGGGGACTGGGAATGCTAGGAGTGTAGCTGTTACTGAACTTTGAAACCATATTGCATCTGGAAGAAATCGGTCATCTTTCCTATTTACCTTTCTTTTCTGATAATGCAGGAAAACAACATGATTGAAATTAGAAGGTTTGACAAGGATAGGCGTCGGGATTTTGTGGAGATGCTGAAAGGATTTGTAGTTAATCAGGTATGAATATTACATTATTTGAGAAAGAAAGATCCGATATAACACTGTATGTTGAAGAAAACAGAGAGGTGTAGCAGCATGTTTAACTGAATAACCTTTTTTTATAAAATTATACGCAGGTTTCATATTCAGACCATTATGCTATTATGTGGGCAAAGGTAGCAGAGGAAACTAAAGTTTACGCAAACAGGAGCAACTGATGCAGCTTTGTGTATAGCACTAGTAATAGTAGTGGATTTTGATCTACTTAATTTGCTGAGACTTCAACACCGACACAACCATTCTTGATTCTCCCCAGTTTTTCCACCCTGGGTTTCGTTGTAACGCTACCTAAGTTATGCACAATTGTGTGAAATTAATTGCGGTGAACGGGCTTCTCGGTGACGATTGAGAGAGTATCTAGCGAACGGTATATCGTTTGACGGTATACCATCGCCGAGAGCGGCCGCCGCCGCTCTCTCATGCTCCTCATTCTTGACCGCTGCTCCCTCCCTCTCGCCCCCGTCCACCGCTAAGGGAGGCGGGGGGCGATGGGCGGGGTAGGAAGGCGGTGGGAGGTGGCGGATGTATTAGTTATGTTGGGCGAGATGGCGCGTCGGGGAGGAGTCAGGGGCTGCGTGGCGAGGCGGCGGCGGCTGGTGGTAGAGGGGGTGGGGACAGTGGAGGAGCACCAGAGCTAGTGGAGGAGCATCGGAGCTACGACTGGCGCTGCAAAAGAAGGCGGGGAGGGCGGCGAACGTGGAGAAGAGAGAGAGGAGGGCAATAGCCGGTGTCGAGCAGGAGAAGAGAGGGGGAGGGAAGGGAAACTGTGGCGCTTTGAGAGAAGAGAGGGTGAGGGGAGGGCGACGCGAGGAGAATGCCGTCGGTGCCGCAGTCGCTCTCATTGAGAAAATGACTAGTGATAACCATACACACGGTTTTTCTCTTTTTCCCCGGATCGGCTGTGCTTATATTGTGAATGTACATTTTGGTTTGGATTGTGCCATGGACGGTACCCATGGTAGATACAATAAAGCCCACTTTTCACGTGTGGCTGACTGGGCTGGCTGTGGAGTGTGGAGCTAGTGGCTAGTATCTTGGCTTATCCACACGTAATCATCGTTTCTCCAGTCGACTTGCGGCTTTTCTCTGCTGTTTTGCATACATGCCTTGCTACTAGTACTTTTTCAGGAAAGATAAGTCTTGCCACTCGACCGTGATAGGTTGATAGCAGTGCTTGTTGTCCTCACCCTTCTCTCGTCTTCATGTGCATGGATGAGTGGATGGTAGCTGTATAATCCGGCCGAATTAAGGACTGGTTTGGTTTGTGCCTAGTAGGAGCCAAGGATGCCAAGCCATTGTTTGTGCCTAGTAGGAGCCAAAGGATGGTTTGGTTTGTGCCTAGTAGGAGGCTAGGAGCCAAGGATGCCAAGCCATGGTTTGTGCCTAGTAGGAGCCAAAGGATGCCAAGCCTGGCCTCTGTCCATCAGATTTGGCCTCCGTTCGATTCGAAGCCAAATTTCTCACATTGGCTCTCTAGTTTATTTTTGGAGCCAATCTTCGGCCAAAACGTGAGCAGCCAATTTGGTGATCAAATTTTGATCAGATCAAACGTTGATAAGGCTTGTGAGACTTAGATAAGGCTTGTGAGGTGAGATTTATAATCGAACCAAACAGGCCTTAAGCCTTCCAAGTTTTTCTAGCACCAGCGTTGTGTGCAAACTTGAAATTCTACAAATAAAAGGCGACTCTATCCCGCACAGAAAAAAAGGAGAGGAAAAGCGTACAGAGATCGTTGCTCCGGCTGCTGCAAACACGCAGCATAATTCGAACCCGGCCGCGAAAACTTCCCACGCGCTGTCCCACAACGCCGCCTACCGCTCCTCCCCTCTCCCCGCTCCCGCCTCCGCACCACCAAATCCCTCACCGCTGCCGCCACCACCACCACCTTCTGCCCCCGCCGCAACATATCTGCCTCGGCATCCTCCCGTCGCGACTTCCTCCTCCTCGTCCCCTCGCTCGCCGCCGCCTCCGCCACCCTCCGCCCCAGGGCAGGTGCTCATCAAGTGGGCTCTCCAGAGAGGAACAGGTGTTTGGATGGGAGATCCCTGAAGACAGTGGCGGATCCAGAATTAGAGTACGCCCCGGACTAAATTTTAACCAAGTAACAATCTAGCATATCATAAGTCTAGAACTATAATTTGTATCTTTAAACCTTAACAGTTAGTTCCTAAATAGCAAATGTAAAACATTAAAGTATTAAACATATGTCATTTCATCCAATCATTTGTTAAATAACAAACATTAAACATTACTCAATAGCAAACATTAAACATAGTTCCTAACTCTGGAAATTAATGTTTGATTAAAAGATAACCTTCTTTTAGCCGGAGTTGGGCAAAAGCCTAGACAAAAGCCTCATTGGTTCAACCTTTTCTTTCTGTAAATACATAGAAGTTGTTCAGTATTTTTGATGAGTTCTAGAAGTATATAGCTCCAGAAGCTTACAGTAACCGGCTGATTAAAAGTTTAAAACAGACCTGGTAGTTACTCACGCGGTTACTGGCTCACTGCCTCGCTCAGCTCACTCCCCTGCCCAGCAGCCCTCCTCTGCCTCACTCAAAGTCTCAGTCTCAACTCTCAAACCTGGTAGCTACTACATGTCTCAAAGACTTACTACTTGGCAGTCAGCAGCCCTCCCCAGCTCCCCTATTCACTCCGCATCTCCGCCCGCCCCTGCCCCCTGCTGGCTTGCTCAGAGCGGCGACGCCAACAAAGTACATGATAGAAAATACTGCGCAACGCCAAAACTGTGCCTCACCTCATCTTTTTTATGCTAGGCAAGACCTCGAAATCCTCTTCAGGTAGGGGTGGAGCTGGGCCTCGGGCTGGGTGGGCTATAGCCCGAGGCCCAGCAAACTCCCGAGCACTACTTGTCTACTACATGCCCCCTGAAACCCTAATCCCCACAAGCCAAAATCCTCAATCGGCCGCCGCACTCACGCTTGCGCCTCGCCTGCGCGCGCTCGGCGCTCACCTGCCCTCCGCCGGTCCTCCCTCTCCTGCGCAGCTGCGCCGGCCGCCGCCCTCGCCTCGCGCGGTCGCGCCCCAGCTCTGGCTTCGCCTCCTCCTCCACCCTCCGGCTCCGCGCCTCCGCCCTCGCCTCCAGCTCCGGCGCTCCGCCCTCGCCTCGCGCGGTCACGCCCCAGCTCCGGCTCCGCCTCCTCCTCCTCCGGTGTTCCGCCTCCTCCTCGCGGGTCGCGGCCTCCGGCTCCGCGAGGGGCGGGCTGTCCGGCTCTGCCTCCAGCTCCGGTGCGGTGGGTCTACCGTCTACCTGTCTCTCTCAGCTCTCGTCGGTCGCCGCTCTGAGCAAGCCAGCAGGGGGCAGGGGCGGGCGGAGATGCGAAGTGAGTAAGGGAGCTGGGGAGGGCTGTTGACTGCCAAGTAGTAAGTCTTTGAGACATGTAGTAACTACTAGGTTTTAGAGTTGAGACTAAGACTTTGAGTGAGGCAGAGGAGGGCTGCTGGGCAGGGGAGTGAGCTGAGTGAGGCAGTGAGCCAGTGACCGCGTGAGTAACTACCAGGTCTATTTTAAACTTGTAATCAGCCAGTTACTGTAAGCTTCTGGAGCTATATACTTCTAGAACTCATCAAAAATACTGAACAACTTCTATGTATTTACAGAAAGAAAAGGCTGAACCAATGAGGCTTTTGTCCAGGCTTTTGCCCAACTCCGGCTAAAAGAAGGTTATCTTTTAATCAAACATTAATTTCCAGAGTTAGGAACTATGTTTAATGTTTGCTATTGAGTAATGTTTAATGTTTGTTATTTAACAAATGATTGGATGAAATGACATATGTTTAATACTTTAATGTTTTACATTTGTTATTTAAGAACTAACTGTTAAGGTTTAAGGATACAAATTATAGTTCTAGACTTATGATATGCTAGATTGTTACTTGATTAAAATTTAGCCCGGGGCGTACTCTAATCCTGGATCCACCACTGTCAGTACGCATTTGCAATGTTCATTTTAGTCCTAAATTTACATTAGTTTATACTATTCATTCCATTGTAAATTTTAATTTGTAGTATTTTATTGTCATTATCAATCTTCACAATAATATTTGGTCTATCCTATTTGTTGGAAGGTACGACTTTACCGGAGCTTCTCGAATAGTTCTACGATGAGAACCACCGGTGCCACTCATGGATGACGGGTGACGCGGCTGGCCCTCCGCCTTTGAAGCTATGGGATGGGAGGGATCCGTGAGAGCTGGATGGGCGCTACGTTCCAATCCTGTATGCCATGGGCTTGTTGCTCTTTGCGAGGCTAGTCTTCATCAGACGCGAGTTCACCATCGATGATAGCCTGCTTACGGCACTGGTGAATAGGTGGAGTTCCGAGACGCACACATTCCACTTTCGATGAGGTGAGATGACAATCACTCTACAGAACGTCTCGTTCTTAACCAATTCCTTCTCTGGGGTAACACACTTGTTCCGGCCCTTGCACCGGCAGACTAGAAGGAGAGGCTGACAGACTGGTTTAGCCTGGTTATCCTGAAGGGTGCTCGTGGCGTCCCCACACTTGGCTAAATAATTTTAGTGTGTGCCCACAGAATGCACCGCTCGAGGTTGTCAGGACGTACCTCGTCGCGTACCTTATTCAGCTCTTTGGTTGGAGCATGTTTCCAGCCACACACGACGATATCTGCACTGCTGAATTCATCTGCATCACCAAGTCATTGGTTGACACGGAGTTTGGGGTGATGCCTTAGTACAGCTGGGGATGAGCCGTCCTATGCACCACTTATCGGGGGTTGTGTGACGCTTGCCGACGTGCCACAGCTGATGCCCCCAACCTGGCCATCTGCTACATGTTCCTGTAGCTGTGGAGTTAGGAGAACTTCTTTGTCAGGCGTCCGCCCATTGTGACGCCAGTACACTCGTTCGGTGAGTTCGCCGACCTGATTGACGGGCCCACTATTTGCTTTCGGTGGACTGGTGCCTGTCTACACTAGGCTAAGGGCAAACTATCAAGGTGCTACTTGCTGTGGCACAACGATTTCAAGTCGTTGCACGACAGTGACATCATCTGGGGTTTATGAACTATAGATTTCGTGCATCGTGTATCACCATACGGGTTGTCCTTGCAATGCTTGCAGGACACAGAGCTATGGGCAACGACACGTCATCTGGTGTTCTCATACATGGTGGAGGCTTATGTGCCGTAGCGTGTAATGCAACAGTTCGGTTTACACCAGACCGTGCCCTCTCTGCACAGTAGGTTCCTACCGCGAGCCGTACACTGGAGAGTCAAACTCTATCCAAGTATTGTTTACACTTTGTTTGTCTTGCTCTGTAACATCGATGATTCTAGAAATGCAAGTAATCGAGGGTGGGTCGGCATGGTACAGACTAGCAACCACTGCAGCAGGAGTGGACGACAGCATGCACGGATAGGGCGCACCTGGATGTCATCATGGAGCAGCGTCTGTGTGGCGTCCACACGTACGATGAGTACTTGGAGTGGTATGTACCCCAATTGTGCAGTAGACTCACCATTCCTCCACCGGATCGCCCTAGCAAGTCATGCACGAGGGCAGTCTACAAACGCTCGATCGGTCCCCATAGCGCTTCGTGGTGGCATGACAGTGCAAGACAGCTACAATTTCTTATCATTTCATTTAAGAAATTCATACTAGTTGTTACTGAACCTGTTTCGTATGTCACTTTAGTTGGAGCGGGCGCAGTGCATCGCAAGCTAGCGCGTTCGAGACCACCATTAGTAGCCCGGAAAATGTTAAGTGAAAAGGTAGACTGCAAAAATATTAAGTGAAAAGGTAGACTGCAAAAATATGTGAATGTTGGCAATAAATCATTCTTCCTCTCCTATTCCTTCTTCGACCTTTTCATCATTCTTCTTCAGCATCAACTTCCATACAGCAACAGCTCTAATGAATCTTCTGTATACATCATAAGAAGCCACCGGATCTTGTGGTGATTATAGCAGTTCAGCACCACGACATAATTGTTCGAATCGTAAATGGCATCAACTAGAAAGCTAGCTCCACTTGTTGTGATTTACAATCTTTGGCCACAAACATAGTTGCACCGTTGCACATTATGAGACACTACTACATGAGAATAAAAAGAAGGCGTGACTCACATGATGCGAATTGTATGATCCTGGTTAGGATTTGGAAAATTCACAAACTGTAGCTATAACGATCACTTCATCCATGTTCAATAATTTAGAGCATACAACTATGCAGATGTCCATTTTCATTATCGAATATAAAGCAACAACAATGTGTAAGATGCTAAAAACAACAACTATGAAATGTCCAAAAAGGAAGCAAATAGACCATTAAGGGCTTGTTTGGGAAGCCCAAACAAGGCCTAAAACTTTGCCAAACAACCTGGAAATGCCATGATGTGTACCCACATGCAATCAAGCTCTTGTGATCTTGTCTATGCAACATGCCAGCATTACCATATCAGAGTTGTACAATATTTTGTGCAGCAGGACATACAGTTCAGACTGCCATTAGTTGGATAGTACATGCTAGACTATTGTTCACCGCATTATTACAAATTACATGCAGAAAAAAAAGCAGAAATTCCTTTCGACCACTCCATCTAGTGAAGCCCGACCTCCACTGCTCCTCGCCTCTTAAATATATTTGATGATTTGCCCCATCTTACATTGCGTTTGATAAAATGCCCTGCGATGTGCCACTTACATGCAGACCCTGGACCCATATGTAAGTGAGACATCACAGGGCATTTTATCAAACTCACATAAAAGGTAGGGCAAATCATCAAATATTTCTAAAAATATTTACGGGCAACCTACTCAGTGTAGGACGAGACCTCAATCCACCACCACTAACATGCAGATTCGTAGACAGCGTAGCACGGAATGGTGAGTGGTTCAAGGCTGCGCACGTACCGTGTGGAGGTGCTTGACGAGGGAGTCAGGAGGAGAGGACGCGGGCGAGGCGGGTGACAAGATCAGAGGCGGCGGGGAGCCCCATGGCGGCTGCGAGATGGGCAGCAAGGTCGGATGCCTGCGTGGCGAACACGGCGTCGCGGCGGGCTGCGGCGCTGGCGAGAGCCTCTGTGAGGGGCGCCGCGAGGAGGCGGGGTGCGTGGCCCGGAGCGGCGCGAGGAAGGCCGGGTCGGCAAGGGCGAGGGAGAAACTGGCGAGCACGTGGGAGACGTGGTGGGACGGCACGGAGGCGGAGGAAAGGAGAGCCGCGGCGCAGGAGAGGCGGACGCGGCCGCCCGCCGAGGTGGGCAGCGAGTGCGACAGGGGTGATCGGTGGGTTTCAGCTTTTAGCTTCCGGCTTATTTTTCGTTATTCATAAATTTCGTCTTTTTCTGAACTTTTGGTTTTTTGTTGAGCTTTTTTGCTGGTTCTTTTTTTTCCCGTATTTGTTTGTATTATATGTAATGGGCTAACATATTTTTTAATTTTTTAATTTTTTAAATTTAATTATGCTAAATAAGCCTCTGTCAGCTACAGTGTTTTTTTCAGCCAGCTACCGTGTTTTTTTAGCCATAAGCCACCAAAAATAAGCCCAAATAAAGATGGCAAAGCTGTTTCCAAGGAGAGAAACGGCCAAACAATTTATATTGGAACGAACAATTTGAAACTTTTGATACAAATTGAACTTTCTATATATACTAACATAAAAGTTATAAGTTTCAAACTTAGAGTACGAATGGAAAGTTTTTGCTTGGCTGATCCTGACCTTGCAATCCATCGTTTATATCGGAAGCTTAAAACTAAAAGCTAATAACTTCCCCATATAAACATCGTTTATATATGTATGACATGTTGGTGAGAGCATTTTTTGCATCATGTATTACACATGTACAGTATTTTGTATCAAAGAAATTATTCAATGTGGAGTGTTGATAGATTTGATGTTTGATATTACAAGTTCTAATACCACAAGTTTGTTTCTCACAAATAACAATGAACTGCATTTTTTTTAAAAAAATCACTAAAATATATCAATCCATGCAAAAACATTATAATCACACCTTCTCGGTTTGATCTAGTTGAATTAAACAAAATTGACAAGTAAGATCACTTGCAAATAGATCCAACATTTTTATGTTACGAAATAGCCATAATGTTTTTTGTATTTACATTAAAATGCATAAAATTTAAAAGGCATCGACCCTCCAGGAGCATACAAATATTTCCTTCACATATTTGGACCCTTTTCACTTGCTGTCGTAGTTGATGGTTCTATTATCTCGCTTTTATCCCACATGTCTATCTCTAAACAGTTGACAAATATGCCATGCAAGTATGGTAAGAGGAGTTATCGTGGTGGTGTAGCCATGGAGGCAAGCAAGTTCAATAATAGAGCTAAGTATTTGGCTATAAGTCAAGTTATAAGAGCCAAGTTATACAATAATTTGTCTTCTATTTGTCTACAAAAGGTTTTTTATTATTATGTGGTACCATATCTCACATTCTCTTTCCTATTACTCCTCACATACATTTATTATCTGAGACCACCACTGCATAAGCTCCCGTGCCCAGCTTGTTGCTTGCATGACTCTCTCCTCTCTTCTCTCCTCCACATCAGCAAAAATACTGACTAGCTTGGCTATAAGAGCAAGTATAATAATCGGCTGTAAGCTGGCTAAATGCTGACGTGTAGGAGAGAAGGGAGGAGAGAGAGGATAAGCGGGCTGCAAGCTTACAGCCGGCTTGGACACAAGAACCAAGAAACTTTGTGAGAGAGACAGGTGGGCCATGTATTAATGATGAAGAGCTAACTACTATATGGGTGGGCTAGGAGAAGGCTGCAAGAAACCTTACAGCCCGCTTGCTGGCTGTATTATTAGCCTTGCTCTAAGACTATTATTGGGCTTGCTCTTAGAGCAAGTTTAATAGTACAGATAGTTGCTACCTCCAATACATTTCCATGTCATCAAAAGATAATGATGCAGTCAACTCATACAATAAGCTGGCTGTAAGTTGTCTCCACAAGAGCTCTCAATCATTTAATACATACATGGTTATTGATAATTTAATACATGCATGGGGTATAACAATTAGTTCTATGGGTACATGCATGGATAATACATCTTTTCCTGTGCTATAGCCTGACTCTTGCATGGGAGTCGGCTTGGCTCTCTCTCTCCTTTTCTCTCCCCTCCATCAGGGGCGGACCCAAAGAGGGGGGAGTGAGGGCCCAGGCCGCCACTCAATTCGCAGGAACTCAGGTATATAGCCTAAGATTTAATGCTAGTGCCCCCACTCAGCCCAACTAAAAGGCCCTCACTCATGCTAAAATTATGAATGAGAACAATTCAGCATACTATGTGTATTGTTGTGCCCCCTCTCGGATTTTGTCCTGGGTTCGCCCCTGCCCTCCATATAGGACTATGCTGATATGGATTCCCTTGTAGTTAGCACAGTCAGCCTTATTAAACTTGCTCTTAATGGTGAGAAAATGATGCATGCATATGCACATGTTTTTCGTGACCTTTTTCAAGTCAACCTTGATACGGGCAATACTACACACAAACACGATAAGTGTCCAAATGTGCAAACCCTGTCACATTGGAGATGTGAGCATGTAATAATGCTATGGGCCAGCAAAGGGGGGAGAAAGAGGACAATGTGTGGAATCTATATTGTTATGATAAAATTGGCTATGTGACATCATAAATTTGTAGTGCTATAAGGCACTACAAAACTGTGGTTTTACTCAAGAACACTGTAAAATCATGTACATTTGTGAGGATATGTCACCTATTATAATAAATATTATCTTGAAATCAAGGAGAAAGAATGCACGTGAAATGTCGAATATACCCTTGGAGTGAAATTTCAGAGAAAAAAAAATCCTCTCTCCAGGTGTCCTCATCCATGATCCACATTCACTGTTGTCTATCGACACATTATCAAGAGAACTAGAATAAGAATACAAGTTGTGAAGCTCATCGAGAGATCAACAGGCTCACTAGGATAAGACTTCTTTTCAGCTATAGCTTCATTGTCTTATTCGCTTTAGTTACTATAAGCCGTTTCTTTATAGTAATTAGTTTTTCTATGACACCTAATTTTTAAATGAAGTGGTTTTAAGATGAGGTCTATTAGTCAATTATAGTACATACTGTAACGACATTATTTATATCAGCTAAAATCGTACGCGGGTGTCTTTTTCTCTACAAACTTCTCTACAGGCTGTTACTGTTTATAAGTCAAAACTAAAAACCATAAGCAAAAACCAATGTTAACTTATGAATTATGACTTCCTCGAATATGTAAACGAGATGACTTCTTCGACGCTGTTTCGAAGTGGTTTATCGAAATAGTCTTTCAGAAACGGCTTATTGATTTTTAATTTATTCGTATGAGTAATTATACTAAAACCAAAAAATATAATTACAGCTATAAATCATAAAACCATATTGAAAAAAAACAGGCGCTAAGAACGAGGGCGCCGCGCCGGGACGGCTTCTCGCCTGGTCGCCTGCCGATCTGGGGAATGGACGGGCAGTGGCACAGAGAGATCAACCAAGGAGGGCCAACACGCGATTCTTGCCCAGCCCAATTTAAAGGCGCGTTTGGAAGAGCCCAGCAATAGAAATTTCACCTGCCCTGCTTTGCTGAGATTATTCTTTTCCCCGTCCGCGACCGCGAAACAACGCCTCCCTCGCCATTTCGCGTCCTCCTCCCACTCCCCGCCCCGGCGAGTCTCCTCCTCCCACCCCGGCGACGGCGGCTTTCCGTCGGTTAGTATGCTCTCCCCCTCTTCCTCTCTTCTGCCGATGCTGCTGCTCCTCCTCCCAGGTTTCCCCATCTCACCTCCTGTTTCTCGCAGATCTATCGCACGCCGTAGGAGGCTCGCAATCCCACTGCCCCCGACGCCGCCGCGGTCCCATAGTGACAGAAGTGCCACCTGGACGCTCCTTTCCTCTCCTGTATTGGTATGAGCCGACGGCGACCCCAATTCCCATCCTAACCGGAGCCTCCGAAGCCGCTGCTCTCCTCTGCCGAGCTCCTCCGCGCAGCCACTGCCGGAGGCTTGAGGTCCTCCGATTCCCCAATTACCCTCCTTGCCTGCCGGAGATCCGAGTCTCTCCTGGTAAGCCCTAGCTGCTTCACTTTCCCCCCAATTCGCGAGCGACTGATCCAATTCATCCCAGTTGTGGAGTGGATTACTCATGGACTCGCTTTTTCTAGAGTTATTAGTCTGTGACTCTGGTCACACCATTAGTCGGTGACTCTGGTCGCAATTGGTGTGCTCCAGAGCATTTGTTCCCTTTGTGATGGTAGGCTGCTGGTTCTGGCGTGTATGTCATTTCGGTCCGCGTAGAGCTTAACTCACTTTAGCGGATATGCATAGTTCCCTGTTGATCCCTTCTGTTCTATCGTTGCAGTAACAGACATTTTGCATTCTTGCTTCAAGCTGTTAACCCAAGTACCTATTTTGATCGATTTCACTGACAGACTGAACGATTCGTTCCCATTCCATCCCTTACACCAACAGAGCGATTCTGGATTAGCCCATTCCATTTTATGACTTGTTGCTCTGTAATCCGATTCCGTATCTGGTTGGAAGCTGAACGCTACCTAGTTCCTGATAGTAGAACATCTCTTTTGAGAACGAGGTAGAACATTACATTTTTTTTAAAGATTTGACAATGGATGCATTTTGTAAATATATTTAGTTTGTCCAAACAAGTTCTAAAGATTTATATCCACAAACTTCATTCAGAAAAAAAAGAGACAAGTAATTAGACTGAAATTGTGTTCAAATGTCAACCTGATCTGTGTTACCGTGTCTCCGCATGCTGTAATAATCCTTGAGCCTCATTCGGAAGGGCCTTAATGACATCTAGTTTTAGAATGATGTATTGAAGTTGACACTCATGAAACCAGCTGTGAGATTTCGAATACTAAGATAACCACTCCCACTAGTTGTTCTTTGCATTGAATCTAACAGCAGAGATTTCATCCTTGATACGTTAAGATTGTTTTTTAGACTAACAAGATGGTGGGGATATCTCTAGATACCTTGATGTCAAAAGTGTAAATCATGGAAAACACTCAAGCATGATGGGTCCTTCCAACATGAAAGTGCTGTGAAAACCCACATCTCCCTTAGAAGTATTTTTTTTTATAAAATAATTGGAATCACTTGAGTACTTCACTCCGGTTTGTTCTGTGATCTGTTGTACTTATTTTTGGTCATCACCCAATGGGCTTTTGCTTACATTATATTGTGAATTCATGATGACATTACAAGGAGGAACACCTTTTGCCATTAGCTTATTTTGCCTCTGGTAGCATTGGTGTACCCATCACGCCTCCCCTCGTTTTTGTGTGTCCACACTCAAACTGAACAAAAGAAAAGCTTACTGTGACTAAACTTAGTTGAGGACACCATGATGGATCAGAGACTGAACTGATAAAAAAGTGTTAAAAATGAAATAGTTTTTGAGCATCACCATTTCCGGAAGTTGTAAAGATTGCAATCAAGCACATATTTCATTTTTCAGTCTGAGAATAGTCATTCAGCTTAATGCTTTGACACATGATTTTCCTAAATTTAATTATTTATATCAACATGTTTTGCTCATAATGTCCGCCAATGAGTAGTGACACTGCACATATTCTAGGTTTATTGAGCTCTCCATGGTCCATGGAAGGGAACCGCTTAGGACTAGGGTTGACCAGAAAACATAACCAGCGTTGCTCTTGGTTCAACCATATCCAAAACTTTCCAAACATACATTTTTTTCCTATTGATGCATGCACCCTGAAAAGGTACTGTATATATTCCTTCGTCATCTAATTATAGACAGCAGTGACAGCACCAAGTGTCAACTGCATACTAACTATCCATGTGAATATCTGTTATGTCATGAACCTTAGTTTATAGCGGGCTAACTACTAACTATCGTAGAGAAAGAGACCAAAGAACATGGCTTAAAGGGGAGGGCCTATAGGAGAAAGATGAGACTATAGATTGGGGGAACTTCTTTATTCTTTCTTCTTGATCGATGAAAAGGATGAAAATGCCTCCTTATTTATAAGGGTTACTGCTAGCAGATTGGATGTAGAGATAAACCAAACTAAACCAACTAAAGATAATATGCAACCTAGCAATCTAACTCAAACCACATATCTTTAATTAAATGACTCCTCTCTTAATGTACGAACCGAACCCATGTGCTACAGTAATCACACATGAGCAGCGTGCTACATTACTGAAGCACCTGCTGGGCCCCCACCGGTGCTGGCACATGACAATATCCCATTATTCCCATCTCAACCATAAAGCGCTCTCAACAACTGCCAAAAATGCTTAAGATGGTTAGTGGTACTATTAAGCTAGTCAAAAATTGACAAAAAGAGTAGAGGATGTTTGTTGATGATAAAAGGAAAGTAATTGAGCAGATAAGTTGAGATCAAACCATAAAGTTCTTTCTTGCACCTAGGATCTATTACTATGTCAGGGTCTCATCAATGTAACATATGTTGCTGAGTGTTATTTACTCCCTCTATACTATGCATCATTCCTCATCTGTATGATGTACTGGTCGTGTAAAATTCATATGCCACTGACTGTTATTCATGTATTAATTATGAAAAAATATCAAGACATAGTTATATGCTGGAGTGTGTGCAGACAAATGTCTAAAGCCAAGCTTGTTACTGATTCCTTATGCTATTGGTTTGTAACATGAGTTCATTGTATATGTAATACATCTTTTATCCTTAGAAAATAGTGTTAGCAGTCATGCTTATCTTACTCAAATTCTCCTTTGCAATTTTCACCAAAGAGCTAGTGAAGAAATGTAGCAATAATCTCCAGTGAATTATGTTTGCAGGTAGGCTCTTTGAATTTCAATGTCTTCTACAAGAAAAGTGAGAAATGTGAACAAACGCTATGCCAAAATTAATGAAGATTGGCAGGATAAGGACACACCTAATGTACATAAGAGTAAAGTGCAAGTAAGCATCTGCACTCTGCAGTGTCTTGAATGTGTCAAAATAACTTTTGATTCATCAAAATTTAAAAATATCACCTATGTTCTAAAAAGTATGATGCTAGCAATGGAAGCCCCCAATTACATGCCATAATATGATTTGGACTGACAACCAGCCTTTGGGCTTATGCTTGTTTGGTGGCAGCTGAGTTTTTGTTGTAAAATTGTTTGTTGTGCCACTATATGTGGTCACTACTTCAGTTTGGTATAGTTAATATACCAGTAGCGTTCATGCTCAAATATTTACCAAATAATATAATCAGGTTTACTAACAGTATATGTAAAATATATTTTTGTCAATCAACAAATAAATATTTTCTTCTCACATGCAATTTCTTTTCTTTGTTTTTCCTTATTCTGAAAAGAAGATCACAAACTTATGTCTGTTTAGGTGATATGGTATTATAGTGCGGACTTTCAAGTAATAGTAAAAATTTTCAGATGCCTTATTTACAAAAAAAAAAATAGTTTCAAGTATTGGTTTTGGGACTGCGTTTCAAGCATTGGTTTGGGGACTGCTAATGCATTTATCTGTTTTGAGTAGTTAGTTGTACTGAAATTAATTATTTAATTATATCAACCGCCTCTAAAGAAAGTTAATTGTATCAACTGCATCGTTAATCATTGATCAAAGAAGCATTTATTTGCAGAAGAAAAAACTATCTGACATTAATCATTGATCAAAGAAGCATTTATTTGCAGAAGAAAAAACTATCTGACATGCTTGGTTCTCAATGGAGCAAAGATGAGCTAGAGTGCTTCTATGGAGCCTATAGAAAATATGGAAAAGATTGGACAAAGGTTTGCTTTATGCTCTATTTATTATGAAATGGTATTACTTTTATTAAGCAGCTCTATTTATTGGAGAAAGGCTTTTTTGTTGTTGTACTTGTCGTACACTAACATGATTACCTGCGAAATGTATTATATCCAATTTGAGACTTTCTTTCAAAGTACTGATTGTTCATTTCAATTTGCAGGTGGCTGGTTCTGTCCATGATAGAACGCCTGAAATGGTGGAGGCCCTTTACAACATGAATAGGGTAAAACCTAGTCTTCATTCGTGTTATCGTGTACAACTTGCTCTATCAGATTACACGAGTTTGATTCCCAATTATGCACCACCTTGTTTCAATTCAACCCTGGTTCTAAATTTTGTGACATGAATTTTTGGTGTGACACTGTTTCTTTTAGTTACTGGGATAGTTTATAGCAAAGCAATACTACAAATTTCCCTAGCATAAGATCCCTGTGCTGGTCGCATTATTGATTAATTTTGGATGTTCCATTTACCAAGATCTCAGATTCCAGCCATATATTTTTGGCCCTTTCTCCTCCTATACACCTAATTATTTGTGGTAGATCAGTTCAATAGATCACTTAAATTGCAAAGCTCAATTTGCTTGTATTCATGTTTTTTTGCTAAGTTTGCATGTATTTTTTCTTATTTACGGTTTGCTATGCTAGTAAATCAACTAAGCTCTGCGGCATGTCCAGGCGTATTTATCCCTTCCGGAGGGAACAGCTACTGCTGCAGGGTTGATAGCAATGATGACCGATCACTATAATATTCTGGTGAGATTAAACTTGAATGATCATAGACTTTAGGACTATTTTATTCTGATTACTGATCACTATAATATTCTGGTGAGATTAAACTGCTCTACATATTTGCTTGCCTTTAGGACTATTCTGTTACGTTTGGAATGCGATCTAGTGTAGAGCAATTTGCATAGTGACACATACTGTTTTCTGTTGTCTTTGTGATTCAGAACCTATATCCCAGTGTTCTTCATAGCTTTAAGCAAGTGGTCACCGCAACTTTAAGTGATTATCCTATATGTACTTTTTCTTATGTGGTTTAACTATTGTAAAAAGCAGACATATTTATGCTTATAATTGTATCCAGTGTGCGCTAAATATATGTTTTATATGCATTGAAGCAATAAAAAGAAGATTCTGAACACTCAAATTACCTACACATGCACGGAATAACATAAATAACACAAGCAACAAATAAGGGTTCAAATGGTGTAGCGGAATGGTGGGCCTACCACTTATGTGGTGGCATATGCAGCTCGAGCAGCCTTGATTTACATTTCAGAATAATGCTATATCGTGTGATTGCATTTATTAACAATGCCTATAACTAAGGCATCTGTTTTGAACTGTAGGGAAGTAACAGTGATCGTGAAAGTAATGATTCACCAAAAACTTCTAGGAAGCCACAGAAGCGTGGTCGTGCAAAGTTTCAATCTGTGTCAAAGACATCTGATACATGTTATCCTGATCTATTGCAATCTTCTCAGCCTGCTTCATCAAGCTATGGATGCCTTTCTTTGTTGAAGAAGAAACGTTCTGGAGGTAATTTTAGACATTAATATCCCATCTCATATACATATACTGGTCTTATTTACTGTGCACCAATAATGTTGTATCTGACCACTAGGAGGAATCATATAGATTATCTTGGATATCCCTGAGAGCCAAATGCCAAAACATATTAATTTTGACACACATTCTGTGAAAACAGTTTTTTATGTTTCCTTGCTAAGGTTGGAATCTGAAGTAACTGAGATTTTATGTATAGGTATCTTGACTACATAAGTTTTTATTGTTGTCCTTAGTTTTACTTCCCCTACTAGGCACTTTATGTAAAGTGGATTTCACTGTCAAACTTTATATGGTCTAAATCTGGTTTCAGGTTACTCAAGTTTTGGGTGTCTTCTTTTCCACTTAACCTTGTGGCTTATGTCTTATGCTACAGTAACTAGCTTTCAAACGATACGTTTTTTTAAGGCGGGGTCAACATGAAGATTGTAGTAAAAAGTGTACTGAGTTCAGCTGTTCCGGCCAAAATCGTATGCAACTATTTTCCTCTGCATACAACTACTCGCGAACAACCAGAATTCAAAAATTTAAGTCATAAGCTACAGCACAAAAGAACACACCCTACGAAGAGACACACTAGGTTGGTTTTACCTATAACTTCTCTAGCTAGAAGCTAAGTCAGGTTCAAAGAAACAAGCCAAAATCCGATCCCTCCTAGTCTCTCCGGCTTTTCCCCAGTTTCCCCACCCACTCTCCACCGTAAAAGCTGGCTTATATGCCTCTTCAATCAAACAACTTCTGGCCTTCTACTGAGAAGCTAGCTTATGCACCAAAGGCCCTAAGCTAGCTTTTGAGAGAAGCTAAACCAGGCCTTAAGCCCTGCTCTTTTCAGCTTCTAAAAACTGCTTTTCGGCTTTTCTACAGTATCTAGCTTTTAAATTGAGTACTTTTTTAAGATAGAGTCTACTAATTAATTGTAGTACATACTTTACTGACTTCATTTATATAGGCAAAAGCCGCACGTGAGTTTCTGTTACTCTGTAATTTCTCGTACAAACATCCCAAAAGCCAAAAGCCGCAGCCAAAAAGAACATGCCCTTAGATATGTCTAGATCAGATTCTGCCAACCTCTAGTTTGTTATGATCTGGTTGGATCTTTTCAAAATTTGTGATCACTAATTGTCTGAGGTTCATCTTGTAATTTAATTGTTTGTCTATCAGATCATCTACTGTTCTGCAATTTATTCTACTGTCGCAAAAACTAACATCTGATTCCTTGGTCTGGCCAACCTTGATGACAATATATGAATATAGTCGCATCCTGCAAGCTTTGAAGATCCATCTACTCATTCTATTTTGCACATGAGATTTGTGTCTTTTTTTAGCGAAGTTACCTTTGTCAGTGGACTCTTAATAGCCATTTAAAATGTTTCTTTTCCTTTTTTTATATAGGTTATCATATTTGCATCAAATTTATCTGGTTGCACATGTTTTATTTTCTACTCTGCTCTCCAATGTCGGATCAACAACTATTAAATGTTTGCGAATATTTTCTACTCTGCCAAGAAGTTGTAGTGCAATTTGCTTTCTTCCACGAGTTAGTTTTTGCTTTACCCGAACGAAGAAAAATTGGATTGAGGTCTTGCAACATGTCTAGACCTTTTTGTAGGGAACAGGCCACGTGCTGTTGGAAAAAGGACTCCACGAGTGCCAGTTGGTAGCATGTACCACCGAGATGACAAGATAGGTTCAGCAAATAGACAAGCAAAACCAGATGCTAATAATGGTGATGACGAAGGTGCTCATGTAGCCGCACTAGCTCTGGCAGAGGTCTTTCAAAGAGGAGGCTCACCTCAGGTTTCTCAAACACCTGGAAGATCTGGTGATCGTATGTTCCTGTCTCCTGTTAAGAGTACTGACAGAAAAGTAAGAACCTAGAGTATTTGTCGTCAGCTTTATTTCGTAGTCACTTTTTTGTGCAAAGTAATTGCATGATCAAAATACTTGTATGCTGCTTGTAGAATGCGGAGTCAGAGATGGGAAGTTCAAAGCTGCATGGATTTCAAGTAGATGCTGATTACCCTGAAGGTAGCTTAGGAAGTAGGGAAGCAGAGACCGGTGATTATCCCAAAGATGCATCCTATTTGATGAATAACAAAGGCTCTGCATCTGGCAAGTCTCAGCAGAAAGTAAAGAGGTCTCAGAGGAGAAAGAAAGCTGCACGCAAAACAGATGATCGATTTGAGGATGACAGAGAGGCTTGCAGTGGCACTGAAGAAGGGCTTAGTGCCAGAAAGGCTAAAGACGAATCAGAGGTGGAGGCATTGGGAAGTAAAACTTCATGGCCATCCAAAAAATCAAACAAAAGAAGTCGCCAACTGTTTTTTGGCGGTATGTTGGTATTCTAGCTATATCTTTTATTTTCTCTACATGAAATATGACAATATTATTCTTTTTCTTCTATTGTGGATCAAAATTTCAGCAAGGTGGACACAATACAGTATATTCTCTATTGTGGAATGCAAAATAGATATATCCTATATTATCAGATGACAATAGAATTGTTTTTCTTCTAGCATGAGACAGAATTATTTCATCAAGGTGGATAAATGGCTTAAATTTCTTCCTTTATAAAACTGTACATACAATATTTTCTCAATTTGTGGAATGTAAAATAAACATGTCCTATATTGTTGCTGTCAACACTCAATTTCTATTTCATAATATTGGTCATGTCTTGTTGAGTTGTTGCATTGTAAAAATAAACTATCGATATCCCTGCCATGGGAAACATAAACAGAACCATATTCTGTTATCACACTGAAATCGTTGTTGGCTTGCTGCTATACAAACTTCCTAATGGAGGATTTGTTGTTCTTTCTAATACTGTCCTTTTGCTTTGCTATGCTCTCATATACTGATATTTTTACGTTATGATTGCTAAGTTGTAAGGATAACTGTTGGAGTTCTTTCTTTCATATCTATATAGCACAAACCTTCAGTCCTGATCGGCCTTTGTTTTGCAGATGAAAGCTCAGCTCTTGATGCATTACATACATTAGCTGATCTATCTGTGAATATTCTACAACCTTCTATTGTTGAATCCGGTTAGTCTTACCTTATACTATGGCGTTAATTTCGAAAGTTGCATGCTAATGTTTCTCAATACATAATTCAAATACAACTCATTTTATTCCATTACCATATAATTATATTTATTTCTTTTCTAACCACGTGACGCTGTGGCAGAAGCGCAGAACCATGCAATGGACAATTAGCTTAGCAGGGTCTAATGCTTGAGTTTTTACATTTATATTTGCTTGGCACTCACCCATGTTGACTCTGTTTTGCATAGAGATGTGGACAGTTTGTAGACAGGGCCAGACAGATTAAGCTACATGACAGTACTGCACAGTGGTGGAGCCAGAACTGAGCATCTGTAGGGTCTAATATATAGTTATAAATTTCTGTGGAGTCTAATCTTTTAGGTTTTAAGGACTTTTGCATAGATTCTTATGCGTATAAGGGCCATTTATAGACCCCCCCATAGCTCTAAAAGTGTCTCTACCACTGGTGCTTCATTCCATCTTCTAGAAGAGATGGATACAGGGATTTGGTTTTTTAACTGTTGGGCACCTGGAATGCATCATTGACTAGTTTCTGGACGATACTAGTTATGCTCCTGCGTTGGATATATATTGTAAACAAAGATTTGTTGTACCTGCACTGCCCTTAACTCCATTCACTGGATTTTATTTGCAACACAAGACTTGTTGTACTGATATACTGGGCATACTGCTCAATTTACCTTACCAACTAAAGTCACCAGTTTGCTTGACCAGTTCTATTGATGGGTAGTTTTTGTTTTTTAAGTTCAAACAGTAATACCATCACATCATGAGAAAATCGCACAGAAATTACAGAAAAAAGTGGTATTGCAGAATTAGATTTTATCAATATTAGATTTTTCTAATGCTTTGTTGTTGATTGTGCTATTGATACTGCCCCTAATGATTTTCCAGAATCATCAGCACAGATTAAGGATGAAAACAAAGACAATGATTCTGATGAGAAGCCTAGTGTGCCTGCAGCAATGTCAGTATTTGAGAAGAAAGGTAACTCCAGAAGTACAATGAAAAAGGTTAAAAGGCAGTCAGAAATTGCAAGCACTGAGATGGTTACTCGGAAAAAAGCTAGACTTGCTAAAGATCCTCATCACGATGGCAATGCTATTTCTGAAGAAAAGCAGCAAGATAGTACATGTGGAGTTAAAACAGAGAAAAAGAAAAGAAAATCTTCCACGGGAAAGGTAATTCCAAAATTATTCGTTCAACATCCTGCAAGCTACAGTATTGTTAGTTCTATAGTTTGCTTATGACATGCATTTATTTTTGTGCTTTATGTACAGATCTCAAAAAATGAAAAGAATACTGAGAAGACTGAGGTACACAGCCCTTTTCTAGTGTTGTGTTTTCGTATGTTGCTCCTGATCAACATTTTTCACTTAAGTCTTGAACCTTTAATTGCCTTTTTGAATTGAAGTCTGATGCCAATATATTAACGATACGATAATACATAATCTTGCACTGCATACTCAATTTAATGTGGATAAGAGTAGTTGTTTTATATTTGTATTTAGTGGATGAAAAGTAGTGATGTGGACAACCTCAACATGCTTACTTTGACAGGAGGATAATAAGTTTTTAATTGGCTTGTTTGGTTCTACCAAATCAACTATAAGGCTGTAAAGCCTTTATTATGCTTGTATTTGCTTACGAAGCTATCACCTAGTGTGTCTATGACAACAATAACATATCTTATATGGAATCTCAAATGAACTAATGTTTTGCGTATTGGCTAGTTTCAGCTATATTTGGAGTTTTGTTCTTGGCTTGTTGTCGTATGTAATTGCCATATTTTTGTACTAGTAAAATTCACTTTTATTTCCTTCAACCGATATGTGCAAATTTTGTTTCTATGTTGTAAAACATGGAGAACTTTCAAAATCCCTTATCTATTTTCTGGATATGTTTTGAATTTGTGTGTTTTCAAGATTCTTACAAGCAATTGTATATGTATTTTGATGGGGATTGGATTTGTGTGTGTGTGTGTGTTTTTTGGGGGGGGGGGGGGTGCAGATTCTCGCAAGCGATGGTTTACTTGTTATGTATACAAGATTTTATTTTATTTTTCTTTTTTGACGGGCAGAGGAAAATTCTGTAAGGTTATGTCCTTGATGTGGTTTATCCTATTGAATGACTTCTAAATATTATGTCCTTGATGTGGTTTATCCCAGCCTCCCAGGGTTCCAAATACCGGCGGTAACCGGCCGGTTACTGCCGGTAACCGGTCTTACCGGTGTTGACCGGTAGAAAAAAAACCGCCGGTTTTTTATTTAATTCAAATTTAAACTTTTGAATGTAAAAATTAGTTTCTCTAATGATATTTACATTGTTTAACACTAATAGAATGCATTAGGAATATGCATACACCTCCCGTGCTTAACTTCATACTTTTTGCCATAAATGTATTAGAAATTTTCAAATTTTGAATGTAAAAGTTAGTTTCCCGAATGAACATTGTTTAACACTAATATGATGTATTAGGAAGATCCATGCATCTCCCGTGCTTAACTTCATACTTTTTGCCATGAATATGTTAAGAATTTCCAATTTCAAATTTGAAAAACCTGGTTTTAGCGGTTTTCCGGTTTTTAGCGGTTTTTCTCCGGTTTTTTGGGCGGTTACCGGCCGGTTTTTCCGGTTACCGATATCAAATTCAAATTTTGGCGCGTGAAATTCAACTGGTTTTTTCCCGGTTACCGGCTGGTAACCGGTACCGGCCGCCCGGCGGGATTTACCCTGGTAGCGGTATTTGGAACCTTGGTTTATCCTATTGAATGACTTATAAATACTCGAATCATACTTTTCCCCTTTCTCTTAGTGTTTACGATATAATTTTGGTTCTTATATCTGTATAATGTGTGTGCTAGGTTTCTGCTGAAGAGAAGGTATCTTCTAGTAGAGGGAGGCGTACTCATGTTAGTCCAGTTTCAAAACAAAACAAGTCCAAAGCGCGGGAAAGTTCTCCAGCACATACTGATTTTGGAAAAGTAGCCATGGATACTGTGGAGACAGCAACACAAGGTGCAACAACTGAGCAAGCTGACTCCACATCAAAGGGTAGAAGCCGCCGTAAATTAGGCATTCTGAAAGCACTTGCTCCAGAGTGTAAACCTGCTGAGGGTGTTGATGATTCCCGAAGTGATAAAATTTCTTACCCAGTGAATAATGTTATTGATCTTAAGGTTTGATATTGTTTTTTGTCAAGTTAAATTTGCTGATTAATGTTTCTCATCATTTGCAAGGTTCGAAACTAATCCTTACCCTGACCTGCTGCAGGACAAACTCTCTCACTGCCTATCTTCACGTTTGCTCCGTAGATGGTCCATGTTTGAATGGTTCTATAGTGCAATTGATTATCCATGGTTTGCAAAGAGTGAATTTGTCGAGTACTTGAATCATGTCAAGCTGGGTCATGTGCCAAGGCTGACTCGTGTTGAGTGGGGTGTCATCAGGAGGTCTGTCATCTTCAGTTGTTTTGTTTGCTTTAGCTTTGTTTGTTTCCTGAATCTACTGTTTTGCAGTTCTCTTGGAAAGCCACGTCGATTGTCGAAACAGTTTCTGCACGAGGAGAGAGAGAAGCTTGCTCAGTATCGCGAGTCTGTCAGACAACATTATACTGAACTTCGATCTGGTGTTCGAGAAGGTCTACCAACTGATCTTGCTCGGCCTTTAGCAGTTGGACACCGTATTATAGCCTGTCATCCCAAAACAAGGGAACTTCACAATGGGAATGTTCTGACTGTTGACCATAACCGTTGCCGGGTTCAATTTAATCGACCTGAGTTGGGTGTTGAGTTTCTGATGGTAATCAATATCTATCTAGTTTCCGTTTTGATCATTTTTGTGGGAGATTTCATTTGATGTCTATTGATTAAAACGTTTTCTGATGATTATTTTGATTTCCTGTACTCTACATCAGAAATGTGCATGGCTTTAATAAACTAGCAGACCAGCTTAACATAGAATATGGCTATGCTTTTTTTTCCACTGAATGTCTCGCAGAGCACTTGTCATGTTACCTTTTATATTATTATATATAAACAGTAAAACAGTGACCATCCATTATACTCATATGGTTAAGAACTTTGTTCTAGTGTGATTTCATGACTGATGGTTGTGTTAAGAGAAAGACTTGATTCTTTCCATTTGCTATTGATGGGAGTCTGGGTTTGATGAACTGAGAAACTAGGAAAAAGTCATTGATAAACTAGGATAGAGACATTTTCTTTATGTTTTTATTCTTGTGTTTCCCTCTTTACATCTGAATATGCTTAGACCAAGTACACCCACCGACCCATGACTTTGCTTTAGGGCCTGTTTGGCATCACTATACTGTCCTGTTAAATCTAATTTGTTGCTAGGAATTTTTACCAATTATAGTATAAAATTTGTGTTTTAGCTCTAAACGATGTTAATCAGTTGTGAATCCAAAAACAGCAAATGAAAGGGCTTTTAAAATGCCACTGCAAATGGCAAACAAAGAATTACACCTTGTTTTTTGTTATGGACAAACTAAACACCAGTTATATCCCTGCAGTCCACTATATTTTAATGCGATATTTTTGTTCCTTGCACAGTTGTACTTTTACTTGATGCATCTATATCTTGCACCCCAGGAAGGGCCATGCTTATGGAAGATTTTTCTCTGATTTTCCCCCCTGCCAAATGGTTCTTTTTTACCACTGTTTAAATATAATAACAAATGTTGATGCAAAGATGAAATAATTGGCATGATAAAAAGGTTACTGTTTAGTGGCCAGAAAAAAGGTTGCTGTTGAAAGGAGCTTGTTAATTTGCAGGATATAGATTGCATGCCACTACATCCACTGGAAAATTTCCCCGAATCTCTCAGACAGCAAAAGGCTATGAACAAATATTACAGCAGCTTCTCAGAAGCAAAATTCGAGAATCAACCCAAAGAGTTGGGTGCTGGTGGTGCAACAAGATTCACATCAAATGTGAGTTTCGACAGTGCTGATGCAACCTCCCATATACCTTCTAGTCACCCGATAAGTACTTTAATGAAGCAAGCAAAGGTAACAGCATATTTGATGTGTAAGCTTTTTAATTTTGTATAATCAATGTAGAATAAGCTAACTGTTTCCCTTGTGGGATTTGTGCAATAGGGTGACACAATTGATTCGATTGCACAGGCCAAGGCTACAGTAAACGAGGTTACAGTTGCTGCACAACAGGCAATGTACAGTCAGCCGTGCACATTGTCACAGATACAGGAAAGAGAAGCTGATATAAGGGCTCTTGCTGAACTATCACGTGCTCTTGATAAAAAGGTAAGTGCAACAGGCTTGGGCTTGTGTTTCTCTACATGTTTGAAGATGAAAAAGGGAACTAAGCTGTGGTCTGTAACAAAGTCTCCACCACCTTCGTTTTTAAAAAATTGGAGCTGCCTCACAACTAAGGACTAGATGTACACAAGGTCATACTGCCAAAGTGTAATGGGTACTCAGGGTTTTGAAAACCGGTTTTTAGAATTTACCGCACCGGGGGGGGGGGGGGGGGGGGTTGGATAACACTGATATGACTGATAATCGGAAAAATTTGGAGGATTTTGGGCCAAAGTTTTCAAATCCAAATTTGAATTAAAAAACAGCCAAGAATCAGTTGAAATTTTTGGCAAAATTATTCTATATTTGACAAAATTAATGCAAAACAAATATTTCAGAGCCAATTTGAAATTTTACCGGGGGACCGATACGTCCGATTATCAGAATCATGCTCAGTGTTTCTTACATTAATGTACCTTCAGTTATCTGATAATTGATGGTTCACTTATCAATATCTTTTTACCTTGGGGTAGTGTGGCCTGAAAGGCTGTAACCTCAATGTCTTTTGGGGGCACCAAATATCAACTGTCGGTCATCCTATCAACTTTCTAATTTCTGGAATGGACTCCCTGTTGTGGAGTATGAACTATACAATGTAGATAATCCACTCCCACTATTTTTCTCTGGGTGTAATATTTGAAAGATGACTTTCTTTTAGTTCCCACATCAGACTGGCTGCAGGGCATTATAATAATTCACACACCATTGTGAAGTCACACTTTGTAGTTTGTACTTTGTACTTTGTAGTGCGCCATTGAACATATTTAACGCGCTATAATTATCTATTATATACACTTGCTATGGAATTTTTTACATGATTTAAGTGCGTAATGTTAGTATAATATTCTTGTTTTGTTGGTGAACTGTTTAAACTTGTAGGAAGCTTTGCTGGTAGAGTTGAGGCACATGAATGAAGAAGTGTCTGGAAAGCAAAAGGATGGGGAAACTATTAGAGACTTGGAGCACTTCAGGAAGCAATATGCTATGGTGCTTGTCCAGCTAAGAGATTCTAATGATCATGTAATCTTCCCAAGTTCTAGCTGTCGCTTGTAGACCTGTAGTAGCTTGCGGTTTTCATGCACTTGATTGAGTAACATAATATATTTTCATACTCAGGTGGCTTTGGCCTTGCTTTCTCTGCGGCAACGTAACACATATCATGGTCATTCAGCACAGTCATACCCTAAATCCATGGAAAATGGTGGAGCCTTTACTGTAACACCAGAACCGTATGACCTTTTTGGTTATATTAATCAGGAGTCCAGATCCCAAGTGATGGAAATTATTGAGAATTCGAGGTGCAGAGCAAAAATGATGGTTGATGTTGCTATTCAGGTTAGTCCGGCACAAATATTCGTATTTCTGTCAGTATCATGTCATGCTATCCAATCCAAGAGCTGTTGCGGTTCTGATCTAGTCACTTTGAATGATTATCGTCCGGTGAAGAGTAATAGTTCATGGGCCACCCTTGTGTTATGGCAAGGGATAGCATGCCAGGGAGGCTCAAGATCGCCCTCTGGTTGGAGGCTCTGATCTGATCTGAAAACCAACCGGTTAAGAACTTGATTGTTTATTGATTGATCTCTCTAAGGAACATTGATAGCCTTTATATATTAGGCACCTAGGTTTATGAAAGGAAAGACATATCATATTTAGGAAAGGAAATAACAATACTATCCTAGAGATGGAAACTACTCATAAAGCTTATCCCCTTCCAAATCGCAAGCATTGTCGGGATCTCACCTGAAGAACGACGTCTCTTACGTCGCCGGTGAGTCCACGGCCAACTCAACTCATGCAAGACACAGGGGTTTTGGTGCTGTCTAACTTGGCAGCTTTTCCAGACTCTATTGCTTTGTTTAAATAGACCATTACAAGGAAAGCAAACATGATATCAATCAGGCAGATATATGCCCAATTACTAGAGATCATATACCTAAGTTACCAAATAACCAAAACAGGTAAATCTAACCTTCCAAACAAGGATTATACTAACAATCTCCTCCTAAGCCTTGTTGTGCTCACTATTTACATCGAACAAGCCTATCTTCGCGTGAAGTTCATGAAATTTGGCTCTGCCGAGAGGCTTTGTCAGAATGTCACCTAGTTGTTCTTCACTTCTGACGAAATCCACATGATCAGACCTTTATCTGCGGACTCCCGGACTAAGTGATACTTCACTTCAATGTGCTTACTCTGTCCATGGAGTACCGGGTTTTTGATCAAAGCGATGGCGGACTTGTTATCCACCTTCAGCATTGGTACGCTCGGTGTAGCCCCCTGCACTTCAGTTAGTACTCGAGCGAGCCACAATGCTTGACAAGCAGCATTTGCAGCTGCTATATACTCTGCCTCACAGCTGGACTGAGCCACAACCTTTTGCTTCATGGATTGCCAGGTAATTGGGCTGCTGGCTAAGAAGAAAATCACCCCAGTTGTGCTTTTCCTAGCATCAACATCACCAGCGAAATCAGCATCACTGAACCCTGTCAGCTGCGCCTGATCTTCCTCCTTTCTTCCAAACCAAAGTCCCCAATTTCTGGTTCCCGCCACATAGCGAAGAATTCGCTTTACTGCTGCAAGATGGTCCTCCCGTGGCTCCTCCAAGAAACGGCTCACATACCCAACAGCGAATGCGAGATCAGGGCGGGTGTTAACAAGGTACCTTAGACTCCCGACCATGCTCCTGTAGGCAGTGGCATCCACCAGCGGCTCAGTGCTTTGCTTGCTCAGCTTCAGCCGCGTCTCCATGGGTACTTGACTGGGATTACACCCAGTCATACCACTTCTCTCCAGGAGCTTAACGGCATAGGCTCCCTGGCTGAGCGAAATTCCTCTCGTGCTCTGCTTCACTTCAATGCCGAGGTAGTAGTGAAGCAGGCCGAGGTCACTCATTTTGAATGCGGCCGCCATCTCCTTCTTGAACAGCCCGATGTCGTCATAGCTAGCGCCGGTGATCACCAAATCATCGACGTACACCCCGACTACTAGCTGTGCATCACCAGTCCGCCGGACATACATGGCATGCTCCGATGGACTCCTCTTGAAGCCGAGCGACACCATCGTGTCGTCCAGCTTTGCGTTCCAGGCCCGTGGTGCTTGGTGTAGTCCGTACAGCGCCTTCTGCAGCTTAAGCACCTTGTGCTCTTTCCCAGCGATGACGAATCCCGCCGGCTGCTCTACGTATACCTCCTCTTGTAGGTCGCCGTTTAGAAACGCCGATTTGACGTCCATGTGGTGCACCTCCCACCCCTCATGCGCCGCAAGGGCAATGAGCAGGCGCACCGAGTCCAGTCGCGCCACCGGCGCGAACACTTCATCGTAGTCGATGCCATGCCGCTGTGCGTATCCCTTCACCACGAGGCGTGCTTTGTGCTTTACCACTGCCCCGTGCTCATTCCTCTTGACTTTGAATATCCACTTCAACCCGATCGCCCGGCGGCCGGGTGGGAGGTCGGCCAGAGACCAAGTCTTGTTGTCTTCAATGGACTCCATCTCCTCCTCCATTGCCTTCCTCCAGCTCGGGCTATGTTCTGCTTCAATAAATGACCCGGGTTCGTCGGAGCTTACTGCATGCAGCTCCTCCGCAACCAATACCCGTGGTGCGAACCCAAGCGGTGATGCCGGCCCGATGATGTTGTCGACCTTGCGGAATCGAAGTGGGACTTCCTCGTCGTATTCGGCATCCAAATTGTCGCCATTCTCGCTTGGCGGAGAGGCAAACTCCACTGCCTGTGTCTCCTCTGATCCTCCTGGCGTTGCACCTCCAGCGGCATGAGGCGATGGTGGTGGTGTTAGCTCTCCTGGCGCCGCAGCTCCAGGTGTCTCGACGGCGTCTTCGGCCACCGGAGATGCCTGGTTCACAATGGAGTATTCCACCGTGAAGACATCGTCTTTCCCGCCAGATGCGCCGCTGTCGCCGCCCGTGCCCCAGTCCCACTGGGCTTGTTCGTCGAACACCACGTCCCGTGTGATATGAACGCTCTTCGTGACGGGGTTGTAGGCACGATATGCTTTAGTTCCGCGTTCATAGCCGATGAAGATCATCTTGCGGCCTCTGTCTTCTAGCTTCTTGAGGTGAGGGGTTATGTTTCGGACGTACACGATGCAGCCGAATGTCTTGAGGTGGTGTACGGCTGGCTTCTTCCCGTGCCAAGCCTCGAACGGAGTCATCCCGTCCACGCTCTTTGTCGGGCATCTGTTCAGCACATACACCGCCGTACTCACCGCCTCGCCCCAAAACCATCCAGGCAGCCCTTTCGCCTTGAGCATGCTTTTTGCCGCTGCCACCACCGTGCCATTCCGGCGTTCGACCACGCCGTTCTGTTGCGGACTATAGGGCGCGGTGTGTTGGCGATGAACTCCTTCCATCGCACAGTACTCAGCAAACTCAGTGGAAGTGAATTCCCCACCTCGATCGGTTCGAAGTGCCCTCAGCTTGCGCCCAGACTCGCCTTCCGCCCGTGCTTGAATCTCCTTGATGGCAGCCGCTGCACGATCCTTAGAGGGAATCACGGCTACCCACATGTATCTGCTGAGGTCGTCCACCAGCAGCAAGAAATACTTGTTGCCCCTCGGAGTCGCCGGCGTGATGGGACCGCATAGGTCGCCATGCACCAGATCCAGGAGCTCCCGCGCGCGGTACTCTCCTTGTGCCGGGAACGTTGTGCGTCTCTGCTTCCCGGCTTGACATGCCTCGCACACCCGTTCCACATGACCGATTTCCGGCAACCCCCGAACCAGCTCCTCCCGAGCCAGCTTCCGCAGCGCCGCCATGTTCACATGACCGAAGCGCGCATGCCATCGCCAGGCCTCCGCATCGTCGCGCGTCGCCAGGCATACCGGAGGTGCCATCCTGATGTTGAGCACATACAACCGGTTCGCCCCGCGCGTCACCTTCGCCAACAGACGATCGCTCGGCTCCCAGATGCGCAAGACTCCGGTGTCGATGTCGATCTTGTACCCGACCTCGTCGAGCTGCCCGATGCTCACGATGTTCGTCGTCAACCGGGGAATAAAATAGACCCCGGCAAACGATCGAATCTCACTGGTCTTGCACACGAACGCGACCGTCCCTCGGCCCTCGATCTGCGCCACCGAGTCGTCGCCGAACCGCACCGTCCCCAGCACCTCTTTGTTGAGATCCGCGAACGCCGCCCGACACCCGGACATGTGGCTAGTAGCCCCGGTGTCCAGGACCCATGTCTTGGCATCGCGGTCTTCTTCTTCTCCAAGGTGAGCGAACACCTTCTCCTCCTTCAGCTGGATCTGGATGCCCGCCGCTGTCGGCGAAGGGGGCGGAGGCGGCAGCACCACCTCCAGCCTCTGGATCTGGGTGCTTGCTGCCGTCGGCGATGGGGATGGCGACGCCGGCAAGGGGCTTGCGGGAGAAGGGGAAAAAGGTGAGGCCTTCACCAGCAGCAGCGAGGCCTCCTCTTCTTCTTGTGCAATGTGGGCCTGCTCCTTCTTGGGCTTCGAGCGGCACTCACGAGCCCAATGGCCCATCTTCCCGCACCTCCTGCACTCATCACCAGACTTAGTCGTCTGCCCGCTTGACGACGAATCTCCGCGCCCGCGTCTGCCACCGCGGCTCGCTGTCTTGCCGCCGGAGCCAGCACCGGAGTGGTTCTCCGCATCGCGCTTCTTCCGCCGCGCATCCCATTCCTCCTCAGTGAGATACAGCCTCCCGTCATGCTGCAACGACGTCGGCGGTTCTTTGAACGAATCCTCCGCCGCCTTCAACCGCCCCGTCAGCTCCGCGACGGAAAGGGTTGACACATCAAGTAAAGTCGTGATCGCGAGAACGATCTGCTTGAGCCGCGACGGCACACTGCGGATGATCTTCTCTACGATCTTGGCTTCTTCCACCACCTCGCCTAGTGTGGCGAGGGTCGCCACCATGCCTTGGAGGCGCATCCCGAAGTCCTCGACGGTCTCGCCGTCGTTGAATGTTGCCAAGTCGAACTTCCGCCGGAGCTGCACTGCGGCGGACTTCTTCACGCGCGCATCACCGACCCGCATCTTCGAGATGGTCTCCCACGCCTCCTTCGCCGTCTTCTTGTCGGCGATTGACGACACCATCTCCGGTGGCACCGCACTGCAGAGCGCGTCGAGCGCCATCATCTCTTCTTGCTGATCGGTGCCGTCGGCCTCGATGACCTTCCAGAGCGCCCGCGCCTTCAACTTTACCTTCATCAGGAGTGCCCAATCCGAGTAATTTGTCTTAGTGAGGACGGGGTAGCTACTCCCGCCGCTCACCTCACGAATCACCCTCTGGATCGCGACGCCATCCCTGGAAGTGTTGCCGGCGAGCTCCCTCTCGTCACCCATCGAGCTCTGGCTCGAAAATGGCTCTGATACCACTTGTCGGGATCTCACCTGAAGAACGACGTCTCTTACGTCGCCGGTGAGTCCACGGCCAACTCAACTCACGCAAGACACAGGGGTTTTGGTGCTGTCTAACTTGGCAGCTTTTCCAGACTCTATTGCTTTGTTTAAATAGACCATTACAAGGAAAGCAAACATGATATCAATCAGGCAGATATATGCCCAATTACTAGAGATCATATACCTAAGTTACCAAATAACCAAAACAGGTAAATCTAACCTTCCAAACAAGGATTATACTAACAAGCATCTGTCGAGCCCCTTGTTGTAGCCGATCTGGACTCTATTGCCGCTACCAATACTGTTTCTGATCCGGACGCTGCTGTTCCCAAACCGACAATATTGTCGCTGCTTTTAGTTGTGCTCCTAGGGCGCCAACGCTTGTATGTATTGCCAATGAATGCGTCCACAACATTGCCGTCGTCTCTGCGAAATAGCTCGTCCTCGAGCTGGACATTAGGATGATTCTGCTGGAATTCTTCAAGATTGGTCCAAGTAGTGTCGGCTGGAGATGAACCCACCCAGTGGACCAATAATTTCCAAGTTCCACGTAGAACCTTGTCTAGAGTAGGGATAACACGACCATGAGTGATGACTGGCAAGGAAGGAATATCAGTCGGAGGTGTTCCTGTGAACTTCTTAAGGAAGACCACATGGAAAACATTATGGATGCAAGCCTTTGGTGGCAATTGTAACTAAGAGGAGACTTTGCCAATGCGTGCCAACACCTGAAACGGTCCATAGAAGCGAGGGGCTAATTTTGAATGGGCATGATCTGTACGGTGATGGAGGCGCAGCCAAACCCAATTGCCAACCTCAAATTCCAATGTGTGATGCTTGCTTTCATATAGCTGTTTCATATAATCTTGGGCCTGAAGAAGGCGCTCTCGAATGTCCGCAAGAAAGATGTCACGGTCGATCATCTGCTTGTCAACAGCTGCGACATGGGCAATGCTAGGCTGATAGGACAGCAAAGTCAGGGGATCTCGGCCATAAACCACTTCGAAAGGAATCGTGTGTAGCGTTGTTTGATAAGAAGTGTTATAACATTACTCAGCCCAAGGTAGCCAGCGAAATAATTGTTTCAGCTGATCACCCGTGAGGCAGTGTAGGTACACTGTGATGATCGATTGGTCACTTCAGATTGACCATTTATTTGGGGATGAAAAGCCGAACTCAATTGAAGTTTCACACCGGCCAACTCAAATAGCTCCGTCCAAATGTTTCTAGTAAATATCGGATCACGGTCGCTCACAATTGAACATGGCAACTTATGGAGGCGTACAATGTGATTGAAGAAGACACGAGCGATAGTGTTGGCGATGTAGGGGTGGCCCAAGGCTAGGAAGGGCGCGTATTTGGAGGAATGATCCACGACTGTCAGAATGACTGATTTGCCGCCCATCTTCGGAAAACCCTCCACGAAATTCATGGAGATGTCAGCCCATACTGTGTGTGGCACTATTAGAGGTAGAAGTAAGCTGGCCGGATGAAGATGCTCCGTCTTGTTACGCTATATATTGCAGCCTTGAATGTATTCTTGGACCGAGCAATTGGCATGGGCATTGTAGAAGGAAGCTCGTAGGCGGTGTAAAGTTTTCTGGATGCCCTCATGGCCGGCACCATGCGCCTCCGCCAGAATTTGTGGCCAGGCTGCGGAAGTATTGGGGACAAAAATGCGGTCCTTGTGCAGAACAAAGTTGTCTACCAATGTCCAGTTCGGTCCGGCAGCTCCCGCAAGAATCAAATCACGTTTGGCAAACCAGTCAGGCAGTGTACTCAAGTCATGGCGTAGGTCAGCAAATAAACTGAAGTTGGGGGTAGGAAATTGTGTAGTGTGTCAAAATTGTTATAAATATTGTGTGTATTGATATGAGACCCAAAGGGCAATATATATAGAGAGTACAAGAGAGATATAAGGAAACAAATAAGAGTCCTATTCTATCTCTAATACCCTTAACACCCCCCACAAATGCAAGGCGTATGCAATAGCATTGCATTTGAAAAAGGGGTTAATACTAAAACAAGAAAAATCCGACATCCGAGTCGTGATAAAGTCGTCGTTGCGTGCAGTCGTTGAATAAACTGTCAAATCAAGCCGAAGAGGAATATATAGAAGCATGACGGCACAGATCGAAGCCTGAGACGGCGGCGGCGTAGTGCACAAAAAGCGCAACGGAGGCGCGGTGCAGAAGAAGCGCGGCGGCCTTAAAAACTCGGGGGCGGCGGCTCAAATAGAAGCGGCGGCATCATAAAGACTTCTACGATCTGCAGCGGCTCAAGGAAAAGAGCAGCGGCTACTGCCATGCAAAATAAAATTCCTACACTTCTATGACTGACAATAAATTTGTGGACTCGTACGGCTTCGACGAACTAAAAAATTAGAGACTACGGATTTAGATGGACGCAGCGGAAGACTCACGAAAAATAACCAAAGACTGACTAAAAGAAATCAGCCGTAGAAAATCCCACTCCCTCAAAAATCCCTCTCTCTCTCTCTCTTCACCTCTTCCCACCCGTAACTCCTCCCCTCTCTGTATTTCTCCATCTCTCTCCCTCACACCCGCGAGCACGAGGGGCGACGCTGGGGCGGCGGCCGGACCCAAGCGGGGAGAGCTCGGCGGCGGACACAGGAGCGGCGACAGCGGCGCGGGCGCGGCGGCCTGGAGGCGGCGGCGGCTGAAGGAGGCCAACGGCGGCGCAGCAGCTGGGAGCCGGCGGCAGCGGCGAGGAGGGCGCCGTCTAGGAAGACCGGGGAGAGCAGATTCGGCAGCGAGAAGCCTGGATCCAGTGGCGGAGAGGCCGGATCCGAGGCGGCGCCGGCCGAATCCGGGGGAGAGTCGGCCTGGAGCGGCGGCGGCGATCCAAGAAGAGGACGACAACGACGCGGGAGCAGAGGCGACTGGAGATCCGTCTCGGCGGCGCGATGAGGCGGCTGGCGGCCAGGAGATGACCACCCGAGGCGGACACGGGGCGCCGATGCAGACGCGGATCCAGCCGGACTGGCTGGGGAAGGCGGCCGGATACACGTTCGTGGTCACGCCGGCGAGAAGATCCAGGAGGTGGCTGCCCCCGGGAGTGGAGCACATTCCTCCCGGGGGCGGCGACGGTGGCGGCCGGCGGTGAACGGCGGCGGCCGGAGCGGAAGTAGATCGGTTAGGGTTTCAACCTACGCTCTGATACCATGTTATGAATCTTGTGTGTATTGATATGAGACCCAAAGGGCAATATATATAGAGAGTACAAGAGAGATATAAGGAAACAAATAAGAGTCCTATTCTATCTCTAATACCTTATCTCTAATACCCTTAACAAAAACTTCCTCATCCTGGTGAGATAGGGCATCTGCAGCAACATTTTGGCACCCCGATAGAAATTCCACAGCAAAATCATAACCAAATAATTTACTTACCCAGGTATGCTGAGGGATGGTCGAAAGCCGCTGATCCAAGAGATACTTTAACCTGTAATGATCTGTTCGGACGGTGAAGAATCGACCCCAAAGATAAGGCCTCCAATGACGAACGGCTTTGACAAGGCCGATCAATTCCGGTTCATAGGCGGCCGATTTGATATGATGTGGTGCGACGGCACGATTGAAGAAGGCTGGGCCTGGGTCTCGTGCCTTGACGAAGAACAACATCGAATCCTGCGCCCGAAGCATCACAATCCAATAAAAATCATTTGTTAAAGTCAGGCAATTGGAGAGCCAGCCCGGAAATTGTTCCCCCTGTAATACCCTTAACACAACCACTATCTCGGTGACGGAAACTACTGCTGAAGCAGAAGCGACTACGACTACTAAGGTGGTCGAAGAAACAAAAGCAAAAGCGGCTGAAGATAGGGCAGATATACCTGGTCGAGAAGGAGAAAATACCTTCTATTGCTGCGCCGAGGAGGTTTTTCCTCATCTGCATGGAGGTATAGTCGAAAAAGAACATCCCAACTTCTCCAACTTTTTTAACCCTGCTTTTGTAGTGGGATCTTCATGTCGATCTCATAACCGAGTCCCTCACCCCAAAGATAATCCCAACAAGGGAAATGTCTTTGACGATGAGCGTATAGAGGTGTGGTGGAATAAGATTGAAGAGCTCGATCAACTTGAAGATTCCAGCGGGTACTTGCCAAGTTCGCTCGTATGAGCATGAACGTAAGCATCTAATACTCTGCCATTTATAATTGGTTTTTCTGGCTTCTCACTATCCTTTATTCAGAGAGCTTTGAAAGGCATGGCTACTGTGGCTGAATACCACAGACAGCTTATGTTTCTACAATAGCAAAATGCTGAACTCCGCGAGAAGGCGGAGAAATGGTAAGTTACTGGCACATGTAGTCTTGTTCTGTTTCGACCACTTGTTCAACTTTTCATGTCTGTCTTTAACCTTCATAGATCTAAGAGCGACGCGAAGTCCTTAGCTGATGCACTCGACAACGAGAAGGTCGAGACGCAGAAGCTAAAGAAGGAAAACGTTGACTTGACAATAAGCCTTCTAAAGGCCAATTTTGCGAGTGACGCGTTGCAGGACAGAATAAACAGTAAGTTCTGAACTTAAGACTGTTTATTTAGATGCCTTCCTTGTCTTTATCTAACTCTTTTCTTTTGTTAGATAAGGAGGTCGAAAAAAAGGCCAAAGTGATCGGTGAACTTACTTGTATCGGCAAGGAGAAAGACCAGAAGATCAAGTTGCTGGAAGAACAGAATAAAGATGAAGTCGAGAAACTCGATTCTCGACTAGCAGGTAAAGAAATCTTTACCTTCGACCAGTTCTGCTAACTAGCCTTTTGGGAAGTATTTTTCTGACCAACTTTACTCTATTTGCAGAAGCTGTAGTCGAAATAAAGTGACTCGTAGAAGCTTTGACTCGTAGTCAGGAGGAGACAAAGTCGATGAAGATCATTCTTCAGGACAATGTTTTACTCTTAAACAATCTACTCGATGGGCTTGATGCTGAGAAGATTACTCCTTCTGAGGACACCATGATCATTTTGAGTGATTGACTTCTCTTATAAAGTCTGCTTTCAGTAGCTTGTCTAATTCTGACCTAATAGCTTCTCGTTGATCAAGTCCAAATTTTTATAATTTTTGTTTTACGGGTTTCTTGTCAGGCCATAAAGATAGCTTGTGCTCGATTACCTCCCTAAGGACCCTGGGCATGTTGGATGGTTGTCACGCGAAGACATATGTGTTTGTCCGGAGGAAGGTGATGAGGGCGTCTTCCTATGCGGGGTCAGAAGTAACTCCGACGCGAACGATCTTTGAAAGCTCCTCTGGATTCAGAGGAACTTTTTTGACTTGCTCATTCGGTTTTGGTGCAGTTTTAGGCTTCGAGTGCTTAGTCGAAGGCCCATTATATGTTGTGTCAGAATCGACCACATCAAAAAAGATTTCCGCTGTCCTAAAGTTGCTTGGAGAACCAAACCTAACAGGAAGAGAGACTTGGCCAACTGGCTTGGTCGAAGATCCTGGTACGATCCCATGGAATGAGTATTGTACATGTTTTATTCTGGTCCGAAGAACTTGCATCTCATCCAGAGCACTTACAAACAAGATATTTAAAGAGCTACCGTCATCGATCAACACTCGATTTACTCGACAGTTATTGATGGTGGGCTCGACCACGATCGGAAACCGACCTGGTCGAGTTGAAGGGATCGGACAATCACTTTTCTCAAAGGAGATGGTGACTTCCAGGCACTTAGGAAGATTATTGATTGGGGGGTGGTCAATATAGTTTACCTCTCGTTCGACAGCTTTATACTGTCATTTTGACTCTTATGCTGAAGATCCTCCGTAGATGTGCTCGATGGTGTGCTTCGAATCCTGGAACGACATCTATGTCAAGATCTTCTCATTCCATTCTCTTGCCATGAGGATATTAGAAAGAAGAGAACTTGCTGACCAGGAATTACCGGAGTTTCGACAAAGATGTTCCCCACGGACGGCGCCAACTGTCAGTGTTTTAATATCGATCTTACGTATGATTATTTGGATTTAGGGGAGCTCTCAGAGACCTGGTTACGATCACACAGAGAAAAGCATAGGAATTTTTATACAAGTTCGTACCTTCTCATGAGAGAATAATAATCCTATTCATGTGTGGATATTGCTCGATCAACTGATTACAATTGGGAAAGAAAGTAATGCGGAATGTCTTGCGCTACTTCGGTTGCCTCCTCTCCCATCCTCTCTCTGACGTCAACCTTATATAGCATGCGAAGCCTTGGCAGTTTCTTCATGCCAAAAGACGTCTTAACGTTTCGGATGATAACCATCCGACAGGAGTTATTGTCAGAGACGTGGTATTTCACTCGTTGTCCAACGGTTATTGCTAGAGAGAAGTTATGTGTAGTTATTTCAGAGAATAATCATGCATGTTAACTGCCTTGTGAGACAGACCCACGATATGACAGGCTGTCATAGATAAGTCAGTCGAAGTTAAGTTAGCCATATAAGAGTTTACAAATATAAGGTGGTCGTAGGACGACTTACGACCGTATCATGCTCGTAAAAAGACTTACGACCAAAGAGTGGTCATAGAAGGACTTACGATTAATTGGCCAAGTTTTTTCCTTACGGATAAGGGGTGTATTTAGGGAGTATAATGACGTAATAATATCACCTACAAATAAATAGTAATTTGAGGATTATTATATCCTCGTCAAATACTATCCTAACAATAATATCCTAGAGAAGGAAACTACTCATAAAGCTTATCCCCTTCCAAACCGCAAGGATCTTCTGCCGAGTCCTGTGCTGTAGCCGATCTAGACTCTATTGCCGCTGCAGGTACTATTTTTGATCCGGACGCTGTTGTTCCCAAACCAACAATACTACCGCCGCTTGTAGTTGTGCTCTCAGGGTGCCGACGTTGGTATGTCTTGCCAATGAATGCATCCACAACACTTGTATTGCTATTCATCGGATGGTAATCAGTCAAAAGTATATAAAATTGTCATTCTAACAGTTAATATGAGTAAATGATAAAATGCATGAGTAAATTTAAAGTTAATATGTAGCAAAGTGGACGTATTTTTATCTAAACTGATCATATATGTTAAGTGCAGTCCTTGAAGGAACTTAAGATGCCAGAATTAGTTTAGTTAATCATGAATGATTGGTTCGATCAATCATTTGCTGTTTCAGATTTGCACGTGATGCTCTGTAGTCTGCTTGTTGAGGCCGCTTCTATGCGTTGCACTCTTTTAGTTGTCTATTGTTGGACGAGAGAGCATTTAGCTTCTAGAAATTTGTTTATTTGTCTGACCTATTTATTCTCTCATATTTTTGGTGCAAGTGAAAATAGATGTCTTTTTTGTTTAAATGTACTTACTTGCTGCCTACCATTTTCTGTTTTGTCAGGCGATGTGCAAAGTGAGTGAAGGAGAGAACGCTTTTGCCAAAATAGGGGAAGCCCTGGATAATCTGAATAACCGTGCTGGCTCCGGTTCCAGCATACTTGGCATAAGACGGATACCCCCTGATTCGGAACAGTCAAATTCATCTTATCAAGAGAACAGCACGTCTGGCCACTTCGACCCTGCAACAAATAGCGCTTCTAGCCCAAGTTTGCCCAATGGTTGTGATTCCGAAGCCCAATTTCCTTCCGAGTTGATTTCATCCTGTGTAGCTACCGTCCTTCTGATACAGGTAAGTCATACAAACCGTATGAAATGTTAAGTCCTACCGCGTCTGGTGGTGTAATAATGTTGTCGCTTCCATTGATCAGAACTGCACGGAGAAGCAATATCATCCTGCCGAAGTCGCGCACATTCTTGATTCGGCGCTTTCGCGCCTACAGCCGTGCAGCTCGCAGAACGTGCCGATCTTCAGGGAGATCGAGATGTGCATGGGCATCATCAAGAACCAAATGCTGGCGTTGATACCGACTCCTGTCCCCTAGTGCCATGGCCCCTACCGGCACCTTCACTATATATGTAGGAGACTGGATAACTGTATGTGGTGGTGTTTTTCAAATTTTTTATCCAGTTTGTACAAGGTGAATCCCATTAATTATTATTGAACCATCGAAGATGATACGTGTACTCTCTCAGCCTCTCTCGAGCGCATGTATGTAGTTGCTCCTGGGTTACTTCGTACAATCTGGTTGCATCTTCTATTGGTGTTGGGTTAGGTGTTATTTCCTGTAGTTGAAACTCTCCTGGAGTGATGAGGCTGAAAATGGTACGGTGGTCACCCTAGGGACGCACTCAAGACTGCAATGCTCTGCGCAGCCGTGTAGAGATGGATCGGAAATCGGCGACCAGCAGCTTGTCTCGCAGCCAAAGATAAAAGTATCGGCGGTAACCGGCCGAATACCAGCCATACCAGCTTGGGCCGGTAAAAAATATGGGTTCAAAAAGTTTTAAATATAAAATTTGAATTTAAATGGATGAATAGTAATTTCGGACGGACGTAACACATTGGAAACCGGTCACACAGCGGTAACTGGCGAAAAATCTGTTAAATTCAAATCTTAAGTTTAAATTTGATAATTGAAACTCATGGCCCTATTTTTTTCCCCCGTAATGTGGTTTTTAATCCTTGCTCGCAGCTGCCCGACTGGGTTTATGCCTGGCGGGTAGTCAAGAATCGCTTGCTTCTTTGCGCATGTGCCAAGTGCCAAATGTTGACTCGCGCACATGCAACGCGGATACAATATGAACCTAAGATTCAAGTTTCTGTTCAAAATATATGAGTACAAAAAAATTTCATTAAAAAAAAGTCAAAACAGCTGAAAATCTTTGGCCACTGTCTTATTTCCTATGCAAATCTCTCCTACTTATGCAAAATGTTAAGGGAAGGCCACCCTTTCTGAAGCCATCTGAGGCATCCCAAAAAAAAAAAAGAACAAACGTGACCGGACCTATCCACACAGCTGTCTCCAAGAATAAACAATGATCCTAAATTTGTCATTCCTTGGTACTTAATTTCGCATCAGAAAAGCAACGACTGCTCGAAAAAGATGTCTCTGGGCTCGTCCTTGGTTCTCGAGGCGTAGTGCATGGCATCGTTCTGTTGCAGCTGCTGGCTCGTGTAAGAGGACGACGTCCCCGTCGGGTACTCGAACCCGGACAGGGCGAAGCTGCCATCCGCGGACTGCGTCGGCGCGCCGCCGTCGAGGCCACCGAACGAGCCCTGCTGGACCGCGCCAAACCCGGAATAACCGCCGCCGCTGCCATGCAGGTAGCTCGCGGCCGGCGCCGTGGGCCTCGTGCAGGCATTGCCAGTCGCCGGCGGCGCCGCGCGGTAGAGCCCGGCGCTGCCGCGTGCGGCGGGCACGTCGTGGTTGTGCTTGCCCTCGTAGGTCGTGATCACCGCGCGCAGGTCATGCGACGCGCGCTCCACGTGCTTCCGCACCGGGCACCCGGCCATCGTGCACTTGTAGTAGCTCCTGCCAATACGAGACGTCCATGCATGTAAGCTCACACGTGTCCAACACTTACAGTCTTACACCATTGAGTTGAGTAGTAGTACTATTTGCAATGGAGAAAGAAACGAATGGACGAGTTGAGCTTTACGCTCGTACCTTGGGTTTGGGTTGCCCTTGACCACCTTCTGCCCGTACTTGCGCCAGCGGTAGCCATCGTCGAGGATGTCGATGTCACTCATCGTCTGGACGACGACCCTCGGCTCCCGCACCGTCCGGTTGCCGGCCAGCGAGATCCTCTCGCCCTCACCGTCTTTCCTCCATTTCTTGGAATCAGGTTCGTCGTCGTCGAACTCTTCGCCGACGTTGCTGACCAGCGGCGAGCTCACGCCATTGATCTCGTCGTCCCCGAAGGACGCCGACGAGTTCTCGGGGGTCGCCACGGGAGTGCCGGAGAGGGCGTCGGCCGACGCGTCGTTGGCGCCCTTCAGCGCGTACGGCGCCGAGCCGGAGCCCCGGCGCGGGTTCTGCGGCTTGGGGTGATTGTGCGTGCCCTTGTACACAATCTCCGTGACCTGGCCGTCCGGCGACCGCTCCACCTTCTTCTTGGTGGGGCAGCCGGCGAAGCTGCACTTGTAGTAGCTGCGCGGGTTCTCGCTCCCCTTCATCTGCTTCTGCCCGTACTTGCGCCAGTTGTAGCCGTCGTCCGACGGCCGCCGGCTCTGCTGCTCACGGAAGGCGCCGGACCCAGACATCGAGTTGTAGCCGCCATTTCCGAGTATGTCACGCGCCATCGTCGACGCCGCCGTGATGCCCGACGAGGTCGCCTCGAATGGTATCGAGAAGTCCGCTGGCCTCGTGGCCGCGTCCATGCTCGGTTCTTGATAGCTCCATGGCTGCTGCTGCTCGCCGTTGTACGAGTCTCCTCCCTACAGCAGTGCAATATTAGTATCAGACATCACATACGTCATACGTGTGCAATGGTTTCGAATGACTTTTGACTAATTGAGCTTAGAGTTGGAGCTAGCGTTGACTATTGCGCTTAATTTGCAAGGGTGAGCGTGACAGCACAAGTTATTTTTTTTTGCCATTTAAGGTCAGCTTCCGTTGTCATGAGAAATCTCCAAATAGAGTAAAAAAATATGTGAAGAGATCTGGAGATATGCATGAAGGCTTTGGCATAAAGTATCTTCGGACAGGTCACCTAGTATTAGTAGTAGCTTTTAATTGTGGACAAGTCAGCCCTCAACAGACCACCTCACAAAGAAAGCACGGACGCTGTTGATCTGGAATTCTGGATAGGCTTTGTCTGCAATTTTTTTAGCGGTAAAATTGTGACAGACGCTCACTGGTAAGTGGGCCTCTAAATTACAAGCTGGACATCGGGCCCATCTATCAGTCATCCGTTTGTAAACGTTTTTTCCTTGCTTAATTTGCATGTACTCCATCTGTCTCAAAATATAAGTTGTTATGGTTACATACAAATCAAGATTTAACTATATGTTAAAGTATATAAATTTTTATATAAAAATAGTACAATTAGATTTATCTTACAAAATACTTTTATAATACATATATTATTGCTAGTATATTATGATAATAAATTATAGTTGAAATCTTGTATTGCAGACCATAAAAATAAAATACAACCTATATTTGAAGACGGATGAGTATTAGAAGTTGCACATGTTTGTCTTACCAATGGAGCCATTAGCATGGACGACTGCTGGAAGGAGGACGACGCCGTCGTCGTCATTCCGGTCATCGTTGTCGGCACCGACGCCGTCGTCTGGAACGTGAAGTCGGAGTACTGCCGCTGCTCGTCCTTGACGCTTCCCTGCAGGTTCTCCGGCGTCCCCATCCAGTTGAACGGCTGCGAGGGGAACGCGCCCGTCGTTGGCGATGGGAAAAACTGAAACAGACAGAAAGGCGAACACAGTAGCGTCAGCCACAAATATCAGTACATGCTTGGTACATATGTCGACTTCTGCTTTTCTCTTTGAGAGTGACATACACTGGGGGTGAGGAGGATCGGCGAGTCGAGGAAGCCGGAGGGCATGTTGAAGCACGCCGAAGGCGATGCCGGCGGGAGGGAGAGCGGGAGAGAAGACGGCGTCATGGCCTTGAACTTCGACACCCCGGCTCCCCCGCTGACCGCGCCACTGCAGGCAGAACCGCCCAGCAGGTTCGCGAAGGAGAGCGCGACGGGTCCCGAGTTGGCCGGCGCACCGAGGCTACCGGGAGCGGAGGTCATCGGAGGCGCGGAGACCGACGGAGAGAGAGGGGGAGCGAGGCGAGTGCAGGATCGACCGATGGTGATCTCGAAGACGCAGCACTGGTTGGAGCTTTATATTGAGGTTTGAACATTTGACCGTTGACCAGTCAAAGCCCGGGGCGTTTGACTGGCGGCTGCGACCACATGCTAATGTAATAGATGCCCACAAATGGGAGTGCGTCGAGACGCTTACGTGGCAGCGTGGCGGGGCTTGTGATTGGCCGGAGCGTGGGCGGAGGGGTTGACGGTCGTGAATCGTTTCTTTGACCTGTTCCGTTCGATGGGCTAGGTTAACCGCAATGTGCACATTTCATTAGTTAATTTAAGCTATAGAAGGGCGTATCAGTGTAGTGCTTTTGTGACGAATAGGAGGCCTGCCTTGCGAAGTAATTAAACTATCGTGATCGTTGGGTAACTTAATTTGGTAAGTATGCTTGGGGTTATCTGTCACTCTTTAGATGCTTAATTTCTTTAAAAAGAGACCCGAATAAACTCTGTTGTATTTTCTTATCTGATCAATTTAGTTAGGTAATTAATTGTACTCTTTCTTCTTTTATTAATGCAATGACACGTAAGTCTTTTACGTGTTCTAGAAAAAAATTTCTACTCTGTGTTTCAAAATGGCCAATGATTTTGGATTTAATTGACTGGTTCTACTGCTCGAGTTTGCAGTCAGGTTAACCTCTGCTCGAATTGTATTTCAGTGACAGTGGAAGTCACAAAACGACGATTATATATTCTACATTTTTTTCGGGGACGATTATTCTACATGGATTACTCGTAACTGGACCTAAGGTGATGATCGACTTGCTAATTGACCTCTTCTTCGATTTTTTAGTCTGTGCAGACTAAATTCATACTAGCTCGTTTTGACCTAGTTTAAATTTATACATATGTGGCTTCATAAGTTTAAATCACTACCAAACTTTCGGCTTATTTCTAATTAGTTTGATTTTTAATGTTAAGCCATGCATTCAAAGTTTCAACAGAAGTTAAAGAAAAATCTAGGCTTGCAGAGAGAGTTCATAAGGATATGACTTGTGACAGCTTATAATCTGAATTTGTCCAAACATATTTCAGGCTTGTGCCACAACTTACAACCTAGCTAGTTTTTGCCCGGCTTGATACCCTGCGATAAGCTAGCCCGACAGATCGATTTATGACATATGTAGCAATCAAAGAAGCACAAGAAGACTTGCTAACAAGCAACGTGGTTGGCATGTTTGGAGAGGCGGATTCTTCTCCGGCCGAGTGTAAACTTACGAGTCCTATGCGAAAACAACAACGCATATATGGTACTACGTATCAAGTAACCGGTCCATTCGCACGTACGAGTTTAGACTTAAACGACGTCTCCGCGTTGTTGCCTTGGCCCCCGGCAAACCATGCGTTTGATTCTTGTATCAAGCACAACGAAGGAAGCATCAAGCAAGCATGCGTGTGGTTCTTGTAAAGATGGACGTAGGAGATGCAAGAGCAGTCAGAGTAGACGTTTCTCTTACTGCAGAGTAGCTGGAGCTTTGCAAGTGACGAATTATTATCCTTCCAATTGCTTGCGTTAGTAGCAGTGATAGTGCAGTTAATTTCCGTGGGATGATGCTAGCTACTTGGCAGCTTCACCAAATCATCCCTATGTTAAAGATGGTGGACTCTCTGCTTCCTCGCCTGTGCCACGTGGACTCCTTGCGCTCTTCCTCTGACGCCAGTGTGCGAGCGCTCCTACGCGGCGGTGAGCAGGCTGCGGTTTTCTGCATCCTGCATTTCCCTGCGACTGCCTTTGCCTGCTTCTCAGTCTGCAGCGCGGTCTACATTCATCTTGCTTCACGTTGGTTAGCTCCTCACCATTTTCTTTGTTTTACACACACTTCAGTTTGTATCGACGACGGGCCGTTCTGCGATGCGCCATGTTCCCCTTCCTGCTAAGCTCTCCTACCCGATTTATGCAATCTCCTCTCTTCCCCAACCCTTCAGCCTGTGTTACTACATTATGCTTGCTTACTCTGTTAGATTACTGCTTATTTCAGTGATCGGTTTCTCCAAAACCATTTCGTATCAGAGTTATTTTATATGTCTTACTACTTTTGTTGCCCGTTTGATCCATCTACTCGTTGTGCATGACTCCTACTCTTTTATTTATTACATCATTCACATTCCGTAACTATATTCTTCTTGCTACTATTACCTTCTAGGGTCTAACTATGTTCCTCTTTAGAATAAGTTCCCTGTGAGTGCCTTCATGGGTTCCGTGGTACCAAAACTTATGTCTATCAGCCATAAACATTTTGTTGTACAGGCTGTGGCCAGCTATGCTCTACCTACCAACAAAACTATCGTTACTAAATACCACTCTATTAGAACTTACCCTGAATTAGTTAATGTGAATTTATTCTAACACGCCCTGCTATTCAAATCCTTTGCTTTCCTCATCATCCAAAACATATACTATTTTCCGCACACCTGTATATGTTATTTTAACCTTCTGATTTTGCTTACATATTTTTCCCTTCTCGGCAATTACTACAACCCCACACTATTCAGACTATTCTGCTTACCATCACAGAAAAACCAATTTCAGCATTCCATTCTTCATATACCAATATGAGTTGCATCTTACAGCCCAAAAAGATATACATATGCACCACCATTAGATTCATCTACTATATACAATGCCTTCACCAAACTATACAGATGACTAACACAGTTGGTACTACAGATAAAACAAAAACTATTATCTTCTAGATTCTCACAAGCAAATAAAACTAATATAATTCAATTACATACATAAACTTACAAAAAGTCATTATACTCTATAATCTATACTTGATAAAACACATACATCACAAAAACATATACCACAAATAAACACATCGAACATACCAATGCACAGCAAAATATTATCGATTAAGCTACCTACATACATTACTCAATTGTTTATACAAACTAGCCTATGTGGCGTGCCGCCGCGCATACACACCTAGTATTACAAGATGAGGACTATTCGGCGTGAACTAGTCATAGCGCCAACATTGCGGTGGTGTTAATTTTTTTTGTAATTTTCATGTTGTTGTATTTTTTGATCCAAATTTGATCGGGTCCAACCACTTCTAGTCAGATCTGGTCACTGCTGGTCTTTCCAATCACTTGAGGGGTCCGATTAGGTTTCGCTCAAGCAATACAAACTGGTTGGGGTTATGATTGGGATCATCTTTATGTCTATGATGGGCTCTGCGATGACTAGGGTCAGATGTGGCTATTCGAGGTGCTTCTGACTATAACTCTTCACCATCATCTTCTGAGACTCTCCGAGCGGAGTGCTATTCCCGTCTTCGAGAGGGTTATTGTTCTAGTTTCTGATAGATTTCTGTTTTGTTGCCAACTAGGACTCTGTTCCTTTTCTCGCTTGAGACTCTTGTTCCCAATGCTATTTATATCCTCTATAAGCTACATGGTAGAAGGGGTAAAATCACATATACATCAAGAACTTTCTGTAACATCTCCTCGTATAGTGATTTCATCAATTGTACGTCCGTGATTTTTCATCCGAAGGAGTCTTCCACATTAATTTTCATTCCGTGCTCTTCATTGTTTTTCATTGGTTCATGCTCTGTGTGGTATTTGATCATAACAAGTGGTATTTGAGGATCAAGTTCAAAGCCGCTGCCCTAGGAGGAGGAGACTCTGGGACAGCCATTACCCGGCATCAAGAGTGGCATCCAGGAGGTTATCATTCTTGGTGTTTCGACTTACCTCGATTCTGTTCCGCATCTCGACTCTGATTTAGCATCAACCTGCACCATGCCGAGCGTCAATTAGTGCTCTACTTCGACGACTGTTTCGGTGTTAGGTTTCGCCAATATTATCGCATGCTCCGCTCGCCGTCATGCTATGACGTCGTATCGCACCATCTCCATTGATGATCTTCTGTCTCAATCTATCGTCATCTTCCATCAAGAAGTTGTGATGTCATTTTTGCGTCTTTTTTGTTGGAGGTGGAGTTCCATTGCAAATCAGGCCGTTGTGCCTATTATTGGCGGTATCCATGTGGGATTAATCATTAATGATTTCTTTGACGATCCATCATTTTCTACCGATTACTGCAGTAAGATCTGCACATATAGAGTCTAAGGTGGAGGTGCAAGTTTTCAACATAATTTGTGCTACGCTTGATCAAGAAGATTTTGAGAAAAAAATAATGTCAGTTGTGGAGACAATTGAACTTGGTGTTTCGTTTATTGTTTAGATATGTTGTGATTTGAATCGCTTGGGCGAGCATCATGAGGAGTTTAGTGTATTCTTTTCGCTACAATAGGAATTCAGTTTAAGGTGGAGATTATTGTATTTTGTGATTTGACTTTGGTCGGATCCGACCACTACTGGTCTTTCCGACTGCTTGAAGAGTCCGATGTGTTTCGCTTAAGCAATGTGAACTGGTCAAAGATTATAATTGGGATCGTCTTCATGTCTGTGATAGACTCTGCGCCGACTGGAGTCAGACGTGACTACTCGAGGTGCTTCCAACTACGACTCTTCACCATCATCTTCTGAGACTCTCTGAGCATGGTGTTGTTCTCGTCTTTGAAAATGTTACAGTTCTATTTTCTGATATGTCTTTGTTTTATTGCCGACAAGGATTTTGTTCTTTTTTTTCGTTAGGGACTATGATGCCCCGCCTATATATGTATTTCTGTAGTCACACAGTTGAGATACGTCGAAATTCCTTGTGCTTGCAATCTCTTCTCATATAGTAAATTCCATATTTGTGTCAATTGTTTTCCTGAAATAGTTTTCTATGTTAAATCTGTATCTCTTGTTATTTTAATTTTCTATTTTACTGTGTGTTTTATAACACATATATTTTTGCAACACACAATCCTGATTTTTTTTTTGTAATTTCATATGTGCTCTCTCCTTGTAGGATCGTATTTTGCAACGGAAGATTTGATGAGGAGAAATTAACAGATTTGATGTGTACCGGCAGTGAGTGTGATCCTCGCCGTTTATACATGCCAGCTAAGGAGCAGGCAGAGCTAAATCTTAATGGGAAATTGCCTCCCGAGAGGAAACAGAAACGTGCAAGCTGTTTTGCATGTTCTTGCTTCACAAAAATAAAGAGAAGGAAATGTTATTTTCATGTCAAAATGGCTGAACCAAGAACCAGTCCTCGTGGATCCATCTTCTGCTGGTACTACTGCTAGTGGTGATGCGTGTTAAAAAATAAAGTTGTGCTTTCCATTGACTTGGCAGGCTATGGAGATGCGTTAATTTTCTCAATGCATCAAATCAAATGATAAAACGGATTGACGGTGCTAAAGTTGTCAAACATACGGTATCCCAGATCGACGAAGAGTTTGCTGTTGAATCAGGAAGTGAAGTGGCCGTATTCTCAATAGCTAGGTTAATCAGGGGAGGAGAGAAGAGATGCACCATTACAACATAATTAAAAAGAGGGAGATGATCATGGCGAAGAGATCATGATGAAGAATATGAAGCTATTCCACATTCTTTAGTTTTCGCAATGGAAGCGTGAGAATGGATGTACTTGTAGACACAGGCTGAGACAAAAAGAGGGGTTGCTGTTACTGTTGCAAGTACTGAACAGACTAACGCCAGTTGTTGTTAGCCATGAACTCTTCTGCCAAATACTCAGCATAAAAAATAGTACTCTCGCCAGCCACTCCATTTCACCTCAAAAGCACGTGTATTGCATGAAATCTGACAGAATTACAGTACAGAACAGAACTGAATAGCCTATACATCAAGTAGGAGTAATTGCATAGAAAAATTCAGCCGCAGATCAAAAGGCGTATGGTAATTTTTCTTTACAACAAATATACAAGTTCATTTCATTGTACCGAGTAGACTCATGATAATTGCCTTGTTGGGTCGCCCCATGCTATGATCCATGTTCATTTTCTCTGTGTACAACAGATGGAGTAGGCGCCTTCATCACCCTGTCTCCAATTGTTGGTGAACCACCCAGAGGGGTTGCACCAGATGACCTCCATGGAGCTGATGGACTCTCCAGAATGAAAATTGACTGGCTAGCAGTGCTACTCCTGTATGGCGAACTTGGAGTTGACTTAAAAAGAGGCAAACCATCTTCATGAGGCAATGGGGACATTACACGCTGACTTTCCTCGGTTACTTGCCCTGTGCATGACTTGTCCTCTGCAATATCATAATAATCAGCGGTTCTCACCTCCTGAGCAAGCGAACATGAACAGCAGCACAACCATTGGAAACAATCTGTCGCATTGGGATTGCGGCAGCAGAAATTATTCCCAGGGAGGTTAAATCTCTTCCTCATCTGTATTCTCCAAAAGCCACCATATAGTAAACCGAAAAAGCAAAGTGCAACGCCAGTGAGCCCCAGTGCTTCTCGCAGGTTTTCATTGTTAATATTGACAGCTGCCAGGTTGAAGATAAAGAATGGAGCTAGGCAAAAGAGCATAAATGTTGCAATATGGACATACATGTTACCGAATCCAAGCCTCTGCATATTCCACCCAAAAACACAGCAACTGCAGAAAATTGACAAGTAAGCAAGAGATATGTTGTCCCAGAAATCCAGTAGTCCACCAACCCACTCAGGCCTACTCTCCACGAAACGGCGCTCTTCACTCTGAATGAAAGAGTATCTCTTCTCAAGTGACTTGAACCGTGAAGTTGCTGGCTTGCTGCCCTCAGTTGAGGTGACTTCAATTTGTGCTTCTGGATCACCTTGTGTCAGCTCTGTGTCATAATCCTTCCCAAGAGGACTGATAATATTATACAAACCAGCAAATGCTGCAGCCCCAATTGCAACAGAAATAGTCAGGCCAACACCGATGGGAGGACGTTCAGATCTGCGGTATCCTAGGTTGAGACCGCACAAGGCATACTGAGCAAAGCAGTTCAAATTAAGAAGGATTACAATCACCATCATGTGCATCCACTCATTAGGCTTATATGTTCCATTTTTGCAATATATTTTCCTAAGCTGTAAAATGTCCTTTTGCTCCCATCGACACAGAAGCACAAAGTTATAGATCCGTTTTGGGTGTTGATAAAGGCACATGAGAGTGAATAATGCATTCAAAATTTGGTTGTTCACTTCAAACCACGTGTCTCTTTGTGATTTGCTAGGCAAAGCATGATTCAGCATTCCAGTCATAACCAGGAAGAGTATTGCACCAGATACAGCAACAACGGCAATCCAAACAAAAAGGGCCATGTTAAGAGGCTCCTTTATCCAATCCTTGCACATCACCCACAGATGGCCCCAATTAATTTCCCTGATAAATTGGAAATGCTCATGATTACCATGGTTGTCGGAATGGATAGAACGTGAGAACTCATCTCGTTCAAGTGCGAGCTGTCGAAACTTGAATGAAGGGGAAGGACCCAACTTCCTTAACCTGGCACCACTAGAAAAGCAATTCACAAGGTTCAGAAACCCACTCCACTGCTTTCCCTGTTGTGGAACACCCTGAGTGGAAAGAGTATTGACACCTGTTGCTCCAGGATCATTGTCCAATGTTGTTGACTCTAGTTGTTGAGTATCAGCTTTGATATTTTCATTACCGTTGGAGACCATTATGTTCAGCTGGAGTCTTAGATGGTATATGCAATTCTGACCTCTTTCAATTCAAACCTTCTTCGCGAGGTAAGGGCAACCTATTTAGCTTTCAGACTGGAAATGCCATGTTCCACAGGAATGATTGCTCTATTAGTTATTTAGTTTACAAAAAATGAAGATACATTGTACTGGCCACGAAGTTCTGCATAAACAGAAACAGGTCCAAAAGAAAGCAAACAATCAGTACTCAAATTTAGACACAAAAAAAAACTGAAAATATATAAAACTTAACATGAACATAAATGATTAAAGCACATCCCTAACTGAAGTAACAAACGAAATTATTTCCATGTTGCACATTTCTTTGATAGTTGTTATCCAAGAAAATGCGGAAGCATTAGTTTCATGATATGCCACACTTATACATGTCAATCTTTCAGCTATTCTGGCCTCTTAGCTAAACAATATTCCGGTCGCTTGTTCTACTTACACAGTGAATCAAAGGGGGTAAAATTGAAAATATGTACACATGTTCCGCTAGAAAAAAGAGTGTTCAGTGACAACTGTATCTTATTTCTTGTTCGATGTGATGCACCGCCATGGTCTATCATTTATGATGTTTAACTAGGTTGAATGTCGTGAAATCAACACCAAAGGCCTACAAGAATCCAAGCTGCTTTCCCAACAGATTTTCGTACTAGTTCTAGTGTAAATATAGGACGCAATCCCTTGCAGAAAAAAAGATGCAACGAGCAAACACGTATATTAAGTAGCCGAATACAGTTACTAAATTGGCTACCAATAGAGTTTACCCAGCACGGAGAGCAAAAATGCAAGCATTAACTACTGTGCGCATTCTTTCCTACGAAAACCATCCACTATATCCTCGCAAATTCGTCATACATGATACTACGGATTATGAAACTGCAGTTACGAGTGCATTAGCAGCTGCAAATACATTCCATAACGAACAATGCGTTGGATTTGGTACATCTGGAAACTGGGTATGGGAAATTCGCACCTGCATACTACTGCAGTCGACCACATCTACCCCCATCAACACAGAGCCAAGATTTCGAGCTTACTGCTACAGAGTGGAAAGAAATTTCTTGGAGGAAGCCAGCATAGGGGATAATTCACATCCAATCATCCAGAGAAGCAAAGCAAAGCAAAGAAAGAAAGAGTAGATCCATTCATCATCCATCAGAGAAGCGTAGAAGGGCAAGGGAAGCGCTCACCTGCAGGCAGCAGCAGCCCGGCGGGACGCGCAAGCAAAGGCCAAAATCCCTGCCTTCCTCCCGCGCCGCCGCCGCCGTCTCGGGTAATGGAGGGGAGGGGAGGCTGGGGGAAGACAGAGCGGAGCACTTCGTCCGCGGAGGCATTTGCTGGGGACCGTTCGGGGGGGTTGGGGGAGGAGTCAACACGGCCGCCGATAAAGTCAGATTCCTCCAACGCCCCGTTACGGCCACGCCTTTTCTCCCCATGTCGCTCGCTGCTTCTGACCGGACCGCCCCACCGGGCCACGGCGCCGTCGAGTGTAACGGCGTGGGCGCGCGTCTCTACTCTCCGGCCGTGCGACATGGACGGAATGGGAGGAACGTTTCTGTGGGAAAAGGACACGCTGTACGTACTGTCTTCTTAAAATCGAAGCTTACCCATGAAGAAATTGAACGTGAGACCTCTCGTTCAGCGGCAAGACGCGTCGAGTTTGTTCCCACTCCAAATGCTTCTGTTTTTTTACTTTCGGTTTATTTAAACCAAAATTTAATAAAAAATATATCAATTTTTAATTTTAGTTTATTATGATTTTTCAGATTTTTTTCTCTTATTCCTTTGTATTGCCTGGGATGATATAACGGGTTTTTTATTTTCCCCCCTTTTCTCATAAAAAACTAACGACCACTATAGTACAATTTCAGCAAAAAAATCACAACCATAAGCTTAAAGCAAAAACTAGCTAGAGCATCAAATTTCTTTTCCCGATGCATTTTCTCTACTAGTTATGTCCTTCGCAAAAAGAAAAAAATACTTACGTAATAGTTTTCGTTTTTTCCCTCTCGACAAAACTTTGTAGGGTAGGAATACCATTCAACTGTTTTAGTTTTAAATCTTGTGCATGTTGCGTCTCAAAAAAAATAAATGAAGATGGGGTTTTTTTAGACTGATGGCTTATAGTTTATAGATTAAATATTTGAATTATATTTGTTCGCAAGAGGTAGTATGTATAGAAAAATAGTCGCATGTGATTTTGGCTGGTACAACTGAACTCAGTATACTTTTTTTAAAATCTTTTTATTAACTCTATCTTAAAAAACGCATCATTTAAAATCTAGTTACTGTAGACAGTACGAGCATAAACTAACTTTAAGCCAAACCGAATCCACCTTAGGGCACTCCCAACCCTGAAACCACCATGGTTTCCATGGCATTAAATAGGGTACCACCTCAGCTTTTTTTGCTGATGTGGAAGGTGAGTTAAGGTGGAGAGAGAGGAAATCGTTTCTCAGGTGAGAAATCGTTTCGGCTCAACGTCCGATGCGGGAGGAAATCGCTCTTTTCGCGTTGGGGACTCCAGCGTCGTTTCCATCGCATGCTGCTGGATCTCGTGTGGCGCCGCCGCCTCCCCCTCGCGCTTCCTTCCGATGCGCCTCCCTCCGATCCTGCGCGTCTCCCCTCCGATCCCGTGCGGCTCGCGCCTCTCCTCCGATCCCGCGCTCGCCTCTCCTCCGATCCCGCGCGCCCGCGCTCACCTCTCCGATCCTGCGCTCACCTCTCCTCTCTACTGCGTTCCCTCCCGCATTCGCCTGCTCTACTGCGTTCCCTCCCGCACGTCGTCCCCAGTTTCGCGAAAAAAATGATTTCCCTCCCGCGCTCGCGCCGCTCGGGGAGCCCTCACCGCCAGCGCGCTCCAGCACTCTCTTCCCTTCCCGTGCCGCAGCCCAACATTGCTCCCGTGCTCAGCTGCCGCTCTCCTCCCGCGCGCCCATCCATCCCTTCCCGCGCGCTGCTTCCCTCCCATCAGCTTCCCCAGGGTAGACCAGCTCATCTCCACTCCAAGAATGAATCTCATCCCAAAAAAAACAAGGAAAGCCGCGGGTTCCAGAGCAGCAATGGGTGGAAATCAACCCGGCATTCCTGCTCCTCCACATGCGTCGCCTGGAAACTCTGAATGGTAAGTACTGGAAATTTTTAATATTCACCCTCATTGATAGCTACTGTAAATGGTGATTAGTATGTATATTAGATAATTTCAAGGATATAATTATCATCAATATTTGCAATAGATAGTTTCACTGAATGAGCATGTTAAAGGGAAACAGGAGGCACAAACTCTAGTATACGCAGATGTGCTCTAGCAAGTCAGAATAGCACACTCCTTGCCAGGTTTGATGTGGATGCTGACCACATGACTACTAGGATATGTCAGCTTGTGGATCTTTAACCATATTTTGCTTCAGGCTACTGGCATAATAATCTATGATTTTAGCACTGCTGTTCAAATGGCTTCATGCTATTGATTGTATTAGTCGCTAATAATAACATTGTTCGTGTACCTTCAGGCTTCATGCTATTCATGCTATTTTCACCTTCACTGATACCATCCTTGGTTGAATCATTCAGGCTATATCCACCTGGTGGTTTTACGAACTTTATACAGAGTCCCAATGCAAATAATCTTTCTGAAAACTTCCATTTAGTTGGTGCTCCAATGAGTCGGACAACAACATCGCCTACTGCTGCTTGTTGCAGTGGCACTCCATCACCTCCAGAAAGTAGTGCAGTCCATGCTCGAGATGCACAATTGGGTTCACAAGAAAAAGACACAATTGATATAAATAATGATGATAACCAAGAATCTGCAAGGTCTGAAGTGCGATTGAATTGGTCGCATGCAGAAGACATTCGATTGGTAAGTTAGAGTTACTTGTTTTTGACACATCGAGTCCATATTTATGTCATAATTTGTACAACTTCCATTTTTCATGTCATAACTTTACTCATTGTTATTTTACTGCTTGTAGGTTAGTGCCTGGTTGCGTAATTGCATTGACCCAGTAGACGGAAATGATAGGAAGTCAGAAAAGTATTGGGGAAATGTCGCTAAAACTTACAACAGTACCACAGAAGGTAATCGAAAAAGAAACATTAACCAGTTGAAGATCCGTTGGGACCGCATTAAGAAACCACTGGCTGAGTTTACTGGCTGCTGGAATCGCATAACTGATGTTTACCAAAGTGGGGTTAGCGACGATCAATTGATGGATCGGGCATTGGAGATGTTTGCCTCTGAACATAATGAGAAGGCTTTCACACTGCAGCATCTGTGGAAATTAGTACGGCATGAAAGGAAGTGGGCCGCACAAGTCAAAAAGATATTGAAGGAGAAGGAAAATAGCAGGAAAGGTAATCTGAACCCAGCTCATGTAGTGAATATTGAAGATAATCCAGCACAACGTCCTATGGGACATAAGAGGGCCAAAGAAGTAAGAGATGGAAAACGGAAGGCATCGGATGTTTCAACAGTGATCAATGAGAAATTAGAAAAATTCATTGAAGCAAGCACCATGGCTAGGGAAGGACGTGATAAGATGGCAGAAGTGCAACAGAAGTGGCAGATAAGAAGATAGAAGCAGCCAAGATTGCACATAAAACAGCACGTGAGAAAACAAAATATAAAATGCTAGAGACTTATAAAGAATTGATGTTTGCTTCTACCACTCATCTAAGTGAACAAGCCTTGGCTGAAAGAGGCAAAGCATTGGAGAGCATGCGGTTGAGTTTGTTCTCCAACGATGATTAAGGTATGATCTTGGCTCAATTTTTGCGGCTTGAAAGAATTTCTGAATTTCTGTGTTAATACATTTCTGCTACTGTGTTAAGACAATTTCTGGTACTCTGAACACAATTCTGCTAATGTGAATACATTTTTGGCTATCATATAGATCCATCTGTGCTAGTGTGAATACATTTGTGGCTATCATATAGATCCATCTGTGCTAGTGTGAATCCATTAAGACCAGCAGTGAGAACACACATATTTTTCCACCAATGGAAATGTGAACAGATCTGAACACACATAGTTCTCTTGTCACATGCAAATGTGAATAGGTCTGAACACATATAGTTCATTTCTCGCATGGAAATTTGAACAGGTCTGCAGTTACTGCTCTAGATTTATATATAAAGGCACACACGCATGGTAGTAGCCTATGCCTTCCACAATCTGTCAGTTCTCTCCTCTGCCATCCACTTTCTTTCCTTTCGAAGATGTCAAGTGAGTCTGATTCGGCTGATGAGGGTAGCAGTATGGATCCTGCCGATCTGTACTCAATGGAGGAGTGGCAACAAGAGGGAGACATATTGGAAGATGTTGCAGAACTTATAGCAGCTGAATTACAGACTGACATTGAAGCTCTAGATGGTCCAAGTAGGAGATTTGTGGCTAGGAGATATGTGGATAGGCCTCGTGAAGAAGCCAAACAGAGGCTAATGGACGACTACTTCTCAGAGAATACAGTATACAATGATACTATCTTCTGCAGAAGATTTAGGATGAGAAGGCCCCTCTTTCTACGTATCGTTCATGCCTTAGGTGAGTGGTCACCTTTTTTTACCTTGAGAATAGATGCTCTGAATCGCCCAGGACTGTCACCAATTCAAAAGTGCACAGCGGCGATTAGACAATTGGCAAATGGCAGCCCTGCAGATCAGCTGGATGAGTATATCAAGATTGGAGAAAGCACTGCAATAGAGTTCTTGAAGATGTTTGTCAAGGGTGTAATTGAAATATTTAAAGCAAAGTATTTGCGACGCCCCACGGTACAAGATGTTGAACGATTAATGCAGATGGGTGAACGTCGTGGGTTCCCTGGAATGCTAGGGAGTACTGACTGTATGCATTGGCATTGGGAAAAATGTCCGTACGCATGGAAGGGAATGTATACCCGTGGTGATCAAGGTGTTCCTACAGTCATTCTAGAGGCAGTTGCCTCGCACGATCGTTGGCTATGGCATGCCTTCTTTGGTGTCGCTGGATCCAATAATGACATAAATGTGCTCAATCAATCTAATTTGTTCACTGAGCAGTTGAGAGGAGACGCTCCTATTGTGCAGTATACTGTCAATGGAAGGCAATATAACCATGGTTATTACCTAGCAGACAGCATATATCCAGAATGGGCTACTTTAGTGAAGTCAATACGCCACCCACAATCTGATGAGCATAAATTGTTTGCCAAACACCAAGAAGGGGCAAGGAAGGATGTGGAATGCGCTTTTGGGATTTTGCAATCTCGCTTTTGTATTTTGCGCCGACCGGCACGTCTATATGAGCAAGGTGATCTTGATAATATAATGATAGCTTGTATTATCCTTCACAACATGATAATCGAAGATGAGAAGGACATAGAGCATGTTTCTCTCGATTTGAATGAGGAAGCAAGCACATCGACAGTTGAAGCACCTACCATCACTCATGGAGAAAACCCAGAGATGGCAGAAGTACTACAAAGGAATGCTACTCTTCGTGACCGTGCTGCTCATAGGCAACTTCAGTCAGATTTGATTCAAAATATTTGGCATAAGTTTAGGAATTTAAATTAATTAATGTAAATATAAAAATTTTGGATAAACTAATGTGAATGTTTTAGAGAAACCTGTCTGTTGTCTGCTATCTTTTTTGTATGTTGTGTCCAGAATTTTGCTGCTTGATAGATGTTAGATCTTTTTTTGGAACGGATTCATCATTTTCTTTTCTGTGCAGTTGATGGATTTTGGAGTCCATGTGCACCTATGTTGGAAAGCAACCTACGGAGATGTTGAATTGAAGATGATGCCCAGCAACAAGATCAACGGATGGTGAACTTAATCTTTTACTATGCATTCTCATGGCGAGTTGCAGTTTGTACTGAGTTCTTATTTTCTGTTTTTGAACTCATTTGTCATTTTGTTTCCTTTGGAGACGATGGTTTTTGGATGCTCCTATGCACCTACGCAAATGCTGAATTGAACTTTATTTATTCTGCTCTCAGACTATGGTACCTATTTTATTTATGGACTATCATATTTATGGACTGCATATACAATGTATAGTGGAGCATGAGATGTGGTTACGTAGTGGCTTGCCACAATCAATCAAGGTCTCTCTTGTACTGTCATTAAATTTTTCTCTGTATGGAAACTACTATGGAAACTGTGGGTTGGGAGGGGTAGTTTCTACTGAACATTGATTGCACTCTCTCTCCTTTAGAAACTACCCATGGAAACTATGGGTTGGGAGTGCCCTTAATCATGCTGAACTTCGCCTGTAAAGGAAGAAGGATTCGAAAGGTTCATGTGAGTTTAATCGGTGGACGACAAAATGGCCCAGCAATTTGTTGATGGTTTTGTCGAAATGGCAAGTACACCAATCATCGGGGCGACAAGCAGGGGTAGTATAATTTACCCTAGTTTCATGCTCAGAACACATGATCAAATTATAAGTATTGTCATTTTTCCCCTAATCTTCAGATAGGGCATTACATTAGAGTTGTTGGTTACGAGTTTTGGGTCGTGGATAGCGAAGTGGGAGAAAGGCTTGATCAATTCGGTTGGATATCTCTATGTTGCCAGGGTGAATAATAGTCTTCACTGAGAAAAACAAAAGAAAAAAGTAAACCAAGTTGTTTTGTTCCTAATCATAGTGTGGAACCGGGATAGGTTAGGCTAAGACGTTTCTGCTAAGATCTACTTAATTTGGACACGTACAATTAGATCTCGAGATCCAGTACTATACTCTCTGTTCTGGAAGTTAGACACGTGTGTTCAAGCGTAATGCGTGCAATCATCGAAGACTAGACCAGGTTAATGACTAGTGCAAGCACACAAGATAAACGCGGGAGGAAAATGTGAGGATCTGGATTTATCAGGAATCTTTTTACTCATATATCTGTTATGCATAGATTGATAAACAACTTACTTATAATTACAATACTATAACATAGTTCATACGTAAAGTACGTATGACATACCAGTTGATACAGAATTTTAAAATTTTTAAGTTAAACTTACTTATATTATACATAAAAGACAACAGAAGGTGGCTAAACCATAGATAACACTTAAGTGTAAGGTCGAACTAAAACATATGATCTTTATCATCGTAGTATTCATCATTTGCTAGCATATCTTCTCCATAATATTCATTGTCTGAACTAAAATATGCAAGAATGAGTACATTCGTACTCAATAAGGCACGGTGATAAAGTTTTATAATGCATTTGAGAATTTCAAAGGAAATATCGATCAATGATGGTTTATTTTGGACCTATCATTAATAGTATCTATACAATTTTATTTGTAAACATTTTGACTTGAATCAAAACAAGTTCATAAAAAAAGTTTTTGTTAAGAGGGTTGTATATCAACAGGTTATCTCACTTTCAAGTTACCACAATTTTAACTAATAGTGTTCCTTATGCCTTAATTTAGGAATCACTCTTTTTGACATAGTTCCATTAACCAGAAGCACGACACATTCAAATAATTTGATTTAATCTCTACGGAGAATGCCTAGCTTTATCCACACGATATCTACAACTCGATCGAAGACGGGAAAACATAATTTATCACTGATTCACAACATTAGTACTACCCAGTACAGATAAGGTCCCTCTCAACAGCAGGTCCCTTACCAGGCCTAGGTACGGGTGACTCCTCCGCTGCTCCTAGGGGTCATATTGTGACATAGACCGGTCTGCGCTTCATGCTAACATCGAATCTACCTGTGCCAATACCAATAAAACTATTATTGTAACTGAATCAAGTTCGATTAATCAATCCTGTGGATGAACGGTAAACATGTCTTTTCTTATGGCACAAGTTAATTTCTTATATGCTTTGGACGGAACCACTTTTCCACCAGAGACTTATGCACACAACCATCGGGTAGCATATGCACACAGTCACCTCCAAACCACACAAACCCATATCCACTATCAGCTAACATTTTCCACATTATCACTGCAGGCGAGTGATTCAACACTTTTATTCATCATACCACAATGTCATAAATCCCAATGCGTCAACTCGTGACGACAAACCATAATATAATGAGATTATTGTTGTCCATATTCACTTCTATGTTAATCTAAAGTCCTCGCAGTATGCTACACCCTACCGCAGTTGTGGTCCTGGGACCTTTTTTGGTTGGCCGATCATACTTCCATAGGCCCGTGGAGCCTTTCTAGTTGAGCCCCAAGTTGTATCCTGAGGTTGCTGGTGGGGACCCTGTTGATAGGCCCATAATGGGTATGCGTTGGATACGTGCTCACCTAGGGTGGGCCAAGGAGAGACTTAGGCGTGTGTACCCTGAGTTTCATAACATGTTCGAGACTCTCCATGAGAATGAGGTCATCTGGTGGCCGTGGACTACAGAGTTCCTTGCAGCCACGGACCCCTACAGCTTGTTCTCTCAATGTTTTCAAGATCACATGTACTGGCTTAAGACCTGCCACCACATGGTCGAGCCATACAACCCACAACGGGTCCTGAGATAGTTCGGGCTGTACCAGCAGGTGCCATTGCCATGGGGACGACTGCTTCGAGAATAGGCGCACAGGTGTGTCCTCGTTTGTTTTCGTCTGTTGCCCTATTTCTTGCATCTCTCTTTTTGATTTTATGATATTCGTACTGACTTGCAGGCAAACAACGAAAGGGCGAAAGAGCGATGACTGGACCAAGGCCCAGCTACCATACCTGACGCAGTGGGCCAAGCGGGCGACGATCAATGTTGTGCAGGAGGCACGACCGTACGATATGGAGATGTACACTTTGTACTTGATGTGATACATTTCGTGGACCAGGGGTACTCTTACTGGACTGGCACCGTACCATCTAGCCAAGATCACGCACGATGACACTGTATGAGCGGGCGCAGTCGCTCACTGGGCAGCACACTATGACAAGGTGGTAAGACAATCTTCCTACAATTTTCTGACGGCAACACATTTCTAATTAGTTCTCGTTTTCCTTACAGTATGACCACCTCGACCTTGTCCACCACGAGGCTACTGACGCTCTGCGTCGTGGGAGGAACACTATCGTCGAATGGCTCTTGGGTACGATACGTTCTATGTACGACCACGCATGGGTAGGAAAATGGTCTATTAGTTGTGGTCAACACAGTAACGTTGCCGTGCCACAACACGGACACCGAGGATAGCCTCCACCCTTATCGCCCTCCGCAAAACCATCCACACGTCCATCGCACTCCAGCAGTCGTCTTACCCACGGTCGTTCCTTCTCCATGCGCTTCGGGCCAGCGATACGGGAGTTCGCAAATGCTATCCTCTATTTTTCTTCGTGCACTCCATTGTAAAGTACCTCTCACTATCGTGTCTTCTTGCAGCATTTGACAAGGGACAACACTTTGCTACAGCCATTTTCGTCTCAGAGGGAGATGCGCGAACGGACTTCCTCGCCAAGCCAATGGGAACCAAGTACAAACAACAACCTCGACTCTCCGCCCTGTCGTGACGACATGTTGCCGACGTTCGCACGTGGGGATCTGTCTGACCTACGCGAGGGTGACACCTGGTTCACCCAGATGTACCAAGGATACGCTGTGCAGCATTACAACGATGATTGCGCTGGGGTATCGTCGTCTGCTTAGCCACATCCACCGGTACGCTGTAACTACATAACATAACATATGTCTACAATGCGTCACACTAACACATCACATAAAATCCGTAGGTCTAGATAGAGCAGCTCGGTTATCAAGGATAGGGTTTGTCGTCTGTACTTCACACTCCCCAGGTACATACCTTCCAACAATACTACGCACTGCAAACATCGTAACATCTGCCCTAACACACCTATGCCATCTGCGTAGGAAATTGATCCATCTACGAACGACTGGCTCAATACTGTTTTCAACCCTCCGCCATACCCCTACGTGGAGTCGTCCGCAGCCCCTCCTCTGACGCAAGCCTTGCACTATGATCTCTAAGGCGCATGCCACCTCCCGCCAGATTCACCTTCTCTGAGGATCACGTACGCCATTCGAGGCCACAGCGGCCAGGTGCACCATGACTTTATGTATACATAAAAGGTGATATTTGAAAAGGGATTCATGACTTTTTGAGACATAGAAATAACAGTTACATTTTATGTGCTCTCATCTTATATAGAAATAGCAGTCATATTTTTATGCGGTTTAATTTTATATCAATTAATTACATAAATCCATTTGTTATTTAATTAATTCAAAATTTAATCTGCTAGACTGATGGTGGTAAAATAATGACAATTTCTAAACTTATGGTGGTATCTTGTTAAAACTGTACCTGATAACTTAGGATTAAACTGATGGTAAGTTTTGAAGGTTTAGGTTAAAAACGATGGTATCATAAAATGATGGTAAATTTAGAATTAGGATGATAATTTATTAAAAATGCAAATGATAACTTAGGGTGTAATTGAGGGTAAGTTTTAAAATATTTCAGTAATAGAAATGGTGGTAATTTTAAACTTAGGGTGATAATTTCTTAAAACTATAATGATAACTTAGGGCTCGAAAGGTGGCAATTTCTAAAATTTTCTTATATTCATAAATTGATGGTCATTTTAACACTTATGTTGGTGATTTGTTAAGCTATCAGTGGTAACTTAGGGTTTAACGGATGATAATTTATGTGACTTTTGTCTGATAATTTATTAAAAATCCAGATGATAACTTTTATTTTTTAATTGTAATTTTGAATTTCTTGAGTTACATAATATAATTTAGTGGTAATTGTTACGAATAGAAGATCAAATATTTCTAAGATTTTTTAGAAAGAAAAGAAAAAAATGAGCGCTCTATAAGACTAAAGAACACCTAGGTGATCTATAGTCAATCCCATGATTTATTCTAATTTTCTTCTAATTCTTCTAATTTCTTTCAAGCAAAGGCACTTAATTTGTCAGTTAGAATTTCAACACGATGACTGTTAGTTGTTTATTTTTTGTGTGTCAAATTCTAGGGTTAAGATTTATATTTTTTTATTTAGTTTTTTTGGAATACCGGCCTAGATGCTGTGAATCGGAGGCAAAATTGCAAATTCGATGCAGACCATTTTTTTCAGCAGTTTCGTCCTTAGTCCCTTTATTTTGCTACAATTAACCAATATTATTAGTAGGTTTTTTATTTTGGTAAGCATTTTAATCACTACTTATTTATTATTATACATTATTAGTGGTTATGTTGAATTATTGATGCTAAAAATTGATAATCACATTACTATTTAGTATAATATTACTTAAAAATTATATATGTATGGTGAATCATATTCGTTTCAAGATTTACTCGCTGACTGCATCATGCGGCACGGTTGCAAACGTTAGAAGGCTCAGAATTCCGAATGGTTTTCCGCCGCACGCGGGCTCGTCGTGTCGTCGTCGCCATAAAAACGGAGCAAAAATGGGGGCACACATAAATGGTTAGAGCAACTCCAGCAGTAGCCCTCAAATCTAAGTCCCTACTTTTTATTTGAGGGCTCCCCTATTTTTGAGGGCCCAATTTTTTTGCTTCTACTCCAACAGCACTTCTCAAATCTAAGCCCTCAAATCCATTCCACTACACACTGACACATGGGACCCACTCCTGACAAATCCATTCGGGCAAGGAGGCAGGGGATTTTGGTGGCGACGGCGACGGGCAGAGGCGTCGGCAACGGGCGAGGCGTCGGCGAGGGAGGCGGGCGGGCGGGGAAGCGGAGGAGGCGGGGAAGCGGAGGAGGCGGGCGGGGAGGGAGGCGCGCGGGAAGGGAGGCGCGCGGGGAGGGAGGCGGCAGGGAAAGAGGCGCGCGGGGGTGAGCGGAAGCGGCGGCGAGGGAGGCGGCGGCGCGGAGGCGGGCGAGGCGGGGGTGAGCGGAAGCGGCGGATTTTGGCGGCGACGGCGTCGGCGACGGGCGGAGGCGTCGGGCGGGCGGGGAAGCGGAGGAGGCGGGCGGGAGGGAGGCGGCGGGGAAAGAGGCGCACGGGGGTGAGCGGAAGCGGCGGCGAGGGAGGCAGGCGAGGCGGGGGTGAGCGGAAGCGGCGGATTTTGGCGGCGACGGCGTCGGGCGAGGGAGGCGGGCGAGCGGGGAAGCGGAGGAGGCGGGCGGGGAGGGAGGTGGCGGGGAAAGAGGCGCTCGGGAGGGGAAAGAGGCGCGACTCCAACAGAAATTTGAGGGCTTGGCCTAGAGCCCCCAGGAATGAGGGCTGAATGGGGGATTTGAGGGGCTTCTCAAATTTGAGGGCTCTAGTAGGGGCCTTGCTGGACCTCTATTTTTGCCTCAAACCCTCAAATATGAGGTTTGAGGGCTCAAGTAGGGACCCTGCTGGAGTTGCTCTTAGGCCGTGTTTGTTGCGTTGTTCTAGTGAACTGTAGAGATCTGCATTGGCGTCCTGTTTTTTTTTTCTCGTGGGTCAGTGGTCACATTGCATGCGGGTACAGTTGCTGCCCCAATTGGTCTCCCTTTTTTCCCACGTCTTTATAACTAGCTAGAGTTTTTACCAATATGCAGGGGCGGAGCTACACCCCGAGTAAGATAGGTTTCAGTCTGGGATGTGAAAAAATCTAGTATGCAGTCTGAGTAAATTCATTCAGTATAGGTAACATTTTCATAGTCTAGCCTAGATAGATTAGATCATTTCACCACTAAGTCCGGAACGTAACCAATCTTAACTCCGCCACTGTCAATATGTTTGTGATGTTCTCTTTGGATTGCCATGGATACAACGTTTCTTCTTTGACCTTACAGCAACTAGCTTCTTTTTCATTCAGCCACCAAGAGAGTAGGTCGGATCATACATGTTTGTCGCAACTTTTCCGCAGTAAGTAGAGAATAATTTCGTGGGCGAAAAAGATCCTAGAGAACTGTTTTTTTCTTAAGATCATCACGCTTCTTTCAATAGTAAACTATGCCCAAGCTGTAATAATCAATGCACTGAAATTATCGACCCATTTAGCTCTTTTTGGCATGTTTATATTGGCTTCTAAACATATTTTTCCAAAACAAATGATTTTTCTACAGAACTTAGCTGAGTGTGTTTTTAAGGCGGAATCTACTAGTCAATTATAGTAGACACTGTAGTGACTTAATTTATATCAGCTAATTAAAGTCGTACGTGAGTATATCTCTTTGTATGACTTCTCTAAAACCATGACTATTTATAAACTAAAACTAAAAGCGAATATGAATGGATCCAAATATCATGTGCAACCGTGTCACCATCCATCTTTGTTCTTGAATAGTACTAGTCCACTGAGGAAAATGTGTGTACTATGTAGTGTAGTAGTTTGTATGGGCACTGATGCAACCTGCAAGTTAACGTCGGCCGTCGGGCAAACATAGGGTTGTCGGAACGTGAAACGTGTGTGTGGCACATCTGGAAGTTCAGCAACAAGGCTGTCCCTTTTGAAGCAAACGCGCGCATACCCATCTGTCCTGCACGGGTCACCGGCCATCTGTCGGTCGGTCAATCAACTGCCCTGATCATCGACCGGAATTTGGACGTTTCCAGCTGGGTCGATTGCTCGTCTCAATCACAATTATTAAGGCCGTGATAATTAGAGATGTAAACGGAGTGAATATTTCCTGACCATCTGTTCGTCCATATTATTTCGGATCCTATTTAGAATATATTTTTGGATATCCAGAGGTTTTTACCGGATACAAAAACGGAACTGGATATTTTTTGCTGGATACGGAAACGGATTCGGAAAAGATATTATTCGACGGATATGGAGCTAACCCTCCAGAACTAGACTCCAGAAGTCCAGAGACTTGAGTCATCCACTCGGTCATTCCCTACTTCCCCTGTCCTCCCCAACTGAACACCAACGCTGCCACCGTCGCCGCCCACCTCTCCTCTCGAGTGTCAACGCCGCCAGCTTGGATAGAAGGTGTCACCTCTCCTCCTTCCCTGTTCAGTTGTTCCCTCCTATCTTCCTCCTCTCCCACGCTCTGGATTTGACGGCACACTTGACGACACAGGGAAGGGCGAGCCAGCGGACGGGCGAAGCCCCGACATGGGTGGCTACTGGATCTGAGCTGTCGTCGCACTCGACGAAGGGAAGGGCAAGGCCGGTGGAGCTCGGACGTCGATGGCTACTGGATCTAACATCTGACCTACTACCACCTGTTCTTCTTCCTATCTCGGTCTTTTTTGAAGCATTGGTGTGAACTTTGTGGGGTTTCCCCCTTATTTCTCTCAGGCTGTAACTTGATAACTTCTTCCCAACTCTTGATGGTGCTTGTTTCTCTAAATTTACCACACTTCTTCTGTTTCTGTTGCACAGGTATCAATTGCATGAACTTGCAACTACATCTCTACACTGCTACAGCAACGCCAATGAGATATCGAGTTCCAGGAGTCTACCAATGATCTGCGGCAATGGTGAGCTTTTCCCTTGCCATTTCTTTCATTTGTGTTTGATGGTATGATTTGGACGTGCTTAGCCAGTGTTAGTTATGAATTGCTCACCAGATCTAGGGGTAGCACAGTTTAGCAATACAGTACAATACATAGTACTGGTTGTTAGTGATAGACTGATAGTTGCTGGTGGTGCCTTAGCCTCTCAGATAACATTATTGATTCTTACCATTGATGTTTACTTTGTTGACCTTTGACATAAGACTACAGATGATTTGGGAGTTAATTAACATTTGATTATACATTAGGCCAGTGTTATGAAACCTAAAAATGCCTGGCCTAGGAACATTGCATGCCATTTTTTGTCAATACCTGCCATAGTTTTAAATCTATAGCCATAAGAAATATACTGAATATGTGTTGAAATCATTTGATTTGGTAGCTTGTTTAAAAAAAATTTTGCATGAGAATGTATATGGGGTCTTCACTCCCTGTCTCCATGAGAATGTATATACTGAATCTCTATTGAAATCATTTGATTTGGTAGTTAAGTACTTTTTTATGTCTTGTTCATGGATATGTTTTCTTTATCCTAAATTTCTAACTGTATCATTTTTGCAAGTTCTGAATCATCAGATCAGCAGAACTTATTACGGTAGTGCTCTTGTGCTCGGCGTCGACTGTTCTTGTGGTCGCCGAGTTGTGGCTATTGCGCTCCCTGCTGGTAGATCCCCTCTTTGGACCGTGGGCTTGAGCGCGGTGGTTCTCTGGCTTCTCAGCTCGGCTGTGGGCTGTGGCCATGAGGTGTGCGACGGGATTTCACCTTTTTGTTGGCTTTGTGCGGTGTCAACTTGTACCTTAGCTCCACGAATTGGTGAGTATTGATTTGTGGAGTGGGGCTTTGTATCTCCGATTGCCTCTCTGGTGATTCTCTGGTATTCACCGGTGGTTGGTTTTCTGGGACATCATCTCCGGCGAGCCTAGCCTCTTTCAGCCGACACGGTGGCTTGGAGTGTCGCCACTCTGTGAGCTTCTCTCTGATCCTTGTACATCTATTGTGCATTCGTGTGCCATGCTATGTCATTTGTTTATTATCTCTAATATTTGATTGTTGATTAGCACCGGGAAAATGATTGCGTGATAGTTTGTGGGCTTTTGATTGCTCGATGAGGACATGTGCCAAAGTTCAATTCTCAGTGACAATCTAGATAGAATCTGCTAGTTTGATTTATCTTTGGCTAGTTGATTACTTCTGTGATGGGTAGCCGATAGCTTTGTCAATTGTTTTTGATCGATTCATTGCTCAGTATAGCTTACTGCTGGTGTTAGCATTTGCCGGAAACATATACCTGTAGATTTTGCAATTGCCGAATGTATATGTTGTTTTTGTAGTAACTTTCTCTGATACTAGTAACTTATTTCTGCTGGAATCTATAGCTCATGCATGCTTTTGACATTGATACTGCACTAAGGTAATGTTTAATTAGTTATACTAGCAGAATTTTGAAGGATCATCACTATAATAATTGAAAACCGACAAGAGTGGTAGAATGCCAAGTTTTTTTCAACTTGTGCAAGTCCTCCCTTAGAGCAATACTATATTTCTCAAATCCGTGCATTATGTAGATTTTAAATGCCCATTTGTGTGTTCTATTAAGTATATTACAACATGTTAATGTTCTGAGATGTTTATCTGCTTCGAGAGATAATACATATATATATTCATGTCATTTTCATATTACTGTCCTTATACTCTAATATGGTTACTTATAATTAAAATTAAATTAAAAATATTGCTAAAACCGTCCAATTCCCAACACGTACAACATTTGCAAGCATTCCGTCCGGGACAGAAACCGGTGAGATCCTGTTAAGGGAGCTAGTAGGTAGCTGGGAGCTAGCTGTTGGCGCGCCGTATAGCTCCTGTGCACCACGCTGCATGCACGATCGAGGCGCAGTACGTACGTGTACCGGTGGCCGGCCGTGTCGGGCTCGGGGCCAGTTGCGACTCGCTAGTACTCAGCATAAAAGGTGGCAACTGCAGCTGCAGCCTGCAGGTGGCGGGGTTCGGCCGGTAGCCGCGCGTGCCTCGGCGCTGTACATAAGTGATAAGTACAACTTCCCCCGGCGCCAGCGCGGCCGCACGGCCTCTGCCCGATCGATCCTCTGCGCGGACCGCTTAATTCCGGGAAGACGCTCGTACGCGCGCTTGCTGCCGTACGTTGGGAACACGTACCCCGGCACGGCGCGTGCACGTACGTACGGGTGCCGCCCTTCGCATAGTCCCGGCCGTTGTCATAAATGGATTCGCTGGCGCTCTGGGAAAAAAAATGTTTGTCGCGACAGAATTATGCTTGGAAACGTAGCTGCACTGTAGCAAACGACCAGTGTATTAATCCTTTTGTTCATTTTTTTTGCATGTACGGATTCTGAAGCATTCAATTGCTATCGTACAGCAGCTTCGTCACTATAGTTTACAGTACAAAACTACCAACAGGGTTGTGCCGTGGCCATCATAATGCGGTTGAAAGGAAGAATATATGCTCAATTTCGACCAAACCTTAACATCTCGTCAACCAGAATCCTGACGTTTACATAAGAGAAACTTGCGCAAATATTTTTGACCAAAGTGGTGGCTGAATCGAAGTTACAATATACGTCATTGGAGCACTACAGCCACCATTTGTGGATGCCGTCGTCACCCTCTCGCAGAAGCAAAAGCAGTTCGTGCACCAATGGATGCTGGGACGTTATTTTCTAAGAGATCGAGCGCTTTGCCTCTGCTTGCTTTCGGGCAGAGCCAAAATGATTCTTGCTGCCTTTCGCGAGGCACGTCGCCCTATGCTTCCACGACACATGGATCTGCTCCATTAGCGTGGGCCACTGTGCATCGATGCAATGCGCATCGCTTTTTAAAGACATTTTCAATAGTGTTATCTAAATGTCTCTTAGCTATATTAAATAAATAAAATCTTATATAGAGATAAAAAAGATGATATATTATTTCTTATGCGAGAGACGATTTGAGTTCACAAACCAACATAAATAGTGAGAGAATATGAGCTAAGAAGTTATAGTGAAAATAATATAAAATAGTCGGAGGAATAATTTACTGTTAAAGAAGCTCTAGTGCTATCTTTAGATAAGTTCAAAATTTTAGAGATAATATTAAAAAATAGACTATTATATATGTCCCGAGGTCACAACTCATAATGCTACCAGCGGTTATATCCGGCCCAATTTAATTTGTAAAAATTAACGAAGGCAACGAGTACAAAGAAAAAAGGGGGAGAAACTAACTAGTACAAAATGCCTTTTACTCCGGCGAAGGGAAAGGATCGAAAGGCAAGGCCAGTACTCTTCCCATGTATCACTCAGCTGTCAAATCCTTGTCCTCTAGAGAATTCAGCCGTTTCTCGCTGTCCTGGACCCTACATTCGAGCCGGGTTGGTGGCTTCCATTCCCCCCCCCCCCCCCCCTTTCCCGATTAACCTCTACGGCCCTGTTTGGAATGCGGGAATTTTTCTCGATTCCTGCGGGAATTAAACTGTTCCTGTAAAATTCCTGCAAAATTCCTGTGAAATTCCTCTGTTCCAAACAGACCCTACATAATCTTGGGGAGAACTTGCACCGTGGAAACAGGCGTATTTCTGCCAAGCTGCAGCAGTGCACTGCCTGGCAGATATTTTGTTCGTATTAGCTTTTAAAACCTATTTCTATAATAAATAATTTTTCTATAGTATCTAATTTATAAACTAGGTATCTTTTTAAAACAAAGTTTACTAGTGATTGTACATACTATAGTAATTTTATTTATATCAGCTAAAATCGTATGTAAGTGTTTCTCTCTCTATAAATTCTCTACAAACTGTTACCATTCATAAGTCAAACCTAAAAGCCAATATGAATGGACCGAAGCCTCTTGAAAGCCTTATATAACAGGTGGGAATAAGATTGCAGGAGAGGTATACACATGGCGTCTTCTCTGCCATGGGCCATGGCAGCTAGCTACGTGCGGCTGCTGCCGATCGATCGAGGATGGCAAGGTGCGCGAGGTGGAGAAGCAGGGCACGCACCGTATAAAACAGGCAGGAGGAGTAGGAGAGGTATACACATGGCGTCTTCTCGGCCATGGGCCATGGCAGCTTGCTACGTGCGGCTGCTGCCGATCGATCGAGGATGGCAAGGTGCGCGAGGTGGAGAAGCAGGGCACGTGCATTCTTTCCTCGCCGATTCGGCATTCCCGGCCGGCTCGCGCCGCCGCGCGCTACCTGGGTGCCACCGGCCGGCTGCAGCGCCGATGTATGCATGTGCCCTTCTTCTCCACCGTGCACGCCTCGCCTGCGTGCGTATGTGGTGATGTTAGTAGTGCATGGGAGCGAGCTGGCTTGTCACTTTGCGGTGCACGCGCGCGCCACAGTGATTTGGTCTTTTGCAAGCAGACAGGCAGGTATGCAACTATGCTGGCTTGATCACATCATTCTCCTTTGCTTTTCATATTTTCCCCCTTTTCTTTTCTGAAAGATTGATGATTTTACTAGCCGATGGCTGTCGCGCGGCGCACCTTTACCGGTTGTATTAGCCGTATGAAAATTGTAGATATTTTATTTTGGCCATGTTTTTTCTTTTGGATAGAGAATAAAATAACTTGTTTGATATGTGGTTTGTTATTTGCTGTGAAAGTGACTATGATGAAGGATGATACTACTTAAATATAAGTATTGATGTCTGGAAGCAGTTTACCATTCCCGAACAATAAAAAGGTAAAATATCAATTTCAACAGATACAAACAGCAACCATGTTCATGATGTACTAACAAATAAGGTACCTCAGATAAAGCTGAGCCCCCATCACAATTATAGCTGGCCTAATGAAACCATCATACATTTACTGTATTCACCATATTCATCCAATTTTATTCTCAGAAAGCATAGGCCAGGAAAGAACAAAAATAAATTTTTAACTTAAATGAACCATAGAAGTTAAAGCAAACTGTCCATCCCCATGGAAAGAAAACTAAAACTCGACCAAGAAAACAAAATGAGGGAAAAAAATCAGAGAGGGAGCATCTGTAAGCACCCAGTGCAGTTATATTACATTTACATTCACAGAATGCCACCGTCTTTCCTCCACCCTCACCAGCCCAGGTTGACTCTTAAAATGCAATGGGGTGCATTTAGCTTCATCATAGCAAATCCTGAAATGCCTGCAAATTGCAAATGGTGTTATTGATCGGTACGGGAGCAGAAAAGATATACACATTTTCGATGAAAGGAAATATGATCAGGGTGTTTTCAAATAACATTTTCAATCCATCTTTTAAATTTCATCACTGAAAGCAGTTAGGTATGTCAAGCATTAATAAGACTTTCAGCAATCTACTTAAAAACGATAATATGTCAATTTTGATGCTTCCAAAGTAAGTTGAACACATTAATAAAGTAAAATAACACATTGGATAATTGTCACAATTACAGTGACAGAGTGATAGGTACAAATGAATGAATTGATCAAGAAGAGGGAGGGAGCTGATTTAGCACACTTTGTAGAGACACGTGAAGTGTCCAAGTGCACCGTCTCACACTGGTTTTGTAGTACTAACTTGACACCGTGGATCAGTAGGGCTAAAGGCCTGTTTGGGAGAGCTCCACCAGCTTCAGATCCACAAAAAATAGCTCCACTCCACGAAATTTTACCCAAACGCTCCAGCTCCGCGAAATCTGGATCCACCAAAATCCTGGATCTGAGAGTCAAATCCATGGATTTCATGGAGCTCCTCAAAGGGTGCTCCACCGTGGAGTTGGGTGGTAATTACCCACCAATGCCACTGGTTACACACCTCATCCCACCAAAAGTGGCCATTCCCACCAAAACCTCAATTTCGTGGATCTGGAGCTGTTGTACAAGCCAAACACTCCATGGTGGGATCCCAGATCCACGGTGGAGCTGCTCCATGGTGAAGCTACTGCTCCAGATCCACGTTTTCAGTGGTGGAGCTCTCCCAAACAGGCCCTAATTTGACACAAGATGACTATATAAGCCAATACCACAATTCTTCACTTATCCTATAGGGGGGAAAATCAAAACCATAGGAGAAAAATCAAAACCATATATAATCTTTTATCTAGTTAAAGAACAATTCTTTAAGATAAAGGGCACCAAGCAGAATGAAAATTTTAGCACAGCAAAGATGTGGAGTTGCATTTTCACACCAAACATAGTTATATCCTACTCCACTATTATCAAAATAACTAGTTAAGTATGCTTCCAAAAGAACTCATGCATATATATATACAGATTCATGCATACATGCTGCATGTATATGCATCCAGCTATCTAGGGTAGAGCAATATAGTATTTAGGTTGGAGAAGCAAAAGGTAGCTTTTATAGCTGTTGCACGCAATTTCCTGACATGCACATTTGCAAAGAACACATCAATCACTATGTTACGTGTTAGTCCTAGATTGCTAATAGTACGTATAGAATTATATGAAGCAAAGGTTGGAAGAACCAATTTTTATATCAGTTCCATAGAAAACTAATGAGTTATGCTTCATGGTCTAAATAATTTAATATTATTATTTAGGTAAAAAAAAGTAGGTTAAAAGAGCCAATTTATTAGTTCAGATATAATCAGTACATATAATGCCATTAATAATATTTGAAGGTAAAATGATATCACACTTACTAAAAAAATAAATCTATGGTGTAATCACAACATGTATATTAATGAGTTTTTTAATTTGATAAGAACTGCTATTAATTTGCTAATGTATTACTCCCTCCGGTCACAAATATATGTCGTTTTGGACATCGACATGGTTATCAAAACATCACTTCGACCACTAATTTCTATTGTAATACATTTATAAAACCAAATAAAATTATAATATTATGAAATTACTTTTCGAGGCAAATCTACATATATGATTTCCACATATCCAATATAAATATTTAAAAATATATCGATAGACAAAGTTTTGAACGTTTGACTGCACGTATCGCAAAATGACATAAATTTGTAACTAGAGGGAGTGCTTCATTAAATGAAGCACAACATAAGAGGAATCAAGGCTTTGTCCACAGAAGAGGGAGCAGCTTAATTAAAAATGACATCATAACGTCCTGAAAATCATTGACATTAATCAAGAAAATTTGCACTTAAACACATCTTGAATAAACATGGGAGATGCTTCAATGCACCAAGTGCATAATGAATTGCACTAATATTGATGCACATTCAAGAGTTAATTCTAACTACTTACCCATTAAATGCATCAAGATTGGTGTAAGCAGCTACTATAGGGAGGTGAAGCATTGAATCACTTCTCAATAGTCTGTATACACTAAGGAGAGACCTGTTAAAGTAACAACTACGAAAATGAATTCTCTTTCTTTCATATAGATAGCACTCATTATATTGAGTGAAAAATCACTAACTTACAGTGCTTCTAATGAGATAATACACAAAGGTATACGTCAGTAAACGAATAAACTGTTTACTAAGGTAATCTAAGTGAGGTTGTTAGAACACTCCTAGATAATTAGAATTGTACAATCAAGTTTTGACATAATTCTTTATTATCCAATTATCACAGAAGGAATGGTAATTTCAACCACGCAGAGGGTCCATACATTGCAAGCATTCCATACCCTGACACTTAACCAATGTCAGAACATCCAAACATCAGTTATCTAAGACTCATTTTGTTGGCAGCATGTGATTATAACAGAACAAATACAAAACTCCAGACAGCCTGCATTGCATAGATTTACAGCAGAGCTCAAGTTAACTAAAAATTGAAGCCTTCAGTTACTTGTTCATAGCAAATCAAGCAAATGTACAATACTTAGTAAATCAAGCAAATGTACTGTACAGTGTATAAGTTGCAAGCAAGTGTACTAACAATTCCATGGGCATAAATTAGGATAAAAAACACAGTTCTATCCAGTTATAAACTGCGGGTTGAAGCATGTGGTTACTCTAGCTGTTGTTGATTTTACATGATGATATCGTTCTATTGAGGTGTGTGTGCTGCATGTTTATGAATCCAGCTATCTAGGGTAGAGCAATATAGTATTTTGGTTGGAATATAAAAGCTGTTGCACGCAATTTCCTGACATGCACATTTGCCATGAACACATCAATCAATATGTTAAGTGTTAGTCCTAGATAGCTAATAGTATGTATAGAATTATATGAACCAAAGGTTGGAAGAACCAAATTTATATCAATTCCATAGAAAACTAATAAGTATGCTTCATGGTCTAAATAATTTTTATCTTATTATTTAGATAAAAAAAAGTAGGTTAAAAGAGACAATTTATTAGTTGAGATATAATTGGTACAAATAATGCCATTAATAATATTTGAAGGTAAAATGATATCACACTTAGTAAAAAAGCAAATATATGGTGTAATCACAACATGTATATTAATGAGTTTTTTTAATCTAATAAGAACTGGTACTAATTTCCTAATGTGTTAGTCTCTCCGGTCATAAATATATGTCATTTTGGACATCGATACAGTCACCAAAACACTACTTTGATCACTAATTTCTATTGTAATATATTTATAAAATCCAATAAAATTATAATATTATGAAATTACTTTTCGATGCATATATATATATATATATATATATATATATATATATATATATATATATATATATATATATGATTTCCACGTATCCAATATAAATATTTAAAAAGATATCGATAAACAAAGTTTCGAACGTTTGACTCTATATGTATCCCAAAACAACATAAATTTGTGACTAGAGTAGTTCATTAAATGAAGCACAACATATGAGGCATTGAGGCTTTGTCCACTGAAGAGGAAGCAGTTTAATTAAAAATGCCATCATAACGTCCATAAAATCATTGACATTAATCGAGAAAATTTGCACTTAAACACATCTTGAACAGGCATTGATGTCTGTATACACTAAGGAGAGACCTATTAAAGTATCAACTATGAAAATGAATTCTCTTTCTTTCAGATTGATAGCACTCATATTATATTGAGTGAAAAATCACTAATTTACAGTGCTTGTAATGAGATAATACACAAAGGTATACGTCAGTAAACGAAAAAAATGTTTACTAAGGTTATCTAAGTGAGGTTGTCAGAACACTCCTAGATAATTAGAATTGTACTGTCAAGTTTTGACATAATTCTTTATTGTCCAATTATCACAGAATGTATGGTGATTTCAACCATGCAGAGGGTCCATACATTGCAAGCATTCCATACCCTGACACTTAACCAATGTCAGAACATCCAAACATCAGTTATCTAAGACTCCTTTTGTTGGCAGCATGTCATTATAACAGAACAAACACAAAACTCCAGACAGCCTGCATTGCATAGATTTACCGTAGAGCTCAAGTTAACTAAAAATTGATGCCTTCAGTTACTTGTTCATAGCAAATCAAGCAAGTACTGTACTAACAATTCCATGGGCATAAATTAGGATAAAAAACACAGTTCGTCAACAAATAAACCCAAGCAGTGCGTCAAAAGCTAGCTCCACCCCGTACAATGTATATCCATGAAGAAATTAGAAATTATACCTAGTGCTTCCATGTCCTTGTACTGATGGCTGCCTACAAACAAAGCAATCTAGGTCATAAACACACTACGCTATACTGCAACAGTGGACGGGTATATTTAACAATCAGGAAAATAATATTTTTATGTCGATCAACCATATAATATAATAATTTTTCACAACAGTAATTAACAATCCATCTTACCTAGCCGTCAAGAGGCTGCAGATGGTAGGTGAAATCAAAATCCCCTTAATTTAATTAGGAAGGAAAATTAGCTCAGATGAGAGAGAGAGAGAGAGAGAGAGAGAGGTATGGGAATGTTTTCAAGGAAAGAAGGATTGGGAAGGAAACTTTGCTCGACATAATTAAAAAAAATGTATGCTCTACGTACAATGGTTGTATTGTAAGTGCTGGATTCGCTAGACATGAAAAATTAGACAAGCTTTAACACCTGACGAATGCAGCATAGTTTGCATAAACACTTGCAAGCATCTCGTCAGCACAAGCCTTCTTCAGGGCTATCACAATTCGGTATGAACTTGGATTTATTTTTCATTTTATGAAGGCATAATTACAAACATTTCAAAATCTATTTTGCATTCTACCATACTTCTAGACAAATCACAGAGCAATTGAGCATCCTAACCAACTTCTTCAGAAATCAGTGGAGATCAGGGGTGGACCTGATATGGTTCATGGGTGTTCAGCTAAACATCTAAAATGTTTGGTAAACAATTAGTATATATAAGGTATAATACATATGTATATACATAGTCAAGCTAAATTAGCTATGTTCATACCCAATCTGCCCAAATGTATACCTGGGTCTTTTGGCCCATTCGTCCCCATCTACCTGCCAGCTGTTCTATTTGCGTGGATTTGCTTGGCCTGCTAGTCATCCCCTGAATGACTGAATCCCTGATGGCCCTGATCAGCTGATCCCCAAACCGGGCGGCTAACCCTAACTACTCAGTACTCACTACTCAGTCTCACCACTAACCAAGACGGCAACAGGCAGGAGACCAGCAGGCAACACCGCAGCAGAGGCAATCGTGGCGGGTCAGCAGCCACCTGGCGCTAGCGCCTCGCCTCTTTCTATCCGTCCTTCACCATTTCATCTCTGGCTTCGACGGTCTGTGGCTCCGCACCTCCCGGCGGTAGCCTGGTGCTTGGCGCTAGCGTCTCGCCTCCTTCTAACACCAGTTCACCTCCGGATCCTCCGATAAGTGCATCGCCTGCCCTTGGCCCTTGCATTGCTATTAGTTCTCTCTCTCTCTCTCTCTCTCTCTCTCTCTCTCAGTTCACATGTGCATATTGGGGCGGCCTAGATCTTCGGTCATTTACTAGGGAGGGACATACTGACATAGTAGAATGTTCCAACTAATTGTTGAAAATTAATCTTGATTTAGTATTTGCTTTGAGTAAGTGATTGCAGTTTCTAGTGAGTGAGTGTTTGCAGTTTTTGGTCTTTAGTGTTTGCAGTTTTTCTTGGTCATTAGTACTAGAGTCTTTACTTGTTTTGCATTATAAAAGGGAGAAGAAAATGCTGCAGATTTGCAGTCTTTTGCAGCACCAAAACTTGTGTTAAGATCCATTGTCTCGCGTGTGTTCTAGAGAGAAAACAATGTGCGAGTTCTCTCCAGGAGCTGGGCCAACAATTGGTATCAGAGCTACACTTTATGCGGAGGTGGCTAGCATTGTTGGTATGGGTAGTCCAAAGGGTGAACTTATCAAATTGGTATCAGTTGGAGGTGCACAGGTGCTGGCAACGAGTTGATTGCGGCACCGTGAACTCAAAAGCACGGCGGCGAAGGTTCGTGCAGCCATGGCGAGGTCAGGGCGGTGTGCCATAATCGCACGTGACGTACACACTGGGGGTGACGACGTGATCGCTGTGGTGTGGCGACGATGAGCGGCGGGTGGGCGGCAAGGCATAAGCGACGTCGACGGCGAATGACGTTCTTCCACCATCAACAGCGTCATGGTGTAAGGTGTCGCGAACACGGCGATGTCTAAATCGGCGGCGGCATCGTCTAAGTGTTGTGGTGCATGTAGTTGAGTCCGTGTACGAATATGAGTGCACGATTGCATTTTGAGTCATTTGGCACAGTAGGAGTGTTGCATGTGTTATTTATTTGGTCGTGCACGTAGGAGGTGTGTTACATACGTGTGCATTTGCATGTGTCGTTTATTTGGTCGTGCACGTAGGAGGTGTGTTACATACGTGTGCATAGTCGTGTTGTGCCCGTGCATGTAGATGTGTCAGTGCATGATGTAATGTGTGTGTGAGTCCTTGTAGTTGTGTCCAAGTTCTCATGTGTGTATGCTCTGATGAGAGTCTCTGTCGTCGTCAAGTTGCGTCATCGGCGAAAGACAATTGGAGCTAAAGTCAAAGTCATCGGTAAGGTGTGTCACCGACGGTGAAGAAGTGAAAGACGCCAGTAAGTTGTGTCACTGGCGGCATGATCAACAAGAAGAAGGCAAAACTCCTTAGAGATGCGTCAGGAGATCGAACTTCATCTTGTGAGGTTTAGCAAATCAAGATTAGGGAGAGATTGTTGGAAATTAATCTTGATTTAGTATTTGCTTTGAGTAAGTGCTTGCAGTTTCTAGTGAGTTAGTGATTGCAGTTTCTAGTGAGTGAGTGTTTGCAGTTTTTGGTCTTTAGTGTTTGTAGTTTTTCTTGGTCATTAGTACTAGAGTATTTACTTGTTTTGCCTTATAAAAGGGAGAAGAAAATGCTTCAGATTTGCAGTCTTTTGCAGCACCAAAACTTGTGTTAAGATCCATTGTCTCGCGTGTGTTCTAGAGAGAAAACAATGTGCGAGTTCTCTCCAGGAGCTGGGCCAACACTAATCAAATGATGATCAACTGATTCTTTCATGTTTCAGCAATTTAGAATGAACATTTGCAAGCAGAGCTAGAGATTGGAATTTCAAGAGTAATTTTGTAAGTAAACTTTCTTTCAATTGGCTCTGCATTACCTGTACAAGGATGAAGTATATAGAAGATTCATCTATAACTACTGCGGGTTGAAGCATGTGGTTACTCTAGCTAGTGTTGTTGATTTTATAGCTGTTGCACGCAATTTCCTGACATGCACATTTGCCATGAACACATCAATCATTATGTTAAGTGTTAGTCCTAGATAGCTAATAGTATGTATAGAATTATATGAATCAAAGGTTGGAAGAACCAAATTTATATCAGTTCCATAGAAAACTAATGAGTATGCTTCATGGTCTAAATAATTTTTATCTTATTATTTAGATTAAAAAAAGTAGGTTAAAAGAGCCGATTTATTAGTTGAGATATAATCGGTACAAATAATGCCATTAATAATATTTGAAGGTAAAATGATATCACACTTAGTAAAAAAAAGCAAATCTATGGTGTAATCACAACATGTATATTAATGAGTTTTTTAATCTAATAAGAACTGGTACTAATTTTGGACATCGATATGGTCACCAAAACACTATTTTGATCACTAATTTCTATTGCAATATATTTATAAAATCCAATAAAATTATAATATTATGAAATTACTTTTCGAGGCATATATATATATATATATATATATATATATATATATATATATATATATATATATATATATATATATATATATATATATATATATATATATATATATATATATATATATATATATATATATATATATATATATATATATATATATATATATATATATATGATTTCCACGTATCCAATATAAATATTTAAAAAGATATCGATAAACAAAGTTTCGAACGTTTGACTCTATATGTATCCCAAAACGACATAAATTTGTGACTAGAGGGAGTAGTTCATTAAATGAAGCACAACATATGAGGCATTGAGGCTTTGTCCACTGAAGAGGAAGCAGTTTAATTAAAAATGCCATCATAACGTCCATAAAATCATTGACATTAATCGAGAAAATTTGCACTTAAACACATCTTGAACAGGCATTGATGTCTGTATACACTAAGGAGAGACCTATTAAAGTATCAACTATGAAAATGAATTCTTTTTCTTTCAGATTGATAGCACTCATATTATATTGAGTGAAAAATCACTAACTTACAGTGCTTGTAATGAGATAATACACAAAGGTATACGTCAGTAAACGAAAAAAATGTTTACTAAGGTTATCTAAGTGAGGTTGTCAGAACACTCCTAGATAATTAGAATTGTACTGTCAAGTTTTGACATAATTCTTTATTGTCCAATTATCACAGAATGTATGGTGATTTCAACCATGCAGAGGGTCCATACATTGCAAGCATTCCATGGCCTAACACTTAACCAATGTCAGAACATCCAAACATCAGTTATCTAAGACTCCTTTTGTTGGCAGCATGTCATTATAACAGAACAAACACAAAACTCCAGACAGCCTGCATTGCATAGATTTACCGCAGAGTTCAAGTTTACTAAAAATTGAAGCCATCAGTTACTTGTTCATAGCAAATCAAGCAAATGTACTATTCCTAGTAAATCAAGCAAATGTACTGTACATTGTATAAATCGCAAGCAAGTGTAGTAACAATTCCATGGGCATAAATTAGGATAAAAAACACAGTTCATCAACAAATAAACCCAAGCAGTGCGTCAAAAGCTAGCTCCAACCCGTACAATGTAAATCCATGAAGAAAAAAAGTTAGAAACTATACCTAGTGCTTCCATGCCCTTGTACTGATGGCTGCCTACAAACAAAGCAATCTAGGTCATAAACACACTATGTTCTAAGAAGAACTGATGCTATACTGCAGCAGTGGACGGGTATATTTAACAATCAGGAAAATAATATTGTTTATGTCGATCGACCATATAATGAAATAATTTTTCATAACAGTAATTAACAATCCATCTTACTTAGCCCTTAAGAGGCTGCAGATGGTAGGTGAAATCAAAATCCCCTTAATTTAATTAGGAAGGGAAATTAGCTCAGATGAGATAGAGAGAGAGAGAGAGAGATGGCATTGTTTTCAAGGAAAGAAGGATTGGGAAGGAAAATTAGCTCGACATAATAAAAAAAATGTTTGCTCTACGTACAATGGCTGTATTGTAAGTGCTGGATTCGCTAAACCTGAAAAATTAGACAGGCTTTCACACCTGACGAATGCAGCATAGCGGCGGTGAGAAGGCGGCGCAGAGAGGTGGAAGCGGCGGTGAGAAGGCGGCGCAGAGAGGTGGAAGCGGCGGCGCGAAGGCGGCGCCGAGCGGCAGGATGGGAGACGGCCGGAGGAGGTGGCGGCGCAGACGCAGTGGGGCCGCACCGGAAGGAGGAGAGGCGTGAGGGTAGTGGAGGTTGTGGCGGCGTCGCGGGGGAGGAGGCGCGGCGCGAGGAAGACGGGGATGCGCTTCGAGATCGATGGAGACGGAGGTGAGTCCACCAGATTGTATAAAGTTTCGTGATTACAAGATTCTTGATGAACTGGAAATATATTTTACACTTGTGGAGGTCGGACGGTTCGTATAGGCTGGTGTGGAGATCGGACGGTTAATAATCATCAGATGGCGTGGCAACGCTCTTTTGCGCGACAACCCAGCAGGTTTCAGATATAGAGATGCCATAAGGTCTATAGGTAGCTTGATAGAGTTACAGTTTACTGCTACCTTCAACTGTACTAGTTTCTCTGACAATAATTAAGTTACGATGGAATTCGATTATTTCGCCGTGTTCCGATAGCTTTTAGCTAGAAACCTGAAGCTTGAGCCATTTGAACACATTGGGTGTGTTTGGCAACAGCTGCGGCTTAGGGTTTTTGGCTGAAATTTTTGAATTTTGACTGTTTACAGTACAGATTACAGAGAGAGATACTCACTTGCGATTTTGAATGGTATAAATATTGGGCTTTTAACGTGTACATCGTTTAACTTGTAGACCCCGTCTTGAGAAAATACTCCGTTTGAAAGTTAGGTACTGTAGCAAAAGCTAAAAGCCCCAACTTCGGAGGAAAAAAACAAGCCCATTATCTTCTTAATACGGTTTTTTCCCTTTTTCTTTTTCTTTTCACTATCCATAGAAATATAATGCTATTTTTTCTCTTTTTCTTATTGTCGTAGCCAAAAGCAAACAACATCTACAATATTATTCCAGCCGAATGTTAAAAACTATCAATCACAGTCAAATTGAACGGGCTTTGCCTGATTTTCTTTGCCATCGTGGTTGGGCAAAGAAGCTTGCCAAAGATGACAAAGTGTTTTTCATATATATATGGAGTAATACAAGACAAACAATTAGAAGTTTTATGGAGTAAGATAAGAGCTAATATGTAAACTAATATAGGTACGTTAGTGATGTTGTACTTCTTCAAATTGTACAGGCAACTGAATGATATCCCAGAACATATATAGATACGTACATACGATCTTTGAAAAGGGAAACATACGCGTACGAACTGTTTGAAGGGTTATGGATGTAGAACCGTCGATCGCACTTTCAAACTTAATTACTTTGTATTCGTCTTGTCAAAAAAAAGTCATGCCTGTGCCAAAATTGGCTTGCCATACGGCAAGATGAAAAAAATGATAAAATTGCTAAATTGGAGTTATGGGATTCTCCTTTTTGGGTTCTTCGTCAGATTAATATTATCGTTAAATTGCTTATGGCGAGCTAGAATTTCTACGTAAGATGAAAACGAAAAAGTTTCCAGCTAATGCACCAATTTATCCGTACGCATGCAATAATGCGTAAACTACAAATTGTCAATTGTCCTAATTAGGGTGCTTTGGCATTTCTGGTGAAAGAACATGCCGGACACTGAAGTGGTCGCAGAAGCGCTCTCATGAGTTATGAGCACAAGAAAACTGGAACAATCCACATCCATCTATTATCTTATTAAAATAGAGACAAAAAAGCATCACTTTTGTTCTCAAAGACTAAAAATTATCATATTAATCGGTAGAAAAATAAATAGATCTACATCGTTAATTATAGCAGATTCAAGTTATAACGGTGAAAATTCATTATATAGGGATAGAGTTTTAGAATGAATTGGACTCTATTAATCATTATCTAAATAGGCTGATGAGACCTATCCTTTTCATACTCGATGAAGTTGACCACGTTCACTGTTAAAGGCCAAAAATTATCATATTTATTGGTAAAAATAAAAAGATCTATGTCAATTATACGATGAAAATTAATTATACACAAATAGTTTTAGAACGAATAGGACTCTATTGGTCATTGTCTAAACAGGCTGATGAGATATTCCTTTGACTACTCCATGAAGTTGAATATAAAACGGGAAACATATCCTATTTGAATCATTCTAAAGAAGGGCCGTATGTGCTGACCCATAGGTACCACCAAGTTGGCGGAAAAGAACAGGAGCTAGGCGAGCGTACGAGACCACAAGGTGCAAAGAGAGTGTACAGAAAAATAAAAACTGTATCCATGGGGCGCGGGAAATAATAGAAGAAGAATTATTTATGTTTGCTCTCAAGAGCTATAAATTATCACACGAAAGAGAGCTGCCGATTAATCAGTTTTTTAAAAAAGGTTTGTTGCTAATTTGTAGAATCACTTCAGGCCGGTGATCGATGTGATCACCTAGCCGGCCGCCCATGTACCCGACGCCGACGACGCGTGCAACCACCACGAGCTAGCACTAGCAGCGCAGGCGGAGCAGCGAGATAGGGCGGTGCGGACGACGAGAAGGCGGCAGGGTGGAGAAGAAGCGGCGAGCCGGCGACTGAGTCTGGGGCAGGTGCGGACGACGCTGGAGAACTTCGAGTTGGGGAACAAGCCAGAACTAGGTGTGAAAACAGACCAGTTACGGATTGAATAGCGGCGCTAAATAGTATTTGTATTTATATTTGTAAACGAATATGAATATGAATATAAATATTCTTGAATACGAATACGAATCGAATATTGTAATGAATACGGATTTGAATCGAATATATACTTAATTCGGTCAGATCCAGATATCATCATAACTTATGTAATATGAAGACATTAATAACATTTTATTCTCGTATAATCACACTTAATCATTCTAATTCATTACTTCACCTAAAAAAACATAAATTCACATTCAATTAAAAAAAATTGTCCAACTAATTAGTCATATTGTAATAAAATATACATACTACTTCGTAGAATACGAATATGGATATAGATAGTCCAGATAAAATAACATTTCGGATGGTAACAATTCATATTATATTTGTATCTATATTTTTATGCGAATTCGAATACGAATATGAATAGGGTAGAAATTGTTAATCGGATAACAAAATATATGCCATATTTGGATCCTATCGAATATGGTAACTGGATAATACGGATAATTCATATTCACTTTTCACTCCTAGCCAGAATCGCCGAGTCCAATGGAAGACGAAGCAACTGGAAGAAATTCCGAACGGTGAAATTCCTATTTTGCAAACAAAATATATTTGGATTTTTTATTTCATATTTAATTAGTGCAGTCTACTGTGAGATCGCTCTCACGCTATGTGACAGAGAGGATTAAAAGGTGGCCCTCTAGCAAATTTACACTCTCTTAACATTTTGTACTGTAGGTAGTGCTACTTTTTTATTTTTTTTATTAATATATATCTAAACCAACTATCAAATGTAAACCTTAAAAATAAAGTTGACTGAAATAAAGGTAAGATATTTTCTTTTATGTGATAGTTGTTTTAAATTCTTATATCTCTAATCCATTACCCATCTATCAAATATAGCTAAAATAAGGGTCCAGAGTGCTAGATGTTTCTTTCTTTTTTTAGAATTTCTAGTATATTTCTTCTTTTTTGGTTAGTAACTATAAGTCATTTAATATATATGTTTCTAATAACCTAAGAACATACTACACCAAATAAAAAAATTATACCAAAACTTCAATTAAGTTCTCTCAAGATGTATTTTGGATATAAGTTTTTTATAATTTTAAATATGTATCTAATAGCACACAAACATCTCAAAGCTAATTTAATTGACAGTAATATTGACTTAATCAAGAAAACTTTCAAACAACATATATGAACAAAAATCAATACAATATATACACGATATATAAAAAATCTAGCTGACGAGGATTAAATAATCCAATAAAGAGCAACTTTAATACGTAATCAAAGCTATTAGACTAGTGTTATAATAGTTTCTACTATAACATGTCTCAAGTACCCCTGGTCAGATAATTACTTTTATCTACCCGACCAGCTACTACTCGGAAGCTCTATGACCTAACATGTAGGCCTCCCCTGTGGCGATGCCTTGTGCAGTTAAGGAGTAGAACACGTGTGCACCCACTTCCTCAACCACTCTATGTTCGGTCATATGTCTTTTATAACAACCGCCCTACGGTTGTTTCCTGATGCTCTCCCTCACTGACAATAACCAATTGACTGTTATTGATCAGGTTTCTCTGACTGCCAATAACTGCTTACACATGGGGACAGAAGGAACTGAGACCTCTTCGGTGCTATTTAAGCTTTAGCTAGGAGAGACAACAAAAAACGAATGAAGATAGAGAGGACAAAGGAGAGCAACAAACAATAAGATCATTCCGCATTAGGGCAAGTAGCACTACGACAGAAGGGTCATCACATACGGTTCACAACTGTCATCATAGACGGTTATCAAATCATCTGAATTTATGTGTCTATGATAATAGGTGGTTATCTGTCAGACCCCAGATTATACCATCCGGAATCTTCTGTGATTCCACCGCACTATTCCCTGGATCAGTAGATAGTGCTCACAGATTACAGTTCTGAATATCAAGTACATATCATGCGGAAGTGTAAATATAATAGTAAACTTACTCATGGGCCGATTAGGCCGAAAACAATAAATTGCAGCAGCGGAAGAACGAAGCACACAGGTGGGACCTTCAGGACATGCCCACAGGCAGCCAACTGGAGGTTCGCGACCTAGCCCTTGACATCTTCATCTTCTCTGCCAGCTTGTCCAATCTTGTTGCTGAGGCGAGGTGATTTGATTCCTGATTCTGAATTCTGTCGCAAAAGCGAGTGTGAGCACTCCAACCCCGTGCTTCGCGAGCCAATACACAGGATGCAAATAAATAGTATGCATGGCTTATCAAGGAGAGGCTCGGGCTATTTTATTTGCAAAAATTATTTTTGGTAGCATTAATATCATTTAATCATAGTGTTATTGTTGCTGTCTAAACTCCACCTAGCGACTACTATAATTGACTTAATCCACCAAACTCACACTTTCTATATTCAATGCTGTCTAAAACTCCAAACAGTGGATAACATCAATTATATAATCCACCAATCAATTGCTGCCTAAAACTCCGAACAGCTAGTGTCATCACTTATCTAATATCATTTAACTGACCCACCAATATCTTCTATAATCTCAATACTAACAGTCCAATCCTTTCGTTATTGATCCACAATCATAATTTGCTCTTCCAATAATCAATTTTACTTTCTAATTCACTAGTACACATCCACCAAGAATTTCGATGATCAAATCTACGACTCACTAGTATACATCCACCAATAATATCATTGATCAATTTTATAATCCAATAATTGTTATCATTCCCCAAACTCCCAAAATCAATTCATCCCTCCAGAACTTGTTCAAATCCTATTAATCCCAATAATGTCAACATCTCCCAAGAATTTATATCAAATATCAGTGTTGTAATCCAACCAATACCCTTGCACTTCCTAATACTCCAAAGATCATATAATTCATCTATCTAATCTAGAAATCCATTTGGGCTCATTTATCCCAGAATCCACATTATCATTTTCTTTCTATAATCGACATGAGTCCATCAATATATTTATGTTTTTACCACAAACTTCCATCTCCATTATTCCCGACTCTATTTATTTTCCCATATATTTCATTTTGTGAGAAGAGAGAACATTTTACTTTTGAAATATGATACATAAAAATTCCCTGAGAACATTTTACTTTTGAACAAAAACATAATGTTCAAGAGAATGCAATAATAATAGCAATCCAGATTCCATCCACCGTTACATGGCATCCACACCATACAGCATTTTTCAGCGTTATAGCCGCTTAACTTACCACTGGGACGACACCCAGGACAATTCAAATCAGGGCTTTCCACTGCCCTTCACTTTTCCAATTCCACCCACAAAGTTTTTGAGATAGAACTAACTCGAGTAAGTTCCCATGTCCGCCCTTGACCGTGGGCACGGCTGTTCGAACAGTTTTACACTCTGCAGAGGTTGTACACTTTCACCACAAGAGATGAATTATCTTCATAGCCAACATGCTTCCTTAGGCATGAGACCCAGATAATTTATCACAAAGCCTTTACCTTACTCCGATCTAGCTAGACACCACCCGCTGAGGTTTCACCGCTGAAGGGTTACACCACCACAGTCAGAAGCCCCCTCTTGCGCCGTGCGAGTACAGTAAAACCCTGTGCCTCACTGTGAGTAAACCAGTACACCCTGGCACCCACTTTCCACTGGTGATATCTGAACTAAACCCTTGCAAGTTATTCAGCTAGGTCGTACCCATTATAGACTTGTGGTTGTACTGTTTTACATCAGGAGGTCATCACAAGATTCAGTCCTTAGTATTATCTGAGCGGTTCTACCACATTCCATAATTTGTGCTTCCACTGCACCACATACCAGCCCCCAATTCATCCGCTCAGATATTTAAGCAAGTTGGGATTTTTGGGAGCATAAAATAATCATGTCAAAATATACCAGTCATTCCCACCACGACTGTCCAAACCAGTTTATCATGAGTAAAAATGATGATGATACTTGGGGCATTTCAGCGCCCCCAAGTATCTATGCAGTATTAAGCATGGCGTATAATTACGGACTTATTTCCAAAAGTTACTACTATAATTTTACTAGGGTGACAATGTTCACGTAATCAAATATTCCAAAGGAGGTGTAATATTAGCAAAGGTAACAATGGGCATATAACTAGAATCTCAAATTAAACATGTATTTGCATATGAAATAACAGCATGCAATTTGATAATTTAAAACAAAATAATTTGCATAAAATGTAGGTTCAACATGATCAAAATATTGACTCGCCTGGCGCGGTTTACCGCGGTCTTGGGCTCACTCAAAGCTTTCTCGTTTGATGGTCTTGAGCTTTTGGTCTTTTTCTTCACCTCGATCTTGATCTCGCTTGATCCATTGAATCTTCACGATTTCCAATTTCTAATTACGTGCTAAGCAACTGAATCCAAATAAATGCAAATAACTCAATAAGATCCAAATAAATCCAAACACTTTAAATACCCGATTTAATTTAAATTATACATTTATTATGATTTGAGAATAGAAGAATATTTTTGGTTAGCGTGTTGTAAGCACAGCAGTAGCTGGACTGGACTTGAGCAGGAAGATAAGTTGTCTGAATGCTTTACCGTGAGGGAAAATTTTAGAAATACGAGGGATCAAAAGTGAAGATGTACCTACAGGAATTATCTGCTTTTGGGAAAAGAAGGTGGCCAGACATGGCCGATCGGGGAAAAGCGAGGCTTGACCTTTTGCTTGGTGACTTTCTTTTGATTTACATTTATTAAGGAAGTTCCATGAGTTAGGATGGACCTATGAGTAGGTATTATTTTGTCGAGCATTACTTTTCAGGGCATTTTGGCTTACCGAATTAATTTTAGAGTCTAAGTGTATAGCATTTTATGGTGGAATATTTTATGTGCCCTTAGTTGTCACTAGACATGTCTTATTTCGAATTAGGATCCGTTTATATGGGCACCAACTTGTTACATGCAATCATGCTCAACATATTTACTAAACCTAGTGTCAAGGCTTAATTAATGGCACCACTATTCTCTTGTCTATAGCTTAATTATTATTAGGCCTAGTTTTGGTTTCAGTTTGAGTTTTATTCCTATAGGTAAAGCTCGTCATATAGGGGTATATTATTAATAGTTGTTGTTTAGCAAAATCTTTCACTAGAATTTGTTATATGACAGCGTGGTAACTATTGGACATATATTTTACTTATAAGTAAGGGTACCTTTACTAAATGTGGATACTTAACCAAAACTACCTGTTCTTATTAATGCCCTCAATGAGTATTTAGATGTCTACATAACTGTTTAAGCTACTTTAATTATTTATATACGATAACTAATCTGTTATTATATATTCAACATATATATATATATATATATATTGTGCCTTTAATTGATAGTTAGACCTTCTTTAAATATTAGGCTATATTAGTTGCTTACATATTAAATAATCAATGTTAACTCCTAAATAACCCTATGTTACACCTTGATTAAATTTATTAGTTTATATGGATCATATTCTAGCTTTCCCTGACTTTTATTCATTAATTTGGATTGACAAAACAGAAACAAAAACAACACCAAAATGTGTGGGAAGAGGGCTCGAACTCAGGATCTAGCCGAAGACCCACGCACTGTCATACGCTCTACTAACCAACCGGGCAGCCGGTTCTTATCGACTCTACTGGAGGATGTAATACAGAAGAGCAGTTAGGTGGAGGGGGACCCAAAACAGAGCATGCCAGCGGCGCGGGGTGCGGGTGTTGCCGGCGGCGGGCGGTGGCCGAGGAGGTTGGTCATGCCGGTAAAATGAGACCCCGAGGAGGCGAGGAAACTAACGGGGAAGGTGGCGCGGCTCAGAAAGGCGGCCGGTGGCGGGATGGAAAGGGGGCGGCGGCGCCTGAGAGGTGGAAGGGGAAATTGCTTGTGCGCATGAGTTGCAGGAGGTCAAGGGGATACTTACGGAGGGCTTGGCCATGCCGGTGCAGGGCCGAGGTGAGCCGACGGCGTTGGCCGGTGGTGGCGCGAAGGGGGTCCACGTCGCCGGCGAAGTACATGCAAGGAGGGGTCCGGCTGAGAATGGGAACGAGTTTGCCTTACTCCAAGGATGCTTCCGGGGAGAAGAATCGGACCGGCGTGGCTCCGAGCATCCGTTCCCCTTCGCCGGCCGAAGTTGGGGGAGAAGCCGCCAGCGGCATTAGGGGCACAGGGAACCAATTCCTTTGGGGAGGGGGGTCAGTGGAGCAAGGCGGTTCAACTGGAGCCATCGGATGGGGTTTATAGCCGGAGAGATGGGTGGCATCAGAGGGGTGGGCGGCCGGGTTTCGCGCGAGGTGGGGGCGCGGTGACGGCGACGGGACGGCGGGGCAGGCGCGGCGGCACAGAGTGATAGCAACGGGTCAGGCGCGGCGCATGGCTGCCACGGGGAGGCGAGAGAGCGCAGAGCAGCAGAGCGGAGCGGCGACGGGACGGCACGGGAGCTGGAGCTGCAGGCACGCGCTCTGGAGAAAGAAAGAAAAGGAGGAAGGGAGGAGGAAGGCGCCGTGCATGGGGGCCCGCTGGCAGGGAGAGGAAGTGGGGGAAAATAGAGAAAAAAGGAGGAGAGAGGAAAAATGAGTGGGGCCTACATGTAATAGAGAGAAAGAAGAAATAGAGGGAAGGCTTATAATTTGGAGTTTTTAATTTTGTATTTTGAATTTCCATTTTTTCTTTAAGATTATGGATTCTAATTCCTAAAATTCTATCTCAAGCCTTTGCCCAATTATCTAGTATACAAAATATAATAGTCCTTTTTATTTTATTTGATGTTCTTATTTCCATACCTTAATTTTCTTTATTGCTTCACTCATCATATTATATGCTTAGTGGGTTGCATATTTTGTTTTACTTATGTATATATAATATTCTGTTATTTTGCTGGCTTACTAAATTTTGCATATATACTTTTATTATTACTTCCTATATTGCTAAACTCCCCCTTGCACAATTTGCATATGCATATTTATGTTCGTTTTTTATTCATTTACTCTTGTTGCTATTTATGCTATTATCTCTAAAAAGATATTTTATACCCTAATTCAAGTTTCTCCCTCTTTATACTGGATCATCTTTTCAGATTCGTATTTAAAATTTTAAGTTCCTATCATTTACATATATCCTTTATGGTCTTACCAGGAATAGTTTTATTTTCATGACTCTCTTCAATTCTTGAAACCTCAAAAATTTAAGAAACACCAAAGAAGACTCAAATTTCAAGAGAACATACTGTAAAATAATTTTAAGAACTTTATATTTTCAAATTCGAATTTTTCAGGATGTTACATTATCACAGACGGCTCTCAAACCGTTTGTGATAAATACAACATAAACTGTCTAGTTTTGCTCGAAGCCGATGCTATCACTGTTGAGATAGCTTGATAGGTCTCTAGTGCTTTGCCGCCTTCCTCCTCCTGACTGATGTGTACCTGCATGAGAATCTCTAGAGGAAGAACCAAAAATCATGCCCCATTGCATATCTCCACAGAGGTGCTAGGGGCTACTGAGGGTCTTTCCAAACGTATGGATCCAAACTTATTTTCATATGTCTCTTATACCTCATATAATTTATCCTTACCTACTCTATAGTATGTACAATAATCTAAACCAGTAGTGTCAATTAAAGTTGTAATACATTTGTAAATCCTTGGAGCGTGGCCCTAGGATCTAAAATAAAGGCGAATGCATATAAAATATAAATTTTTCTCTAATATTTTAAAATTTTAGTTTTCATGGCAACTACAGCATCCCGTTGTATAGGATCATTTTCAAAAAGTCTTTAGGTGAGTGTCAATTTCAAGAATGATATGAACAATTACAAGAGAGGTAGGATAGTATACTCTAGAAAGACAAAGTGTAGCTTTATGAAAAACTGCTAAAAAAGAAAATATTTTTTCACCAACAACCCAGTTGGCCGCGAAAAGTTTGGGGTCTTTAAATTGGATTCTACTAGAGGAGCTACGAAATTGATGAACTTGAGTGTGAAGTAAGACAGATAAGGTGCTCTTATATGGCAATATGTGTTTAAGTGTAAAGTAAGTAGAGTTCCATCTAACAGTCATTTAAACCAAATTTTTTAGGACAGACGTTCATTGCTAGGCAAAAGCTCTTATATGCAACTATTCGTTGGTTAGAATGGTTAATATATGAAATTGCATCTCTAAAAGAATCAATACAATCATTTAATCTTTTTAAACCAGATTTAATAATAAAATTAATAATATAGCAAGTACAACGTTAATATAATAAGAAAGATTGTGTATAAGTATTGAATAAAGGAGTAAGAAATTTTCACGGCCTTAGTGTTTGAAGCTGCATTATCTAAAGTTATAGAAAAAATCTTATCCATGCTTCCAAAATCTTCTACAACTTTAATAATGCATTCTGCAATATTTTTAGCAGTATGTGCAATATTAATTAATTTAAATCTAATAATTCTTTTTTCATTACCTAGCCATCATTAACATAATGAGCAACAACACTAATATAATCCTCCCTAGCTCTACCACTCCATATGTCTGATGTTAAAGCAATAGAGAATGTACAAGTATGAAACATTTCTTTCAATTTTTCACGACAGTTGTTATAATATTTAATTAAATCTCTAGTTATAATTTGTCTAGATACAACACTAAATCTAGGGTTATGATCAGTCCTAATATATTTTTGAAAAGCATCATATTCACAAAAAATTAAAGGTAAATCTTAAGAAGCAATTAATCTACAAAGAAATTCCCGATCTACCTCCGAGTTGTACTCCCAAGTACATATCGAGCCGTCGGGGTTGTACTGCAGCTGCGTCTGGCGCATTTGTATTCTTGCCTTCTTTTGCAGCTTACAGCGCGCCGTTGCAGGTGACCCTTCCCACCTGAAGGTTTTGCAGGTAATTTGTTATCACAAATTTTACAAACAGTATACTTTACCGAATTCCTATCATCGTCAGTCTTGAACTTTTTGTCGAAATCGTTCCAGACTCCCAATGTAGTAGCTCTTGTTCTTTTTGCACCCGTGCTCTGGGTTGTAGATGCACTTGTTAAACCAACAGAAGATGGACCCAGCGGCGCTTCTTCTAGCTGTACAGTTTGTTGTGAATGTCCACCTTTCGTGGATGGATGTATCTCTTGAGAGTTGAAAGTCGTAATTCTCCATTGAATCAACTGTAAATTCATCTAGTAAAGTACAATTAACTTACTATTGAATCAACAAATAATAGCAAAAAAATTAAAATAAGGTAGCACTATTAGTCTATTACCTCTTATGCAAATCTTCGAAGATTCTTCAAAATTTCCGAATTTCACACGAATTTCTCACTAATTTTGCCAAATTTGCGCAAACACAATCAGATTTTTTACAGCTAAACAGAGAGATGAGAATGAGGTTTGAGATGTGGAGAATGGAGGCTGGATGACTCCCTATTTATAGAAAAAAAACTCAATTTTTTTTAAAAAATTTTGCTATTTTTCCCTTTTTTACCCCTAATAGTCAAAGACAACTATTTTCACGGGCTGTGCTGTGCTGGCCCACTGTGCCGCTCTCTCTGCCCAGGCATGAACCGGGCCGTGCCGGCACAGCCCATGAACTAGATAGACCGTACCGTACTTAGGACAATCCAACAGTGATAAACCGTAGACCGGCACATCAAGATTCGGCCACTGGACAGCACTACTCGGTGCTCGCCGACTCATTTTCCAAAAGCCACGATGACTTGTGTAATTTGTCGTATTTGCCAAAAATGTCACACGTCGATGGGCTTGGGCTTCGCCGCGCCGCGCCGGGCCGGAATAATGTCACCGGATATGTACTTGCACAATTTGTAGCAGCCATGCATCACGCATGCTGTCAAGTCGCTGCGCAGGACTGACCCAAAAAGCGGGCGATTTGGAGCAGAGCGATGAATGAACCGATGAAGTGAAACATCGAGGCCTCGTATAGTCGCGATAAAATATTTCGTTCAGCTTTGGCGGCCGGAGATCGAGTACAGGTGGAATCTTCAGATGACACGGACAGAAAGCAATTTCCACCTCCTTTTCCTCTTGTGTCACATTGTCGTTCTCCCAGCGAGACTCGCGAAGTCAACGTTCTCGTCTCTTCCCGAGGTTCCAAGCAAGCAACGATATGCATACCGCCAGTTTGGTTAGTCAATCTTCCGCTCCTTGTTAATTAATTAACTAAATGGGTTAAATAAGATAAGTGTGGGGACGGATGCTATGATGCTATTTCTTAAGTACAAGACATTTACACCTTATTCACACCATCACACGCACTGACGCACGTGTATCTCCTAACATACATTTAAGAGTTTTGTGAAGATATCAAACCCTTACGAAACACACGCATATACTTTCTAAACGAACATGTACGTGTATGTGTATCATACACTAATTATTCGAATGAAACGTACAAGTGACGAATTGGATAAATAACCTCACACCAACCCAATCGAGCTACAGCTCGGTCCTCGCTACTATGCTATTTAGCTAACCGGCAACGCATTTTTTATATTGGGAGTGCGTTATCTAGATTAACCTCATTGATTAGCAACGGAAGTGCATCGAGAATCCTTTTGGCTGGCCCTTGCTGGAACAAAGCTGAAAAAAGATGGTTACATGTCGCATTAAAAAGATAAAATCTAATTTAGAAAACCCTAAGCGCAAAAGATTGCGCTTCCGTTGACCGGTTGGTGAAGTGGAGGGGTGTATTTTTTTAGTTTCGACTTATGTCTTTTAGTTACGATTTATGGCTTTTATGTTGTTTGTGTGTAAGAATACGGAATAACAGAAACTCACATGCAGTTTTAGTCGATATAAATGAAGCAACTACAGTATATACTACAATCAACTTATAGATCCAGTTTTAAAAAGATACTTTGTTTAAAAGCTAGTCATTATAAAAAAAAGCTGAAAACAATTTTTACAATATGAAAAGAAGAGCCTCGTGACACCACTCACCAAGATTTTAAATCACGGATATCTACCTTCACAAAGAACGAATGCTCTTCGATGAAAAAGTGTACGCTCTTGCTCCGTAATATTTCTATAATTTTAGGCATATGTAGCGCACTCGCTTGTGTATCTGTAATAGTATACATACTATACTAACTCTTGGATCTCTAATCCAACAGTCACAAATCTGGATGATAGTTAGAAAGAAAATATCCGGATGATGTTTATCAATACCCGATCTCTAATCTAACGGTCATAAATCTGGACGATAGTTAGAAAGAAAACATCCGGATGATGTTTATCAATACCCGATTTTTAATCCAACGGTCACAAATCTGGATGATAGTTAGAAAAAAAATATTCGGATGATATTTATCAATACCTGGAAAAAAAATGTAGGTCGCATTAACACCTCAACCAAATAACTTAGCGAATTTAGATTCGATATCCATTTCTAAGTGAATTTTAGCGCTCGGACCTGAGTCCACCCACTCAAAATGATCTAGCGTTCTAGGCCAACATACCACTCAACCTTTTTCTGGCTTCGGCTTATTTTTCATTATTCATAAGTTTCGTCTTTTTCTGAACTTTTGGTTTTTTGTTGAGCTTTTTTGCCGGTTCTTTTTTTCCCGTATTTGTTTGTATTATACGTAATGGGCTAACATATTTTTTATATTTTTAAATTTTTTTAAATTTAATTATGCTAAATAAACCTCTGTCAGCTACAGTGCTTTTTTCAGCCAGCTACAGTGTTTTCAGCCATAAGCTATGAGCTTTTCAGCCGAACCGATCACCACCTTAGAAGCCCTTCACGTTGAAACATTAGAGATGGTACCGCAGTAATGCCTACGTGTTATGGACTCGAGAGACTCTATATTGCATTTTATGGACAAACTTCTGGATGCCTTTTAGGCCTTGCTTAAAAGGGTTTTTTCTGAGTGGTTTATAGCTGAAAAGCACTGTAGCTAACTGAAAAAACATTATAACTAACAGTGGCTTATTTGACGTAATTAAATTTAAAAAATTAAAAAATAGAAAAGACAAATTAGCTCGTCACGAACAGTATAAACAAATACAGAAAAAAAGAATCGACAAAAAACTCAAAAATCAAAAAACAAAAAAACGAAATTATTAAATAGTAAAAAATAAACCAAAAATCAGAAACCTAGACTGTTTTAAACAGAGCCTTAATCATTTACTTAGGTTGTGTTTGGTTTGGATACTTGGTGGGATGGGATAGCTCCATCCCAGGTATGTGGGATGGGATAGCTCCATCCCAGGTATGTGGGATGGGATAATCCCACTTTTTGTTTGGTTGCAAGGATGGGTTAGTCCCTGTTTTTTGTTTGGATGGAGGGATAGAATGGGATCTAGGACGGCTCCATCTCCTCCCCAATTCCGCGCTCCCCCGATTCGCACGATCTCCCACCCCCATGCTCTCAATCCGCCTCCACTAGCGGCGGGAGCGCCGGCGCCCCGTCCAGCCGCAACAAGCAGCATGGCCCCGCCGCCATCGGCAAGGGGGCGGCCTCCACGCCCGCCAGCGACAGCATCGTCCGCCTCAACAATCTCGATATCCACGGCAGTGGAGAGGAGGTCGACGGCAGCGGAGAGGACGGCGGAGAGGAGGCCGACGGCAGCGGAGAGGAGGACGTGCCGGGGCGGAGATCCGGCCGGCAGTGGAGAGGACGGCGGGGGAGATGGGGGACCGGGGGGATGCGCGGGCGGCGGGGAGATGGGGGCCGGGGGGAGATGCGCGGGCGGCGGGGAGATGGGGGCCGGGGGGAGATGCGCGGGCGGCGGGGGAGATGGGGAAGGGGGCGCGGGCGGCGAGGGAGATGGGGAAGGGGGCGCGGGCGGCGGGGAAGACGGCGAAGGGGGCGTAGGCGCGCGCGCAGGAGAAGTGGGTTGGCGCGGTTCGCTCGTTTTGGGCGGATCGTTCCAACCCACTTTTCAAGAGAATCTTTTCTTTTGGGTCCAACCCACCCCACCAAATCCTAAAACCAAACACTACAAAAAAAGGGTTGGCCCCCTCCTATCCCGAGATATCCCTTAAACCAAACACTACCTTAGAGCAAGTACAATAGTATAGCCAACTAGTGGCTATAACACTTGTCCATTTCATCTATAGCCTTCAAAAAAATAGTTCATACAATAAGGTAGCTATTACAATAACTATTTGGCCCCACGTGTATAGCTAGCTGTAATTTAGTAGCCAGCTTCCTTCTCTCTCTTCCTTTCTCTTTCTGCCACGTAAGATTTTGTTGATATTATATTTGCTATAGCCTGCTGACTAAGCCTTATTGTACCTGCTCTTAGGGTGTCCGCAATGGTAATAGCTAGTACTAGCTATATAGTCAGCTGACGTGGAGGTGAGAGACAAAAGTAAAGACTATTTTATACTGTTGGACCCACATGCTCCTCTCTCATATTCTTGGACTACGTGAAATAGATCAGCTATTTGCTCGTCGCTAGTGACTACTCTCTATCCTACTTTTTCCTTGCCACATCAGATCTAGCTAACTAAATAGCCAGCTGTTGGAGACGCCCTTAGAGCAACTCCAACCGGTTCTTTATCCTGCTCTTCATTGTATATTTACCTAATATGACTCAAGAAATGGACTCCAACCGGTTCTTTATCCTCCTCTTTATTTTTATCGAGTCGCTATTTTCTCCCGGCCGCTAGCTAGATTTGGCGAGCGCCTCCTCACTCGCTTCTCAAATAGCTAGGCCATTGGAATGCTAACTCAAATAGAGAGCTAAAAATAATAGCTAGCTTCTTCATCCTAGGAAATAGAGAGGGAGAAATGACTAATGGGATAGAGTTGCTGAGATGGATCTGAGTCTCTAGCAATATAGGCTTAGGCTTGAGCTTACTGGCGTGTACCCGTCCGTTTCCTCATAAAAAGAAGCAAAAAATCGGAGAATTTTTAGAGATTCGTACCGTGGACGGCTCCCAACCCAAGCCGCCGAATTAGCAGCCTCCTCGCTCGCTCGCGATAGGCGGCTAGGCGAGGCCGTGCTGCGACCGCGGGGTTGCTGCTGGTCGTCTCCGGCGATGTACCCTGTGGCGACTGGCCCGCCGCCGGCGCGGCTGCCGGCGGCGTCGCGGGTGGACAAGGCGACGAGCCACCTGCTGCAGGGGCCCGACTGGGCCGTCAACCTCGAAATCTGCGACACCCTCAACGCCGACCGCTGGTGATCGATCGCCTCCCCCCTTCCCCCCTCTTGTATTGCCCGTTTCTCGCTTGCAGAACCTCGTGTCGCCGTAGTTGCTTCGATGCTTGTGCGGAGAAGAATTATGATGAGGGATTGGGACTTGTGTGGGGAATTTTGTTGCTTTGCGGTGCTTCTGTTGCGGCTCTGCTATTTTGGGTTTTGGTTTGCTGGGCGTTGCCAGTTGGTTGAGCGGGGTTTGGTTAAATTTCGATCGATTTGGGCATTGTTACTACCTATTTGAAGTGGATTGAGATGATTTTTAGGAAGTAAGCATCACTTTGCAGGTTACTTCAGCTTAGGGTGAGCTGGGGAACCGTAGCTTGAGCTCAGGCATACTCCTGTCTCGAGTTTCCACTGAGATGTGTTGATTCGATTATGACGGAATTTGCGTAGAGAGTCATTGTATGGCTAAGGTCTATGTTGCAAAGGGCGAAACTACATAGGGTTCCATAATGATGTGAAGTAGCTTTAGTGGTTAGTGGAAGTGCTTGCTTGGCATTCTCGTTAATGAAAAAGAAGAATTCTCAAGGTAATCTTGATCCGTTTTCAAGAAATATGGTGGTTTGATTCCATGATGCCGCTCCAAGAACTTTTTGTCTAATTTTGATGCCTTGTCAAGAAATATAACAGTGCTCTTTTGGAACTTTTAGTCTAAATTACATTTTAGTTGTTATTCATGATAAAAATGCATAGAAGTTCTATTCTGTTGAGGTATTGGTTAACCATGTTGAAGTCAGAATTCATTGGTTGCATTGTTGCACAGCGTACAATTTTTCATTATTTCACTAGAAGACTCCAAAATTTGAACTGTGTAAGCAATACTTTGTTTGGTTTACTTATAGGTGGGAGAATATCCAGATTAGCTTATATAATTGTAGTTAAGTTTTTCCTTACGGAGTACTAATATTTTTGCTACTTTCAATCAGGCAAACAAAGGATGTGGTAAAAGCAGTGAAGAAGCGGTTGCAGAATAAGGATCCAAAAGTTCAATTTTTCACTTTGATGGTGCGCACTATAATCTAGGTCATGATATTATTTCTGTAATGTGTTGCTGGGAAACTATTGTATATTTATATGACAACCTCCACTTAGTTAGAACGAATGCAGATACTGTAATGCATATATGTCATAGTCAGACTGTCATCTTGAGGAAGCAGTATATCAAGTTACACTTCCATCAAGACAACTCTATGGTTGCTATTTTTCTTGTTCACATTCGTTGCAAAATCTTTGCAGCTGTTGGAGACAATGATGAAGAACTGTGGTGAATATGTTCATTTTGAAGTTGTTGAGCAGCATATTTTGCAAGAAATGGTTAAAATTGTACAGAAGAAGGTACCTCCCTCCTTTGGTCACTTCCACTCCACTCATTACTATTGGCCTCATTCTTTTCGGCTTATGGTTTATGGCTTCCCTCGAACAAACAAACAGAACGGCTTCTCCATCGTCTTTTCGAAGTGGCTTATCGGGACAACCTTTTTGAATTGGCTTGTCAGCATTCGGTTCATTTGTACAAGCGCTTGCTCTAGAGGCAAAAACCATCAGCCGCAGCCATAAGCCATCATTAAAAATGCAAAGAGAAGTAAAAAAACAAGATCTTTTTCAACACTAACAAGTATATCTTTAGGGAGGATGTTTATCAATGTTAAGAATTTTTTTTCAACATTAATTTTTGTCTACGTTATAGATAAGTCAGGACATTTAAAACTTTACGAATGTTACTAATTCTCTAGTGAGATATGCTTCATGCCATCGAAAAAAATGGATATGAATATTTCTTAAAATAATTCTCTGACTAGATAAGAACCCTAGGTAACATTATTTTTTGGTTGGTTCTTGATTCGATCATCCCTATTGTTTTGTGACTTCTTATGCAAATTTTGTTTGTACAGCATGAAGCACACTAGTGCACTTTGTTTGTGCACCATTAACAATCAGCTATTGTCAAACTCAAATCTATCTCAAGTTCATACTTCATACTGTTATCCACTGGCTGATTGTGCACTACTAAAGTTCATCATCCTACTGTAGTTATAAGTTGTGTTGCTTAATTTTTACAGTTGCAAAATCAGTTGATGTGTTTGAAGTCACATTTGCTTAATTTCTATAGTTCAGTATGGGCATTTCCCACTTACTGGTAACACTTGTTTAATTTGGTGTTTTGAGTCCAACCATCATTCTTCATTGGAGCAACTTCCTAGCTGTTATTGTGTGAACAGCTCATATTTGCAGTCCATTCATATGAATCATATAATTGGCTCTGGCATTTTGCAGTCCTGTTGTCAATTATGATTTCTGATTCATTCACTTACTGTCGTCTATTCTTTTTATCAATGGAAAACATGATGCTAAGTTTCTGGAGTATTGACTTTCTGGATATACATGCAGCATGACATGCAAGTGAGGGATAAGGTATTGATACTTCTGGACTCATGGCAAGAAGCATTTGGTGGACCTGGAGGCAAATATCCACAGTATTACTGGGCATACATTGAACTAAAGGTATGTCACTGTGTTTTTTCCCGATGTGAAACCTCCACTGTGCAACAGAACCATCTAGTGCTTGTAAATTGATGTGGAGCTGAAAACATGCCCTGAAAGAAATATTCAAAGCACAAGTGGATCGGTGGCTGATAATTCTTTACTTTTTACTAGTTAAGGAATAAATGTACTGAAATTCCACAATATTAGCTAATGGAAAATCTGTTACAGAGGTCTCGAGTAATATTCCCACGGCGTCCTATAGATGCTCCTCCAATATTTACTCCTCCTGCATCACATCATTCTCAGTCCTATGGTTCACCTACATATCCTGCTGGAAGTCTAAACGAAAGAATGGCATCCGATATTAAAACATTGAGGTTGCGTTCTTCTCTAGTATTTAGCTCAGTTAACTTTTCTCGTTCCAGCTATCTCTTTTATCACTCCATTTTACGGTTATAACCTTTTATCTCCTTTTGCTTCAGTTTAGGGGACTTGAATAATATCAGAGATGCAACAGAACTACTGTATGAAATGGTGAACGCTTTGAATCCTGCTGATCGCATGGTAGTATGAACTTCTCCAAAGGAAATTACACAACCAGTTTTGTTGAAGTTCATTCAAATGACCTATCCAATTTTTTGTGATCCCAGGCAGTTAAAGATGAAATTATTACAGAGCTTGTTAGCCAATGTCATTCAAATCAACAAAAGCTCATGCAGTTTGTCGGTTCCACAGGGTAAGGTTGTCTCTCTTTGGCTGTACAAATTTCCTCTTTCTTAATGTAGTGTTTCCTGGAGTGACTTCGAAGTTTACTGTTTAGTGTAGCACATGCATAAGCATGGTTCACATTTTGCAATTTTATGCCGTCTTGCGGTGGTGTAGTGCAGACCGCACAATGTAACTTGTGAGTTTTTGTGGTTCCTGTTGCTTAGGAATGAGGAGCTACTAAAGCAAGGCCTCGAAATAAATGATCGCTTACAGAGTGTACTTGCAAAACACAATGCCGTTGCTTCTGGTGCTCCTTTGCCAGTTGAAACACCAAGTAGAGATGAGTTACCCAGAGAGGATCCGACACCACAGCCATCTGCACCTCCGATTGCACATAATGAGGCTCCTGTTGAAGAGGATGAAGATGACGAGTTCGCTCAGATAGCAAGCAGGTACTTAAAAATAGCCTGTAACAGTCAATCTACGGTTTCCTGATCAGCAGTTAATTCTTCATGCTTTTTATGTATCTGCAGAAAAAACAAATCTGTGATAAGCAGCGATGAGGCATCATCCAGTGCCGGTGATCATGCCCTTGTACCTGTTGATCCAGCAATTTGTGAAGCCTCATCTTCTGTTGCGAGCAATGCACTGGTTCCTGTTAGTGGTACTCGGACAAAAGAGCAGGATATGATCGACCTTCTAAGTCTCACCTTGTACAGTCCTCCTGAAGCATCTGCAGATCCTTCAACACAGAGCCAAAATAGGACTCGGCAGACTGCCATGCCAAATGGGCCAGAATTACCACCGAACTATCAGCCTGCTGACCAGGCATATCCAACAAATCAGGGGCACACGCCATACAACAATTATGTTGCACCTTGGGCCCAAACTGGACAGGGCGCACAGACTGGAGTATATCCAACTCAGCCTCCACAATATGCATCTAGCTATCCGGCACCGCCATGGGCCATGCCTGCAAGTGTCAACTCAACTAATCCTTTTCAGCCTGCCACGTACCAAATGCCGAACCCTCCTGTAGCTTCTGTTGCCCCAACAGCTACGTATCCAGCTCCTTCAACGTGGTATGCTACTCCGCCAATGCAACATGTGCCGTCTCCAACCCCCAAGCCAATGCAACAATACAGCTCTCTTGTTTCTCAAACAAGCAATGGTCAGACCATGGCTCCAGGTGCTCGAATGAATGGGAATCAACGACCAAAAGAAGCTCCGGCAGCCGCAACGAAACCGTACTACATGCTGGACAATTTATTTGGTGATTTGATTGATGTTAAGAGTTTTGGTGGTGGAGGTAAGATGAGCAGAACGACGAGCATGCCTAGTCCAAAGGGCGGTGGCCAACCTATGATCGGTGGAAAGAAATAGGATTCGCGAGTTTCAACTTAGTCGCTAATGTCGTTTGGTTTGGCGTACATTTGTTGTATATCTATCTGTTCAGGTCACGTGTTGGTGACATTGGTTAATTTCGTGGTTGCCTCGTGTGTATTTTAAAAGAGATGATAGAGCATCATTGCTGTAAATGATCGATGACTTAGAATTGCTTCTTGATAGAACATTTCAACCATTGTTTGTTTGCTGCACCGTTTGCATGTGTAAAGCATATATTCAGTTAATGTGCAAACATTTTGTGGTGCATAGTGCGTCTATATTGCCCATATAGTTGTCAATTTTTGCACCCGAGTCCTGAGCAAGTGAGTAGGGACAGATTGACAGTTATTTGTTTTCTGGATAGCAGTAAAATATAGGGATCTGAAAGCTGGCACATACAACAATACATCTGATTGAAAAGAACTTATTGGTCGCAAACGGTTGCGATGCAGAACGACAACCTAAATGGTGACTGGGAAACAACGCATTTGGATGACGGCCGGAGCTGGTGCGCATCATGGGTTTGCAAGACGGATCACGAGACAACGAGGTGCTGTCTCACAGATGGTCTCTTATTTATGGATACGGATCCCATGCGAACGGCTTGGTTGCTGGTGGTGTCAGCTTCGCTCCGCCTCACAGCTTCGACAATGCAATGTCCATCACCTCGATGAAGAAGTCTGCAACGCGAAGTTGTTCATCACGTCGTGTTAGAATTATGGACCAGGGGTCCAGGTGCGCGAGAAATGTGTCAGCAGAGGAGCAGATCTTACCTGAGTCCTCTTTAGAGAAGCACAACGGAGGTGTTATCCTGAACACGTTCCCGTAGAAACCACCCTTTCCCACCAGCACGCCCATATCTGTTAAAAGAAGAAAAAACACTCAGATTTCACTTCTTCTGTATCTAGTTGTAATAAAGCTGGGAGATGCATTGGGGCTCGAGGAAGCGCACCTTTCATACGGCTCATGACGTGCGCAATCTCAGTTTTGGCCGGAGTTTTCGTTTGGCGATCGGTTACCAACTCAACTCCAAGAAGAAAGCCTCTCCCCCTGACATCACCGATAACTGGAAAGCCACAGAGGGCCAGAGGCCAAATATAAGTAACAAAGCTGTCTTGAAGGTGTGTGGTTTCAATGTGAATTTGTTTAGCTACTAGTACTTACTTACATGCTTCTCTTTCAGCATGTCAAGCCGTTCCTTCAGATAGGAGCCAACAACAAATGCGTTCTCCTGGAGCTTCTCCTTCTCCAGTACCTTGAGAACAGCGTGCCCGCCAGCGGTGCTGACAGGGTTACCACCGAAGGTGTTGAAATAACTTCTGCGGGTTAACACCTGAGCAATCTCAGGCGTTGTAACAACTGCTCCTATCGGTATGCCATTTCCTATACCCTGAAGATGAATGACAGAAACATGTGAGCCATTGGATGAGGTACATATATATTGAAGTGCTGACCATAATGAGGCAGCATGAAATGCATGAAGTCTGGACATGATGAAGGGATTATCAAGCTTCACCTTTGCCATTGTAACTATATCTGGGATGACACCATGCCCTTCAAATCCCCAGAAGTGGCTTCCGGTTCGTGCGACTCCCGCCTGAACTTCGTCAGCGATGCAGATGCCACCAGCTTTCCTCACCATATTGTACACTGCAGGCAAGTATCCTGGTGCCAATTCCACTATTCCACCGACTCCCTGCAGAAAAGAACGTCTCATTTTCGGAAAAGGAAATCGCTTTTGTTTGAAACGACTTAAAAGAGAATGAACATGGTCGTGGTATGATGATGCATTGATATTGACATACCTGTATGGCTTCTGAAATGAAACCACCGACTCTACCCGTAGTCCCAAAATCAATGATTTCCTGAACATCTTTGGCATACTTTTCTCCATCTGAACCGAAAGCGCCCCTATACGGGTCTGGATTAAGCGCATGGTGCACTCCACTCTGGATACATTACAATTGAGCCGATCGTTATTGTGTTATGTCACAAAAACAAAAGACTACTAAGATGTGGATGTTAACATACAATCGTAAAAGAACAAGAAACCAAGTGATCAGAGAGCTTTGGTAACTTGCATGTAATGAGCATCGTTAAAAGTCAATGTGTCTACCTAATGGAGTAAAAGCAAAAACAAAACAGACATTTACCTGAACAACGTTAAATTTCCAGTTGCATTGAGCAGTAGCACCCATTGTTCCGGCTGCATTCCCGTGGTATCCATTCCTAAGCGAAATAATGTCGTGGCAACCAGTGTAAAGTCGCGCAATCATCAAAGCAAGCTCGTTAGCCTCTGTGCCAGAATTTGTGAAGAAAACAACCTGCAAAGAACAACAACAGCTTCACATGAGTGCATGAGGTTCGATCTCCCAAAAGAATCCTTGCATTTCCTTTCCAAAATACCTTCAAGTAGAGAAGAAATGTGTAAGTTTGTTCATAGGCTGAGAATACCTTCAGATCGCCGGGCATTTTGGATGCCAATGCCTCAGCAAAATCTGCGATGGCATGATTCAGATAAAGAACCGTGGAGTGTTGTATCATCTTTGCCTGGTTTACTATGGCTTCAATCACATCAGGATGGCAGTGCCCACAACAAACGGTTGCAATGCCACCAAAGGCATCCAGATAGCGGCGGCCATCCTCGTCGAACAGGTACTGCATCTTTCCATCGACTATGTTCAACTGCAATCAATGGTGTATGCTAAAATGATCAATTTTCAGGATTGGAAATTTTCAAGGATCAATTTTTCTCGAACAATATTAGCTTTTCTTACTTAATATGCTAATCACCATACTATGCCCGATTGGATTATTCAATTGAATACTGATACAGTTTCAAGTCTCAAAATAACAACAGCATGACAGGTAATGATTCATTTTGTTATCCCCCCTTTTCAGTTTTTTTCTCACTAGCCCTATTTTCAAGATTTCAAGGGGATATCAAAGGGCTAGCTGGTAGATTTTTTTCTCTCTCTTCCTTTTCCCTTACAGTTCATCAAATCATGTAGATGTAGATGTTCACATCGAAAAGTATTTTACACATGATACACGCGTTTCACTGAGTATGGCACATGAGCTCCAATGTGATTGTGGGTCAGCAAGTTAGGTATAGAGTTTGGTACTATCCGCAGGAACCCAATCTTCACCTTTCTTTATGTACTTTGGTAATGCATGTTGCAGTATAAAGTGTTAAGTTGTCAGTAAACAGTAATCATGAATTTTTAGAAAGATAAGTATATTAGTGGCGCAGCCACAGATGTATCAGATCCAACAGATTAACACGAGACGTAGTTGTGCAAATTGGTCTGTAAAGACAGTATAAAAGCCCGATTTCTTCTTAACTAGACATATTTGGGGGCAAAACAGGGCAGCCTGATTTTCACAAACGAGCACAAAACCTCTAGGTCTTCTGCCTTTGCAAGAAGCCAAGAACCCAAGAAAGCCCTTCTGCAAAGATCACTTATCATCTGCACTTGCCAGACTAGAAAAATGCTACAGACAAATAATAATGGTCCTAGAGATACAGACAATCAAATAACTACTACAATTTCTGTACTTTCACGTAGGCCAGACTACTACTTTTTTTTTTTTTTGATAAGGGCCAGACTACTACTTGCCAGACTAGAAAAATGCTACCTGTGAACCGTCCCATGGCCGTCTCCTCCATGCTTGCAAGGAGGACGCATCCCTATGGGCTGAAAGAATGCTAACTCGAGACCGGCATGTGGTCTCTACCTGGAAGTCTATCTTCTCCTTACCCCCTTAAGTAACATCCTCGGATTGACGAGCGTTGAAATATAATTAATGTGGGAAAGCAAAAAACAAAAACAAAAACAAAAACTGTACTTCATTCACTAAGTCCCAATACAGCATTTACACTAGAACAGTACAGAGAGATAGATCCCAAATCGAGTGGCACTGCATGCAGTCCAAAAATTTGTGGCTACCATCATCTTTGGATTTTCTGAATCTGAAGGGCATCTTGAAACAGACATTAGCTCTATGATTCCCAGATCTCACCTTACCACGGATAAGGTCAGAGCACATGGTAAGATGGCATTCCTACCAAGCCTATCCAGAACCGACAAGAAACAACACTACTTTGCAAAAAGACTACTTTTTTCTCATGAACAAAAAAAAAACTAAAAGCGTTTAGCAAAAGATCATCCAAAAGAAAACAATAGCAAAATTTAAGATTTGTATTCCTGATCATTGCAAAACCGCACGTTCGTTGCAACGTTTGGACTAAAACGCTGCAGTTTCGAAAATTGTTACAGTTCATCTTAATTCTTAACTGATACACTGTTCGATCGAGTGCCGGATTTGTAGATTTTTTCCCCAGAAAAAAGGGGAAATCGATATCACAGTTTTTTCCCCCTGCCGTTTTCATATATTTTGCTGCCTCCCAAGAAAGTGGGGTGGGGGTAACTGGTAAGGGCGGAGGTGGCGTACGTACAGGGCGGTCGTAGAAGTGGAAGAGGGAGGGGCTGAGGAACTCGGCCCGCTTCCGCAAGATCTCCGCCGCCCGCGGCCCGTCGTACGGCGGCGGCGTGTACTCGAACGGCGGCATCTTCGGAGCGCCGCCGCCATTCTCCGGCGCGGCGGCGGCGGCGGCGGAGAGGCTGGAGTGGGCCCGACCGCGGGTGAGCGCGGCCTGGAGGAGCCTCCGGGAGGAGGCGAGGCGCTGCATGACGTCTCTGTTTCTCTCTATGCGGGTGGAACCTCCTCCCGAAGCGGTGCGTGTGTGAGAGCTGGTTAATGTTGCCGGAGGCCGCGGCTTCGCCTATAAATAGACGGCCTGGAGCATGGGAGTGGGGAGGAAGACGAGGGGTAAATGACGAGTTTGCCCTTCCCTCCTTTTGGCGCGAGTTTTGTTTGGTGGCGCGAGGCTGAGCTGTACCTGTACCCTGTTGTTGTGTAGAAGTAGAACACCCGCGCTGAGTCAGAAACGGATGGGGGTACAGTTCTGGCATATTGATGGAATGATGGTAATAAAATCTTGCTTATAGAAGGATATAATTGTTGCGAAAATAAATATAACTAAATCCCATCTCTATCCTTATCCAAAGCAAATTGAAGTCAAGAGCATTTTTTTAGTCGAATATTGGCGTGTGAATATGCATGCGATCCCTCAATTCAAGAAAATCTCATGACTCTCTCCTGTGTCAACAGCTATGAATGTAACGAATCGGAATAGCGCTAACCATGATATCTGCTCGTCTCATTCAAATGGATAGGTATGGCCGTATGGCAACATGGGTTAGCCTGCTCCATTGCATGTAGAAAAGAGAATAGATTCAACACACTTGGTGTTAGAGTACAATATATGGTAGGATAGAGTCCATTGGGATTACAATCCCTTGTACCATCTTGCCCCCCAAGTCTTGTACCTCTATATATACCACCCAAGAGGCTCAATGCAATACATCCAATTCCACCCAACTCTATCTTCCTACATGGTATCAGACGCCTAGGTTTAGATCCTAACCCTAGCCGCGGCTCGCTTCCGCACCGCGCGCCCCCGGGGAGCTCTATCTCCGCCGGGGGCAGCGCCACCGTTTAGGCGGCGGATCCTATTGATCCGGCCGCCATCGTCGTCGTCGTCGTCAAGCAGCAGATTGGGCCTCCTCATTGCAGTCCGCCGGTCACCAGCCGCTGCCTCTTCTCGGCCGCTGCTAACCCCGGGCAGCCGCCGCCTACTCCTCCTCCCCCGCAACGCGTCCGATCGACGCTGCCCCATCCCCAACGCCGCTTGATCCCGCCTCGCCCCTTCGCCGCCCTGGCCTCCCCGCGCCAGATCGGGCCGGATCCGGCCAGCCGCCGCCGGCCCTCCCCACCACCGCCGCCTACTCCTCCTCCCCCGCGACGCGTCCGATCGACGCCGCCGCCTCCACGCCATCTTGGCCCGCCGCCTCTCGGCCCGCCGCCTCTCTGCCTCCTTCCCCAACGGCACCATCCGCCGCCGCCTCCCTGCTGCCTCCTTCCCCAACGGAACCATCCGCCACCGAGGGGGCGCGGGCGTGGGAGGAGTCGGCGGAGGGAGGAGACCAGAGGGTGGAGCGGCCGATGGGGGGAGTGCGATGGGCTTGGGTTGGTTTGGGCAGTGGTCGGTTTGGGCAGCTGCCTGGAGATGAGTCCCCTTTTGACCAAGATGCAGGATTTTTGACCGCCTGGTGAATTGCACATGGATGATTCTACTGCTGCTGTTGTATTTTTTTTTCTTTTTTACCCGATCACTGATCGGGGTTGAGTCGCCCACCGCCTGTCGACCTCGCACGTATCTACTCCAACATCGGCATCGACTACACCGGCCTCTACCTCTTCGACTGTGTGGCCAGGCCGGGCACGTGATGCCGAGGGGACGCCTTCGCGCGTCGCGTCTCGGTCATCCCGTCTGCACGTCTTTATCGCCGGTTCGTCATCGCCACCACAGATCGGGATGCCTCCACCGACTTCTTCCATCGTCGTCCCGCTTCGCGCGTACTCGGTCTGATCAGCCGATTGTGCGCGATCCACCCGGCTCCCGTGACGTCCGTCGTCGAGAACTACGTGCATCTTCTCCGAGCAACAGGGCTGCTGCTGTGTCGCCTCCTCGGGTCACAGCACCGCCGCACGTGTGTCCCCTCGCCGTTGCATCTACATCGCCGTCCCCTGTGCATCGACAACTGTGCTGTGCAACCTCTTGTGCGCCATCTGTCTGCACATGGTCTTCGTCATACTGATCGGGCCTTCATCACCGACATCGAGCGCTACCGCCGTCGCCGTACCTTGCGTCAGGACTACTCGCCTTCGCGCCAGAGCGTCTGCCTGGACTGCTCGCCTTCGGGTAGTAGCGTCCGCTCCCGCACTGCTTCTTCTTCTTCCAGCACAACCATGCCTGGTTGGAGCCCTCTCCCTTGTACGTCCGGTACTGGCAACACCGGTGCGTGCTTTCGTCCCCGACGCGTTGCCGGGTCCGGCAAACCTGGCACACGCCTCGGCTCTAGCGGCTTGACTGCATCGACTTCGGCATCGACCCTCCCGTTCCCGTCTCGTCTGCCTCGATTGCATCGCCGTTTTTCACCTACATCCTCGATGGCCCTGACTGCGTCGACCTCGGTATCGCCCCCTTCCACGACGACTGCCTCGACGCGTCTCCGTCATCACCATGGCGCCTCTTTTGCGCCTGCGGCTTCATGCGCGACCGTCTCGACATCGGTAACCCGACCACGACTACGTCGACCACGACCATCTCCAGCACGGCATCCTCGACCACGGCTACTCCGCCCTCGCGCTCAGCTACCTCGACATCGGCACAAAGGGCTACCGCCTTGCTTGAGCTACTTGTCGGTTCCTGCTCCAGTCACAGCATACGCGCCGCATCAACGGTTATGACTGCGGGGGGATGTTAGCTCTTCGGCTTCTTCTCCAGTCTCACCGTCTGCGATGCTCCCGTTGTGACTGCGGGGGGATGTTAGAGTACAATATATGGTAGGATAGAGTCCATTGGGATTACAATCCCTTGTACCATCTTGTCCCCCAAGTCTTGTACCTCTATATATACCGCCCAAGAGGCTCAATGCAATACATCCAATTCCACCCAACTCTATCTTCCTACACTTGGCTTGTATTGATCATAGGTATATATACATGTATTCAAGGCATGAACAAACAAGGAATAAACTAACACACGCTACAAAGGTGGATCATAACTGCTTACACGCCCTACAGTCATTGCATCGCCGATGGTGATGCAGAGATTGGATCCGAACTCCTCAAAAATAGTCGTGGCCAATCCCTTTGTCATGATATCGGCAAACGAGTGACTCGTAGGAACATGTAGGACATAGAGATCACCGAGTGCCACCTTTTCACGAACGAAATGTATATCCAGCTTGATGTGCTTTGTACGCCTGTGATGAACCGGATTAGCAGCCATATACACAGCAGAACGTTGTCGCAGTAGATCATTGTCACTTTTGTGATAGAACAGTGTAGTTCATCGAGCAGCTGATGCAACCAGCAGCATTCCGCGACTACATTCGCGACAGCCATGTATTCCGCTTCCGCGCTGGAGCGTGACACGGTGGGCTGGCATTTCAAGGACCATGACACGAGAGAGTCCCCGATATAGACGCAATACCCAGAGGTGGAGCGTCTCGTGTCGGGGCATCTGGCCCAGTCAGCGTCGGAGTAGGCCATGATGTCCAAGGTGGCAAAGGCATGGAGATGCAGAACATGTGTCATCATGCCATGAACATAACGCAAAATACGTTTGATGAGAGCCATGTGACAGTCCTGGAGGTCATGCATATGCAGACATACCTGCTGCACTACGTAAGCGAGATCCGGATGGGTCATCGTCAGGTACTGCAAGGCTCCAACGAGACTGCAATACATAGAAGGGTCCGAGAGAGGTGTGCCGTCATGGGCTGAAACGTTTGGGCACGTGTCCACTGGTGTGGAGGTAGTCTTGCAGTTGGACATGCACGCTCGCTCCAGCAGATCCTCCGCATATTGCATCTGAGAAAAGAAGAAACCATTATTGTTTCGCGTGACCTGAATGCCAAGGAAGAAATTCAAAGGTCCCAGATCCTTCATCAAGAACTCATTTTGGAGACAGTTGATGATTGTGCAAAGTAAAGCATCAGATGAAGCCGTGACGATAATGTTGTCCACGTAGAGGAGCAAGTAGGCTAGCTCGGTTCCTCGGTGCAAGACAAATAGTGACATGTCCGAGACAGTGGTGTGGAATTCGGTCGTGTGGAGGAAGTTTACGAACCACATGTACCAGGCCCGTGGAGCCTGCTTGAGGCCATAAAGGGACTTGGAGCGAAGACACACATGATCAGGATGTTTGATATCGACGAATCCAGCTGGCTGCTGACAACAGATGTGCTCTTGAAGATCGCCATGGAGAAATGCATTTTTTTATGTCTAGTTGGTGAACTGGCCACCGCCGCTGAGCTATAATGGTGAGGACAGTGTGGATCATTGCCGCCTTGATGATGGAGCTGAAGGTATCGACAAAGTCGATGCCAGGCCATTGAGAGAAGCCGCGCATCACCCATCGATCGAGCGAGCCGTCGGGCCGCAGCTTGTGTCAGAAAACCCACTTGCCGGAGATGAGGTGGGCATCACGTGGACGAGGCACCAATGTCCAAGTTTTGTTGGCGAGCAGGGTGGCATACTCCTCTTGCATGGCAGATAGCCAGTTGGGATCTTTTAGCACAGCGTGCAAAGATGTAGGAAGTGGAGATATGGATGTTGTTGAAACATGTGCATATTTGAGATTTGTTTGTGGATGCCAACTTTGGAACGTGTTACCATCAGATGCGGCAAGAGTTGGTGGTTGTTGGGTACATGAGTAGCGGGCGCGGGAGGCATGTGCTGCAACGTGGTGGCACGAGCGACAGGAACGGGCGTAGATGCATTGGCCTGGGAGGCAGTTGCGCTAGCAGGAGAAGTGGGTGCATTTTGGGTAACCTGAACATGAGCAGTAGGGTTTGGGGATGCAGGTTGCGGGTGGATTGTTTCGGAGCATGCAGCAGGTGCGACGTGGTGAGGGAATATGCCATGCAAGTAGGGCACCGAATCAGCTGGATTTTCCTTAAAGCCTTGGGTAGACGATGGTGTGCAATGTTGTTCCTGAAACAAAAAAGTAGACTCATCACGATGATTCATTGCATTTCCAGATTGTAACAACGGTAGCCTTTGTGATCCACCGAATAACCAAGAAAGATGCAAGCGACAGACCGTGAAGCAAGCTTGTGAATGGCTATGGATGATAAGTTTGGATAGCAAAGACAATCGAAGACACGGAGATGAGTGTACTCTAGTGGTGCACCAAAGAGAATCTCATATGGTGTAAGAAGGCGATGTGGTTTGCAAGGCCGGTGGTTTAGAAGATATGTCGCGGTGGCTAGTGCCTCGACCCAAAAGGATGATGGGACAGTGGCATGGAAGAGAAGGGACCGAACACTATCATTGAGTGTACAAAGAATACGCATTGCTTTGCCATTTTGGGGAGACATATATAGACATGAGAGGCGTAGTATAATTGCCTCTACTAGAGAAGAAAGCACGGGAGGCATGATTATCAAATTCTTTTCCATTGTCGGTTTGGAAGGAAAGAATCGGACAGTTGAATTGTGTGGTCACGTAGGCATGGAAAGACAAAAGAGTGGGGAAGACCTCGGACTTACGACGGAGTAGAAACGTCCATACATAGTGACTAAAGTCATCGAGGATGACAATATAGTATTGCCGGAAATGCTTAACACAGATGATGCCTATATGTAACATCCTGGAAATTTAAATTTTAGAAATATGAAGTTTTTGAATTTCTTCTGCAAATGTGTTCTATTGAATTTGGAGTTTATGGGATTTTCTTGAAAAATTTGATGAAGGTTCCAAAAGTTGGAGGAGAAATAAACATGTTCAAATATGAGAGAATCAAAAATTTAAAATAAGAATCTGAAAAAATGATCCACAAATTAAAATTTTCTGGAATTATAAATACATTTATATACACACTCAAAAGCATCCCTTAAGACAAAAGGAAAACAAAATAAAATAAAAAATGGGGAGAGATGAAACCAGGCCGGCCATTACCCCGGCCCAGTCTCACCTCTTCTCGCTCCTCTCCCACTGCGGCCAACGCGGCCCAGCCGCTCTCCGCGTGCACACGGCCCAGCGCCCACACGCATGATATGTATTTTGATATTCATTGCTGTAACTGTGAGCACTATCTACTGATCCAGGGAATAGTGCAGTAAAATCACAGTGGATTCCGGATGGTAAAATCTGGGGTGTGACACTATACATTGCAATGTAACAGTTGGAAGGGAAAAGATGTAATTGTAGAAGATGATTGAAAAGGCAAACATGTATGCTTTCCTAATCGGTAGGCATGACAAGAACGAGGCTCTGCCTTATTAAGAAAATCTAAATCGTTTCGAAGTGTAAGCTAGAGATTCCTGCCTAGGGTGGCCGAGACGCTAATGCCAAAGGTCGATAGTCGAGGAGTGAAGACTTCGTGGTAGATCAAAGAAGCGATGTGGCAAAAGTGGATAGAGATCACCATGGCTGTTATATCGGAGAATCGTTGCTTTGGTTTGAAGATCCTTGACATAAAAACCATGAGGGTCAAATTCCACCAAGACAAAGTTATCACACATGAAAGAACAAATGGAAACCAGATTCTTTATAAGAGTAGGAGAAATAAGAATATTGCGTAGATGTAAAGGAGCAGAGGATGTAGGAATGGAAGTATGACTAGTGTTAACAATTGGTAGTGTGTTGCCATTGCCGACAACAATGCAGGATAAAGGAATAAGAGGGTTGACAGTAGAGAGAATACTAGCGTTGGACGCCATATGGGAGGTGGTGCCGGTGTCCATGAACCATTCACCCCCACTAGAAGGTGATGACTGCAAGGACATGTGGTTCAAAGCTGCAATGAGGGGAGCCTGGTCCCAAACGGGTGATGACTGGTACGGAGGTGCATAGGTCGATGGTGCCATGGGCATGGGGGTGGTTGGTGCCAAATGGTGGACGTGTGTAGCACCCAAAAAATCTATCCCTAATATCTCTCTCCTATCTCTAATATAATCAACTCTCTCCCGTTTATATCTCTTTCCTCTCTCCATCTAACCTTAATCTCTCTCTCCAACTGTCTCTCTCATGAATCACGCAGAGCGGAGGCGGAGAATAGCAACCAGCGAATCAAAAGAGCGGCGCCTGGCTGGAAGCGGCGCATGACGGGGAGCCGACGCGGTGGGCCAGGGCGGCGTGGTGACTGAACAACGGCTGGCCTGAGGAGACACGGTGACCGAACGACGGCTGGCCGATGGCGGTCTAGGCTGGTGGCGTGTGGCCGATGGCGATGCTAGACGACTGACTGAGGGGCGGCACTCGGGCATCGTGGCCGGAGGCGACATAGCCAAAGGTGGTGCGACAGCGCCATGGCAGGCGGCAGTAGCCCGGGGCGCGGGCGATCGATGGAGGTGGCTGGCCATGGCGAGTCGGCGCGGCAGCCGGCCGACACATGGTACGGGCATGCAGCAAGGTGGCCGCGATGGCACACGGCGGTGGCGCAGCGTGCATAGCAAGGCGGCAGCGCGGCCACGATGGCAACGTGGCAAGCGCGTGCGGTGGGAGCAGCGCGTGGGCATGTGTGGCGAAGCGACTGTATCACCAGCGGTGGCAGTGATGGTGGCAACCAACACTGGCCGATGTGGTGGCGGTGGCTGGCGCGGTGGCGACGGTCGGCGGCGGCGGTGGCTAGAGTGGCCAACCGGTCGACTTGCACGGCAACGTGATTCGGTTGACCGAATACGCAGCTGAATTCCGTTTCGCACAGAGGTATTTGGGTTGTGCATTATTTCGTGGTTCACATGGCCGAATGATGATTCGCACGGCCCAACGACGATTCACACGTTGGAGGCTTAGCGAATGTTCGCACGTAGCCTTTGAGGGAATGTTTGGGCATTCGCGTACCTCAGATCCTTCATGCAACAGTTCTGCTGAGCGTGCTCAAGGTAAGTACCTTGCGGCCGTGACCTTTTCTGTTTCACATGCCATGTGTTTCCATATTACCTGCCACCTTGCCATTGATAAAAAAAATATGATATCGCTAAAAGTTACTTGGCTAATATCATATCACTAAAGTGACCTGGCTAATATCATATCGCTAAAATGACATGGCTAATATCATATCGCTAAAGTTATCTGGCTAATAGCATATCACTAATGCTTGTCTAGTTGTTATCATATCGCTCATGTTTGCTTGGCTGTAGACTTTTAATATTGTATTTATAACATGATGTTCTAGATTATCTTGGTTCACATTCTTCATGATTATTAGGATGCTTAGTTAATAATATTTTAGAATTTATGCTTTTAATTAGTGTTTTAGAATTCATGGTTAAATTATTAATGGGGTAGCTTATGAGCATGTTTTAACTTAGGTTAAATTATCAGTACTCTTTTGACATTAAGGAGTGCCAGTCGCTTCGGAGGTATCAGCCGACAGAGAGGTCGCCGGTAGATGCATGGAGAAGATCTAAAAAAGGTAGTTGGAGAGGGAGTAGCGGAAGAGGTTGGCTCAAGGTTCTCGGGAGCGTTGAGCCTCTAATACCATGTAGAAAAGAGAATAGATTCAACACACTTGGCTTGTATTGATCATAGGTATATATACATGTATACGAGGCACAACAGTGCACGAACAAGGAATAAACTAACACACACTACAAAGGTGGATCATAACTGCTTACATTGCAGAATGGCCATAATCCTATTCTTAAACTCAGCATTAGTGCCATGCAGTGTTATTCTTTTGCTTTGTTTCGTGACCCTAGGGCAATGCTTCAATAAACAAGATAGCTAGAATGTATAACCTAGAGTCACAATCAGATTAAAATTAGTTGTGTATTTTTGTTCTAAGAATAATCTAATTTTTTTCTTCAGTAACAAAATAGAATGCACAGCATGCACCGAATAGAATAGACAAAATGAGCGTGTCATGGAAGTAGTAGTTTACAGACCATAGCACATGAATGAACGGAGCTTCTTAAACTGGAAAACTGACTGACTGCAGTGTCACAAGACAATTTCCTCCATGAATGAGCAAATTCACGGCTGCTTGAATGGGCAGCTTGTTAAAATCTTAGCAAAGTGAGATGTATCGTGTAACGATCGACTAACGACGTACCTTAGCTTGATCTCTTCCTTTGTCATATTTGATCGGTTTTCAGAAGCAAATTCTGCAAAAGTCTACCAAACTAATCAACAAAATTTTCACTGAAGTGTCATCATTAGGTAGCACTGCCCTTTCTTTTGCGTTTTAGGGTGAGGGTCCATTCCAGAAACATCCATTGGCTGCTTATCCTGTTGCCTTATCATGGAGATCGATTGAGGTCCCCGTTGACACCTCGCGTGTGGGGGCAAAACCTGACTAGGACGTACAGGATGGCTGAATGCCTCGCTCACTACGTGCTGCCATGTGTTCATGGTTGTTGGCGCTTGCTTCTAGGGAAGACGTATACACTTCGATATCATCTGTACAATGCTTAATTATTGCCCAATTTGAACCCTGCCTTAACAACAGAAACAACTGGTGCTCATTGGTTAACGCGTTGGTTTCACCGTGAATTTCTAGGGCGTCCAGATGTTGACGTGATCGTCAACAAACTGAACTTCTCTTCAGTTCTCTTCTACATGTATTCCCTTTATTTTCCCCTCCAGTCCTTATCCACACTGATTCTCTCCTCTTCAGATACATACAGAGCAGAAGCTAGTAGTGCAATCTCGACTCCGACGCACTCCGCAGCGAGGAGTTCGATCAGCTCGAACTGGGATAATATAGGTGATAGCAAGTCTGCTTTTGCGAGGTTTTGTTGAGGTTTCTGCTTTTGCACTCAGGTGCTCCGTCTCTTCTTCAGATATCAGATAGCATTCAGCAACGGTTAGCTCAGCTTGGCCAAGTTGTGCCGCCGAGTCGCTCTCCTGATCCAATCGAGCTGATGTGCTTGCTTGTCCTGGTAGTTGGTGACAACTAAGTTGGGCGTGAAACGTAAGTGATGATGCGCAGGTGCGATTATTTATTCAGGACCTGCAAATCAGGAACGTATTCCTTGCCGCTGACACCCATCTTGGGCGATGAGCTTTATAGGTTGGTGGTTCTATTTCTGCATATGTATTTGGTACTCAGTTCAAATGCTGCAATTCATTGTTAATAGCAAAGGGAACTTCTCAGGGCCTCGGTTATCAGCATTCATTCCCATCAGGGCAGAATTAGACCTCATGCTAGATAGGCTATAGACAAATGTCTGAAAACTAAAACCCATAAAAAATAGTAATTTAGGTGTAAAAGTCTAGAAACAAAAGTCTGAACAGTCCAAAATCAGCTGACCTAGCTCGAAACTTGGACTGGATCTGGTCCCACCCCAGATTCCCATGGTACTAAATGCAAGTGAAATTTCATGTAATTGTATGACCAATAGTACATAAATCACTGAATAAAAGCTGATACTAATTCTCTTTTTGGTTCAGAGGGAAAGAGCCAAGGGATGACTAATCCTAATTTGGACGTACGCGTACAGCCAGCCAGCCGATCTGGCTCTGACACAAAAGTAGAGTAGGACGGACGGGCAAAAGGGCTAGATTAGCTGATGTCATGCATGACTTGTGCAAGGAATGACTCGATCGACACTGCTGACTCTTTCGTTTGTACTACATGCTTGACGTGACCGTGGCTCTCTTTTCGTCTTTTTACTTAGCTTTTGATTTAGATTTTTTAAGTAATTACTATTTATTAAATTAATAAATCATAGTTAAAAGTTATAAATGGTAGTAAAAAAAAAGCGTTCATGTGACACTAGAGTAGTGAAACGGGGCTAGCTGTAGTAGCTGCTATAAAACTCGTAGTTTGGTTAGCTAAAGAGCGGGTTATTTTCGATTTATGGTTTATAACTTGTATAGAATAAATAAATAAATATGATAGTTTTTTATTATTTTTGAAATAGTTATTGAGATAGTATTTTAAAACGGCTTGTCAGTATATTAATGTTTAGTTTTTCGTATAAGTAATTACATTAGTATTTGGGACTGTCTATTGCACAGTCAACTGAAAAAAAGTCCATTTCAGTCGATTCCAAGAACCGTTTGATCCTCATCGTGTGGTGGTTGTAGCAGGCCTATTTTACTGTACCTTTTGTATGGCCAGCCCACCTGCAACTTTAACGGGCCCGCACTTTTGAGGTTACAACCCGTTATTGCCCAACCCAAAAACCTCAAACAGGAAAGATTGACCACGGTGCTGGCCCGTAGCATCTAGTACATCCAATCACTACAAAAATGTGCTAACAAAAAGCGTATAACCCAGACTAGTTCAATGCAGCACATACATTTGATTTGTGTACTGTAGTCATGCCAACGCAGTAAAATGCATATGATAGTTCTCCCAAATCGCTGACGTTGTCTTGGTTTCTTCTATAAACTATGATTCTCTAGGAATATTATTTCTTGTGGTTGATCTGAAACAAATCAACATAATAATCTCAGTCTATTGATAACCAGTATGATCCAGTACATCCAATCCAATCACTTCAGTTATGTGATAAAAAGGCACATAATCTAGGAAGAATTGCATAAAGTTTAAAATAGAAAATGTATATTATATTAATACATTTTTTTGTGAATCATTACTTCTGCTTTGCCAATATACATATTAATTGCAAAATTATCAATGCAGGACAATATAATCATGGATCCCGGAGAACAATCACAACCTACAATACTGAGAAATTTGGATGTAAGCCTTCATGGTAGTAACATCACAGAAGAATACCAGGTAAACTGTAATAGCTAACTACATTATAAAAGTTGCACTGCATGTACTAAAAAATTGCACATAAATTATAACTGCAAAAATTAATTCATGTGGCCTACAAAATGCAGATTCATACACAACTGTTACCAGATTGGATGCCAGAAGAACAGGTAAACACAAAAATGACAAAAAAAATATTAGCATACATATGAACTTGCACATCTATTGGTACTATAATAATAATATGAATGTCGGGCAATTTATTCTCCATAAAAAAACAAAAAAGAAAAACATGATGCAACTAACATTAACATATAACATTTTGCGACAGATAAATCTATCACAGGATAGCAACAGCACATATACAAGTTTGCTACAACAGATGGATATACTTGGAAGCCAAAATGCTGAAGATTTAAAGGTATGTCACTGCAATTTTTTTGTGATAATACTTGAAAATCAAATTACATTGTCATTACACAAAATAATAAGAATTTCTTTGACAATCAGGCCCCACAAGGAAGTTACACATACCTCCTGACAGCTCCATATGCATTTGAGGTAAGGCTGAACAAGTTAGAAATGTACTCATTGTAAATTGCCAAAAAACAAAAAAGAATTGACAATATGATTGCCTTTGAACACAGAACCACCAGTATATGACCACCAACAGGATTGATGAAAATGGGCAAATCAAGGCTGAACATCTGCAGAATAGATGCATAGATCACAATCATCACAAAGAATATACAACAATCCACGACGCAACAAATGTAAGCCATGGTGAAAATGCAGACAGTGCAGAAAATCAAATAAATGCTGAAAATTCAAAATGATAAGAAGTAAAAGGAACAAGATCACTTACAGCAAGGAAATAGATGCAACCACCCAATGTTAATGATGCGCGAGAAGAACTTTGACTATATTTTTGATACTTTTGAATGCAAGTCATCAACCAATTGTAGACAAACTTTGACCAATCAAAATTCTTGATTTTATCAACATCTACCAAAGCACCAAAATATTTCGTGCTAGGATGTGTGCTAGAATTTGGGCAAAGAAAAGTGGACAAAGCAACTACCATAAAGCATCTCACTATCTGATCATCACTTAGATTCTCCTTCACCAACAAATTACCAAAAAACTTAATAGAAGGTAGCATAGCTTGGCCAAACAATTGAAGTAAAGAATTTTCCCACAATCTCTCTCAGACTAAACTTCAATGCCACCAATGGGTATACCTAACACCATATTGATAGATGCTGGACTGATAGGGATAACTTTTTCCTTCAAGAACTATGTCAGAGCTTGAGGTGTCTACATGATCTACTATCCACTGAGCAAAAGACATTGGAACAGAACAATCTTCAAATTTCAAAAGAGAAGGGAAACCATATTGTTCAATAACAACTTTCTTGGGCTGATTAAGACCGTTGATAATGTCAGCAATATAAGAGATATTACATCTGCTAAAGGCTTTTCGAACATTGGCATCTTTCGTACATTTCTTAGATTTTTTTAACAACTTTTCGAACATCTTTCCTAACATCATGTTTTGCAGTTTTTCTTTTAACTGCTTTCACAACCTGGACAATTATAAGGCAATGATATCAAATTTCTAGTAAACTGCTTAAAATGAATGCATCAACAAGACAGATGACAGAAAATGCATACCATCTTCTTAAAAGTGTTGAAAATAAACTCATCATCTAAAGAATCATCCAAAGCTAAAAGTTAAAATACAACAGTCAATGCAAATAGCATAAAAAACAAACAAAAAAACAATAATAAAAAAGGAAAACTCACAGTCTGCTTCAACTTCATCAGCATTGCCACAATCTGAAGCAACATAATCACCATCGTTAGTCGGAACATCACTATCTCCAGTAGAACTACAATGATTGTTCCCTAAATCAGAATCTTTTTTAGCCATTCTAAAACTACACAAATAACAAGAAAGAATGAATGTAAGAACCAAATCAAAGCAGCATACAAGCATTGTACAAATGCTTATTCAAAATAACGAAAATTCTAACCACTAAACATATTATAGAAGTTACACTACATATACTACGAAATTGCACATAAATGATAACTGCAATATTAATGCATGTGGCCTGCAATTTTTTCAAACCTAACACATTATTAAAAAAAATTGCAGATCTCCACCTATCCAGGTGTATTGGAGAGCATTGATTTCCCACACATGAAGAAATAAGAAATGTATATTAGCATTGATGGAAACAAACTATATATAAAAGCACATCAACTAACAGTGCAAACACATACATGTAAGAAGACATACATCAACTAACAATGCAAAGGTATATTAGAATGAAGCAATGATGAACTCACCAGAAGGTCCAAAATTCTAACCACTAAACATATTATAGAAGTTACACTACATATACTACGAAATTGCAGATAAATGATAACTGCAATATTAATGCATGTGGTCTGCAATTTTTTCAAACCTAACACATTATTTTAAAAAAATTGCAGATCTCCACCTATCCAGGTGTATTGGAGAGCATTGATTTCCCACACATGAAGAAATAAGAAATGTATATTAGCATTGATGGAAACAAACTATATATAAAAGCACATCAACTAACAGTATTACATGAGCAAGCACTTGAATAATCCCATATGAACTACATGAGCACAAGCTTAGTGCATTATGCTGGAACTACATCAAACTGATCCTAGCTGCTGAATATGCAACATATCCTCTCAATGACATATTACAAAAAGCAGATTCAGGCTGCTATAACAGGTCACAACAGAATACCTAATACTAGTAAGAAATGTATATTAGCATTGATGGAAACAAACTATATATAAAAGCACATCAACTAACATTGCAAACACATACATGTAAAAAGACATACATCAACTAACAATGCAATGGTATATTAGAATGAAGCAATGATGAACTCACCAGAAGGTCCAGAAACACAGATCAGTAAGAGTACAACCACTGATCCACCCCCAAATCAACTCGGTACTAAGATAACCTAATGAAATTGTAAACAAGTTTAAAATTTTCATAATAGAACCGTAAAAAGGACTTTTTCTATTACAATGCAGAGATGCATAATTGAATCAGTAAATGGAGTAGGTAATGTGGACCTAAAACTTCTAAAAATGTTTCGCACCAAAGGCCCAACCATGCAGGAAAATCTTTAAGTCTAGACTTTAGATGGGCAAAGAACGTTTTGTGATGAGCCGAACATTTTTTTTGTACAATCCAGCTTTGCATAGAAGGGATTATCCAACTGAGCAAGGAATACAGACTTAAAACCTCACAAAAAGTATCACAACGAAGTCCCAGGTATCACAGCTACAAAGGCAACTGTGTGGATGTATTACATCCCCCACCCCAAACACAAAATGGAACTGATTTGGCTTCAAAAGCATGAAGAACACAGCACAACAACAACAAAGGAAATCGATGAAAACTGCAACTAAAATCACAGAATAACTAAGCCCAAGCATCACGGCGAACACTACCACAAAGCAAAACGATGAAACCTGCAACCAAAATCACAAAAGATTACACAAAGGCAAGGAGGGAAAAGACTGCGATAGTGAAAGAGGGAAAAAGGCTAAAGGCCACAAAAAGGACAACAAATGTCCCAAATCTACAGCTGCAAGCATGAACGGAGGAGGATATCGCACCGACAAAACCCGTCGGACCACCGTCCAACGAGCCGGACTCGAAAACGGTGAGCATATGAGCTCCGAGGTTAGCACTCAAATCTACCAACCATTATCCATCAGAACAACTAAAACCCTAGGAAAAAATTGAGAACACCAACCTCAGATCTGATGAAGGAGTAGGAGCTCACCAGAGATAACCACTCGAAAACGGTGGGCAAATGAGCTCCGATATTAGCACTCAAATTTGCCAACAAATAGCCATCAGAACAACTAAAACCCTAGGAAAAAAACGAGAACACCAACCTCAGATCTGATGAAGAAGGAGTAGGTGCTCGCCGGAGATAACCACCGATTTGAAGGGAGCTCCTCCTTTCGTTCTCCCGCTCGATTTATCTACACTCCCTGGCTCTTCTCAAGCAAACCCAATCGCCGGTGAGTTGAGACATCAATCGCCAGTCAATTCGCCGTGGAGACGAGGAGTCTCTCAAACACTCTGCACGATTGGAAAAAACTAATGAAAAAAGTAAGAGGCCGCCGTGGAGACGAGTGGTCTCTCGAACGCTCCGCACGACTGGAGAAAACTGATGAAAAAAAGTGAGAGACGCGCGGACCGAGGAATACAAAAAACAATTCATATCGGGTTGAAACGTGGATCCGAGAAAGCTACGAACCCGTTTCAGAATCGACTGAACTAAAAAAAGAAATCCAGGCGACTGTGCGGTAGCAATCATCAGAGCTAGGAACCACAGAGAAAAAAAAACACCCAACAACTCGGCGGGGCCTGGCCGCTAGGCGCCTAGCTCGCTGCTTACTGGACTCTACTTAGCCGTGCTAGCATGTTGGGGAAATTGGGCTGCAGCCGCGCCTCACCGTGGTTATAACCTGCGGTTGGGCTCCCACGGAACAAATCGATCAGGCAGCGCGCCCCACCCCCACCACCGCCGTCGCTCGCCTCCGCGACCCACGCGCGCGCGGTGCCCGGGCCGTCCTCTGCGGGGTGATCTGCGGCCCGCACAGCGGCCGCTCCACTCCTTACCTCGGCTGCCCGGCCCGCGGGGGCATCGGGTGGGCCGCGCCCTCCTTTTCTCCTGTCGCCTACTCAGCCTTCGCCGCGTGCGCAGCGCCGGACGAACGCACCACTCTGCCTGTGTCCCCCGCTCCACACCAGCCTGGCGCGCGTGTAGTCCGCAGCCTTCAGCCTTTCACCGACCCTTGTCCCCCGCGCTACTGGGCCGTCTCCACTGGGCTTCTCGTGAGCTACAGAAGAGAACTCGTCGCCGTTTTGGCTGGGCCGTTTGGGCAATCGGACATGTCACATGCTTACGAATTGCAACGACATCATCCTCTAAAAAGAAACGAATTGCGAAGACAGGCACGGCCAACTGGGCAGTCGCGTCGCTTGTGCCGGGCAGGCGAGCACTGCACTAGCGGTATGGAGCGCGTTTGCCCACGGTGCACATTTCTTTCGTCCCGGCGCGGACGATGGAGGCAATGATTCCTTCTCTCGCGGTCCGCTACGCAATGAGTGTGCGTCCCATGAATGGACTGTTCTTTTTACCTTTTAAAAGTTATTTTTAACTTTTCTATAGTAATTAGTTTTTAAATGAAATATTTTTTCATGACAAGATCTACAAATTGATTATACTATATATTGTAGCGACTTCATTTATATCGATCAAAACAGAATATGAGTTTTTGTTATTCCGTATTTTTTCTCATAATCAGTCTAAAAGTTATAAACCACAGCTAAACATCATAAATCAAAACTAAAAAGAGCATGCCCGAAGCAAGTACATATATCCCGCGGAATAGCCGGGCTGCGTTCACTCCTGGATGTGGGAAAGAGCAAGAAAAGGGCATGCACCGGCAGTTGGGCACTAGCGAGACACACAACACCATCACCAAATGGCAAAGTAGAGCACTCAGCTTGCTTTCCTAAACCTTCTAGCAGCTAGCCGTCGCCTGAGAGACATGATTTCTGAGCTATGGTAATTACTGTCCCTTCAATCATGAAGAGTACTTGATGGGAGAGAAGGCATTTCATGCCCCACATGCTGTCAGTTGTTACAGTTTCTCGGGCTGCACTCGCACTCGACGCTACATTTAGTATAATATCGGTTATGACGTGGCTCCGCAGCGAGCGCGTGATGTTAACCCACCCGCGGCCCACAAAAGATACGGTGTGCACCCTGTATGGACTAATGGCACAAGTGCAAGTTTGTTTATCGACCAGGTGAATCGAATAGTCGTAAAGGACTAAAGGGAATGGAAGTGGAGATGGTGATGCATGGTGCGTTCCGACTGGTCTGATTGCAGAGATCGATCGATCCTTGCGATCATTGGTGAGGCTATTGATGTGGTGGCTCTCTGTCTTACATTTCCTAACTGATGTGGTGATATCTTTTCAGGTGCGATTTATATATTTTAGTTTATAGTTTTGAATTTTAGTTATTCATTAGAATGTAAATTATAGTGTCTAGTATAATTAACTAATAGATTTTATCTTAAAAATATTCTATTTAAAAATTAGATACTAAGACATAACCCTTAATCAAAAATATGAAACCGTGCACACTTTGCAGGAGCAATAAATATGTATGCGTGAGTCAGAGAAGCAGATAGCGATATTGAGCATTCACATGTTACAAATCTAAGAGGAGTAGCACTTTTTTTTAGAGACTGTGAGTGAGAATTATCTGCGAGATCTATTCTTTTAAAACTATAATGACTTTTAACTATAATTAATATATTTAATAAATAGTATAGTTGATAGAGATCGGAATAAAAACCGACTATAAAGCCAAAGAACATAATCTCAGTCTTACGTTTGTCAGCTAGTGCACGCAATACATATAGACCAGGGGCGTAGCCACTGGGGGAGCTTAGTGAGGCTTGAGCCTCACCTCCCCCGGTGGCAATTTTATACATAGTAAAAATAGAGGAAGAAAGAGAGAGATCAACAAATTCAAAGATAAACTAGTTCTCCTTGATGGGAAGGTTAACAACAAGTATGAAATTAAAGAAGACGACGAGGAGGAGGAAGAGGAGAAGTGAAAACCATAAAATTAAAGAAGAGCTAATCAAACAATCAAAGAAAGAAAAAAAGTGAAAAAATATATGTAAATCATAAAATTAAAGAGGAGAGGGAGGAGTAGTGAAAATCATAAAATTAAAGAAGAGATAATCAATCAAAGAAAAAAAGAAGAAGAAAGAAAGTGAAATATATACTAACCTTCTTGAGTCCGGGGATGACAGTGGAGAGCTCGACGAACCTCTGGTAGATCTTTCCCTCCGCCGCCGCTCCGCGATGATGTGCTCCTGCATGTGCCCTTAAGGCACCGCCATCACCGAGCCCCCCGCCATGAAAATGATAAGAACATTGGATAGAGTGTGAAAAAAATGCCGCCTTTTGTTTCTATTGTCTCGTGATTCAAATTAACGTAATTCTGGTATATTTCATATGATCTAAATTTTCATTGTCATTCATAATTTTCTATTATATCACTAATTTTGATATGTTTTATATATATGTGACTTATCGTTACTCCGCACTCATGACGCTTTCTATTATCGAGATACCTACTTTCTATTTCTCTATTTTTCATTATTTGTCTCCATCTAATTTATAATTTCTATATGAATTTGAAATTTTATGAAGAGTAAACGACTAATTTTATGTCAACTTAGTTTAGACCTATAAATAATTCAGCCCACCCTCAATCTCATTCCTGGCTTCGCCACTGATATGGACAAGAATACTTGAGATGCACATGGAAACGTCAGTGAAAAGCAGATCCTCTGCCTTAGTGTATTTGCGAGGAAAGCCTTATCTTTTGAGGAGCACTTTTTCGACCTGTTTTTCAGTTTCCATTGTTAATAACAATGACTCATATTCTAATCAACTAATATTTGGAGAGACGTGCTGCAAGGATTTTTTTAATAAACGCCAAGTTCAAGAGCCAGAGTTTTCCCATTGTTAATTACAGTGACTCATTATAATCAACTAATATTTGGAAGATATGCTACAAGGATTTTTATGTAAATCCTAATAGGATTAGTATTTCAACTTCTCTTTAGAGGATAACTAGGGGCCCTATATAAAGTTATGAGATATGGTCATAAAGAATCCAAGACACAAACCAACTCATCCAAAGCAAGAGGCATACAAGAGGATTAGAGGATAGGTTATTTTTTAATACTAGATTCTTGTATAAGGTAAGGATCCAATAGTTCTAAAATATTCGAGAGGGTTGTGAAAGAGTAACAATCCTTGAACGCTTTCGAGGTCATACTTAAGAAATTTGCGGTCAGCTTCGCCAAATCTTTCTCTCTCCTCGTAATTGCTTCGACGTCGTTATTTTAGTTCTCTCTATGATATTTGTCTACTTTGTTTTTTATACTAAGCACGCTACTAATGTATCATGCAACTGTAATCCGATCTAGAGGCTATTGTGCATAAATAGGGGTATTAGACTTTAGCACCCATGATAGTAACATTGATCAGCTCATAAATAAGCCTTCAAGTACTGACTCGATCAGTAAAACTAAATTACTTAAGTCTGAAGAGTTTTCAGTTGCCAAATGCAATTATGCATTGTGAGTATACTAATCTACAAACTATCCTTATAAAGCATGTGAAGGACCATATGAGAATATCCATGGTCAATTAGTGATAAACAATTAGTATATTTATTGAGTTGGATTTTCGATTTTGCAAAAGTTTGGCAAAATTCAGCTCTGCTGTCAATGGAACCGATCTAATCAGCATGTAGACTGGTCAGACCGGTGTTGTGGTGTGACCGGGCTATGGTAGACAGTTGCATTTCTATAGAGAAGGTCTTTGGAGGGTGCAACCGGATTAGATACAAACATATATTGCTTATCTAATATCATTTCCGTTTTTTCTCTTGGAGTTGGAATCGAATACAGACAATGCCAGATGTGCATATGAATACGAATATTCTCAATCAAAAATATAGAGTGAATACATGTCGCATCGAATATGAATAGTCTCAGTCATGAATATTTAGCCGGATATTATGTGAAAACATAAACCATATATACCACGCATGGAAAGATCAATCAACCGTAGATGATGTCAAAAATGTAACTGCATTACCAGTTCAAGAAGCAAATTTAACCTATAGATATAACCCAAAGACATCATAGTACAAAGGATGTTCAAACACAACTACATTAGTAGTTCAACAAGCGTTTATGGGTTGCTAAAGTTTGGCTATAAAAGAGTTATTGGAAGAATATTGTAACATCCAAATTTTTGGGGTTTTCAAAATGTTATTTTCTAAATAGTTTTATATAATTTATTGGATTTTCACAATTAGTTAAAGCTTAATTAAAATTTTCCTAAATCAAAATGATTTTATCTAATTAATTTACACTTCAATATCAAGTTGAAAGTATTTTTTGTGTTTTGAATATTCAAATATGTCTTTATAAATTTTATTGGATTTTTGGAATTCGTTCAGTATTTTTTGAAGCTTAATTGAATTCTTAGCTTTTTCTTTAATTCAAAAATCCTTTTTGTTCTTTTTTCCCATAAGATACTTTGATGTGAAGACATGATGAGCAGCTGCAAGGTGGACCGGGATTAAGCTCAGGAGGAGCTCAGGTTCAGAATGGTAAGGGAAACCGAATGCAGTCATGGTGCAATGTGAGGCATGTGGCCTGTCAAGTGAATTAGGCATATTTGCAAACAAGGATGGTTCAATAGGATCGAAAAGCATGAGAGGCTTGGCGGAAAGTCATTGGGGTCACATGGCAGATGACGAAGTCAAGGAAAGGTGCCCAAAAACTTCATCAAAGGTATTTTGGTAGTTTATCAAAATACCAGATTTGAGCCTTGGACAAAACCACGACACAAGGAGGCGCAAAGGAAGTGGTTTAGGTCAATGTGAGTTGGTTTCTCTAAGTGGATCGATCGCTAAAGGTTTAGCGAGTTGAATCTTGTAAAGGCTTTGAAAGCATGTGTGAGTGTGTAAAACTCGTGTTACCGAGACCCACTAAGTGGTGCTAATTATATGAGGAGGGAGGAGAGGGGAGAGTTAAAATCTTGAGTAGTTTTTCCTCTCCCTCCCGATGTGAGAAATCTTGTGTGTAAGGATGGTGCTTCGGGAATACCTTGTAACCATCCATCTACTCATGAATCATCCACTATACTGATAATAGATCAAATCCTTGATCAATTCTTAGTGTTTCACTTACTCTATGTTTGGTTTTTCATGATCATGAGCAAGCACCTTGGAATCATGATCTAGGTGGTTCTTGCCTGAATCTTTGGCTTGATTATCTTGGTAGGATATATTAGAGTAGATCTGGAAGACCACATATCATAGATCCCCATGAGTAGGGGTGAAACGGATCCAGATTCGGTCGGATAATCTGGATATCGAATCTGTATTTTTCATATTTGAATAGTAAGGGGGTGTTTGGGGCTGCTCCACTCCACGTTTTTCAGCTCCGCTCTATGTTTTTTAGCCAAACAGGTTCAGCTCCACGCACTCTGTTCGAGGAAAAAAGGTGGAGTTGTGAGAGCACCTAAAGGGGTGCTCCACAAACTCTAGGTTTTTTGTGGAGCTGCTCCACGGCAGAGTTTGTGGAGCAGAGTTTGTGGAGCAGTCCCAAACACCCCTAAATATCCGAATCCAAATAGAAAATCAGAGCTAGATTCGGATGTTTGCCTAGCGAAGTTGTGGATTTTGGATGCGCATTCGGTATAACATGAAATAGATTCAGAGTCGGATATCCAAATAATATCCAAATCCACCTTACATATTTTCATTTGGTTGCATTATACAAATATGGAGTCCTCCGAAGTTGCATTATGCAAATACATGAGATGAATGATTTATTTGTTGTTGTCAACATTTAATGTGCAGTTATATGTTAGAGTCAGCTATTTATCAATTTAAAATATTAAAATAATTCAATGTCATGTTTTAGATAGGAGAGGCCATGAATAATTATTGGAATCCAAAAATTCACCCCTACCCACGAGCAAGAAAAAATTTGGATTTTTTGGTGTTCTTAAGTCCTTAGATCAACTTTTTCTAAAATTAGTGAAACTAGATCCAAGAACCTTGTGTTTCTTTCCTTGATATGGTTTCTAAGTCTTTAGAGAAGGTGTGTTCAAAGTTTCAAGTCATTTAGCGCCTTCTTCTAAGAGTTCCATGGATTTGGATTTAGGCTGTTTTCTGTTCTGGACATAGAATAGTGGTCAGGCCACTATTACCCTTATGGTTAGACTAGCTAGCGGCCAGACCACCATACCCATGCGGTTAGACCAGCCAATGGTTAGATTGATCCTAAGTGGCGGTCAGATTGGCCTTCCAGCTACTATTGCACTCCGCTGTGAATCTGGTCTTCGTAGCTGCTCATAACTATTGGAGTGAAACTTATGGAGTACCTGAGATGAAAATTTTTAATACAATCATTCACCCTTCTCTGATTGTCGGCATCAACTTACAGTATGAAATCATCACTAGCTCATGGTGACCATGATCTCCAGTTGATGGCTATCTGAATAAATAAACCCTCGATCGGTTCTTGGAATCTTAGAAATTGGAAGCCATGGTTGGACATGAGCATACGTCTTTTTGATGGTTCAGACCAGCATGATGTCACTACTCACCATTATCTAATGCTAACTGCAATTTAATTTCATGGTGAATTCATGGCTTGATGTGAGTTCTAAGTTTCGGCCTGATGAGGCCCAAAAGAGTCCATATGTGCAGTAGTTCTTCCACGCCTTTATCTTTTTTTCTTGAGGGCTGTACGTTCTTCTATGTATTTGATGTGATCACCATCAACCTAGTGATCTTCCAGCTCGATGTGATTTCAATTTGAGCATAATATTCTAAGACAACATGAAAATGTGGCCATCAATAAGCCAATGCAGACAGGGCTTTCAAACTCGCGAAGAGAAATGGAGGCGTCGATGTGTTACTGTGGTCCTAAGGGATCACCATGGAGCATTCCAAGCTAGAGCATGACATTTTATGGCCATTACTACTGATCCGGATTTGTCAAAAATCCTAGCCTGCAAACTGGTTATGCAGTTGGCTATGGAGGTGGGCATCAGCAGGCTTGTGGTAGAGACAGATAATGTGGACCTGTGCAAGAAGCTGCAGAGTGATAATTTGGATCGATCGTTATATGGTCCACAAATCAAAGAGATCAAAAGAAAGTTGCGCTATTTTGAAGAGCACCAGATTCCTATTACTCGGCGCTCTGCTAATGAGTGATTTTTTTGGGCTGATAATTTATGGTTTATGGCTTAAATATTTGAATTCTAACAGTTCGCGAGAGGCAGCACGTAGAGGAAAATAGTCGTATGCGATTTTGACCGGTAAAACTGAACTCAGTACACTTTTCACTACAAGTTTCCTATTGACGCTGTCTTGAAAAAGCACATCGTTTAAAACTAGTTACTGTAGACAGTACAAACATAAGCTAATTTTAAGCTCAAAAGAACCCGGCTAATGAAGCCTCTTATTCGTTAGCTAATGCAAGCTGCAAGGATCATTCAGTTGTTACTTGGTTTAATGATTCTTCATTTTATTTTCTACTTTTTCAAATGTTTTGTGCTCATCCTTTGAATAAATAGCAGCATGATGGACCATATGAGAAGATCCATGATTTTGTTGAGATGAACTATTGCCATTTTGGAGGAGTTAAAATTTGAAATTTGCATATATTTTTTGGACAATTTACAGAAATGGATAATTTTTTGGGAAATCTTAGTTATGGGATGATCTTGTGACCTAAGTCAGTGGTTATAGGTTGCATGAGACATGCTATTGCTAATATGGGTCAAGTTATGAAGAACTCATGCCCGAAAATAATTTCCTTGTCTTTGAATGTGTATGATTGCTTGGAGTCAACCATAATTAACGGCGAGGTTCGGGGCTACGCTCATGGAGGAGCAAGGTCTAGAACGATCAAGGATGCTGGGTGAAATGGATGAGCTCAAGCATGGCACAAGAAAGGCGGAAAATATTGAAGAGAAATTCGAGCGACTAGTTGCACCATGTAGTTTGGCCGGTCCAAGTGAGGTGTGTTCCGGTGGAACCAGAACGGGAGAGACTTGCTGACACATGACAAATCAATGGTACACCTACATATGGCAAACATGACGATTACTTATAATGAAAGGAGATGATCGGGCAAGAAAGGGTATTTAGGTAGTTTGACCAAAATATCAGAAACTACCTTAGAGTAGAACCATGGCTCTTGAGCGGCACTTAGGAGAGCAGATTAGGTTAGAGAGAAGCTGAGAAGATCAAGTTGGATCAAGACTAAGGATTTAGTGGATTCAAGTTTATATATTTTGAAAAGCATGCATAAATGTATTGTGTGTGAGTTAAAAACACGTGTGTGTAGGGTTATCTGATTTTCCCTATATGTGCTAAGTGCATAGTATCCACTAAGGGTAAGATAGGGTGGCTAGCCCATCTATTTAAGGGTGGAATAGAGACTTGTAGTTATCCACTCAACTATCCTCTCTTGAGACCAAGTGCTTATGAGTTCTAGGGTTAGGATTTAAAAGAAGATGAGTGTTGTGGTATGTTATCTTGTCATCCAAGTGGGGTGGATATAAAACCATTATCCTCAAATAGCAATACATCAAACTTTGTTCATCTCTATGAATCTCTCTTGTATTGATTGATTTGCTCTTGATTTACTTGATTTTTCCTCCTCTCTCGCCTTCTTGATCTTGTTGTGCTAAGAATGTGTAAAAGATAGCGACAACCTCTGAAAATCAATTTCCATCCATTTAGACGCTTACATGGCAAATTCACAAGGAAATTCCGTTTTTTCACTTTTTGGCCTCTCTGAGTGATTTTTTGATCCAGCTATTTCTATATCAATTTCTTTGGCATTTTAACTTGTTGTGAGATGTAGGAATATATCTAAAGTCATCTTGGCCATCACTCACCCATGAGCAAGTTATTCACTATTTTTTATTTTGGACTTGTTTTGGTGAACTTTGGTAACAATTTTCTTGATCGTTGATTGGAATAGGTTTCTGACATCCAAGATAAGGTGCAAATTAAATTTCAAGTAATTTGGAGTTTTCGTTTGAGAGTTAACTCAATTTTAAGTTTTAACTCGGTTTTAGTGCAGCAGAGCTTTACGAACCAAAAGATCCTAATTCTCATAAGTTTTTTCATGATTTTTGGTTGAGATAAGTTCTTAAGGTCATGATTTAGTCTTGGTTTAAGTTTCAAGTCTATTGAATCTATAGATCAAAAGTTTCATATATTTTCGGATTTGAAATATTGTTGTTCTACACTGTTCACGATCTGAAATTACTGCAGCACCGATATTTTTTGGATTTTTTTGTTCTTAATCTTCATAAGTTTTCATAGCTATTAAATTAAAAAATATTAGCGAATACTTGATGAAAAATTTGAAGACACCATTCACATCTTTATTGTAACATCAATACTACACAGCTCATTTTAGTAAAAAAAACACGTGGTTTACATGTTAATTTTGTCATATCACCGTCACGAAGTTATCACCACGGTAATATCACCTCAGGCTGAAATGACGACGGCCAAGGTTTACCAGATGATCAGTACACATAGAGTATTAACGTAACGCTCTGAATATCTGCGTATGATTGTACAGGCACTTACCTAACCTGCTGTGTCATCTGTTTATGATTGTACACACGACAACCAAACCATCATAGAATCGCTGCCTAGTTGTCACGCCAGTTCAGTACAAGAATCCAAGTTGGAAGTCTTTTTGAGTGACTGACTGAGTAGGACTTCGATTATTGACATCTAGGTAATCACATGCACTTGAAACACGAAACTGAATCCGAAGCCCTCCGGCTACAACTGCTTCTCTTCAAATGCAGACGTCAGACACTGTGAAGGCATAAACTACAAGCTGCCACCTCGATTAACCCGGGTACTTGGTATGATGTGCCACGCAGTTACGAAGCTTCCCGTCTCTTGTTACCCTCTTCAACTCTGCCTTGACAGTTTGATATGAGTTTATATGACACCTCGCGGCCTCACAGCCTAACACATCTGAAGCCCTACGGTTGCAACTGTTTCTCTTCAAATGCCGACGTCAGACACTGAAGGCACAAACTACAAGCTGCCCACTGTATCCAACACATCTGAAGGCTGAAGCCCTCCGGTTGAATTGTTTCTCTTCAAATGCAGACGTCAGACACTGTGAAGGCATAAACTACAAGCTGCCACCTCGATTAACCCGGGTCCTTGGTATGATGTGCCCCGCGGTTACGAAGCTTGCCGTCTCTTGTTACCCTCTTCAACTCTGCCTTGACAGTGTGACATGATACCTCGCGGCCTCACAGCCTAACACGTCTTCGATCAGATTTCTGGTGAATATCACGTAGTAAAAACGTAGTTTCTGATCGCTGCGAGCGGCTCCGAGGCATCTAAGCCATGAACTGCGCTGCACGTAGGAGCGCCAACATTAGTAACACACCGCACGGTCCGCCGTTTTACGCCAGAACTTAGCGGCTTCTGAAGAGATATGGCAGCTTCCAAATGACGACGGCCGGATCAACACTTTGAATCATGCAATGACGTTAATGTGGTCTCGCACGATCGCGCCTCCTGAATTTACTGTTTCTGCCGTGCCACTGTCGCGATGTTACTGCCATCTTTTCCACGCTGCCAACCCCGGCCGGCCATCTCCATCATGTCAGGTGCCTGTCACTCCTGGCCCAAACCCAAAGCACTATATAAGCTGCTTGCCACAAGGCCATAATGGCCAACGAGAAATCACATAAGCAATATTGTCGGAGCCACATCCGTCGCCGTCGATCGTGCATTTGTCGTTGTCCGGCTGGTCGACGAGATCGCAAAAATACCACATCTCGCCTTCTATTGCCGGTACGTGGCACCGGAAAAATATTCCTCCCCACAATGCCTTCTCCTTCCTCGGCCCATTGGCTGAGCTTGGTCGGAAGCGTCTGGCTCCAGACCATCAACGGCCCGAACGCCGACTTCCCCGTCTACTCGTCGGACCTCAAGGAGTTGAAGGGCATCTCCCAGGTGCAGCTCAACTTCCTCGCCTTCGCCTCCGACGCCGGGAAGCTCTTCGGCTGGTTCGCGGGAGTCGCCGCCCTGTACCTTCCTCTGTGGGTGGTGGCGGTCACCGGCGCGGCCTTTGGCCTCGTTGGGTATGGTGTTCAGTTCCTCTTCTTGGAGAGGGCCGGGCTCGCGTACTGGCATCTGTTTGTGCTCACCTCCCTCGCCGGCAACGGCATCTGCTGGATCAACACCGTGTGCTACCTCCTCTGCATCAAGAACTTCCCCTCCGACAGCCGCGTGGCCGTGAGCCTTGCCACGAGCTACCTCGGGCTGAGCGCCAAGTTCTACACCACCATGGCCGAGACGATTCAGCGGGGGGCAGTCGCGAGGTACTCCAAGGCGAAGATATACCTTCTCCTCAATGCCGTCGTGCCGAACCTCGTCACCCTTGTGGTGGCGCCGTCCCTCCGGGTGGTCGACCTCAAGATCCACAAGAGGACCAACGCGGCGTTCCTCGCCATGTTCGCGATCACGCTAGCCACCGGAGCCTGCGCCGTAGTGGGCAGCATAGGCTCCAAGTCCATCGGGCTCTCGACCAAAGAGCACGTTGTTAGCCTCTACGTGCTGCTCGCCATCCCGATACTGATCCCAGTGGCGCTCAAGGTCCGGGAGAGCATGGACAAGATACGGGAAGCGAAGAGGGAGAACAAAGTCCACGACCTCGCTACCGACGAGCCCGAGACGGCGGTGTCGGTGGTCGAGGTGGAGGTGGAGAACAAGGAGGAGGAGGGCGTCCAACAGAGAGGTCACGAAGAGGTCGGTGGACTCCGGTTGCTGCGGAGACTTGACTTCTGGCTCTATTTCTTCAGTTACATGTTCAGTGGCACGCTGGGTTTGGTCTTCCTCAACAACCTGGGGCAGATCGCCGAGTCTCGAGGGCTCAGCGACCCGTCCACTCTCGTTTCCCTGTCGTCCTCGTTTGGATTCTTCGGCCGCCTCCTTCCCGCATTCTTGGACTACTACACTGCAAAGTAAGCATCACTGTGTTGTGTTCATCGCATCCCCTGATCACTCTTGCTGTTTAAATATTGGAGTCTTTGTTTTTTACTTGTCCTAACTATAAAAGGTTTGGGTTTACTTGAGCAGGAGTGGCTACTCGATATCAAGAACGGCGTCCATGGCGTCGCTGATGGTCCCGATGGCCGGCGCGTTCTTCCTGCTGCTGGACCCGAGGGACATGTTCCTGTACACCAGCACGGCCGTGGTCGGCACGTGCACCGGCGCGATCACCTCGGTGGCGGTGTCGGCGACGAGCGAGCTGTTCGGCACCAAGAACTTCGGGGTGAACCACAACGTGCTGGTGGCCAACATCCCCGTGGGCTCGCTTTGCTTCGGCTACTTCGCCGCGTTCCTTTACCAGAAGGAGGCGCACGGGAGCAACCGCTGCGTCGGCGCCGCCTGCTACCGGGACACCTTCCTCGTCTGGGGCGCCACGTGCGCCGTCGGTACGGCTCTGTGCGCCGTGCTGTACGTGCGGTCCCGCGGCTTCGCCGGGAGGCTACCTGCAGCGCTGGTCCTAAGGTTTTGAGGGCCCTAAGGCGAACTTGTCATGACGGGCCCATTAAACCATGTATAGAATTTTATAATATGTAAAACGAATCCAATAATATATTTTTAATTTAGCATGTCTGGTAATTATCAACGAACAATGTAGACTAAAATAACAATATATTTGTACTTCTAGAACTAATATAATTACCTTAAGGAAGAATAGAACTCCATCATATCCATTACTTCTCATAAAATGATACTTCTTCGGGCATTTCTTGATGCAAAATCATCAAGGACGGTATTGAGATCAATAGTGTCCAAGACATCCTTCTCGATGGTGCACATAGCCAAGTCATTTAACCTTTCTTGTGACATAGTTGATCTCAAATAGTTCTTCAACAACTAGTTTTCTTCGTTTTCTTTTCTCAGCCCCCGACAAATGTTTCTTAGGTAACATTCTAAAATTCTAACACCTAAATTAGAATAAAAACACGACTATATGAGTACAGAGTACTAGAAGTCTGAAATACTGTACAAAAAATTAATTTGGATTAAAAAAGAATAAGGAAAAAAATACCTAGAGCCCGGACTCTGAATCTCTGATTGAACCACCGAGCAACTGATGAACTGATCGGCTGATCGCAAATCGCAAGAACCAAGATGCCTGATTGGAGTGCCGAGCACGAGCCGAGATGTCGTCGTCGTCGGTCGTCGAGCCCTGGTCACCGCCGCCGTGTCCGCGGACCGCGACTCCGCGCGACTCTCCCTCTCTGTCTCGCGATCGCGGACTCGCGGTGTAGGTCGCGGTCTCTGCTCACGTGGGAAAAGAAACGAGCTCGGGACTCGATCAGGAATTCAGGAGTCGGAGTCCGACGTTTGGCCTTCTTGGGCCGGCCGGCCAGTTTTCTTCTTCTTTGGTTCTCATTATTTTGCTAATGGACTATAGGGTCTGGGTTTGTATACATGGATTTGGGCCCCTCCCTCGCCTGGGCCCTAGGCGGTCGCACCCGGTGCACCTCCCTAGGGCCGGCACTAGCTACCTGCAGCGCCGAGGACGCCATGCGTCGGACGGTGGTTACCTAGGTGATGGTAAGAAGGGCTGACACAGGAGTTTAGGTGCCACATAATTAAGCAAGGAAAAATTATCTATAGCTAGGTGATGTAGCAGTTGCATCCTTTTTTCCTTAGGGAAATATTTTGTTTTATTAGTTTCTTGACTAAACTTTTCTGTGATCTCTTCGGGGACTGCAAAGCTCGATGCATGCGCACGTACGTGCTTAAAAGGAACAGAGTACATATGGAGTGTATAGGCTAGACCAAACGTATAATATGTCCAGAGCTGGCAATGCACGTATAAGATTCAAAAACAAAAGACATGTCATGACTTATTTGAAATAACGGGTTTGTTATTCGTACGTTGCCAACTTTTGAAACTAAGTCTGATTTTTGTGGTCGTTGGATTTACATGGAGAGTAATATGTGTTGGCTACTCAGTTGTTGGATGTTATCTAATGGATGGAAACGTGACTTATGACTGATAAACAATCAGGGAACTTATGTGAAGATCGCCCGTTGAAATAAATCTTCACTACTCGTTATTTCAAGGTGGCTACACCTTGAGTATTTGAGTTGGTGATGAGGGTGGCTACACCTTAACGATCTTGTATGGATGGATTTGTGTGTGCATGCGTCTTTGTTGATCTTTTGTAGATGTGACCTGCACCTGTATGGCTTGCTCATTTGTCGAAAATTTGAGTTGCACGAGCAACCAACTTATGTATATAGGGAACTCTTTTTTTGGGAGTTTTGAATCTATTCATGGTATTATTTATTTGAGCTAGTATGGAATAAAAATGCAATAGGGATGCAGACGTAGTACTCCACTATGATAAGAAGGATGCAATGACACATTGGACAAGAAAAGGAGATCATTTATTTCACGTGTTCAACACAATTCTCTTTTCTTCATGTATTTCTTGTTGTCAAGACTTCACCAGGCCTACGCGTGAACAAACTATGTTATAGACTTACAGTATTGCCAACGCTAAAGCATTGTGTGGTCCGAAACAGTTCAATAACGCAGAATACATGGCATAGCATGAGCGAAGATGACACGGTCTAACCATATGAAGACTACGTAACGTAAGTACCTGCATTAAATGGGATGTTGAAAGCCTTTGGAAAGTCTTTTTTGAGTCCAACCTGTTAATACTTCCGTGTATCTGCATGTAAGAGCAAGTATAATAATGATCTTATAGCCAAGCTAGTCAGCATTTTTACTGATGTGGATGAGAGAAGAGAGGAGAGAGATGAGAGCTTGGCTCTCATGCAAGCAACAAGCTGGGCACGGGAGCTTATGCAGTGGTGGATCTAGATAATAAATGTATGTGAGGAGGAATAGGAAAGAGAATGTGAGATATGGTACCACATAATAATAAAAAAAATTTGTAGACAAATTATTATATAACTTGGTTCTTATAACTTGACTATAGCCAAACATTTGGCTCTATTATTAGACTTGCTCTAAGTATATGTACGATGTGAATTGAGTATGCGCATCTGCCTTGTACCCTCTTAAAAAAACTACCGTGTGCATCACGCTCACGGCAGTCTTCACACAGATTACTCGTCGTTGCTCTTGAATGGTGGTGGAACGCTTGTTCCCTAGGCGATGCAGAGACATCAACCGTTGACAGTTACACCATGGCCCATGAAAGGTCCAGCGGAAGAGCGAGCATTCCTCCACCAGTTTCTCATCTGTCACAGTGGACACATCCAGATGCGCCGCCTGCCCGGGCGGCCGTCTCTGTTTCTCTGAATCTTAGGCCAGGTAACTCTTAGTCATACTGGGAGCTAAGCATATACATTTCCAGCCATCACAATACGCAGCGCAAAAGTTCAATGGTAATGATGAAATAAGAAATTTAACGCGCTCTAATACTGGTGCTTAACCACCATGGTACCCGGACAATTTTGCGTGTGATAAGAGGTGACACTTGAATTATATATGTGGAAACAGTGTACCGTGCCTATGTACATGTGACATGTGTGAGGCCGGGAGGATATGGTGGCCATTCAATTGATTCGTCTGCTGATGGAGTTCTCACATGGTGTGCGATGGCACTGCATGCAACGTTCAGTTCCCTGAACTTCTCACTTAAAGAGTCTTCGGTGTGCAGATGCTACACAGTTATGCGACGAAAGTGAAACACCCTGAAAATTTAAAATTTTAAATTGTTTCTTGGATTTTGCTTGAATTCCCTTTTATTTTCCAATTTGGCATCGTTCCTTGGATATCCACCTTTTCTTCTTTGCTTTCCACCTCTCCCATTCATTGGCGCCTTATTGGAAGCCGCCACTCCACCACCGCTCTGTTCCTCCCCTCCACACGGCTGCATGCCGTCGCCCCAGTTTGCGGCCAAGCTCGCCCGAGCGTTCACACCTCCCCTGCCAGCTTGTGTCAATCGGCCCCACCATCCAGTGGCTCAATACCCCAGCCAATCTCATCCATTCTCTCTCGCGCAGCGCGCCAATTGACCGCGCGCCTCTCCCGCGACATCTTGTCGTTCCCCGACCGATGCGCGCGCCTAAGTCGTACCAACTGCGTCATACCTTGCCAAGCCGTACCAGCTGTGTCATGCCTTGCCAACCCTTGCAGACACCGTATGCCACCTCACCTACACGCTCTCTCCCCTGGCAGAGCTCCGCTCTCCCTCTCCCTTCCTCGCGCAGGCGACGCCGAAACTGACCTACTGTTCCAACCGCATCAATTCGCCTTTAAAACCTAATTGCCATTGCATAGAGCCCCACACCACTCCCATATTCACACCAGAAATTAAGCTCTAGCTCACCACAGCACAACCGACAATCTCCCCTAAGCCCGGTGAGCCCTAAACCGAATTTCCTTCTTTTCTTGGTAAAAACTCAATTGCAATCACTAACATAACATTCTTTGTCTCTTGATCACGTTGGTGAACTCGCTTGAGCATGAGGATATCCCTAGGACCCTGTCAATGAACACCATCGTCGCCCAGAGCACCCTCACCGTGGATAGCCCAGTTGAGCTTTACCCGACCCAAACCAATACCACTACTGTGAACCCTATACCACACAAATGGCCAAACCATCCTCAAGCTCGCCAGAGAACCACCGAGATACCTTAATGCCACTATGGAGCTCGAAACCATCTCTCCTGTCGCCGTTCGCCACAACCCATGCTCCCGCCTCCCAAGACTCAAAAAGGGATTCCCCATTCCCCAAGAAACCCAACCATGCCCTTCTTGGCCGTCAACGAGCCTCGCCGGAGTTGAATTACGGAGAGACGCCGCTCTCTGTGTTTCCACAGAGAGGTGAAGCCGGAAGAAGAAGACGACCTCGGAGGCGATGCAGCTGCATCGTGGCCGTTCCCTCGCTGTGGCCGATCAAACGAGGCGATCACACAATTCGATCGTTTGGGCACGCGTGCATGTTGGGCCAAGTGGGCCGGTCCAAAAGACCGACTTAATCTTGAGAAGTTTCCATTTGTATTTTCTTGTTTAAAAATATTTACAAACAAAATTGCATTCACCCTTATTAATAAAACCAGTATATTCCCACCCTTTGACAAATCCTGGCAATTAGTTAAAGTAGGATTTACCCCTTGTGACTTGTTGGGTACATTTGTACCCATTACTTACTAAACAAACAAAAGAGCAATAGACATCGATAAATAAGCTGTTGATGAAGATCTGGAAGGACCCTACTTCTTAGATGACCAGTGGTTTTAGTCGCGTTCAAGTACGCTTGTGGGAGTTTCTTTTGTATTGCAAGTTAATTTTGGGTTTGCACTTCCACTGCGTCCAAAACTAGACTATTAAGCCTTATTTTTGTAATAAAGTTTGGTTTTTGTGTGTACAGTACTTCACAACTGAACAGTCCAAGATAGTTACGGAGGTCACCATAACTCCCAGAAAATAGGGGCATTACAGAAAGTATGCAGACCCATCACCATACTCAATCTAAGCTGCTGTGTCTTTCTGGTGAGCTTACTTATTCGAGCAGTCGGTTGGCCAGATCAGCCTATACGAGGAAGTGCAGCATATGGTCGATCCATATCCCTCATTGGTGTCTCATCTAATTCCCTAACTCTGGCATACCCTCACTTGGAATTAATGCATGGCACTAGTCAATATAATGTAGTTGTATTATTTTCAACTTATATCTTATAACTTCCTTTAAACAAATAAAATAGACGGTTTCTCCGTCGTCGTTTCGAAGTGCCTTATCATGATAGTATTATAGGAACAACTTTATCGACTTTTAATTTATTCGTATAAACGTTCACATTAAAATTACAACCATAAATCATATCTTATAGCTGGAAGGTCCATACAGACCACGCCCCCACGCAAGACAAACGAGAGGGAATACTACGACTCAGCCGCGATCGCGACCGACAGTGCCTCGCCAGGCCAGGCACGTCCGCTGCCACTAGCCGGTCCATGTGGGCCAAGTACGCGAGCCAAGCGAGCAGAGACTGTCCAGGGCCTCCCAATCCTGGCAAGATTCCTCTCCCTTAACTGGCACGTACATGTGGTGGTCCAGGCCCCAGAGCGCAAAGACGGAGGTCGACGCGCCACGACGACACCAATACCGGTCAGATCACATCCAAAAAGATGGCAACCGTCGGTATGCTGGGAAAGGGACGGCGCGGCACGATCGAGTCGGCGCGTGACGGCGAGACCGGACGGGAGGTTACCGGCAATTCTGTTGTTTCTGTTTTGTAGATGGGTGAACTCTGAACGCACGTTACCGTGTGCAGTACGTGCCGACCTGACCTGACCTCGATCTGTTCCGTTTAGACGTCCTCACCTCACATTTTCTAATCCTTTCCTACGTGCGAGTAAAAAGGGGTCAAGGAAAGGAGAAAGCAGAGTGCGCTATCTTTATATACGCTGACATTCCCCTTATCTCCATGCATGCTTGTTCTTGACATTAAGTTAGTGCATGGAAATGGGACTTTAATTACCTTGGTTTAGCCTGCCAAGTCTAGGGCACCTACTCCTTAGTCAAGAAAATCCAGAGATAAGCTCGTTCATGCATAGTGTAGCTAGGACTGATACGGCAATAGAGAGGTGAATGGTGTCTTTAAATTTTTTCTCAAATATTCGTCATCCTTCATTTAAATAGATACATGACTATGAAGATTTAAGATTAAAAGCCAATAAATTAATAAACTAAAAAAATCGAGAAATTCAAAACCCAACCAGTCGTACCTCTAACAAAATCCGATCATATCGGTAAACGGTAAAATTGGTCATACCAGTGAGCAGTAAAATCAGCTTAGCAAATAATAGAATTAGCAATATTTCGAAACTATGAATACATGTAACTTTTTATTCGTAGATCTAAATGACTTGAACCTTGGTCTACACCTTCTCTAGAATGTTACGAAGCTATTCCAACCAATGATCGAGATAATCGTCGTCAAAGTTGTGATATTTTTTCATTTAAATAAAGGTTGCGATAAAATCAGACAAACCAAAAACATTGAATATGATTTGTTCGTAAGTGAATGATAGCCAAGATGGCTGTAGATGTATTCCCATATATTACGGCAAGCTAGAACACCCAAGCAATCGAGGCAAAAATAGCTATATCAAGACATCACTCGAGAGGGTCAAATTCAAGCAAAATCAGGTAACTTTTTGAACTTGACAATACTGATATCTAGATGAATAAAGATTGATTTTCATGTTATATCTCCATCACTAACTTGTCCTTGGCATCCAACAAAATGAAGGAGGGGATAGAGTAGATCAAAATCAACCAAATTAAGAGCAAAGCAACTAAAATAAAAGAGATCCATGAGAGAAAAAAGGTTGATATGTTTCTACTTGAGAATAAAAGTTTTACATCCACTCCACCTGAAGAACAAGAGAGCATACAACAACACACATATTTCTTAAACCCTAACTCTATAACACTTGGTTTTAATGAGTAAAACTAGGATGATTGGATGATTAACTAGCAAGTCTCCATTTATACCCGTTAAATAGACAAGGCAACTAGCCACATATAATTGTAATGGATATTATCCATTTAGCATAAATGAGAGTAACCCGTTAACACTATACAACACGGGTTTCACTTACCTACACTTATACATGTTTTTCAAAGCACATAAGTTTGAATTTGCTAAATACTTAGTCTTTGATCCAATATGATCTTCTTTTTGACCTAAACTGCCCTCCTAAGCGCCGCTTGAGTGCTGTGATTTTAATATAAGATAATTATGGTATTTTGGTCAACTTACCAAAATAACCTTTCTTGACCCAGTCTTCATATCTCTTTACAAGTAATCGTCATACTTACCGTGTGTAGATACATCATTGATTTGTCACGTGTTGGTAAGTCTCTCGTTCCGGTTGCATCAGACCATATATCACTTGGACTGACCAAGCCATACGGTGTAACTCATTGTTCAAACTTTCCTTCAACACATCTTGCCTTCCTTATGCTATACTTGAGCTCAACCATCTCACCTAACATTTTTTTATTGTTTTGGGCCTCAACTTCTCCATGAGGGTAATTCCAATTCTCGTCATTGACAATAGTTGACTCCAACCACCCTGCACATTCAAAAACTAAGAAATCATTGTTGGACAGAAGTTATTTATAACTTAACCCATGTTAGTAAAAATATACTTTATGCAATATAAATGCACTAACCTAAATCAACCCAAATCAATTTAAGACTCAATTTCCCAAAATCTCACAAATTTTCCATCTGAGCCGATATTACCGCCCACCACTGGGCGGTACTATTGCTCCCCACAATTAGATCTCTCTGAAAATTACAACCGGCAAGTAATTCACGGTACGACTGGTCAACGGTCTGACCGTTGCGGTCATACCGCTCCAGTAATCTAACCATTGCTATACCGATGATCTGATCGGCAACATGACAATAAAACCGATAAAATACAAACTTCGTAAAAATTCAAATATCCACTCTATAATATTTACAATAATTTCTTATAATATTATTCTAAATCTTCTCACATAATCTTTCATATAGCGACCGATCTTAGAAATTTAGAGCGTGTTAGCCATGTTGGAGGCTATTTTCGGCACCGCACCGCGCGCACGCGTGATAGGAAGAAGAGGAAAGAGATGCCCATGATCACTTAAAGCAAAAGCATCGGCCGATCGATCACACCTCCCTTCGGCTCAACATAATGCGCGGAGGATAAGGTCAGCCAAGCTAAAAGAACAGCGCATGATACGCAGCAATGCGGCATATGCACATAGTGCCATAGCCAACGCGCGTATAGTGCGCGAGGGAGAGCGATGCGATGGCCTCGGGGCGAGGGCACCCGGGCCGTGCCACACCGGTCACTGACCCCGGAAGAGACGAGCGCGTCGTCGTTGCCAACGCTACGGCGACGCCGGAATGGCCAAAACGGGCCGGCGTCGTACGTGAATCGGGCCACGCGCACGCACAAGCCGCGACTGGTCCGTGCAGTACGTGGCCGTGGATGGGTGGGTTGGCTTGAACTAGCCTGCGACTCTGTGGATGCCATCGACCGATCGAACGCATTGGTTTGAATTAGTCTCCGCTTCTGTGGATGCTATGTATCGACCGAACGCATGCAAGCATGGCGTGCGAGTTACGTCTGCCTTGCGGCTGATTCCTCTTCTTTTCTACCGTAGGGATTCGGACAGGCTGCAGTAGTGCGGTAGAAACAAATTTTTTTTTTAACTTTGATGAACTTCTTTTTTACTTTCGTAAATTGCTGCCGCCTGCCGATTAAAGCGATCGCAGAACGAAGATTCTAAGTGGGGCGCTCAAACTAGTACGTGCACTAGCAGAGCATAATCATGTGTAGTTACAAAGAAAAGGCGACGCTGACAGTCCATAAACCCGGCCGCCCGATCGATCCTCACTGCAGGAGGTTGCAGATGCTTAACACACTGATGAAGCGATGAGTCAGTGCCGCTCGAAATTAATGGAAGCCGACGTCGTGCTTGCGGGCAGCGTCACGGTGACGCGGCCGTGATGCCATAAACCACAGGATTGATTCCAAGATATCTTTGATCAATCCACATCTTAATTCTGGCTGTCTGCACTCTGGTCCTGTCCATGGGCTAGCTACCTTGCAAATTTCAGATATGGATAAATCCGAGATATAAACATCAAGGCATGCATCATGCATGCACCCTGACCGGAACACTCCTGGAACTACACTGCAGATTTCCCTCTCTCCAGCGAACCATCGAAACATTCGCACCTAGCTGCTAGCCTAGCATATGGATATCTGATATTTTTAGGACAGATGCCATATGCATCACGCTGATGCAGGCAGTGATGCAACAATCCTCTGATGTACGTACATGTCATTGATTACACTCTCGCTCTGCGCTGATCGGAGTTTTTATTCAGCGATCGTCGAAGTGGCGCCCTTTGCGGCTTGATGTGCTGCCTGCTCAATTCCTTCGAGTTTATGCAACCTTTTGCCTGTCTTTATGAGAACCGCACAAGTAGCACGCACGCAAGCAATCAGAGTATCAGAGCCTTCTAATCTCTAACACACTGTGATATACTGGTTCAGGTCGGTCGGTACTAAAGCTAGTTAGATTCGGTGGCTATAGCATGCAAGAGCTTTAATAATTTGGAAAAGTAGGTACTTGCAGTGGTGAAGGGGGGCAAGGGGATATGAGGCATGTTGTTTTCGGCTGCGGTTTATAGTGTTTGACTGAAAATTTTGAATTTTAACTGTTTGTGACAGATATTACGGAGAGGGAGATACCCACTTGCGATTTTTGTTAATACAGATGTTAGGCTTTTAACATGTACTACAATTAACTTGTAGACCTCATCTTGAGAAAATACCCAATTTAAAAGTTAGGCACTGTAGCAAAAGCCAAAAGCTGCTAGTTTCGGAGGAAAAGAACAAGCCCATGAACATGTGATGTGACCAGGGAAATTTGTATCGGTGACAAAATTTTATCGGAGAGTAGCGATAACACTGATGGCTGGTTTTATCAGAAAATTTCGGTCGAAAATTTGAAATTTGTGAATTTTTTTGAATTTTTAGGAAATAAACTATATATACTTGTTGAGATAAACTAGATATTTATATATACACGAAATAGAGATAAAAATGAAGTTAAAATATGATGTATTTTTTATTTAAATGAATTGTATTTGAAATGTGGGCTCCACAACCAAAATCCTACAGAATATTTTGTTTACCGGCCCTCACCGATACGGCCGGTTATCGTGGATACTGGATGTGACACGCTTCCGCTAGGGTAAACTACACAAGCGGGAAATGAAGATTTTTTTTGGGCCGCTTCCGGTGCTGGCGCGACGTGTCGGAGATGCTAAGCTTGCTGCAGCGGGATGATCTGGTACGTTATCTTTGCAGAGAAAGAGCAGAACATGAGAGCATGATGCCCGGCACATGCACGCGTGGTGCATCGAATCGATAGATTTTTTTTTCTTTGATGCTTTTGAATGGGACAGCCTCGCAAGTGTGGCTAGCCTCTAACCTGTGCTTCCGTGCCAGTGTGCGTGACCATGGCTGGTGAGGCTGCTGAGATATTTGGATTCTGCTATGCTGTGTAGATGAACACTCATGCGAGGATGCATGTAAATAGAGCATCAAAGCGGTATGATATGGGGAAAGGCCTTCTGAAAAGCATGGAGCAGAGAACCTAGTGGTATCCAATTAAGATAGTGCACAGTATTATTGCAAGGTTTTCTTTGCTAACTTATGTCCTTTACAGTAGAAATCTTTCGTTTTTGAGCAGAAGAAATATTTCCCCGTTGGTTGGCAAAATAAAGGAACAAAATGTTAGGTCGGGCCTGCCATGGGCCCTACATTACGGCCCACATTTCATAATTCTTTTCCGTTTCGGCTTCTCTTTAGCTGTATGATGGCCCGGGCTAAGTTCTTATGCTCGCGCTGTGTCTGACGGTCGCACGATGAGTAAGGCCCATTAGCCGAAGATGTAGGCCAGTCCAAGACATCACGTCTTCTTGGACTAAGAAATAACACATGGCGGCATCGTCCTCGGCCGAAATATATCACATATTTTTTGTCCGAAGGCTAGTACATTACATGCGTTTCTTGTCCGAAGACTAGCACAGTTCATTCCACCTTATCACTTATAGTTTAGGGGGTTTTTTGAACGAATAAATAAAATAATTTCTTCGTTCTCTTTTTAAAGTATTTTATTAAAACAAATTTGTTTAAATGGTTTATCGGCATTCGGCATATTTGTAAAAGCGATCACGCTATGATCAAAAGCTATCAATCATAACCATAAATCATCAATCACAACAAAAAGAACCCACCTATACTATACCCAGTACAGTTAGATTTGCAGCGTTGAGCTCCAGCATTAGTCCAAGCAAGCAGGGCCAACATCCAAACGCAATCCTCTCGATCGTTGGGAGTTGAACTAGATCTGATCTTCACGATGAATGCCACTGTACTACTACTCCGTAATGCAGTGTATACGTATAGCAGTAGAAATTAAGGTGGCCAACTCAAAAGTTCTACGTACCTACCTTGTCATTTACAACCACATCTACATAAAAGTTGACAGAACGTAAAAAGCGGTGGCTATCCAACTTCAGTACTTGGATCGCATGCATGTGAGGTAGGGGACAATGTTGCTTGCTGAGCGCAAACACCAAACCAGACGCTACCTATCGCATAAGGGCATATATAGTGTATAAAAATAGAGGATCTTAAGTCACTTTAAAGTTAACTTTATACATTACAGGGGGATCTTAAGCAGGTTATAAGTAAAAAAGGCTTAAGACTCGTCAAGCTAAAGACCTAGCCAAAAGCATTAAAATACAATTTTTCTTTATCTGCCGAGTGGGATCGTCTTAAGATCCCTTAGGTTATATATACTATGGAGTCAGCCTTAAGGAGACCCCTTGGGTTATATACACTATGGATACCCTAAAAAATGCAATGTGCATTGTAAGCGACCGAATGCATGCGACAGACAGAGCCAGAGAGTTTCGTGAAGCAGTGCACACTTCCCTGTAGATTAACATATATAGGAATAGTATTCATGTCAGTTTCTGACTTAGCCGATTGTGCCAAGATCAATATTATAGTACCATATTTCCTGGGCTTCTTATCCTGACTAGGGTGTATGTATTGAATAGTTCTATCTATAACCTGGAGATCCTGGATTGCTGGATGCTGCAAAGGAAAATTAGCTCACCAAACTAGCTCTCATGTACAATTGCACAGCAAGCTACTCCAATTATGTCAGTTTGGCTGCTCAGGGGGCAGTACAAGAGTAGACACATGTGGGTGGCTTCGCTGAGACTGTGATTTATGCCTTTTGAATTCTGATTGTTTATGAGAGAGTATGAAGAGAGAGATAGTCGCGTGTGGTTTTAGTAGGTATAACTGAAGTTGGTACAACTTCTACTACAATCAATCTGTATATCTCATCTTTAAAAAATGCACTATTTGAAAGTGAATTACTACGCAAAGATACAAGGATTGCTTACCAACCAAGAGATACAAAGCGGCATTGTTGCAAGCCAGGAGTTCTAGTAGTAATGAGCGTGCAACACCACACCTGCTCCTAAGCCTGTGTCTGTGTGTCTTGCTGGTAGGATGCTGCCACTGCGTCGCCCAGGACCCGTCCGGTAGGAGAGAGCTGGACCCTGTGCTCGTATTTGTAAGTACCTAACGGGACCGTACGTACGTGGAGCACACAGGAGTCTAGCCTCGTAATGTTGTCGCGAGAGAAATGTCAACGTGGTCACCCTCCCCGGTTCAGGCAGGCGCGCGCGATCGACAGGCACCGCGGATCTGTCGAGTGAGGATCGAGTCGGTGCACTGCTGACTGCGTGCGTTTTTGACCTTTTGATCGATACGATCAAGCTAGGGACCGTGAGAAATTAATGATATAATATGAAATTGGTAATTGATAGTCTATATTATTTTAAACATTGGCAACCACTAGGATACCGCTTCAAAAAAAAAATCTTCAGAAAATTTCACTCTAAATATGTCGGAATCATATAATATCATTTCTTCTCATGTCTCCCGCTATAATTCATCTTGCCACTTTTGAGCCGTGCAAAAGGACATCTTTGCCCCCGGTTAGTTTTGTTGTTTCGTTGCAATGTTTCGTGTCTTTTGGTGTGAGATATCTCAACTTCAAGAGAAGCGATGACTAGAATAAAAAAACTCCAGTGCATAGTCATAATTCATGAAATACAACCGCGTTCAAAACAAATGTACTAAAGTTTGCATAACTGACATACACTAGCAAAAATTACTTAAGGGGATCCCTTACTTAAGTGGCATACATAACATCTATTACACAATGTCGGGCTAGTTTGGGTCGCATCGTCTCGTGCGTAGGCAGGTGCGACCGGAGGAAAAATGTCTTTTCACATATGGCAAAAAGGTGAAAATAAATTAAAACTGGGAAAATAGGAAGAAACAGTATTGTGTGTGTTGGAAATCGGGAGTGCACTCTCTATATACACACACCAAGCAGACCTACACATGCTATACCAACTATAGATATATCTCTCGAGATTTTTTAACTAAATATATAAACTCTAGATAATTCTAACATTTGCCATAAAGCATTCCTAAATAATTTGTTCTAAGACCTCCCTAGCAAAATATCTAGCCTATACCAATTCCCAAGTACTCTAGAATATTCCTAAGTGTGCATTATTCTCATTCTGAACATATAAATCCAAACATCTTTGGAGTGGTATTCTCTAAAGAAAAATCTTTGGAGTGGTATCTCTTGTCAACCGTTAGCTAGCCAAGGCGATGTGTTGCATCTGTTGAAGTATACTATCCATATTTCCTCATCAAGTTAAGCTTTTAGGTAAATTAGCTGGTACATAAAATTAAATATGGTATCAAAATCAAGAGATCCTGAGTTTAAAACCAGACCAACACAATATTAAAAAATAATAATCGTGGTCCACTTCGAATTCACGTCTTAAGTCTGGTGGAACCTAGACATAGGGAAAGTACTACAATATATTGCCCACATTTCTATATTAGATTAAGCTTTTGAGTGAACTGGCTGGTGTATACAATTGCACTCGACTACCCAAGGAAATGATATTGGGATGGCCCCGTTCAATTCAGTTTTTTCTGATGGTTTTTGATTTTTGACTGAAATGATACTATAGCGATTGTTAGTTTTTTGTGAGGCATTTAATTAAAGAAAATAAAGAATAATGAGCAAAAAAACAGCATTATATCACCACCGATATTACAAAGAAAAAAAGAAAATCATATTTAAAAATCAACATATTCCAAACGATTTTTGGTTTCTGAAATCTAAAAATTAGAAGAAAAACAATTGGCAAATTGTACCCCAGAGTGCGGGCATCAGAAGAAACGTCGTCCACCATTGAACTAGCCATCCAAGACTTGCATGACAGCTTCCTCCCCGTGTCAGCATTTCAATCATACTGGTTGAGCACACTTGTTTGGCATCAAGTGGTAGTTAGGGTCGACGTCCTCTCTCCTTCAAGAGGAAGGTCTTGCACCAGCGTCCCCGATTGGACTAGCTCCTTGGTGTCTGCCATAGTGTTTTACTACATCGAGCATGAGAACGAGAAGCCAAATGCAGATGATATAAGCGATGAGTGACTATGAGAGCTCCGTATTTATGGCCAAGCGAAAAGGGAACTCGGTGCGTTGCCATCGAAAATTATCGACTAGTTGTTAATGCACATCACTGTGGGCGAGGGGGCGGTATGAACAGAGTAACAAGTGTGTGCACGAGGGGGCGGACGAGGGGAGATGGCACGGACAAAGTGACAAGTGTGTGCACGAGGGAGCGGGCGAGGGGGACGGCACGAACAGAGTGACAAGTGTGCACATGAGGGTTCAGGTGAGGGGGGACGGTACAGATACAATGACAACTGTGCGCATGAGGGAGCGGGTGAGGGGGACGGCACGTACACAGCGTTAACACTCTGCCTCGTAGGCTACTCATATGAAATTAACCATACCATGCCAATCCTTTCGCTTATAAAAGAAGGAGGAGGAGATCTGGAAGAAAACACTACACAACAAAACACAACACTATACAAGAGCTTGCTTCACCACGTTAGGATGGACAAGAGACAGAAGAAGTAATGGGATAAGATAATGAAGCAATGGGAGGAGACCTGCGAACTAACAAGGTCTATTGCGGCTCATTTGCTATATGTAATAAATCATAAAATATCATAATTGTATGAATTTTTGCGCAACATTCATAGCGTATAAAATTGTTAAAAAATTACACAATAAAGTACGTTGTGTCAAGAAGCTACAAATAAAATTTTATAATTTTTGGAGTTCATTTACTATATTTAAAATTTTGAATAGGTGATAAATAAAAAATTCTAACTAGCTGGCTTAATCACCTATCGTTTGGTGGCAGGGCAGTAGGGAGGGAGTTGCTTGGTGGGTGGGAGGCAGGCTGGCGGCCATCCGGTGGCCGGGCAGCAGGCCCCTACCGCCCAATGGCTGGGCTCCGATGGACAGGTGACCGAGCGGCAGAAGTGTCATTTCTGTAAATTCCATGTATATATCTATTTTTATAAATACGAGTTGAAAACATTCAAAAAATTCCTAACCAGCGGATCTGTATGTTGGATCAAATATACATATTATGGTCTCATTTCTGAACGCGTAAAGTTTTTTAATCCCTATGACAATTGAATTGTTTTAAAAAATTACTATAAAATTTTTATGAAATTCCTGCGCTCTAAACAACTTTTTAATACGCCCCATTATTTTTACAGCTGGCATACTTAGAATCGATAGATCGATGCTCGTGTATTCATGTGTATATCAGTACTTCCTCGCAAAAAAAAGTGTATATCTGTACACCTAGCTAGTAAATTGAGGCTTCATGTTATCGATTGTACAGTGATACGATTGTAGCTACCATTGCTATTGGTACTGTCAATGACAGTACGTACGCAGTCGGTTGCAGGAATTGGTTAACACTCCATGACCCTTAGCGCCAATGGCAATCATGTAGCCCCTCTTAAAGACGTTGATGCTAATAATGGTCTTAGTTCTCTACAAGGAGAAGGTGCAACATCGATCGGCTAGTTCAAATAATTCGCATAGACAGTGTCGTTGGGGGTGCAGTGTAGTTCATACTTCTCCTTACCAAGGAAAGATGTACTCGCCTATGCAGATGGCGAATTACTACTTCGCATCTTTGCATTCAAGTTCGATGATACATGTGGACGTCTCCAAATGATATTTTTACAAACTTACTCCTAGCTATTAATAGCTTTCTCTCCGTAAAAAATTAATGAAGGATTTCGGACATGCGAAAAGCTACAGCACTACTAGTGCACTGTGCACGTCTCAAAGGAAAGAGTCTACTGTGCAGGCTGCAAATTAATCATAATCATTTCACTAGTAATAGAACCGATTACTAAATCCCTCTCTGAAATATGTGTAACCACCATTTAAACCAGTAATTATGGCGTGATAATGGGATCAGCACCGTACAAATAAGAGGAGAAGAGGAAAGCAGCATTTCGACAGTCTAGCCTACTCTTGAGCAGATAACATCAGCAAATAGCTTGACCCAGTATTTGAACTTACCCAAACACATCCTGTTTCGAAAAATGATACCGAATATTCAGAGATATGTCACCGTTCTTAGTCCTGAAAACTCTCCCAAAAATGCCAAAATAAAGCAGGTGAGGCGATATTGAGAGAATGTGAGATTCCACACAGTGCAGGCACTGAAACTCCGAGACACGTGAGCTGCCAGCTCTAGTCGCGATCGACAGTGTGCATTTCCATAGTCCACACACCCGTAGACAGAACCGCCAAACGTTCCAAAGATAAAACGCCGATATGCTTGTATACCCGACAGCAGCCACAATACGCCAACGCTAAACAACCAAACGAATTAACCATGCAAATGCATGCACTTAATTATCTTTTACTATCACATTATCAGACACAGCAACAGACACTGGATAGAACAGCCGTTATGCAGGAACGAAACATCCATCATTTCTATAAATCTTATCCAGTAGGGCTAAAAATGATATAGAGAAAAGAGAAGGAGCATAAAGAATTAGACCGTTTCTCATACAGTAATTGATGTAATATAATAAACAAGACACATTATATCATGAAGAAACTGTTTATAGAGATATGTAAAAAAGATAATCTATTATATGAAATATCTTTAATACCGTCTATAGATTATATAGAAAATATTATAGACAATCGTTATCTATAGCGCTATATATACGCTTATAGTATAGGCTTTAATTAAGGCGGCCCAACCACTGCATGGACTGGACGGTGCACGTATGCTACACTTGACAGCGACCGACCGGCGGCCTACGGCCAGCGGTGAACCCAGCCAGCCGCCTCCCTCCGGGCGCCGCAGAACTACACCATCCACGGGCTCGGCCGGACCCCGAGGCAGAGGACTCCCTTCGTGGCCGGCTCGTAGTAGCGCTGCTGGTCGGCAGTTTCTTCCACGCTGCTTGAGCCGGAGAAGAGCCACCGGGTGGACGAGGAGGACTGCACCGACGCCGCCGACGAGGAGGAAGACGACGACGCCCGGGACTTGCCGAGGGCGAGCCGGCGCAAGACGGCGGCGATGAAGCCGATCTTGATCCACTTGAGCTTGTAGACGCAGTACTTGCTCCTGCCGCAGTTCTTGGCGCCAGGCTTGCTCCTGGCGCCGCCGCCGCCCGGCCTGCCGCTGTGTCCGTGCGGTGCGGCCCGCAGGTGGTAGGACGGAGGCGGGGTGATGGCCGGGACGACCACGGTGGCGGCTAGCATCCTGCAGGAGGCGTCCTTGGGCGTGCCCGGCTGGGACTCCCAGCTGAAGGGGACGGCGCCGGGGCCGGCGCCGTAGTAGCGGAAGGAAGGGTTGGCGAGGGAACTCTCCTTAGTGAGCAGCCGCGCGTAGAACTCGCCGTCCTGCGTGATGCGGAGCGGGCTCTGCGGCTTGCTGGGCGTCTCCGCGACATTGGGAGGCATCTCGAGCTCGCTCGCTCTCTCCGCGGCGCCGTAGTAGCGGAAGGAAGGGTTGGCGAGGGAACTCTCCTTGATGAGCAGCCGCGCGTAGAACTCGCCGTCGTGCGTGATGCCGAGCGGGCTCTGCGGCTTGCTGGGCGTCTCCGCGACATTGGGAGGCATCTCGAGCTCGCTCGCTCTCTCCCGCTGGTGTAATAGCTTGGGTAGTGGAAGAGGTGTGGCCGTGTGGGTGGGTGCGTTGGTCGCTGTGTGGGAGAGTGCCAGAGTGGTGCCCGAAAGATTTGGAGTATCCCGTATATAGTATCACAAAGGATTCTTTTATATGACATTAGTATTAGAAATGGTTTTCTTATAAAATTATTAGTGGTATAAACCACATAACTGATGGTTTCATAATAGAATCGCCTGTTATATTATAGTATCATAGACGATTATATCATGGAATCGTCTATGATAGTCCTATTTTCGTTAGAAGTGCTACCTATGCCCAACGAAAAGAAGCAAGCTTCAAACGCTTACAAATTACCTTCTACGACCACGGCCGCTTTGAAAAGAAGCGGGCTCTGCGGCTTGCTGGGCGTCTCCGCGACATTGGGAGGCATCCCGATTCTCGAGCTCGCTCGCTCTCTCCCGCTGGTGTAATAGCTTGGGTAGTGGAAGAGGCGTGGGTGGGTGCGTTGGTCACTGTGTGGGAGAGTGCTAGAGTGGTGCCCGAAAGATATGGAGTATCCCGTATATTAATATCACAAACGATTCTTTATATGATATTAGTATTACAAACAGTTTTCTTATAAATTTATTAGTGATATAAAGTTATAAACCACATAACAGATGGTTTTATAATATAATCGTTTGTTATATTATAGTATCATAGACGGTTATATCATGGAACCATCTATGATAATCCTATTTTCGTCAAAAGTGCTACCTATGCCCTATGAAAAGAAGCAAGCTTCGAACACTTACAAATTACCTTCTACGATCACGGCCACTTCGACTATGGTCACAACTGTTATTTCGATCACGCCTTCGACTGCAGCTTTGACCACGCCTTTGACTGTAGTTTTGACTGCGCCTTAACGCAATTAGCATATCAAGATTAGTTCCAACAGCATATACAATCACATATATAATTATTTCTTAATTACTAAATCAATTACAATAGAATAATTCCTTAATTACATGTCGAGTTTCTTATAATTATATTGGAATAATTTTGAAATAGGTGTTCACCATGTAGGATTATTACACTTGGCTATTTCGTTTTAAATAAAGCATTTCCGATGGTCGACACGCATATAGCTTGTTTCATTACTTGGTTCTTCCTTGAGCCTGATGCTGCATCCGAATGGAGGTAACTCGTCAAATTGATTGTACTCTTACTCATCCACGACATTCTCAACTCCGATAATCATTCTTTTCCCATTAAGAACTATGTGGCACTTCTTATTTGTCTGATCGATTACATAAAAAACTTGAACAACTTACCTCGTGAGTACGAATGGTTCATCTTTGTATCCTATGCGTTCAAGGTCCACAGTAGTGATCCGTATTTATCGAACTTTACACCCTGTGGGAGTTGAATCCAACGGCACTGAAATAGAGAGATCTTGAAAATCCCGTAGTCGAACTCGATCACAAATCTTTTCTACAAGCCCGTAGTAGGAGCTTGGGCCAGCTGTACTGAACTGCTCGTCACGAAATACATCTATGTAGACGCTTGAGTTCTGGATTGTACTCTTTTCTGTCCTGATCTGTTATATAAAATGTGTACGCATTAATGTCATATCATTGCCATGTTACAAAATGTAAATTTTGGCCCTTTTGCCAGCCATTGCAGCGTTTCACTTGAGGACCTCACAGTGAATCGCACCCTCAACCATTTGTTGAACCGACGGTTGTGTTGTCTTGTGATCCAAACCTCCGACGGGCCTGGATTCTCTTGGTGTAGTATGTTCCTTGTTATCTTCAATATACGGGAACACTTCAGTTATGTGTTGCAAGGCTATGAAATGGGTTTGAGTGTAAGTATCCAAATCGAAAGTTATTGCTTTCCTTCCGATGGTCCCGATACCCTGTATCCTCTCCTCATGACGAGATACAGGCACACCCATCGGTTTGACCTAAGCCATGTAATCGACGCAGAACTCAATGATCTCTTTGGTTGCATAACCTTCGTTGATGCTGCCCTCTGACCGAGATCAATTGTGTACATAAGACTTGAGAATTGTCATGTACCTCTTGAACGGGTACATATGACGTAGAAACACGGGGACATATATCTTTATCTCTTTTCACAAGGTGGACAATGAGATGTACCATGATATTAAAAAATGACGAAAAAATACATTTCAAGATGACCTAGAGTCATCACCACCTCGATCTATAGAGCATCTAGTCTATCAGGATCGATAACCTTCTTAGCAATTGTGTTAAAGAAATAACACAGCCTCATGATTGTCACTTGAACCTTGTTCGGTAAAATACTTCTAATTGCAACAAGAAAAAATTGTGTCATTAGCATATGACAGTCATGAGACTTCATACCAATTAATTTTAAATCTTCCATAGAAACAAGTTTTTTCATGATGGTGGAGTGATCGGACGAAACTTTCGCACCATACAAGCATTGATACAGTTCGGTTCTCTCGGAATTAGACAGCGTGTAGCAAGTCGGGGAAAGATACGTCTGGCCTTTATTGGTCTCTATCGGTGCTAATTCGGCCCTGATGTTCATAGCGACCAAGTCACGCCGTGCATTGACATTATCCTTTGTTTTGTCATAGATTATCAGTAAGAGACCAATCAAGCTATCACATACATTATTCTCTACATGCATGACATCGATACAATTGCAAACTTCTAAGTGCTCCTAGTAAGGTAAGTCCGAAAATACTGACCTCTTCTTTCGCATGTTCTTCTAACGGGTTCACAACTTATGTCCCTTTCTAAACACAACATCGATATCCTTGACACACATAATTGTCATTCATCTAATAATAAATTGTCCATATCTAAATTAAGTAGCTAGCCACATATTCATGAAGCATTATGCATGTATGTATGTATGTGTTTGTGTATCAAACAAGAATATATTGAAGTAAACTATGATTACTGATCTATTCTTAAATTGGAGTAAACTACCATCTCTCTCTAAACCTAGCTATCATCTTTTTTCTATTCATAGCTATCATCTTTCTCTATTACAAGATATATAAGTTATTAGAAGCAAATAATAACATCTAATCACCAAGAACAAATCGATCTACAAGCGGTATGTTTTCACCTAACTTGCTAAAGTCGGCCGTTTCCTTCAGTGCAGCGCAGTGAAGATAGATTTTTCGAGACCACGCTGGGGTTATTTATATTACGTGACGTATCCCAAATGGTTCCAACCACAAACCGTCTGTAATATGAAACAATCATAGACTGTTTGTGTTAATAACCGTCTATAAACTTTCACAGATGGTTATTAATACAAACCGTCGGTGATGTTTTGTATTATCATATACGGTTCGTATTAATAACCGACTGTGAAAATATTACAGACGATTATTCGTATGAACCGTCCATTATAGTTGGGTATCACATACGGTACACGATCGCGTTTGTAAAACTGTCTGTGATAATTACAGTACTGATGGTTCTCTATGAATCGTCTGTGATGTAGTCATCCGGTATAATCTCTTTTGCAGCAGTGCGGGGGGAGATGTGGACCAATCCGTGCGCCAGTATGCACGAGCCATTTAGATCAGGGATTGGGAATTCGCGCATGAACCTTTAAGCATCAGTTTTTGTACTGCAAGACACTGTCTATACAATCTATACAAGCACGATTAAATCCTCATTTGGTAAACTTTTTAAAAAAGAAAATTCGTCATTTGGTGGCTTGCTTCTCAACTTGTTTGCAGTACATATATCAAGATGAAAGGGAAGGGTACACTTGACCGGGGTGCATGAATTGTGGCCAACACGCCCCGATCGATACTGTTTAGTTATCAGTAGAAGTTTGGGCCACGTGCATCCATGAAGAAATCTGCCTGCCAATCCAGTGACATGCTGAGACAAGCATGCGTGCTCCACGCACCTGCGCACGGAAGCCCTCAACGCCACCAAAGAACGCTCCGTCTCGTCCTGGCCTGCACCATTGAAAGCACCTCCACGATCCAGAGCCTGAAACAACGGCCCGTCTCGTCCTGCAGGCTCTCATAAATTCATAATCCAAAAGAAACCAGGACAAGCAAAAAAGAATTATGAAGTTCCACACAGTGGATAACTACCGCAGAATTTGAAGAGCAGACGGGGTTTGTATCTCTATTTTCCTTGAAACAACTGTGAAACAGCTCTCTATTTTCACCATTTCAAAAAGCAGAAAGCCAAAAGTAGGGTCCAAGGTGCTTTCAAAATTGTACTACCCAAAAGTAGCTGCTTCTGAAAAAGCAACTTCTGATTTCTACCTCTTTGGTTGGCTTTTGACTTTTTGGAAGCAAAAGCAGCTCCCAAAAGCTCAACCAAAGGCACCTTTATTCCGTTTCTAGATATGCTCCCGCTGTATTTTCCCCTAAAAAATCGCGCACGGATCACACTTCACATCTCAAAGATACTTATATGCTTAATCCATACATCTGATATACAAAGAAGCGTTCTCATGGCATCTGTAGTGTATGAAAACAGGGGGTCTTAAGCCACCTTAAGGTCAACCTTATACATTACAGGGTGACCTTAAGCAGGCCATAAGCAAAAGGCTTAAGGCTGGTCCTCAAGCTAAAGACCTGGCCACAAGCATTAAAATATATTTTCTTTATCTGCCAAGTGGGACCGTCTTAAGGCCCCTTGGGTTATATACACTATGGAGTCGACCTTAAGGTTTAGATGGGACCCACCTTAAGGCCCTTTGGATTATATACACTACAGATGCCCTCAGTCTGAATTAGTCTAGTAATCTTTCAACTTGAAAGAGAATTTTTGGCTGACGATGGTCTGGAGCCTTCACCACCAGATCTCAGATCTCACATGTGCGCGGCAGCAAAGAGGCACACAGAATCATCGACGAGCACGAGTGAAACAGAATCTTTGGCACACGACGGTCTGGAGCCTTCGCCACTACATCACAGATCTCACATGTGCGCAGCAGCAAAGAGACAGAATCATCGACGAGCACGAGTGAAGTGATTTTTTTTTTTGCTATAGTATTTGCCCGATTCTTTTCATTTATTAATTGTGCGGCCCATGTCGAATGCTCGCTATTCTTTCTGGGTTGGGTAGTCGCTCTATTTTGGTGCATGCTCGCCACATTGCTGGAGAATCTACAGGCCTGATGTGCTTCTTAATTTAGGCCCAACTCATTTCCAGCTGACGAGCCACTTTAGGCCCAGCCCAATTCTAGCCTCGAACAATTTCCGCTTGGATACTGCATTCGGTAGGTTCCATGCTTCCATTCAATGGGGCCATTCATAGCAGAGCCGCAGACCCACGGCAGACGCGAGTGCACCCTGCCACCCCTTGTGACACAATTACAGGGACGCACGCAGCTCCTCACCAGTCACTCACCAGAGCAGCACGACCTAGAAAAAAAACACGGGGCATCGTGAGAACGCTGTGTACGTACTTATTGTCCCGTCCGGTTCGACAGCGAGTCGAGATCCGCTTCTCCAGGCGTATACTACAAGTTCGAAGTAGTACTCCTACGGTCCTACCACAATAGCAGCCAAAACACACTTCATAGTATACTTAGGCTCGACACGCGAGATACATAGATCAGCACATGTAATGACTTAAAGCCAGATTTAGCGCTATTATCGATCGTATTTACAAAAATAGGCTATATATATCGTATTAACAAAAATATCGCTTATGCTATTTGGTGGGCGGGCGGCAGACGCTGCCGCCCCCTCACCAGACGGTAGGCAGACTGCCGCCTGGTGGGAGACTCAAACGAGCTCCAAAAATTACGCAAATTTATGTACAATCCTCCGACACAACGTACTTTATATTGTAATTTTTTGATAATTTTATCCATTCTAAATGTTGCTCAAAAATTCATAAAATTTTGATATTTATATGAGTTTTTACATATAGCAAACGAGTTTCAAAATTTAAGAAATTTTATACCAAAAAATAAAGGCAAATAATTAAGTCGGCTAATTAGCCGGTTTAATCACCTGCCGCCCTCTCACTGGACGGCAGCCGTCCCCCATCGGGCAGCAGGCTGCCTACCGTTTGGTGAGGGGGCGGCAAGCGTCTGCCGTCGGTGACCGCGTCGCGTGTCACCTCACGGGTACTGTTGCCTACTCATCGAACGGTATAAATGACATTTTATCAATATAATATATATATATATATATATATATATATATATATATATATATATATATATATATATATATATATACAACTATTTTTATAATATGGTCGATAACAACGTCAAATCTGCCTTTAACTCCACATGTAATCGCAGCTAGTACCTACGTACACAACCAGAGCGGTGTAGCGCCACGGTGCATGCCCCACCAAACACTGAACACCCCAACCATCCACCGCGCCGCACGACAACACCACCGCTAGCTACAGATGGACTACGGACTGAAACGTCCTTTTTTTTAGTTTTTTCCCCAGCTGCGGCCCGCGCAACCACCTTTTCATCCGAGCTCACCACCACAATTACTCGCGCACTAGCAGAGTAGCAGCAGTTCAAAAAAAAAGCAGAGTAGCAGTACTAGCTCGTGTTTGTATTAAAACGGCAGATGGTTTTTTAACTAAAAGTAAATAGTAATAATTAAAAATAATATTTAGGAAAAAAAGACGAGCAATGTGAAATATAAAGGAAAAATATGTGCGTGTGCTATCCTGTATTATCCTCCGAGCGATGTAGGTGTGCTTCTCCGGAATCAATACGAACACGCCGGCTCCCCACGACGCGCTAAAGGTAAAGCACGCGCGCTACGGACAAAGCGAGCCAAAATACGCAGTTCACGGGCCTCGTACGCCTGCCACCTTCCGTGCCCCCTGCTGCTACTACTACCGTCACTTCCGCCTCCTACGCCCCACGCTTCTCACACACCTCGGGCGCTATGCTGGAAGTCGTGGCGCAGCACGCCGTCGCCGCCGCGGGGGTCGGCGACGCGCAGGCGAAGGCCGCGGCAATGCGGGGGCGCGGGGAGGTGGACACGTCTTCCCCGTTCGAGTCCGTGCGGCAGGCCGTCGACCTGTTCGGCGGCGGCGCCGTCTCCCCGTGCCGCCAGCCGCAGGCGCCGCCGCTCCAGCTCCGGCCGGAGGTCAGTCAATCGGAGCCTACCTACCCACATATCTTCTAGTTCATGCAAGGCAATGACTTCAGCTTTTGCCCACGCCATGGTGGCAATGCTCGCCACCACATTTCTCTCCCTTTTCTTTCCAAAGCGCTTTCGCATTTCTTGAACGATTTATTTTGAGATCTTCTTGCTGGCTGGCCCTGACTGTACGGATTATTTGGGAGGAATTCGTAGTGTGGGGCGATCAAATTTGCAGTCTCCCATGTTTGTTTCCTTCAGCTGATGTTAGGTTTGCATTAAATTTTGGGGAGGGCCTTCGCAATCGCAAAGATGCTTCCTTTTCGGTGGAGTGGTTCGAGCAGTGGTTGGTGTGGGCGATTCCGACATGACATTGTGGGGACTTGGGATCGATTTCGAGCGGGAAGGACCCAAACACATCATGGCATATAGTACCAGTAGACAGCCTATTCGCCCCGACATTGCTAGGAATAGATCTCCACTATTAGATCTTGATGTTGATGGGTTACGAGCATTCGGTAAAACAGCCTCTCACGTTCCCTGTCCAGAACCTGTTACAAAATTATTACTTGTATACTGAAAAATTGATGAGAGAAAGCTCATTGTTGAGCACCATCTCGATGTATGTTGCGAATCAATACTACGGACATGTTATTGATACTAGTGTGGAAGTAATTGAGAATTAAGTGCAGGATGTGTTGTTGGCAACAATTCAACATTAACAGAACAAGAACAAGTGAAGTGCCCAAGGATAATATTAGCAGCAAGGTGCGTGCGCTACTGCATTACTGAGTGGTACTGTGCTAGTGTCCTAGACAGTCTTAAGCTGTACGTATAGGCATTGATCTTCTCCCAAGGATACTACTATGTTTCAAAGGGGTGTATAGTGAGTACAATTTGGTGTTTGAAAATTTTGGTGACATGCTTGTATTTGGCACAAACATGGTTTTCACTGCTAGCAAAATTCTTGCTACATTAACCAGAAGCACGAATATCTTTGCAAAGGCTCATTTTGCCCTCGTGCTATTTGGCTGGTTGTTGACTTTCATCTGCATCTTCACATCACATATTCACATCCCTTCAAAAAGAAGGTTTTTCATCTGCATTTTCACATCACATATTCAGTTTCTTTTAGATTCTTTGAACATATTTCCTCGAAGAAATGGTTCTTATTCTCTTATGCACTTGTTGCTTTCCACCAAAAAGTGATGTTCCTGATATACATCTCTGTTGTTAGAATATATAAATTAATTTTGTTTTCTGGGATGTCATTTCTGTCAGGAGGTAGAACTGATGAAAGTCGAGGAACAAACTGTGAAGCTCGAGATGGAACTCTTTGTTAAGGAAAAGGAAACATTTAAGGTTTTGAAAGAACTACAATCAACGAAGCAAGTTATTGATGACTTGAAGTTACAAATAGAGAAGGTAACAGCAGAGGGCGCATATGCTTCAAAAAGTTATACTGATACCATGATGGTACAGCCACTTCCAGATACTGAACAAAAGTCCAGTGACCATACCGAGACACCGATCCAGAGCACGAAAAACAAACAGTCCCCACTAACCACATTGATAAAGCTGAATCAAGCAAAAACATTCCTGAACATGGATACTGTCAAGATGTTTAAGAGCCAGATAGAGGAAGAGAAAGCATCACTTGAGAAAACCCGTGAAAGGTTAAACTTGAACATAGGGAAGGCTTCATCATTGGAAGCAGATTTGAGCAAAACCGTTGCACAGCTACAGGCAGCAAAAGCCCCAAAACCTACCCTTGAACCTTCTGATATATGGTTGCAGATGAAAAAGTTGAATTCTGAGAAAGAGAAACACAGGAAGATGGCTGAGGATTCGAAATACGAGATCGGTGAATTAACTGCCATGATTGAGCACACGAGGTCTAAGACGAAGACCCTGCAATTCAGGATCGTCATGGCTGAAAAGTTGAAGGAAGCCTCAAGGCGGGGAGAGGCTCTCGCTCTCGCAGAGAGGAAAAACCTAAGCAACGGGCAGGACCTGGCCACTGCTACATCCGATGTCACACTTTCTGTTGAAGAACACACTGCACTTGTGCACAAAGCACAAGAAGCAGAAAATACCTCTAGGAAGAAAATCGATGCGGCAATGCAAGAGCTAGACCAAGCAAACCAGTATAAGCTAGAACTTTTGGAAAGAGTAGAGGAAGCAATGGCAGCTGTTGAGACCAGCAGGAAGGTTCTGGAGGAGGCCCTGAAGAGGGAGGAGACTGCAAACAAAGCTAAGGTTGCAGCCGAAGATACACTTCGGAGACTGCGGTCAGAGCAAATAATCCAGAACTGGCGACCGATCAGTAATAATTCCGTAAAATTCAAGAACTCAGCAACCACACCCCGGAAGGCAGGCTCTGGGATATACGATGTGAACGGCCTGAGCTTGGTGGCCTCTGTGCCGAAGAACGCAAAGACAATGTCTATCGGACAGATTCTGAGCATGAAGCTGGACCGCGAGTTTGAAGCGGGAAAGGGCACAAATAACACAAAGAAGAAGAAGGTCTCGCTCGGGCAGATCCTGAGCCAGAAGTACGAAATGTACTCTCCGCTGAGGATAGATCATGACGGCGCGTCTCGCCAGCAGTTCCACCCCAGGAGGAGGAAGCTGCGGTTCGTCGTGTACGCGTTGTTTCTTGCGAAGCAGAAGCATAGGAAGAGGCAGGACCAGGCCTCCTGCGCCCATGGCATATTCAGCGCTAGGGTTGTGTAGTTATCTTTCCAGTTCCAGATAAGTAGGCGTAGCTATGTTCTACATTACTCTAGATGTCGTAATAATCGTCGGTACCTATGTAATTAGTTAGTGCTATGAACAAAAGTTGATATTTAGCAGCAACTCTCGGTTTTGGCCACAATTTTGGTGTGATATGGTATGTAAAAATTCCTGCCAGGACTTCGTTACGTGGTGTGGGGAGAAACTCACCTGAGGCGTATGTTTAGAATTACAGATGTGCTGCCGTGCCGCGTGCTCCCCGTCCCAAACCACCGGTGGCGTCGTCGTCTTCCGTGGAGCTGGATCTTGGATGGCAGCGATCCGGCTTTGGCTGCGTCCTCCTCCGTACAGTCGTGTCGTGCCCATGTCGCGAGATCAGGACATGATGGTGTCTGTCCGACGACTGTTGAAGCAACGGGATCGTGGCATCATCATTCATAAGTACGGTTACAAACGGAGAGTGATTTCTAGGTGACTGATCAATTGAGGACTTGCGGAGCGAATATGAATTAGGTAAATAAATATCCGGTACTATCTGTATCTAACTTCGATGAAAAATATAGAATATGATATGTGATTAGTGATATTCGTGGGAATATATATACGTATGTCAAATTTATTATGACTTCACTTAGAAATAAAATAGTGTATATAGACGGAATATTACATCTAAACAGACGGGGAACACCGAGTGCTTTTCCTTCGACATCTCAGCAACCACTTTGATTGCACCATGCTGTCTAATGTCCTATGTAAAGAAGCGGATAATTTTCATCTAACCGATCATCCGAAGGCATGTATAACGTATATGAAATAAAAAAAATAGGTATCCGACATTATCCATGTCCAACTTCGAGGAAAAATTACGGGACATGATACAAGATGAGCGATAGCCGTCCTTATCGACTCTGATTGCACCCCTATTCATAACTATAGAGTGTTACAACGTTCTCCGCCAAATGGGTCGTGCCTGTCGAGCCAGCCCAAAGCTCGCTACTGTAGGCACAGCCCCTGACTGAATCATGTCGGACCGCCCTAGCACAAAGCGTAGGGCCATGCCTGAGCCGCCTTCCCGAGCCAGCGTGCTGCACGACATGAATAGTGCCAAGCCAAGCTCGGCCCAGCATGGGCACGGTAGGCACAACACAGCCCGTTAAGCACGGTAGTCCATTTAGCCTATTAGGTACGAAAATTAGACCGTCAGGCATGCTTAGCCCTGCACAACATGGTAGGCATGGGTCATTCAGCACAATTTCGGCCCATCTAGATCGGTAACGGTCGGACCTTTGAAATTTCTAGCTGTTTTATATCTGTTTGGGAGTTTTAAAATACGAAAAAAACTCCTATTTTTTCTATAAATAGGAAACATACCTCCTCATTCAGCCACACTCAACTATGCAATCTCTTCTCCGAATTCTTTTGTGAAATTTTCGATACACTTAGTGATAATTTGACAAAATTCAAAATATTTTGCCAAAAATCCAAAAAATCGAAATCTGACTATAGTCAAGAAAAGAGGTAACAATACTAATTTCCATTTTTTTTTGTTATTCTTACTTTTCTTTATTGTGATGTAAAAAAGGTAATAGTATTGTTTTTATTTGCATTATTCATTTTTTCACATTTCTCCATAGAAATTTTTGACAATTTTTTTGCAAATGATTATGGATTTCTCAGAAAGATCTTTCAGCCTTCGAGAATGAAACGACTCTGCCTCTACCTCAAACAAGAGAGCAGACTCTGATTGTACAATTGTCAGGCTCTACTAGTGTCGTTGCGTCTGCAAGCACTAGAGCGAATAAATCCAGACCAAGTACATAAGAGGTGTGACAGGATTTTGACAAGATAGTGAGGTGAGACGATGCTGGAGGTTAGGTAAGATATGTTGTTTGCAAATTTTGTTATCATGAATTGTTTGCAAAATCTTTAGATGGAATCAAACCCTTGTATATATATGCTCTAAGATGTAAAGAAAAATAAAATATGGCCATGAGGTAGACACAACTGCAGTTCTACCCTGACAGTACAGTACATAACTAGGATTATAATCATAAGGTGCTTTGTGAATCTCTAGTCTGTTTAATTACCACAGAGGATCTACCTTTAAACTTTGGTGAGTCATAAGTTATAGAACATTTTACCCTATAAGAAAATATTTTATATTTTTATCCACCTGCACTATCATAGTCATGACAACAACACACTTTTGATTGAGCAGTACTAGCAGATTGTTGAGAAGTTGCTTGTATTTTTGGAACTCTTTCATGAAACCACTATTACTTTTACCCAGAGTGTACTATACAACATCTTCTTTAATTATGCATCATATTATTGCTATTACGGGTCACTTGGAAGTTTATGAAAATAACATAGTGTTACGAGGGATTATATGTGCTATGAAAATTAAATATTTAAAATATTAGAAAGATATTCTATATTTATACGTATTTACATTTATTTTAATTCTAAGAGCTAAAATTGAATGATTTACTAGTATTTTTTCACTTCTGAGTGAAGCTGCAGGGATATTTTACTCTAACTATTTTTTATTTGTTCGTACTAAATTGTTCAAAGTTTATCAGAAGTACAAAGAAAAGTTTCAGGGAGTTCGTTTGCAATGACCTCCACTAGTATCTATCACAGGTAAGAAAAATATACGGGGCAACATTTTTGGTGCACCAAGATCATCCGGAGACTAAGTTCCACAACGTCAAGTGCTGGAGCAATCTATACCAGTGGGGAGTTATCAATCTTTCTGCACAGCGATTCCATGAATCACCATGCCGAGGACTTCAACACTTTGTGATGGTGGCACAAGCATAGCTAATATATTCGGTGCTATCCATATTAGCACAAGATGTGTTGATTGTTAATATCTCGATAGTTTCTTTTGAATCTGCTTTCAGTCTTTCTGAAAGAATATTAGAGTAGAGAAGAACAAGTCTCATAAATGAGATAGGGGAAGTACTTCTCAAAGCGAAGGACGGAGAACAAGGTGACATGCAAGCTCAACACTCTATAGAGAATACAAAGTTGCGAGATGCGTTTAACAATCTTTATCTAGACGACGGCATAGCTGTCACTTCTTAGAGCATCAATGTACATTGTATCTTTTCTGATTTTTTACATGTGCTGCAGAGCTATAGGCTGTACTTTTTTCTTTGACAAGGTTTTCTCAAGTTGAGTTTTTACTTGGCAAAATTTTTACGGGACAACCATTAAACATTAATAAAACTCATTATTATATTTCTACAACTTATTTTATCCTTTTCAGATTCTACACATTTTTTTTGAATTTTTTACATTTTTCATATTTTTCGGGCCTAAACGAGCTAGTCGGGCTGAAATGGGCTACCTATGCCTGCCTTGGCCCGTTAGGCTAAATGGACATGTGCCAACCAGGTCCATTAGCTCGCTAGGCGGAGCTTAGGCCACCGCCCGTCTTTACCCATGTGTCGACATCATACGGCCCGTTTAGAATGACGGACTAAGTAGACCCTAATGAGTCCGTACTACGTCGCGCTGAACCGTGCCACCCATTTGACCATCTCTAGTTCTTCGCAAGAAGAACCGGCACACGAGGCGGGTAGCCTGAGTCACGTCCATAAACCCATCCTCGTTCCAATGTCAACGCTCAGTGCTCACCAATCACCATTGACAGAAGACGAAATGTGGTGGCCATCTGGAGGCAACTCTAGGCCAGCAACACTAAACACGAGCGCGCAGGCTCGCAATCTTCCCATTCGCCGTGCCGCCTCCTCACCGTTTGATCTTTGCTCCCTCGTCTCGACACGAGCCAGTGGTGTCACTGGCGTCTGTACAAACGCCCGCGGAGTCGGATGCGCAACCGTGCAGGTGTGGCACCGCACAAGGACAGGAACGCGGGGATCATCGTGCGGCACCGAGGCCACCTCATGTCCTATTCTTTTCGGCTATGTTTAATAGTTTTTAGCTTTAATATAAATACTTATATAAACAAAGCAAATATCAATAAGCTGTTTTAAAATGACTATTCTGATAAACTGTTTTAAAATAGTAGTGAAAAAAGTAATCATATTTATTTATTTGAAAGGATTAAGTCAAGCTATGAACTGAAAAGATTCAAGTGGATCCGCAATTTTTGCGCGCTGCGCTACTTACTGGGCTGAACGTTGCAATTGGTCGCGGATGGGCTCCTATCTGCTGCCACATATCAGAGGCTCGCATATGTGTGGCCCAAGCCCACGAGATATGGAATCCGTTCAGGTACATATCTCTATTTCTGGCCCATACCTTAACCAGGCGGCCCAACATGGACGTGGTCACGTGTTCTGGACTCCGGAGCGCGCGAAAACCGACCTCTTCCCGCCACACTGCCCACTTCCTCCCGCCAAAACGTGCCCCTTCGTCCCTGGATTTTACCCCCAAATCAACCCCCCCCCGACCCCCGCGGACACATTCCCGCGCGCATCCCCCCTCCTCTCTTCCGTCGTTCTCGCGTCCCATCTCCGAAGCGGCAGCCATGGACGTCAACGAGGAGGCCATGGCGGCGCACAAGCGCGCCTTCCTCGACTTCCTCGACCAAGACGTAAGCCCACCCCCCGTCGTCCCTTGCCCCGCCCCGCCGCCGCCTTCGCCGGCTTCCTGGCTAACGTTTTTTTCGTTGCTCCTGCAGGTCGGGAAGGGGGCGTACATGCAGGCCGTGCGCGACATGGTCCAGAACAAGCGTCACCGTCTCACCATCGGCATGGACGACCTCCGCAACCACAACCTCGACCTCGCCCGCAGGTAGCCGGCGCCTTTCTTCCCCGCTCGTGCGTTGCTGATCTTTCCTGGTTGATTCCTGGGTGACGCGACTTTTCAATTCCTTGCGTCTGTAGGGTGATACGGAGCCCCGGGGAATACATGCAGCCGGCGTCCGACGCGTTGACGGAGGTGGCGAGGAACCTGGATCCCAAGTTCTTGAAAGAAGGGGAGCGTGTGCTGGTGGGATTCTCGGGGCCGTTCGGCTTCCACAGGGTCACGCCTAGGGACCTCATGTCTTCCTTCATCGGGACCATGGTCTGCGTCGAGGGCATCGTCACGAAATGTAATTGAACCCCTTCCTCCTGATCATATTCTGGTTATATGCCGTAGTTTTTGTGTGATTTAATTGGCATCTAACCTAGTTCAATTGGTAAGTCTTGGTTGAGGAAAGCAACAAAAAAAGAGGATAAAACATTGCCAGTATTAGCCATTTAGCCCCGAGGCAGTACAAAACTTGCACTAGAATGAGAATATTAAGCTGTCTCAGATACTTGATTAGGTAATTAAACATCTAGTTTTAGAATCATGGTGTTAGCGTAGCCAATTAAGCTGTCCATATGGCATACTAAGTTGATAGTTCACTAGGTCTATCAAGTCCTTACTCTGTGCCAGCAACCTCATAAGTCATATTTTATGTAGTGAGTTGTATGCACCGGTTAGTTCTCCTAAAAGGTTAAGCTGATGAGGAAAGCTGATCAATTCAATTAGACTTCAACACTCCCTTTTAGTGTAGGTTCCTTCAGGTCTAAGATGTAGAATATAATTGGACTACAATAATTTTTTTATTGCATTAATCAGGCCTTGAACTCAATACCTTTTGGTTTTGATACCATATCAAGTTGCATGCACCATCCAGTTCACTTAAAAACTTAAGCTGGTGAGGAAAGGCGGGCAATTCACTTATACTTTAGCATTATGATCATTTGGCTGTAAGACGATATAAGATATCTCTAGTGTTTCACCTTTACACCCTTGGGACTAATGTTATTTTGCTCATCTAAAAAAATCAGGCTCGCTGGTAAGGCCGAAGGTTGTTAAGAGTGTTCACTACTGCCCTGCTAGTGGGAATTTTCTCTCACGTGAATACAGGGACATCACATCTTTTGTAGGCTTGCCTACTGGTTCGGTTTATCCAACAAGGGTACATTCTCATGTTCCTCTTTTATTCAATTCCATTCATTTAAGACTCTTTGCTATTGTATTTCTAATGCTGCTAAATCTGTAATGCTTAGGATGAAAATGGTAACTTATTGGTCACTGAGTATGGGATGTGTGAATACAAGGACCACCAGACACTGTCCATGCAAGAAGTGCCTGAAAATTCTGCCCCTGGACAGCTCCCAAGAACTGTGGATGTTATTGTAGAAGACGATCTTGTGGATTCTTGTAAGCCAGGTGACCGTGTCTCAATTGTTGGTGTATACAAGGCTCTTCCAGGAAAAAGCAAGGGCAGTGTTAGTGGTGTGTTCAGGTTAGTTCAACTATGACCTTCACTTAAGCTGGCTTAATATTTTCATTTCTATGCGATCTGATGTGGTTTAGTATTATTATGCCTATAGGACTGTCCTCATTGCAAATAATGTTTCACTTATGAACAAAGAGGCAAATGCACCTGTCTATACTCGGGAAGATCTGAAGCGGATGAAAGAAATATCAAGGAGAAATGACACATTTGACTTGCTGGGAAACTCACTTGCTCCATCTATATATGGCCATCTCTGGATAAAGAAGGCAGTCGTACTATTAATGCTTGGTGGTGTTGAGAAGAATCTGAAAAATGGAACTCACTTGAGAGGGTTAGTGTTTATACTTAAGATCATTGCTGATCTTATATGATTTCATTGGTTGTAATGTATGTATATCTTTGGTATGCAGAGATATAAACATGATGATGGTTGGAGATCCTTCAGTTGCCAAATCTCAGCTCCTAAGAGCTGTCATGAACATATCCCCTTTGGCCATCTCAACAACCGGAAGGGGTTCATCTGGTGTTGGTTTGACTGCTGCTGTTACTTCTGATCAAGAGACTGGTAAATTATTGAAAGCTGTTTCATACACTTCTGTTCGGTTTCTGTAGAAGTTCTGACCAAATGTCTGTTGTCAGGGGAAAGAAGGCTTGAGGCTGGTGCCATGGTTCTTGCAGACCGTGGTGTTGTCTGCATTGATGAGTTTGATAAGATGAATGATCAAGACCGAGTTGCTATACATGAAGTTATGGAGCAGCAAACTGTAACGATTGCCAAGGCAGGAATACATGCATCGCTAAATGCGAGATGTAGTGTAATTGCTGCAGCAAATCCAATATATGGAACTGTAAGCTCTTATAGTTTCTTTTATTTGCTGCTTAATGGTATTCTACTGGAGAAGTTGCTGTTTCTGATAATAATTTCTGGCCGCATGACAGTATGATCGTTCATTGACACCAACAAAGAACATCGGGCTTCCGGATTCACTGCTCTCACGTTTTGATTTGCTTTTCATTGTTCTTGATCAAATGGATCCTGAGATTGATCGTCAAATTTCAGAACATGTTTCACGGATGCATAGATATTGCATTGATGATGGAGGTAATTTTATGTTTTACAATACAGTGAGATTTATTTTCAGGCCTTTTCAGTTCTTTCCATCTGCTTTGCTAAAAAAACAAACTTGTAAATGGCAGGAGCAAGGTCTCTTGATAAAACAGGATATGCGGAAGAAGAGGATGGTGATGCTAATGCAGCCATTTTTGTTAAACATGATAGAATGCTCCATGGGCAGGATAGAAGGAGAGGAAAGAAGGCCAAACAGGACAGGCTGACTGTCAAATTCCTGAAGAAATATATTCATTATGCAAAAAACCTTATTCAGCCAAAGCTCACCGACGAGGTAATGTGTATAACTAAGTACAATAGCCACTAATGACTATCAAGTTCTGGTTAAAATGTCAATGTAGTTGATATAGTACCCCCCCCCCCCCGCCCGGCAGCGCGAAAACACTTTCTGTATTTTGTTGATAGCTTTCTCTATCATACAAGAACAATTTTGTTGCCTGTTACATAGTAGCAGGATCACTCTTCAGATGTAGCATTTAAACTGTTGTGCTCCTACAGGCGTCTGATCATATTGCAACTTCATATGCTGAGCTCAGGGATGGTAGTGCAAATGCAAAGGTTTGATCTAAGCATGGTTCCTTGATTTCTTGTTAATGTTATACGTTTATAATTTCGTTTTCTCATCTTTCTGTTTTATAGTCTGGTGGAGGTACACTTCCAATCACAGCGAGGACATTGGAAACTATAATTCGTTTATCTACTGCTCATGCCAAGATGAAATTGAGACACGAGGTACTTTGCTCTGCACTAGATATGTTTGTTCAATCCAGTTATCTAAGCAAGTTACCTTTAAAAAGAACTCTCTAGATGAACCAAAGTACCTATTACTTTATGCATACTTTTTCCTGAAAATTGACTGAGAAATAAGACAATTCTACTGTCAGTGTTCTATTCTTAAAGCAGTTTGTATTCATTGTTTTGAAGGATAGCAGATGCGAAACATTGTACCTTGAGAAAATCTAATTACATTGCTGGCATCTTCTGTTGCAGGTTCTAAAATCTGATGTTGAGGCTGCATTGCAAGTTCTGAATTTTGCAATATACCATAAGGAATTGACTGAGATGGAAGAGCGTGAACAGAGAGAGATGGAGATGAAACAACAAACTGATCACGATGCAGGTGCAAGCGGTGGCAATGTGGATGGGCATGGAAGGTAAGCTTACAACTTTATGCATAGTGTCTAAGTGTGTCTTTTTTCTTTAAGAACTGTCTCATCAATTACAGTATCCAATATATGCATTTTTGTTCCTTTTTAATCTTTAACCGGCTTTCTCTCCATTGTTCTTCCCAGAAAAAAAATCTCATCTCCATTTAACTACACTCCTGAGAAAGTCATTTATTTCACTAGAGAATTTAACTACATCCATCTCCATTGACATAAGCCAATGAATATTAAGAACTGGACATTGAAAGCTCAAAAACTGAAGAACCAATGGCGCGCATTAGAAAATTATGTTGACATATGTTAGACATGTAGAGATTGCAGGGTTATTACATTGTATAGGGGTTCATTGTATATTGTCTCTCATGTATATACTAGGCCTTTTGGCCCATGGAATACTAAGCCCACTCATAACATGGTGTCAGAGCATCTCCTGCTGAATCTCAGTAGCGGAGCTCTGGTGAGACTCTGATTGAGAAGAGCCACTAGTGCCCTTGGGAGGGCGACTACCCCTGCGGCTTTGGTTCATCCGTTTGTAGCACTGCTGAAATGTGTGACCATCACGATCACAGAAGGTGTAGTGAAGACTTGTAATAGAGGCTGCTGCCACCAGTGTAGCTGGAGACACTGGTGTAGTGGGAACAGGTGCTGGAGAAGACGTCTGAGTATCTAGAACAGAGGTAGGCTGCAGCTGACCCATGCTACAAAGGCGAGTCTTAGCATGAATAGCGGTGAGAACCTCTAGCATGGACGGATGCGGCTAATGAGTTAGGAGGTGAGTACGGACAGGCTTAAACTCGGACCGAAGATGTGTTAGGAACTTGTAGAGACGGTGAGTATCTAGGTGAGCACGTTGACGCACACAATAGGGACAAGTTCGATAGACGTTTGGTCTCAAAGAGTCAAGCTGACGCTACACCGCGGACATGTGTTGGTAGAAGTCATCCACCGTGGCATCAAGCTGCTGAAGATAGTGCACTTGATGTACGACCGACCGAATGGTTGAATCAAATTGAGTATGAAGCTGAGGCATTAAGGCGCCGAAGCAGAGTAAGCATGTCATGTTCTGCCTCATTTCTGGGTTGAGGCAATTTCTACGTCTGCTTGTCTTGTCAATCTGTGGCCTTCATCTGCTCTTTAGGGTTGTACTCGGGTTGAGCGTCTTTCTAGTAGACCTTCTTAGTACAGTCATCTCCATTGTTTTGGTTGTATCTGTTTTGTTCTTTCTCATGAGTGCACCAAGTTGACTGCTTAGTCAACTGAAAGGTTTTCTTGGCTACAGTTCTGAGAATAAGGGTTATCACTGTTATGACACTGTTGCTTGTCGGATGAGAATATCTTGAGATGTTACTTTTGATGAGTCTCTTTCTTACTACCCTCGATCTTCATCAGTTCAGTGTCTTCTAACGCACTTTCTTTTCTGATTTTTCCTGACTATCCGCTTCCTCCTTTGACATTACCTTTGTCATCCTCATCTCTTTCACCATCCGTCCTTCCTTTTCAGACTCTTATTTTTGCTTCCACTATCTCTTCTGTTGAGGTTGTCCCTCCTTTTCCGCTGCACCACTCTTGCTGTCCTCGCCTTGATACACTCTCAGTTGTGCCTCTTTCTGCTCCTTCCTTTCTTTCGTCCTTGCTAGGTTCTGCTGTAGTCTCTACTCCCTGGTATGATCTTCGTGATTGTCGGTTAGTTAGGCCTTCTGAGTGTTACAATTTTGCAGCCGTTGCTCTTGCTGAGCCTATGACTTACTGTGAGCCTGTTGCTCATCCGGAGTGGTAGCACGCGATGGCAGAGATTGTTGCTCTGGAGTTTACCGGCACTTGGGATTTTGTTCCTCTACCCTCTTGTACCACTCCTATTACTTGCAGGTCGGTGTACAAGATCAAGATTTGCTCGGATGGTTTCCTTGAGTGCTACAAGGCTTGTCTTTAGGAGTATGGTCGTGACTATGATGAGATCTTTGCTTCTGTTGTTTATATGACCACTGTTTGCACTCTCTTTGTTGTGCTTTTTGTTCATTAGTGGTCTATCTCTCAGTTGGATGTCAAGAACACTTTTCTCCATGGTGAGCTGCGTGAAGAGGCCTATATGCAGCCAGCTGCCTCTTGGGTATTCTGTTCTTAATGGTATGATTTGTTGCCTTTGTAGCTCTCTCTATGGGCTCAAGTAGGCCCCTCGTGTTTGGTTTGTCAACTTTTCTTTTGTTGTCACTGCTGTCGGTTTCACTGCTAGTGATCATGACCCTGTTCTTTTCGTTCACACTTCTCCTTGTGGTCGTACACTTATGTGTATGATATGATTATCACTGGGGATGATCCACACCAGATTGTATCTTTGAAGAACTGCCTTGGTGAGCATTTTTTGATATCTAATTTTGGTCCCCTTCGTTACTTCCTTGAGATTGAGTTTTTTTCTATGCTTGAGGGCTACTACCTCTCCCAGGGGAAGTGCATTCAGGATCTTCTTGGTCGTGCTAGTCTTACTGATCAGCGCACGGTGGACATTCTTATAGAGCTTGGAGTCCATCTTCAATCTATTAATGGTAATCTGGTTTATCTTGGGATCATTAGATCGGAATTTTTCACTCTGTTCACATCTTGAGTCAGTTTGTTTTGGCTCTCACTCAAATCCATTACAGCTACCTTCTTCGTGCTCTGCGATATCTTCGTGGGATCATTTCTCGTCGTCTTTTCTTTTCTAGTTTTAGCTCCTTACAGCTTTAGGCATACTTTGATGCAACTTGGGCCAGTGATCATTTTGATTGTTGGTCTTTTTTTTGCCTATTGTGTCTTTCTTGGTTTCTCTCTTATTGCGTGAAAGACTAAGAAAAGACTGTAGTTTTTCGTTTGAGTACTAAGGCTGAGTTGAGTGCTATGGCGTCGCTGACTGCTGAGATCACTTGATTATGGTGGCTTCTTACGGACTTTGGTGTTTTTGTTTCTGCACCAACTCCTTAGATAGCACGGGTGTGATTAGTATTGCTCGTGATCTAGTGAAGCATGAGCTCATAAAACATATTGGTGTTGATACTTCTTACATGAGATCGCAAGTGCAGGCGCAGGTGGTTGCTTTTCACTATGTGCCTTTCGAGATTCAGTTGATATATTTTTTCACCAGGGCACAAACAAGCGCTCAACATAGTTTTTACCTTTTCAAACTCAGTGTTTTTGATTCACCATGAGTTTGATGGGATGTTAGACATGTAGAGGTTGCAGGGTTATCATATTGTATAGGGAGCTTATTGTATATGTCTCTCATGTTTATACTTAGCATTTTGGTTCATTGGAATACTAAGCCCACTCATAGCAACATATACTTCCTCCAATCCTCCGTTTCACAATAGTAGTCCGATGCGTATACCTAGAAGGCACAAAATTCAAGTAATATTAAATGGAATTGGATCATACTTGCCCCTATTAGAGAGACAATACTACTCTACATAGTTGGGACAAGGATGATCTAATTCTATTAAATATTACTTACATTAGCCGCCTCCTTGGTTTGCACGCCAAACTAATATTGTGAAACGGAGGGAGTAATACAGTAAGAACATAGGATAGCAACTCCATGTTTTGCAAAGGTTTAGTACGCACCAAAGCACAGTCAACTGATTCAGGGGCGAAGCCAGCGCGGGCGAGCACCGGGGTCAGCAAGCTTAATCGACGGGGTCAACAACTTTAATGAACAGTAGTGTACAGTATTTTTCTATTGATTTGGCCGGAAACCGTCGGTGTCAACTGACCCCAACAGTTGAACGTAGCTCCACCCCTGAACTGATTTGCTGCAAATTGAAAAGAGTGCAATTTTGCACTACAATTCATTATTCCAGCTAGTTGTATTAAATAAAGTTTCACATTTTCTCTACTCTTACCAGCTCTGGGAACGGCCCAATGGATGTGGATGTCGGCAATGCATCAAATGGCCAGGATGTTCCTGCAGAGAGGTTCGTACGCTACCTTAAATTTGCAAAATTTGAAACTTCAGCTTTGATTTCTTGTTTGGAGCTGATTCTTTGACTCCCTTGTGATTTCATAACCTGCAGAATTGAAGCATTTGAGGCGATTCTTGGTCAGCATGTGTTGGCAAACCATATTGATCAAATTTCAATTGATGAAATTGAGCAAACAGTTAATAGAGAGGCAGCTGCACCTTACACTAAACGCCAAGTTGAATTCATTTTGGAGGTATGAACAAAAAACTGGTTTTACTTCAGGATTTTCACAGAAAGCTTAACCGTGAAACTTCACACTTATATCGGCTGTATTAAATTCCATTTCCTTGTGCTTTCAGAGGATGCAAGATGCAAACAGGATAATGATACGAGATGGTATTGTTCGAATCATCTAACCACCCCATGGTTTGACATTGGTCTGTGCGCGTCGTGATCTATTCCTGTAAAAACTTATCCAGTTTGTCCCAATCCCCATGTCGATGATCTTCAGAAACTATGCTTACGTACCTAAGGTATTTGTTGGTGTACCTGTAACCTGTGTATCTTAATTTTTATCAATGACGTTTGAGATGACAATCGGTTCCCTTGTACCTTTAGTTCATGCGGTTTAACTCAATACTGTAATGTACAAATTTTCTGACATCCCTGGTCTGGCTTTATTATTGGATTACGCGCAACTAAATTGCAGCAGGCATGCATAACTAACAAGATTCATACTGTGTACTGACTGTTCAGTTTTATTATGTTCTAAAAATCTCCAATGCTGCATCATGCATGGAATGGCTGGACTCAGATCCTGTGATTTACAAGAGCTAAGTCACGGCGTGCAGTTGCTCAAGAATCCACCGTCCATTCTCTCTTTCGCTGAGGCTCCCGTCCAACCATCTGCGATCGAAGAAGACAACGCTGTAGCTGCCGACGCCGCTGACATGTCAGATCGCGGGGGATGTGGGACGGTGGGGAACAAGCTCCGGTTGTCGCTGTGCTGCCGGTGGTGGCGACAGTGAACCTCACGAACAGCACGGGCGGCAAGAAGCTCTATTGAGGTACTATGGGTGGCAATTTCCCGTGGGAGCGGTTCCTGCAGGGAATGGGGGCGGGCCTGCTACGCGAGTGGGGTGGGGACGATATCGTGCTCTGCTGGGTCATATGGGATCCGATAAAAAATAATATTTTTAATAATAGATTATTGTTTTTTAATATAGGATGTTCTATATTTTTTATATATTTAGATTTAAACTTGAATTTATATGTTAGAGTATATATTTTGAAGTTATATTTATAAAAGTATGCTTAAATAATTATAATTTAATAAATAAAATCATATCATGATTAAAATTTTATTCAATCTATTTTTATTCCTCACAAGGCCGAGGACGGGGGCATCTCTCCCTAGTAGGCCTAGTGGGGCCAAGGTTTTCCCTCGAATTATTTGATTTATTTGGAATTGGAAATTTTCTCTCAATTGATTTTTTGAAATCTTGTTTTAGATTATTTCAATATGCTTTTTCAAATAATTTTTTGTGTAGGATCGAAGATGACAACAAGGAGGGGGGGGGGGAGTGAATGGTGCCTTAAAAAAATTCTTTACTACTATTCACTTATCTTTTACTCCGATAGTTATAAAGTTATGAAGATTAGGATAGGAATTCAACTTGAAGATCACAGACTCACAGAGCTGAGAGCCTGAGAGCAAACAATAGGAAAAATAACGTGGTCAAAATTTGATACCGTGCTCGAAAGTTGACTACCAGTCAAAAATCAACGTGGTCGAGATTCGACTACCAGACGGAAATCAACGTGGTCGGAATTTGACGTGGCCGTAACTAATGTGGTCGAAAGCCAGAGTGGTCAAATAACCAACGTGGTTAAAGACTAATGAATGGTCGAAAACCTTACGTGGTCAAAATTCGACTCTAGTGGTCGACGACCATAGTGAACGACCGAAAACCAACAGTTGAAAAATAACGTGGTTAAAAGCCAACGTGGTCAAAATTCGACTCGAGTAGTTAATGACCAGAGAGTGGTTGAAAACCAATGTGGTCAAAACCAAAGTGATTGAAATTCGACTTGAGTGACCAGCAACCAGAGAATTGTCGAAAACCAATGTGGTTGAAAATCGAATTGAGTGGAAATATGTGTTTTTGAAGCTGGTTGAAATCCGACCGGTGTGAACCACCACCAAAGAGTGGTCAATCTGTACGTGGCCAAAACCAGAGAGGTTAAACCAAGTCGAAACATGACTAGGGAGGTCAACGACCAGTGAATGGTCAAAAACCAAGGTGGTTGTATCAGTTCAGAATATGACCAGAAGGGTCAACTGTCAACTAGTGATCATAACAAGAGTGGTCGAACCAATCCGAACTTCGACCAGTGAGATCGACTATCAATGAATGATCAAAAATCAAAGAGCTGTCGAAAGACCAGCGTGGTCAAGAACCAATGAGCAGTCGTAACTAGACGAGGTCAAAAACGACTCGGAAGAACAGAGCAATCACACGACCTCCACATATCTTTTGATTAAAAGATCAAATGGCCGTGAAACTTTGTATGCAAATTGCTTAAAGTCTCAAGACGCTATTCCATTCTTGAATAAAAAAAAATCTGTGATAAATTTGAGACCTTTTTGTAATTTGAGAATGCACACACCAACCAAGAACTAAAAACCAAATCGATGATTAGATTTTGCTCGTGGGTAGAAAATAGTCAAGATGGCTTTGCATACGCTCCCACATGTCACGGCAAACTGGATCACCAAAGAAATCAGATCAAAAGTTCTTGGATCAAGAATTCATCTGATTAGACCAAGAACGTGCAATAACAAGGTTTCTTAAAAATCTTGCTATTGAAGTGCCTAAATGATTAGAGATAGATCTCAAGAGATTATCTCCATCTGGTCCATGTCCTTGGCACAACAAAATCAAGAGAAGGGCAGAAGAGAGATCAAACTAACCGAAACAAGAGCAATAGGAAGAGATCAAGAAAGGATTGAGAGAAGAGAGGAAAACTAACTCAAAATAGAGCAAACTCATTCAGACAAAAAGATACACAAGATAGATCAAAGATTGATTAATTGCTCACTTGAGATGATTGATTTTACAACTACTCCACTCATGAGGACAGAGCTCACAGCTAGAGCACACACCCTCTAACCTACCTCCCATGGGAGGGAGGAGCTAGCCACTAAAAGGCTTAGCTAACCATCTCAAACCTTAGCTCTTGCCTCTCCTCCCCTTATATAGGCTCATAACCTGAACCCAAAACCTAATGGATCCTCCCATTAAGCCAAGCCAGGGGTAACCCGTTAACCCCACCTAACACCGGGTTTTACTGACGCACACTTCTTAAAATTTCTTACAACTATTAACCCATTAGTGAATCAACACTTGATCCACTTCATATTTTTAGCACATACAAGACCTAAACCACTTAGTCCAACGCTGCGGTTTCGAACCTCCTTGACCATCCTCTCTCTTCCCTCCGCTTCGCCGTCGTCGTTGCCCGGTCCTCCAGGGCCAGGCGCGCCCCTGGCTAGGGCGTGTCCACCGTGGAAGTGTGTGTTTGTGAGGGCGTGAGCTAACAACCTCCCGGCGGCAGGTGGTGCAGCTGGAAGTTCATTAGGATGACGGCCGATATGAACGTGAGCAGCAGGGAGAAGCCGCCGGCTTTGAACAGGAGGCTGACGCCCTTGGCGATGCCATTGTACCCGGAGATGCCGGCCATGATGGCTGAGCCGGTGATGCCGATGACCTCCTTGCCGAAGGCGGTAGCCCGCCTTCAGCTGGGTCGGATACTTGAACACCGCCGGTAGATTGCACCGGCCGCGGAGAGGGGAGGAGACGACGTTCGCTTTCCATTATTGTTCGTTGCCGTATCGTGAAGACAGCCGTGGTATATATAGGGGGTGGCCTCCATCCACCACCCCACCAGGCTTTGCGATGGCGAGAAACTTCGAAGAAACAGCCGGTGATCATGAACGAAAATGGCAGAGGCACCCTCTGCCAGTTTGTTTCTTCCTGCTTTGAAAAAAAATGCTACGTTGTTATTTACGAGTTTGACATCCTACATGATGGGGTTAGTTTTGTATGGAGCATTTAACAAACGAGTTAGCTTATAAAAGTTTACACTTCGCTCTGCCGTGAATATGTAATTTTAACACAGTTTAGCTGAAGGCACATCGAAAAAACAAAAAAGATGTATTACTACATATCAGTCTCTTGCTGTACGAAATGTACATCTTTCGGTGTTATTCAGCAGTTGTCGACCTGACCAATCTCCTGAAGCCACATTCTTTGTTGCAACTCTTATTCCTTGATTCCGTTTTGCACTCATGCAATTTCCCAGCTTGTTCTGGCCTTCTTGGCAAGCCGACCATGGGAGCATCTTCTAGTCATGACTCATGACCAGGAAAATCTACTAGTGGAATAACAACAGTACGATCAACTACTCGGCTTAATAAAAGGCCAAGTGGGTGCTATCAACCATGACATTGGTCACCTCTGCCGCTTCCACCGAGGTAGCCGTGATCTTCATCACAATTTCCTAGCTACTATACTTCAAGCCAGTTCTGAGTAATGACCACAGCGACTAACGATTTTTAGTAACACAAGTCAGGAGATTAACATATAGTTCTTGCATACGTCAGACCCCAAAACCTTGAAATCTGGAATCGTGCTGACCTTGATAACTGTAGTCATTTGGAATGTCAGCCATCATTTTTCGGAACAGTTTGTTGACGCATGCCGATAGTTTCTGAAGTAGAAACGAGTTCACATAGCACTAGATATACCCAGATACAGAAAAGAAATAGTTAGCTAGCATAACAAGCCAACCAGGGAATCTTGCAGAAATTAACTGCATTGATCATTATATTGAACTTACGAGACACATTTTATAGTGATCACAACTGAACAAAGCAGACAATACTTCTGTACATAGACTTTACACTTTCAGAGAGAGAAAAAGAATGAAACATGGGAAATAGTAGGGCTTCCATGGTAGACATCTATGTGAGAGCTACAGAGAAATGTACTAATCTAAGAGCATGTTAATACGTCAAGACTCTGTTGCGAACTTGGCTGTAGCCGGTCCAATGCGAGCTGCTTTTAATTTGATAGTAATTCCAGCTTGGGTTATGGTGGCAATGTTCAAAAAAACATCTGCAGCTAGTCCTGTGCTTCCTGTGGTGGAAATGGTGACAGAGGCGGCTGCTGCTCTGCATGCCGAAGTAGCTGTGACTGCTGGTGATCACCTTGCCATGCCCAAACAATATCCTTAAGTGATGGCCTAATGTCCTCTTTCATCAGCTTTTGATACTCCATCGTGTCACCGTTGGTCTTCTTCAACTCGACTAAGAGAAAAGAAGGAGCAACCTCAAAAATCTCCGCATCAAGCTCAAGAATACCCTTCTTTCCTTCCTTCACTGTAGTCAATTTCAACACTCCATTGTCTTTCTTTGTAACTTTGAGCTTCAAGCGTTTGGCCAGTTCCTTCAGCTTCATAAATACAGTTGCTGCTGGCTGTCTGGAAGTAAATCGTGCCTCCCTTCGGCCATATCTTTGTTCAAACAAACCTGATAGATCAAATCCTGTAGAGAGAGATATGATGTCAAATGCATTCAAGTTCGTCAGTCTCAATGATCCTTGATTTCTCTCGGAACCAATGCAAACTGTCAAACCAGAGGTAGTAGCGTCGCCTGTACAAGTCTTGTCTCTTGTTTCAGTTTTCAGCGCTGTTATCTCAATGGGCTTCCTGTACCAAGCACTTATCTTTATCCTTGAGATGGACATCCTAGTACAAGGATCTGGATCAAGGATTCCACAAAGGAGCTCCTTCAGCTCAGCAGAAAAATAACGAGGGCATCTGTACTCAGCTTTTGAAATCTTCCTATACATCTCTATGAGATTTCTGTCATGGAAAGGAAGGTAATTGGCCACAAGCACAAACAAAATTACTCCACAAGACCATACATCTGCCTTTGCACCACTGTAGCCTTTCCTGCCGAACACTTCAGGAGCAACATAGGCTGGAGTTCCACATGCGGTGTGGAGCAAACCATCTTGCCTCTTTGACTCAGCTAAGGCACTTAAACCAAAATCAGAGACCCTAAGGGTTTCATTCTCATCCAGTAGCAGGTTTTCAGGCTTCAAGTCACGATGATAAACACCTCGGCTGTGGCAGTAGTCTACAGCAGAGATCAATTGCTGAAAATACTTTCTTGCAGCCTCCTCACTAAGCTTCTCCTTAGCTAATTTGTTGAAAAGCTCACCACCTTTAGCATACTCCAAAACAAAGTAAATCTTGCTCTTGGTAGCCATTACCTCAAAAAGCTGCAGAATGTTTGGATGCCTCACCAATCTCATTGCCGAGATCTCCCTCTTTATCTGCTCGATGAGACCAACCCTCAAGACCTTCTCCTTATCGATGGTCTTTATGGCAACAGACAGGCCAGTAGTAAGATTACGAGCATAATATACCTTTGCAAAGGTCCCTTGTCCTAATTGCCTCCCAATTTCATAACGTTCCATCAAAATACTCCTCTCTTCCATTATATAAGCACAAAGTCTGAATTTTTACGATGGTCTGTCTATAAAGTGGGACTGACATAGAGAGAAAAAATGGCCATCATCACCAAGGTCGTTGTCAAAGAAGACAGAGTCGCTCACTCTATCGTGCTTCGGAACACAAAGAAGAGGAATGAAACCAGTATGAAGCCCACTATCATCAGAAGTCAACAAAATCAACCTGGACGGGGCAGTGATCTTTTTCACACTAGACAATTGCCTCTTGCAATACAAGCACATGTCTCTGCATTCCCAGGTGAATCACCTTAAACCGTCACTACACAGATACCTGCAAAATTAATAAACCAGATTAGAGCACATGTATAACCAAATCAACTACATAAAAAATCTGCAAGAATTGGGAAAATGAAAGCAACATTTTAAGACGTCATTTATTTATTTATTTATTTATTGTGAATCGAACATCCAACTCGCATATATCCAAAAGATGCAGCAAATATATCTACGATGGCAAACTCTGAAATGATAAAAGTTGGGAGATTAAACAGCATTGCCAAAACTCGCTCAAAACTAGACGCCCTGAACAAGATTTATCACACGATCTATGGCCTAATAATATCTAACAGGACAGATTCAACAAAGAATTCACAATTTCGCATACAATTTCCAACATTGTGCAAGAGAATTACGGAACAGAAGAGGTAAAATCCGAGAACTGTGTGGCCAAAAAAGATGTTCCCTTGGAAGTCACTAACGATCCAACAATCCATTCTTTCCCTTGGAAGGAAATTAAGTAATTAACTAACAATTCCTAACGTAAAAAAAGCCTAATCCGCACCAACTCCAATCAAATCGAGCGAAACCAAGAACCAACGACAACAGATCACTTGGCGAATCAAACATCAGGATTCAGAAGCGAGGTTAACCTCACCTGTTCAGCAGACAAACGAAGGCGAAGAACAGATCCCCAAGACTACCCCCAGACCCAAACGGATCGCTTCGATTCGATTCGACCGCGAAGCATACGGAGGGCGATTCTTGGCACCCTCCGGATGTTCTTGTTTCCTATACTGGCATTACACGGCGGCTCGCTGGCTCGCCCGCGGCAAGGACAAGGAGGCTGGGCTTGCTTCGGCTCCCCGCCTCCTCCTACCTGTCGTCGGTTTTGTCCAGCGGTCTACACGCCGCGGCAGGGCGCGGCGATGGAGGGACGGACGTGGCAGGAATTTTTGGAGATCGGCCCCTCAACTTTTGGTGATTTCAGTGGGGAAATTGGCGAACGAAGACGTTGGACGGTCGGATAGGGGTGGGCACAAAAAAACCGAAAACCGAATACCGAACCGAATTTACCGAGAACCGAACCGAAAGTACCGAAATCGAAAATTTCGGTTCCATGTTCGGTTCCAGGTTCTCAGGAACCGAATTTACCGAGGAAATTCGGTTCGGTGCCTCGGTTTACCGAAATACCGAACTACTGAAATATTATGTATTTGTGGCTTTTTCTCTGTATGATTTGGCACTTATTCTATATGAAATCATGTTACATTTATGTCAAAATTGGCTATTGAACTTGATGTTACATGCTGATGTACCCTGTTCGATAATTTCGGTAAATACCGGAACTGAACCGAAAGAACCGATACCGAATTTCTTCGGTACCGAGTTTTTTCAGGAACCGAACAGTACCGAGATTCGTAGGAACCGAATTTGTATGGGTACCGAGGAACCGAACCGATCGGTTCGGTAATACCGAACGCCCAGGGCTGGTCGGAGCGTCACTGCTCATGTGGGATGTTGATGGGCTCCAGCAAGCCTGTAAACGAGGCATGCTCCAGCGAGCACAGCCAACCTTGACCGTAGGGGTTCTATCAGGTTGGGTGCAAAAAAAGAGATGGGTTTTTAATTAGATTGATTTTGGATAGGTGAAAATGGATTGAAAGGGTGAATGGATTGAGTTGAGTTACTTCATAAAAAGGGTTGGGTTAGGGTGGGAAAGGATGGGTGTTGAGATTGGGTTGTGAACAGATTCAACTTATGGCGTGTCCTAATGGAGTGACACTTAGATCACCTATAGGTTTAAACTACCATACTCAGTTATACCTTTCTATAAAGGCATATGAGAGCCATGTTGTCGGAACCCGGAGTAACGACTCCTGGATCCTCTGTGTAAATCGCACTAGTCCAGGATCAGCTAGTGCACACAGTCACAACAAAGATAAATATCAACCAAATGACATTTATATTAAATAAAAGGTATGGCCTTATGGCCAAGTCTTACATCAATGCTCATTGGCAAAATAAATAAAGCAAATAACTGCGGAAGCAAACTGATAAAAGCGAAGCCCAAGCCTGCCCACAGGCAAACGACAGTAAGACGCGGCCTACTCGTCCAGATCTTCACCGTAGTTGACGTCTTCCTTCTCTGTGTGGAAAAAGCAACGTGAGTACAAACTTGTACCCAGCAGGTCACCCGGGAAAATGCAACATAATGATAAAGGCTTCAACGGAAGGCTTATAGGGTTAGTTTGCATAAAACAGCATTTAGAAATACAGTAGATAGATTGAAATCGCAGAATTTAATACTGTAAGTAAAAGTATTACTTGTAATTGAAAATAATACCGTCAGTGCAGGCTCCGACCATACACCAACCTATCCACGGGCATCCCACCCGGACCATCTTTTCAAAAGCTCACGCATGGATTCCATCCATCCACACGCTTTCACTTCGCAACTCTGATGAATTCCATCCATTCACCAGATTTCAATCTCTCACGGATTCCATCCATCCGCAAGGTTTTCGAAAACAATTTTGAAGATCAAAATCTAATCCATGAAAAACTTTTACTCAGCATGCCCGTGACCGTGGGCACGGCTATCCAGGATAGATTATACACTCTGCAGAGGTTGTACAGCTTTACCCACAAGATATGATGTCCTCATAATGTCGGCCAATACACGCTTCCTTAGGCGTACGACTGAGTAATCATAACAAGGCCTTTACAATGCGAAATCGTCAACTCGGCCAAGCCAACTCTAAGGTTTCACCCCAGTAAGGAATCCACCAGACCGGGACCCCCTCTTGAGCCTAGGTGAGACTTCTCATGGCTACAACCACGCTCACCCAAGTGGGACTTCGCATGGCACCAACCACGCCCACTTTCAACCTACGACTTGACTCGAGTTGGGACCCCGCAAATTATTTGGCCAGGGCTGTCCCATACCAGCCATGTGGTAGTACGCTAAGGCTTTGCAACAGTAGCTCACAGACCGGTCCTTAATTGACTCAGGCCCAACCACATACCCCCGTGCACGACAATCAACCACTGCGGCTCCAACCAACAGGGCATGCCTGCACCCACCACTCTAACCAATTGCCTAAGTCTAAACCAGTTTTATATTTGTTTTCAAAATAGCTTCATAAACCTCGTTGACTCACCAAAGTCAAGAGTTCATATCATTTTATGCGAAAGGGTTTGTCATTTTATGTGAAAGATATCCCAAAACAAATATTATATCTAAGCAGTCTAAGCATTTGATATAAATTCCTCTAGCCAACACTAATGTATTAACTAGAGTTTGAGTCTAGGGTGCCAAGGTATTGAGGAATTCAAATTCAATGGAGGGATTAACAAGTAGGCAATAGCTAAATTTAAAACTGAATTGAAATACGTTGAATATAAATATGCATGCAATATAATTTAAATCAACATAATTTTATTTTGAAAACTGGGATCAACATGATCAAGGAGGGTGACTTGCCTTGCTCTTCAACTTGGTTCAAACCTTCGTCGTCGAATTTTCCCGAATCGTCGAAGTCTACACATGAAAATAACCCACCAAATTCAAATAAATTCAAATTAAATTAAAATTGAACTTAAATATTTAAATTGAGGCTAGAAATGGATATAGGGGAATTTTTGATGAATTTAGAAATTTGAATGGGCCAAATCGGAGTTAAAACGAGGGAGAACGGGCTCCGGGAAGTTTGAGAAGAGAGAAAATGGAAAAAGGAAATTTCTGGAATTATTTTTCTAAAGGAAAATATGGGATTTATGACGTCAGCACTGAATTTCATTTCGGCCGAATTATTTTTCAACGGAAAAAAGGGGATTATTGCGCCAGCTGACGTCAGCTCAGGGGCGGTCGGACTGACCGGTGGGACCTTGGTCCATGGACCAGGCCCACGGATGGTGGCGCTGGCTGAGGTGGCAGGGGATTTGAGGTGGCGCTGACTGGGCGGGATACGCCGAGGTGGCAGGGGCACGTGGCGCCACGTGGCTGCCACGTGGGCGCCCAAGGCAGCCGGCCGGAGGCGCACGGGGGCGGTAACGGCGGCGGCGTGCCGATGGCCGGTGGCAGTCGGCGACTGCTGGAGGAGGGAGGGGAGGATGCGGCGGTCTCGGGGGAGGGCACGGGGGTTACCGGGGGTGGCCGGGTTTGGCCGGCGGCGAGCGCAAGCGGCGGCGCGGCTCGGGCTCTGGCGGCGAGGCCTCTCCGGTGGCGTTCGAGCCCGGGGAAGAGGCGCCTGAGGATGGCGGAGGTGCGAGGAAGACGATGGCAGCGCCTGTGGGGCTCGGGGGCTACCGAAGCGGCGAGGGAAGCTCGCCGGAGTCTCTCCGGAGCTCGGCAAGGGGAGGCCACGACGCGGGGGCGTTCGGCTCTCGGGAGAGGGGAGAGGAAGGCGGAGGGAGGTAGTGCGGAGTGAGGCGGAGCTCGGGGCGGGGGATTTATAGGGGGCGGAGGACGGAGGCTGCGCGGATTTCTCGCCGGAGGCGGGCGGCCATGGCGGCGGTTGCGGAGGGGATAAGGCCGAGCGGGCGCGAGGGTGGTGCGGGTCGTGCGGGGAGTGGGGTGGTGGAGGTGAGAGCGGGTCCTGCGGGGAGGCGGCGCACGAAGGAGAGAGGGGGCGTGCGCGGGAGAGAGGCGGCGCGGCCGGGTAGGGCGGAGGCCGTTGCAACGGCCGGCGGCGGGGCGGGAGGAGGAAGAAGCCCGTGTGGGAGACGAGCCTGACAAGGCGGGCCCACACGCAGCGAGAGGGGAAGGCGCGGGCGGCTGCTGGGTGGGGTCCGCGGGGCAGAGAGAGAAAGGCGGGGAGCGGGAGCGGGTGACCGACGGGTGGGGCCGGAGGCGCAGAGAGAGAGCGCGGGCGGCTGCGATGGAGGGAGGGGAGATCGGGCGGCTGGGGGCGCGGATGGCCAGATGGGCCGGGCGCACGGGGAAGGGGAATCTGGGCCGCACGCGTGGCAGCCGGGTGGAGGGGGAAGGCGGGATCCGGCGGGCGGCGTGGGCGCAAATCTGGCCGTCCACGTGGCGGCCAGAGGGAGGGGGAGAGGGAATTAATTTTTGGAAATTGATTTTTGGATTTTCAGAAAGGCCCAGAAATTCCATTAAGCCTCAGAAAAATACAAAAATAACTCCAAAAATTCCAGAAAAATTCTGAGAACCTTCTGGACACTTTTGGGACTAAATAAAAATATTTCCAACTAATGTTGGTACATAATTTTCATACTTTAAATTACTTTTTAATTTCAAAATACATTTTTAAACTCCAGAAAATCCAGGGAACCAGATTAACTCCAAATAATTAATTTGACATAGAATTTTTATAGAAAATCAAAATATCATTTTAGTTAATAATAGTTTTAGGTTTTTCTTAAAATGCTTTTCAAATCAGGCTTTTTCAAAAACAGAAATTCAGGGCAAAACCAAATTTAAAACTTAGGCACAAAAATACTTATTTTAATTCAGATTTTATTTTAATATTATTTATTTATTCATTACTTCATTTTAATTTTAATAAAAACCTGGGCTGTTACACATGTGTACACATGTGTCTGCTAATATGCACATAGTAGCTCCATACACATAGAATCATTTGCAACAAATTTCAATCGATTTCGTAAAAATTTTGTAGTGTGAACGTAATGTTGAAATTTCAAATACCGAAGTTTTACGAAACTTCATATAAAAACATGTGGTGCCCACTTGTACGCCTAGCCTTGCTAATCTACATAGAGTCGCTCTCCTACACGCATAATCATCTCTAATAAATTTTAATTGATTCCGAGAAACTTTTATGGTATGAATGTAAAGTTGAAATTCTAAATACTGAAGTTTTACGAAAATTTCCTATAAAAGCATGTAGAATTACGCCTAGCCCTGCCAATTTGCACAGACTAGCTTCCTTTCACCCAAAATCATTTGCAACAAATTTCAATCGATTTCGTAAAATTTTTGTAGTGCAAACGAGAGATTCAAATTTCAAATACCAAAATTTTACGAAAGTTTCTTATAAAAGCATGTGGGGCCATGCATGTACCAAGCACTACCAATTGCACAAAGTACCTCCGATATACGTAGAATCATCTCCAATAAATTTTATTGAATTCGAAAAACTTTTATGGTGAGAACGAGAGGTTGAAATTCCAAATACCAAAGTTTTACGAAAACTTCCTATAAAAACAATGTGGCTACGTGTGCGTCTAGCCATGCCATTTGCACAGAGTAGCCCCCTACACGTAGAATCATTTGCAATAAATTTTAATTGATTTTGTAAAACTTTTATAATGTGAATGTGAGGTTAAAATTCTAAATACCGCAATTTTACGAATAAGTGGGTTGGTAAATGGGTTGGGAAGTGAGTTGAACCCATGGGTTTAGGTTTGGATGGGTTTAAGTGGAAGGTGGTTCGGGTTGGGTTAGGTTTAAGTACAAAGTGGTTTGGGTTGGGTAAGGTGTGAAAAATCTTTTGTGGGTTGGGTTAGAGTGGAACGTTGGCTTTGTCTTATATGGGTTGGGTTGGTTTTGGGTTGAGTTTAAACCCATTAGCAGACCTACTTGAGCGAGCCTAGTTTAAGGTTTGCGTCTTGAGCAATGTTTGAGTCCGACTCGGTTAAAGCTGGAGTAAAAAAGCTTGGTACCAATACACTTGAGCTTAATATCTTTTACAAAAGCTTGGCCAATTCTCTAGCTAGGCAACGACACTTTAACATGTTACCTTCTACAATAGCTCGGTCAAAGTTTGAATTCAGCTCGAAAAAGCTTAGCAACTAGATTTTATATTGGAACATGGGATAGAAATGTGTGAGGAAAAATTAGGAATGAGTCTCAACCATACTATTCGAGCTTGAGCTCGTTAGACTCATGAGCTTAGGTCTAATTGAGTCTAGAGCGAGTCGAGCTCAAGTAGCTTGTCAAGCTTGAGCTTTTTTTACGACCCTAGGCTCCACTGTCCCAACAGGGCCAGTGATGGCTTTAGGCTCTGCTCGTTTCATTTTCATCTTCTAGCTTTTAATTCACTATTCCTTTATTTCATCTTTTTCTGGCTTTTTGGCTTTTGGGGGGCTTGTTTGCCTTTTCTTTTTTTCCTGTATTCCTTTGCATTGTCCGTGATGGGCTAATATGTTTTTTCTATTTTAAAATTTTTAATTTTAATTGGCCAAATAAGCCACCATCAAGTACAGTGAAAAATAAGTTAATTACAGTGAAAAAAATCATGATGATTTTTCCAACTTGTGGCTTTCACTGAACTAATAAACATGATCTTTTTCATTATCTTTTTGAACTGGTTTATCAAGATAGTATTTTCTAATCAACTTATCAGTATATCGACATTTAGTACGATCGCACAATCGCTCGTGTTAGGACAAAAAAACCATCAGCTACACTCGAAAAGAATCCACCATTAGCTCAAAGTGTAACAACAAAGTTCTATGTTTTCCAGCTATGTTTCTGTAAGGAACGAGAGTATTGGAGCAATCACTGCACTTGCCAATTGTTGTAGCATGGCTACAACAGTGGGTACAATGTACCCTTCTCCATAGGAAATATAGACAAAAGAATTACGGAGAGAGAGAGAGCTGGTGATAAAATTAGTGGATCTGGCTTGCTCATACCCCCTCTTGGGGGTTTATATATACGAGTGGGGTAGGATGAGAAATTCCTATACCACCCCTTAATAATTACAAATGGCAGGGGTACATTAGTACATTCCTCTGTACTATTAGGCCTATTGCATATTAGGCCAGTTGCAAGGCCCATGTCGGAACCCGGAGCAACGACTCTAGGATCCTCTGTGTAAATCGCACTAGTCCAAGATCAGCTAGTGCACACAGTGAACAACAAAGATAAATATCAACCATAATGACATTTATTAATTAAATATGGGTAGAATTGCCAAAGTTTGCATCCACGGCACATAAGCCAAAATTAAACATAAGCAGCGGAAGAAAAACCGAAGCGGAAGAAGCCCACTGAGCCTGCCCACAGGCAAACGGCAGTAAGACGCGGCCTACTCGTCCAAGTCTTCACCGTAGTCGAAGTCGTCTTCCTCTGTGTGGAGATAGCAAGGTGAGTACAAACTTGTACTCCGCAAGTCACACGGAGAAAATGCATCATAATGATAAAGGCTTCAATGGAAGGCTTATAGGGTTAGTTTTGCATAAAACATCATTTAACAAAATACAGTAGATAGATTGAAATTGCTGAATTTAATACAATAAATAAAACAATACTTGTTATTGAAAATATTACCGTCAGTGCAGGCTTTGACCAAACACCAACCTATCCACGGGCATCCCACCCGGACAGTCTTTTTCAAAAGTTCACGTATGGATTCCATCCATCCACATGCTTCCACTGCGTAACTCTAATGGATTCCATCCATCCACCAGGTTTCAATCTCTCACGGATTCCATCCATCCGCAAGGTTTTCATCTCTCGTGGATTCCATCCATCCATAAGGTTTTCAAAAATATTTTTGGAAAACAAAGTCTAATCCATGAAAAAATTTTACTCAGCATGCCCATGACCGTGGACACGGCTATCAAGGATAGATTATACACTCTGCAGAGGTTGTACAGCTTTACCCACAAGACATGATCATCCCGTTTTGCCACGCGAGTTACACACTTCCTTAGGTGTGCGGCGGGGAGATCACGACAAGACCTTTACAATGCAAAGCCTTCAACATGGCCAAGCCAACACTAAAGTTTCACCCCAGTAAGGAATCCACCAGACCGGGACCCCCTCTTGAGCCTGAGCGAGACTTCACATGGCTTAACCACGCTCGCCCAAGTGGGACTTCACATGGCACCAACCACGCCCACCTTCAACCTACGACTTGACTCAGGTTGGGACTTTGCAAATTATTCAGCCAGGGCTGTCCCATACCAGCCATGTGGTAGTACGATAGGGCTTTGCAACAGTAGCTCACAGACCGGTTCTTAATCTGACTTAGGCCCAACCACATACCCCTGTGCACGACAGTCAACCACTGCGGCTCCGACCAACAGGGCATGCCTGCACCCACCATTCTAACCAATTGGCTAAGTCTAAACCAGTTTTTATATTTTGTTTTCAAAATATTTTATCATCCTTCTTGCTCTCCGAAGTCAAGAATACATCTCAAAAGTTTATCATTTTATGTGAAAAGGTACCCCAAAACCAAGATTATATCTAAGCATGTCTAAGCATTTGATTTAAAAATTCTCTAGCCAATACTAGTGTACTAACTAGAGTTTGATTCTGAGGTGACAAGGTATAAGGATTTGCAATGTCAAAGGAGGTATTAACTAAAGTTAAAACTGAATTGAAATACATTGAATAAAATTATGCATGCAATATAATTTAAATCAACATAATTTTATTTGCAATATGGGATCAACATGGTCAAGGAGTGTGACTTGCCTTGCTCTGCAGTCTGGTGTGAATCGTCGTCGAAGAATTCTCTCGAATTGTCGCAGTCTACACGTGAAAATAACCCACCAAATTCAAATAAAATCCAAATAAATCCAAAAATTATAAAATATATATTGACGGATAGATAATAATTTTAGATGGATTTAGAAGAAAGATTCAAAGGATTCGAAGTTCGTATGAGGGAGAACGAATATCTGAAAGTTTTGGACATAACATGAAATGATAACCAAATTCGAGAATTATTATTTGAATGGTACGATGCCAGTTGGCTGCGAGGTGGCTGACGAATGGGCAAAATAGAATGCTGGCAATGAGGCGAAGGTGGTGACACAGGTATGGCGGCGAGGAACGGCAGCAATCACCGGCGGTGAGACAAAAACGGCAGTGACGACGTGGTAGCGACGGCTGCAGGTTGGAGAGAGATAGTACCGGGTATGGAATGCGGAAATGTAAGGTAAGCACGGGGTAGAACACGGTATGGTGAGGCTAGAAAAATTATTGGCTAAGCTGAAAATTCATCGAACACGATACAATCGACGTTTGAACGACGATAGTGAAGAAACAGGAAAAACTTGATATCTTGGTGCTCGGTGAAGCGAATCCGAAACCATTTGAAATGTACCTACCTGGGATAGTTTGGCACGATATGACGTGAATGGACTGGGAAAAACACCACCGGATAGATGGGGACACGAGGTGCCATTGGCGGCCATGGCAAGGTGTCGGAGGCGAAAATTTGTGGAGACTTTTCGGGGAAACGGAAGGAAGCATAGCGTAGAACGCGGCGAGGCAAGTCTAGGAAAAATTACGACATGGCCAAAAAAATTGATGGTGGTGGAACACGGCAGGGAAGACCTATAGCGACCGGCGGGTTGACATTGGCGTTCCGGGCAAACGGAGAGGAGTTAGCGGGTGAGGTTTGTGGTGAAACGAAGAGGAGAACATGGGGAATGCAGTGCTTACCTTGGTTGTGGTGGAAGATGCATGGTCGGCCTGCAGCGAGGAGAGAAACGGTGGCACGGTTTGGCCACGGTGCTCCGACGATGCTCCGGCGAAGCTCTGGCGAAGGCGAGTGAAGCACCATGTAGAACGCGCCAAGGCAAAGCCAATGGTGTGGTCAATCATGGCCGGAATCTACTGTAGACGGCGCAAATGGCCGAAGAACGCCGTTTTGTTGGCGAGAGAAAAATGCCGATTACGGCGAGGACGAAGGGAGAGAGGCTTTGAGATTTTCGGTGGTGAATGAGAATAAGGAAGGGCACCCGGTGCTCCCTTTTATAAGCGCAGAGGTGGACCGGATGGGGAGATCCGCGAGGGAATGTTTTTCAGTGGCATGGCATATTCCCGCAAGATTGGTGCATAAAATTGGGGGCTAAGGCTAGGAATGGAAAGGTCTTGATGAGAGGATTCAAATGCATTTTGTTGCGCAAGCAATGGTTGAGAAAATCTCGAGTTACTGAAGTTTCAAGAAATGGCAAGAAACAGCCATGGCGCTGAGCTCGCTCTGGAACGATCCGTGAAGACGATGAATAGTGGAGGAGAGAGAAAATAATAATTGTTTTTCCAAAACAAATAAAATAAATTCGAAAAAGTTTAGAAAAATTTTCACCAAAATCCTTGGAACCCAAAAATATTAAATAAAATAATTTTAGATTTATTTGAAGTATATTTTAACCATTTAAAATATTTTTAACTGCTAAGCTATAATTTAATTCAAATAAATTTTGAAACAGACTTTAAAAATTTTAAAAGAGGATATAAATAGATAGATTAGAATTTTTAAAGAACTTAGAAATTTGAACGAGCTCAAGCGGATTTAAAACGAAAGAGAACGGGCTCTTTCAAGTTTGAAACTAAAGAAAAAGGAAAAATATATTTTCTGAATTATTTTTGTACTGGAAAAGAAAGATTATGGCGTGGGATCAAATCTAGCATCGTAGATTGAATCCAGGCTGTCGGATGGAGATGGAGTGGGTTAAGTGAAGATGGAGGACTGATATTTAATCGGGTGCGGTAGATTGGATTTAGGCGTGACACTTGTCAACTCGAGAAGAGAGAGGGATTTCAAAAACACTTAGAAAATAAAGTCTAACAATTCCAGAAAAATCCACAGAAATTCCTGGAGATGATTTAGACTTAAGAAAAATATTTTCAACTTAAATTTTTAATTTTTACAAAAATACGTTTTAGCTTTAAAATTGAGTTTTAAAACCAGAAAAACACAGGAAATCCAGATAAACGCCAACTGCTTCCAAATAATTAATTTGAAATAGGATTTTTATAGAAAATCAAAATATCATTCTATTTAATAATATTTTTATGTTTTTTAATCTAAATTACTTTTCAAATCCGGTGTTTTCTAAAAGCAGAAAATCAAGGCAAATCGAAAATAAACTTTAGGCAACCAAATCACTTATTTTTACTTTGAATTACTTTTAATATTTTTATTTTATTTTATAAAAACCTGTGCTGTTACAGCCCAGTCACAGCCACAGGGGGTTGGGCCACCCCTACAACACCAATCATGGGCACGGGTGGCTTGTATATAGCTGATCAATGCCAGGTTTAGAAGTTTACAAGATCCATGATTAGTGGAGCTAAACAAGGCAAATTACAAGTATGAAAAATCTATAAAATCATACCACTAATACCCGCCCGCAGTCGCATCAAGAGGATTCTGGACGCAAAGACTAGACTGAAATTTGGAAAATTGTACTGGCATGCCTTTAGTCATGATGTTCGCGAATTGATGTGAAGAAGGCACGTGAAGGACTCGAACATACCCAAGAGAGACCTTTTCATGGACAAAGTGTATATCGATCTCGATGTGTTAGGTGCGCCAATGTTGGACTGGATTGGACAACATGTAGATAGCACTAACATTGTCACAATACACAACAGTCGTGGAAGCAAGTGAGAGATGCAACTCCTGAAGCAATTTGCGCAGCCAATAGCATCGGCTACGGTGTCGGTGATGGCTCGGTACTCGGCTTTTGCACTGGAGTGAGAGATTGTGGTCTGGCGCTTGGAGAACCAGGACATGAGATTGTTGCTGAGGTAGACGCAATAGCCTGAGGTGGAGCGTCGAGAGTTGGGGTAGCTCACCCAATCTGCATCAGAGTGGACTATGAGAAAAGTCACTGGAGAGGTCTTGATGTGCAGGCTGATGTCGAGTGTTCCTTTCACATATCTCAGAACGCATTTTATCAACGCAAGATAAGGTTCCCACGGATCATGCATGAAGAGATAGGCTTGCTGAACTACATATGCCAGATCAGGACGAGTGAGGGTCAAATACTGAAGCGCTCTTACGAGGCTGCAGTAAGCAGACTGATCAGCAACAGGGCAACCCTTGTGGACCGAGAGCTTGGCATGAGTGTCCATTGGTGTTGAGGTGGAGTGACACTCAGCCATGCTGGCATGCTGAAGTAACTCCATAGCATACTGACACTGTGAGAGGAACATACTGGCAACAGAGTGTTTGATGGAGATGCCGAGGAAAAAGTGAAGGTCACCGAGATCAGTCATCGCAAATTCGGACTGAAGATGTCGAGTGAGTCATCAAGGAGTGCACCTGAGGAGGTAGCGAGGATGATGTCATCGACGTAGAGGAGCAAGTAGGCAAGATGGTCTCCCTCTTTGAGAACGAAGAGAGAGGTGTTTGTTGATGAAGCAACGAAGCCCACTCGAGGAATGTAGGTGGCGAAGCGCTAGTACCACGCACGAGGTGCTTGCTTGAAATCATATAGGGACTTGTGGAGCAGACAGACATAGTTTGGTGATGAAGGGTCGACAAAGCCAGATGGCTGCTGGCAATAGAATGTCTCCTTAAGATGTCCATGAAGAAAGGTGTTCTTCACATCGAGCTGATGGATAGGCTAGAAGCAGGAGGCAAGGGATGCTGAGAACTACTTGAATCATGGATAGCTTCACCACTGAGCTGAAAGTCTCGTCATAGTCGATCCCGTGCTGCTGTAACCTGTAAGTAGCCATGGACGACCAACCTCGCTTTGTGGCGGGCAAGCGTGCCATCGGAATGGAACTTATGCTTGAAAATCCACTTGCCTGTCACTATGTTGGTGCCAGCAGGGCGAGGAACAAGGTGCCAAGTGTTGTTGTTAACGAGAGCTTTGAATTCTTTAGCCATGGCTGCACGCCAGTTGGGATCGGCAAGAGCACTTCTGTAATTCATCGGTATTGGCGAGACCAACAAGTGTACAACAGACAGGTTGAGGCAATCAACAGGATTGATGAGACTCGACTTTGCATGCGTCAACATGTGATGAGGTCTTGAGGCGGGCGTGAAATGGGCACGACAACGCCGACCGAAGCTGGAGGCACGTCAGGTGCCTGTGGAGCCGTGTGCTCTGTTGCTGCAGGAGGTGGCGGTGTGGAGGCCACGGGACTAGCAGAATGCTGGGCCATGTGGTCAGATGCTGGGGACGTCGTAGGGAGCATCGACTGTGCCCCGGACAAAGGGGGACGATCGGTGATGCAGGCTATGGTCGCTTGAGACTGCTTGTCGATGGAGCATTCACACTGGAGGACGCAGCACCAGATGTCCGCAGTGACGGCGGTCGGGGAGGTGTCCGCCGTGGCGACGATCGGGTAGGAGCAGCGGAAGGGCTTAGAAAGGAAGAAAGTTTGGTACCATGTTAAGAACCAGAGGATTGGAGCAATCACCGCACTTGCCAATCATGGGCAGGGGTGGCTTTTACATAGTTGACCAATGCCAGGTTTAGAAGTTTACAAGATTCACGATTAGTGGAGCTAAACAAGGCAAATTACAACTGTGCAAATCTATACAATCATATTGCTAATATTTTCTTTTGTGGGTTTTTCATTTTGTGGGTGGGTTCAGTTGAGTTTTTGGTTTGGTTTATCACTTTCTACTATAGTAACTAGCTTTTAAACGGTGTATCTTTTTAAGGCAGTATCTACAAGTAAATTGTAATAGACACTGTACCAAGTTCAGCTATAATGGTCAAAATCGTATGCGACTATTTTTCTCTAGATACTATCTCTATAAATAGACAAAATTTAAAAAAAATAAGACAAAAAACCTATAAGATCACAATCCAAAAAAACCCTTTAACTTCCCGACGTTATGAAAGTGTTCGGGCTGCCGGCTGGCGAGCCGATAGAGTAGAGCCGTTTAGTGAAGTGTTTCAACCCATTTAGAGCAAGTATAATAAGAGGTTGTTTGTAGGCTGTATGCTGAGGTGGAGGAGAGAGAAGAGAGGTGGGCTGTAAGTTTACAGTCAGCTGAAGCACAAGAACCAAGAAACTTTGTGAGAGAAAGGGGTGGGTCATACAGCCTTCAGCTGGCTGTAAACTACTATATAAATGGCCTGATAAGTGGACTGTAAGGCTCTGTTTGGCACAGCTTCATCAACAGCTTCATGAGCTGTTGTGAGCTGTTTTTTTGCCAAACACCCTTTTTGCAAACAGCTTCATGGATGAAGCTCCTTAAATCATGCTCTCACAAGGGAATGGGGTGGGGTGAAGCTGAAAATAGTAGCTTTTCACAGCTCTCTCCCTCAGGCTCGCAGTTCTAGGAACCCACTGCCCTTGTAGTTGACAGAAATTACAGCACTTTGCCACTGGGTCTCCACGCCTGTTTCCTCTCCTCCCGTTCACACTTCTCTACCGTTCGCACTTCTCTAATGATTTTAATTTTTTAATTTTAATTTTTTAATTCATACTCATTCAAATATATTATTTTTTAATTCATATGACCATATACAAACATACAACTTCAAATGTTAGAACAAGTCAGGTAGACAGGGGTATCTTGGACAATTGCCCTCTTTCAGTCATGCATGAAGCTGTTTTGCCAAACAGTTTTCCAAAACAGTTTTAGCTTCATCGGTGAAGCTGCTCGTGAAGCTGAAACAAAAAAAAAACAGCTTCACTAGTGAAGCTGAGCTGTGCCAAACGGGGCCTAAGTGTTCATACAGCCAGCTGAAAACTGTATTAGAGCAAGTATAATAAGTCCTAGTCAGCAGGCTAAAGAGGTGTCCACATCATAAAAATCTGAGTGGGAGGGGAGAGAAATGGAGAGAGAAGAACGAGCTGACGCTTCACCAGGCGCCGACGAAAAGCGGGCTCAACACTTGTTTCGAGAAAAGGTATTGGTTCCAACCAATGACAGCCCTCGCATGCATAGTAATAAATATTAAATAATCAATCCATAGCTAGCTTTAGCGCCTGCCCATTATACGGAGCGGACTTTTCAGTAACATGGCACGCACGTTCAGCCGGCTGCCGACGATATTATTAACCATGCTCTTATTAGCCTTGCTCTAAGCGACCTAGAATCTCGAACTCCTTACTCAGGCCTGAATGCTATTGGGCCCAGCATCCAAGACAACGCAGTCAGGAAACACTGCGTCATCTCAAAGAAAAAAAAATAATACTGTTGATGAATGTCGTCTTCGCCATGTATGTATGAGGCTATCAGTATACTGTTGATGGATGGACGGATCAGCGGCCACCGGGGGGTTTTTTTTTTGATAAAAGCGGCCACCGGGGGTTTTTTTTTTTGAACTGAGCGGCCACCGGGGTTAGGTCCATGAACGCAGGGCAACCGCGATTGAGCGTGAGTTTGCCAAGTTTTACCGCTTCAGGTGGTGGGAAACTTGGGTGGTGCACCGTGCACGGCACTGGTGCTTGCATCGTTTGCATTTTCCGGCCCTGCTGCTTACTCGCATCAGCTGAAAAACACACTGCCCACCTGCAGGTTAACCGTACGAGCACCACTTCGGCCTGCGCCAGTGTTACCTGCAGTAAACTTCACCAGCAACGCACCAAATGCCTGCTCTGCCGTGTCATGGGTTGCAGCATATGTCGCAGTACGAAAATTTAACTTTTCTCTCCGTTTTTTCGCGGGCATCTTCGAATACAACACTAGTTAGTTACATCCAGCAGCTGACCATTATTACGCTACGCCGAGGGGAAGCTGAGATGCTTGAACTGTTGCTCGATGCAACAGCACCAAATAACAGCCGGCCCGAACTACAATTGGAAAACATCCATTCCAACGGTTTCGATGACATGAAAGCATCAACCAAGAGCAAATGTACATTTTTTGCATGGTTATTTTTGCAGGAAAAAAAGAAACTAACTGCAGATAAGTTGATGCTGAGTGACCGTACTCCCCCATCTGCATGCTGCCGGTTTGGTGCTCAATGTGATGAAACAACATCGCACCTCATTTTCGAGTGTGTTTTCACCATGCAGGTGTGGTTTCAGATAGCTCAATACATCAGTTTACCGGCTCTGACAGTAAGTTCAGCATGTCATTATAGTAATAGGTGGGCCTATGGTAAGAATTAAGAAAAAGAATTCTTAAAAACGAATGCAGGATTTTCGACGGTATCTTAAATTCTTAATGTACACCATTTGGAATATCTGGAAGGAACAAAATAGAATAATTTTTCAACAAAAATATCGATCCTTTCAATAGGTTGTTGCGCAAATTAAAGAAGACGTAGAACAAAGATCAAGGGCTTTTCAGGTTGTCTCGAAGTAGGATGTAGATCGTTTTGACTAATTGTTAATATTTGTCTTTGTTCTGTTTTCTCTTTATTGGGCTAGATTTCTTTGTTTGACCTTGTTATTTTCTTGCTAAGCCTCTCTCTTTAATGAAAGGCAGAGCTCGTGCCAATTCTTCTGAAAGAATTGTTTCGATGAAAAACAACCATCACAGACTCGTATTTTTTTTTCACTAGCCAATAAAATGATATGCACAGAAGAGGCGCCTGGGCAAGCAGCTTTGCTGACCTCCCTGCGCCGCTGCCTCGTGGTGGGCCCATACCGACGCTACACACCACGGCACAGTTCACAGATATGCAGGCCGGCCCTGCCACGGTAGGCCACCACGCGCGGCCCCTCGCGCCGTCAGCCCACCACCCATGTCAGTCCCACGCGGGTGCGTGCGGCCACACCGCGCCAGTACGTACGTGGGCTCGTCGTACAACTCCGGCCGGTGAGATGATGCAACGGCCGGGCCGGGCGCGGGGCCCCGGCGGCGGGCGTAGCACCTACTCGCGCGCTTTCACGCTCGGCTCGGCACGGCCGGCATCATCATCACCGATCGATCGAATCGGCGACGCCTGCACCGCGCCGGTGACCGGTGTGTCACGGCATGTAGAGGCGGTTGCGGCACTTGCAGCGCCACGCCTCCGGGTAGTACTCCGTGGTGACCAGCACGCCCGGCGGCACGGACACGTGCACCGGGTAGCACGGGCTGCAGCTGCCGCACTTGGACGTGCACCGCGGCGGGTGCGACCCGGGCCCACCTCCCAACAGCCGCCGGCCGACGTGGTAACCCTCCTGCACACGAACGAAATCGTTCATTCACGAGCGGATACGCACGCATATATGCACATGTGTGGTCGCAGCCGCGTGTGTACGGTGCAACGGTGCACGGGCTGCGCCGTATGGTGGCCCGGCGAGGCGATGGTCCACGGGGCCCCGCCGACGTGGAACGCCTGTCGGAAGGGACGTACGCCGTCGTGAGCTAGCGGGCAGTCGCTGTTCGCATTGGTGATCGATGGACCAGCAATGCAGCGACGTACGTCCTTGTGCGGGTTAATTACCATCTCTGCGGCAGTTCGGCGCATCGAGATGAGTGCGCGCAGATTCAAATGTGCAACTCTCAATCGTGTAATTTGACTCGTCAGCTGTATCAGCTGACGCCAACGTCATGAGTCATAACTAGTGGTGCACAGGAAGATGCCTAGCTTGTGACGTGGTGGTTTTCATACATTTACAGAGAAGTAGGAGTTCTTAGCAATATTTAGCATGCACAAGGAGATGCACAACTCACCAGATCACCGGAATGGGCTCTTGCTGCTGCCATCCTCCCGAGATCTGTCCAGTGAGAGGAAACAGAAACGAGTTAACGCCTTATAGGATAATAATAACAGGCTAAAAAGCGGAGAGTGCAGCGATATACAAATCTATCGGTTCTTCACTCAGATCTGCAAACTGAGTCGATCTGTATATCAAGTTGTGGGAAGAACGAAAGAAAGAACAGACAAAGGAACGCAACATGTACGTTGACGAACGCGCGAGAAGACGAGGAAAATCTTTGCACACAAAGAGTACCGCAAGCTGAGCTAAGTGCTTACCCGAACGGAGGACGCCGCTGCCACTGCCCGCAACGACGAAGCCAGCGCGGCACAGGGAGGCGACGGCAGCCACCGCGAAGCACGCGACAACGAACAGCGTTAGCATGGATCTGCCGCTCCACCTCGGCCGGCTCCCCATGGGCTGCATTACCGGAGCCGCTCTCTTCAAGCTGCCCTTGGAACGGAGCGTGGGGAGAAACTGGGGAAAGGAGGAAGGAAGAAGCCAAAGCCAAAACTAGGAAGCCGGCCGGGGCAAGGAAGAAGATGACACGGGGATGAATCGAGGGCGATGTGTGGACGTGCGCCGCCTTGCCCGACCACTACTCGCCAGCACTGTAGCCGCATCACATCTCCAAGTCTATATACTACTACTCACTAGCAAGCGCTCAAAATTTAATATCGGCGCGCACAAAGTACAGCGTACGCTTGCAGCGTTCACCTACACCCGTACGGCTTAATTACTTCGTATGATAGATGCTCTTGATATGTATGATACTCTAAAACGTGACACACTGCAGCCGTAATAATCCTGTTTTTGAGTAGTAGTATGGTGAAAGATTTCGCGCAGGAACTCTGGATACAACTAGTTAAAGGTACGCTTGGTTTTCATTGACGTCTGATGGCTACTATTTTCTTTGGGAGTGATTATTATATAGGTGACTGTTTTTTCTTTTTTTTATACTATAACTTTAGGTGATTAAGAATATAATTTTAAAAGAGGGAATTAGTATATTATAACTTTAGTTGATTGAAAGTGTAACTTTAGGTGATATAAAAAATTTCAGTTGACTGTACAATAGCAAAACTGATTTTCTTTTCGCAAAGAGGGTATAATGGTAAAAGGCAGTAATATTTTCAGCTCGTTGTCGTACTGATTGTTACTACAGATGAGTGGGATTAGCAAGGACATTCAGCATGCAGAGGACCACATTGTTGCATGTGTGCGCAGAAACACTGTGGTACTTCTCAGACTTGCGCCATGGTTACTTTAGTCAGTGGTGCAGAGAGAGAGAGAGAGAGAGGCACTTATCGACCGTGACATGCTTAGGCCTGGTCTTCATTTCCGGGGTCAAGTGTTCTGCAGCTCTTTGATTCGCCTAAAGATTCCAGAGGAATTTATGCCTCTGCACCCGTGCATATATGCATTGGTTCATCTCTTAATCACCAGGAATCAAGTGATTCAGATATTTTTTTAGCCTTGGCCGTGTTCTCGGGCTAATCATCTCAGTAGGTTCTCTCTCTTTTGGTGGCATGCTAATGCTAGTCAAGGTGACTTCTTCGCTCGTGGAATCTCCTTCTCAAGTGGGGCCTCCTTGGTCAGATACTTGGATCTGATGCAGATAGTGATTGATTTGGACCATGTCGACGTGCTATTTGCTAATCTGAAGAAATTTAGTTAGTTATTGACGTGCTTTCGGTTGTTGGCATCACAATTTCACTGACGAAAGCATTCTCTTCTTCCAATCTGATTTACAATGCAGTAACTTCTGCAGTTTGTATGGTAGAACTGCCTGCTAATTCGACAATCTAACTTTGAGGAGGCAGATAGCACCACTTCTTGCTTAAAAAGAGCTATTTTACAGTACCTTAAAATAAATATAAACCATTTAATTTTTGCAATCTATTGATTTAGATTAGTTAGAATTTAGTTATATTACCACCCACACTATTAGTAGTATAATCTTCAAAGTGATAAAATTATAAATAGGTGAGACAGCAGCTGAATGAGCGGTGGGAGATGATCAAGATGCAACTGCGGTTTACACACAGAAACTTTTTTCATTCCAATGCAACTTATCCTTTTAGAGTTAACGTAACAAACTACACGAGCCTCCCTATGAAGCCAACTAAAATCCTATCCGAATACTAAAAAGAAAAGGCAATTTTATTATGATAGTATACCAGCCGCCAATTCTGAAACTTTCAGTTCTGATCGAAGTATATAGATCCATAAATGGATTTGTATGTATAGCCAGTCGTGCTTCAAGAGACCCGTCGCCGCTACATGCTGCCCCGATGAACTCTTTGCCCGACTCCTCAGAGAGAGCGTCCATCAAAGAGGAGCTCATGGACGCAAGCTACCTGATCCCACGAGAGACTCAGTGTGACACCTCGTGCCCTATAGAATTTGGCCTATGATGGTCTATATGCATGTGTGCATATAAGGATATGAGTTAGTCTCATTTTACTAACTTAACTTGAGAAGCACTAACTTATAAGCCTAGGATTTCTAATGGTAGTAACCCCAGTTAACCGTTTTGCGCGAAGCGATGACGAAAGTGCAAGCAGGTTGCTACGTGTGCGTGATCTATCCAGAATGGGGTTAGACCTAAGCCGGTTTGGACCTTAGGGCGTTACACTCAGGACCTGGAGTTTGCAGGTAGGGACACCGGCCATGATCAGGTCGTCAATGTCCCAAGACAGAGACATCGCCGCCTTGAAAAAAACTAGGTTGGAAAAAAGTTTATAATCATTACTATTATAAAATAACGAGTTGGTGGTCGTACGTTCCTTCTCCTCCAACTACTCTATTCCCTCAACTTCTCACCATTCTCCACTTTCCAACTGATCAGAGTAACTCTCTTCTATAGCACAATTCTCTATATATTTAATGAGTTCCGTTACAACGCACCGGTATGTAACTAGTATCTTTATAAATCAACGATCAGATTTTACTTCTACTATTAGTATAAAATACAGTAAAAAAATCCTAAAAGAAGCCTTTGATTAATTTTGTGGGTTTTCTTCGAGGAACCACCAAATCAAACACCTAGCGTAGCACGCACTGCACAGGCAAGACCCTGCATCCATCACATCGTGGTCATGTGACATGCCATTTCATCAACTACCTGCTCGTGACTCGTTGTTTCGAACCGAACAGACCAGATCTGAGCCTGACCAACCGCATGCATGCATGGCAGCTCAATGGCCAAATAATTGGGTAGCTCCAGGTGGACGAAGACCTGAACCCAGAGTCCCAGACCATGGACATGGAATGGAAGAGCGCGGCACACGTTTGGTTTGGGCAGGAGCTAGCTAGCCTGGATGCAGTCTCATCAGCCTCTTTCTCAGGCATCCGGAGGCACTGTCTTGTCCCTTCACCGGCCATGCCTGCACCGACCTTCTACTGCTCCATCTTTGAACTCCCAGTGCGAACACAACGCTTGCACAGGCCAGAGACCTGCTTGCCTCGGTGATTACACAACTTGAGTCGATCGATGGAGTTGCGTGTGACGTGGTAGCAGCAGCCATAGACTAGTAGTAGTTGTCGAGCATCTCATTGTCTGAAACTCTGAACTCTGAATAGACTCGGACGTCCTCTACGCATGCACTGAGCATTTTGACCCGTACGAGCGAGCGTCCTCCTCTCCCAGTCCGGCCGGTCCGATCATCCCGTCTCGTGCAACTGTGCAAGCAGTGAAATTGTAGTGGGAAACAGTGAAAAATTAAAGGCGAGCTAGGGAGCCACTCCACCAGGTTGAGTCACATCGGCTGTCTGCTACTCGAGATCGTCTGCTTCAGAGATGAGATTGGAAACTGGAAAGGCCTCTGTCTGGCCTTCTATCCATCTCTTTCGAGTTGCTCTTTCATGGCCTTGTTCAGCGGTCTGGTCATGTGCTTCAACAGTGGCACATGTTGCTGTTCTCTCTGCTTACCCTTGCGTGGTGTGGTAGCGACACTGGTACGTGCTGTTCGTGCCAGTGCTGTTCGCTGTTACTTGACTAGCACTAGTGCACTACTTTCTCTCTCTCTCTCTCTGTAAATAATAGAGATTAAAATTCTATAGGGTAGTAGAATACCCTTACACAAACCTATGGAGAGTTGCAAAAGTGATTTGGTGGCAGTAAAATTCTGTTGGGATTTCGCCCTCCAAAGTCCTATCTCTGTATTGTGGAGACATGGATATCTGTACTTTGTGTTCCCAATAACAGCGAACTCTTCAGAGCCCATCCAACTACCCACACAAATCGTTTCTACTTCAGGCCCCATTTAGAATGTAGCAATTCTGCTAGAATTATGCATTGCAAATAGTCCATTAGTTGTGAATCACTTGTGATCAATTCAGAAATTAAAGAAAAGGTGTGTTTTTTTTTGTCTGAATTTGATACACCGGAGCCCGTATATTTCTGAACATTGCTTGCTTTCAGGAAGGGAATCCAGAATGCATGCACAGTGCGCCACACTACGCGCCTCAATCCAGGAAGTAGCAAGTGCTAAGAAGATGATGCATGTGGTGGCTTCATGTGAGATCGTGTCTATCACATTACGACGTTCTAGCAGACAGATTTTCCAAAAGGGAGCAGGCTTGGGGTCCCATGATCCCCATCCTCTCTATTTTGGTCAGCTTTTCTGCGGTGTGTGAACTTGTGATTAAGGCTACTCATATCTCATCTCTGTCTATGCCCTACTCACAAACACATTAGTGCGGGGCTAGCTGCAGGCTAACTATTGCAAGATTGATCATTCTTGAATCTTGATTCTTTTAGATTTGTGTTATTGCCAATACTGGTGTCGATCGAACAATGGTGATCTTGCTTTGCTGGTGAAAACTTTCTGGGAACTTGAGGGATATGAGCGAAATTAGCAGCTACATTCTGTAATTTAGACACTTGCATGGGCTTGCCACCGCGTGGACTTTACCCAGTTACGAGGAAGAAATCTCGTACACATTTGAAGCTCGAGCTCGCCGTCGCCGTTCTGATCCACCGCAGCGCCGCCATCCCAAGCCACCAGACAGCCACCCCAAGACACGGCGCTGCCGCCACCGCGCGAGTCACCTTTCAGAGTTGAAATGACAGAACAGAGAGAATGTCAGGCAACATCAGTAATTGTTGAGTTCAGATCAACCCACCATTCAGGCTACCATAGTCGCAGTTTAGATGAGAAGCCACATAATCAGGACAGTGAACAGCAAGTCAGCAATGAACAGTAGCAGAGATATAAAATTTATGTTAGGTGTGCACCATTGATGTTTAAAGATAGAGTAAAAAAAATGGCTATTAAGTGATTATTAGGTAGTCGAATATTAGCGCCGGGTAAACAATACATAATAGAATGATATTGATGTGCCCTATTTATGTTACATATATCTATAAAATTTTGTAAGTAAAATATCACATATAAGATACTAAATATTAGTTTTGAATCGTTATACTCATCATGATGGTTGCAATGTCACGAAACTAAAGATGTTCCTAAGAACTAAATAGAATAAAATACTTTAGTACGTTCACACACTGTTACATAAGTAGAGAAAAAGGGATCTGAATAGATGGTATGGAATGCCATTTGCATCTAATTTATTAAAGTATTATCAATTACATAGAAGTTCAAATTCAAATGAAATATATATCTATTAAGTACTAAGGGAATGTATATAATTTCCAAAAAATTGGGAGTGCGAGGGCATACATAGCACCGTAGATAGCTCCGCCATTGGCAATGAATATCCGGTTCATATGTAACTAGCAGGATGGTTTGCTTATTTATACGACTAGATTTATTTTAACGTTTATAGTATCAAATGATATAAATTAGATACTTGAGAATATATTTATATATCTTATATGTTATTTTGATTATTAAGACATAAATATTAGAAATAACAATAGAAGCTTGAAGAAAAATATAATTTGAGAAACATTATCAAAGTACGATTTTTAATAGAAGGAAATCATTGAGCATAACAAGTCGTTCGAGTTCTTAAAAACATAACCACTATTCACCATGCATGGATTATGTAGTTGTATACAACACTCTTCCTCCGTTTGTTACTTTTTTTTTCAAAATGTATTCATGCACATGTACCTTTATTTTAATCTTAAGCAATACATTGATTATATGTGCAATAAATTATCTTATTAACTTAATCACGTGCACACTGATGAACTATGGATGACCTACTTTGAATATATCTTCCCTCACATACCGGATGCTCCACTGAACCATGTGTTTTCTATCTCTTCTCGCCGCTATAACTTTTCTGCTTCAACCTCCAACAGCAAGCCTAATTCTTGATTAATCCCTTTCAGTTACTACCCCTTTTAATGAAACTCTATTATATAGTTATTTTTCACTTCTCTCCAATTATTACTTCATGTTGACTGTTGTGACATTAACATGTATACATGTGCAAATGTCGTGCTTGCGAGCATATTCCTTACGGCTCCGCTATCTCTACTCCGAGCTTTTTGCTCTTCTACTTTTGTATGCCCGTACGGATGCATGCATGTATGTACACATGCGTGATGTTATATATACTCGATTTTCTCTTCTCCCATGGTCCCATGGTAGTTGTTTCTCTCCTTCGACGTTGGTCATTTCAACATTGTGGCTTTCTCACCAACCGCGGTGATCTCTCATCTTCACTAATGCTGATATGTCTATCTTAGTCGTTGTCTAACGATATGGAGAATCTTGTTTCCATCATCGGTTACGATGTGCCCCACCAGCAATGGCACGCTCTAAACTACCCAATGACATCATATCGTCTATAGCTTGTCTTTAATGTAAAGCCCCATCTTTTCTCTGTCAGGGCTTCCCCATCATCAAACTTCTTTGGCCATTTATTTCTTTAGCAATGCTAACGCTCACCACTGATTGTTGCAACCCTTGGCTCCTTCGACTTTGGCCTTTTTCTTCAACAACTCCGATGAGCAGCACAACATTGTTCTCATCGAACGGCTAAAGTGAATACCATGACATTATCCTCATCTTCGTCGTCCTCGCCTTAGTTCTTCACTTCCCTATGGATTAATGTTTTATTACAAGATAGATTGACGCCATTGCACTCTTTCATGGTCTTGTTTGACACCCTTCGTGCTACCCACATTATAACTTATAATTTTATTCAAAATCTCAGTAGTTTTTAATTGGAGTTCATATACAAATCAATTGCGATTGTTAGCTCCTTCGACTCTAACATTTCTTTTCAACGACTCCGCATGAGCAACACAACGTTATCCTCGTCAAACAGCTAAGATGAGCAGCACGGCATTGCCCTCCTCTCAGCCGTCGCCGCCTTGGCTCTTCGCTTTTCCGTGGATCAATGTCTTCCTGCAGAATAAATCGACCCCATTGTACTCTTTCGTGGTCTCCTCCGGCACCATCGTGCTATCCACGTTATAGCAGTTAATTTTATCCAAAATTTTAGTTATTTTTTATTGAAGTACGTACACAAATCAATGGTATAGATCATTCTCTTTTCACTCCGATTAAAATGGAAATTTATAGGCCTTGAGAGGGAACATGGTGGCTTCTTTTCTTCTGGTTTAATAACATAACTCGCAGGGTGGCCCACGTATTTGCACAACTAGATTAGTTTTAAAGTTTGTACTATCAAATGATGTACCTTAAATACTTGAGAATATATTTATATGTCTTATAGTCTATTTAGGTTTTTAAGACATCTTAAATATTGAAAATAACAATAAAAGTTTTAAAAAATACAATTTGAGGAACGTAATTGAAGTATGAATTTTGATGGGAAAAAATCATTAAGCATTATTTAAGCTTCTTAGAAACATAACTACTCTCTATTGTTTATGAATAATATAGCCGTATACCTCTATTCTTTATTTGTTAGTTACTATTTTTTTTAAATGTGTATTCACATGTAACTCTGCTCCTCTCCGCCGAATCGCCGCCTAGCCTTTTCTCTGCTGCGCACCGCTGCCCAGCCCGGCCCCACTCCAGGTCCCCCAGCCCAGCTCCGCGTCGCCGCAGTGCTCCAGGTCCCTCCAGCACCTCGAGCGCTGCTCCCTCTATGGCCTCGTCGCCATCCTCCGCGCCCTCATTGACCACGACGACGTCTTGTACCTGCTGGGAACGGCTCAGGTGCAGGGGCCCCTGCACTTAGCGCCGTGCAGGGGCGCCCCAGCAGCTGACACGTGTCCCGCGAAATTCAAAAAAATTCCGAAAAATTCGAAAAAATACTTTTTAAAATCCAAAAAATTGTAAAAAGTATTTTTTTAAGTAGAAAAAGTATTTTTTTGAAGTACTTAAAATTTTTTTGATTTTCACTTTTATTAAAAAGTATTTTTTTAAGTACTTAAAAATACTTTTTAATAAAAGTATTTTCACAAAAACTACTTTTTACAATTTTTCGGATTTTAAAAAGTATTTTTTCGAATTTTTCGGAATTTTTTTGAATTTCGCGGGACACGTGTCAGCTGCTGGGGCGCCCCTGCACGGCGCTAAGTGCAGGGGCCCCTGCACCTGAGCCGTTCCCGTACCTGCTCGTGAGCAACGCCGACGTCTGGTTGGCCATCAAGATGGCAGAACAGCACGACGACGCCATGTGCGATACCTCCCTCCGCGACGCCTACAGGAAGGCGGCGGTCGAGTCGTCGCACCCTGACCTTGACATGCTGGCGAAGTTCGCCGTGGACTCGTCGCTGTTAGAGATAGAATCGGTGTTAGAAATAGAATCGGACTCAAGCACTAGAGATAGAAAGCAATATCTGTATTTGAATTCAATGGGTCCAGATGTTAGTTTTCTTATCCCTCTCATCTGTAATCTATCTTGTAATCTATCAAAGCCGTTTTGGGCTATATAACAAAGCTACGCGGCCTCCACAAGAGGTGAGAACGCTTCTGCATATTTGTCATGGTATCAGAGCCTCCCTCCTCATAGATACATCTTCCAATCTTCCAGCCGCCATGAGTGCGTCTTCTTTCTCAGCTCCGACCGGTGTCTCGCCGTTTGGTGTTCCGGTGACCGAGAAGCTCGGCAAGAACAATCACTTGCTATGGAAAGTGCAGGTCCTTCCTGCCATACGAGGAGCCCAGATGTTCGGCTACCTCGACGGCTCCATTGCGGCTCCTGCGAAAGAGATTGACATCAAAGATGATGACAAAGTCGTCAAAACACCGAACCCAGCGTATGCGCAATGGGTTGCTGCCGATCAACAAGTGCTCGGGTATCTGATGTCGTCCCTCTCACGTGATGTCTTGATACAAGTGGTGTCGGTGACGACAGCAGCGCAGCTCTGGACGGCCATTGAAGAGATGTTTGCTTCAAGAACTCGTGCGCGGGCAATCAATACTCGCATTGCACTGTCCACCACAAAGAAAGGTAATCTAACCGTCAATGAATATGTTACTAAGATGAAAGCCTTGGGTGATGAAGTTGCAGCTGCTGGCAAGTCGCTTGATGAAGAAGAATTGGTGGCGTACATACTCGCCGGACTTGACTCTGACTTTGAGCCGGTCGTATCAGCGCTGGCGGCAAGAGTGGAGCCAGTCACGGTGGCAGAACTCTATGCGCAACTACTGGGTTTTGAGAGCAGAGCTGATCTTCGGCAAGGTGCAAGCACATATCACGCGTCGGCAAATGCTGTTTTTGGACGCAGCGGCAATCAGCGCGGCCGTGGTCGCAACCGTGGAGGAAATTCCTCTGCTGGCCGCGGGCGCTCTGGAGGGCGCGGCCATCCTGGAGGTGGTCAATCTGGAGGCCGTGGAGAGCGTCCGGTGTGCCAACTCTGCGGAAAAACGGGACACACGGTGAGCATTTGTTGGCATCGCTATGACCCGGATTTTGTTCCACAGGAAAAGACAGCATCTGCTGCTACACATTCTACACAAGCCTATGGGATCGACACAAATTGGTATGTTGATACCGGTGCGACAGATCATGTGACAGGAGAATTAGATAAGTTGAGCATTCGGGAGAAGTACAATGGTGGTGATCAGATTCATACGGCAAACGGGACAGGTATGCGTATTAGTCATACTGGTCACACTCAGATTCATACCCCTGATCGTCCTCTTTATCTAAACAATATCTTGTATACTCCTGATGCCAAGAAAAATTTGATATCTGTCTGTCGTCTTACCACTGACAATCATGCCTTCTTTGAGATTCATCCAAAATTCTTTTTGATTAAGGATCAGGTCACGAGGAAAGTTCTGCTTCAAGGCAAACGTAAAGGTGGCCTATATCCATTACCTTCATCATCATCACCTCAATCTCAGAAGCAAGCGTTCAGTATCATCAAACCCACTCTATCTAGATGGCATGTTAGACTAGGTCACCCATCTCATAGTATTGTTCGACAAGTTATCTCTAGAAATAATCTTGAGTTTTCTGAAGAGTCCAATAAAGAATCAGTATGTGACGCCTGTCAACAGGCCAAGAGTCATCAACTCCCCTATTCTAGATCTTTAAGTATTTCTACTGCCCCCTTAGAACTTGTGTACTCTGATGTTTGGGGTCCTGCTCCTGATTCAGTGGGCAGAAAAAAATATTATGTCAATTTTATTGATGATTATAGCAAATTTACTTGGATATATTTGATCAAGCATAAGTCTGAGGTTATACAAAAGTTTCAAGAATTCCAAGCTCTTGTAGAAAGACTTTTAGATCGGAAAATCATTGCTATACAATCTGATTGGGGAGGAGAATATGAAAAATTACATGCCTACTTCTCAAAATTAGGCATTACCCATCGTGTTTCTTGTCCACATGCTCATCAACAAAATGGAGCCGCTGAACGAAAACATCGACACATTGTTGAGGTTGGTCTATCTCTCCTAGCCCATGCTTCCATGCCTCTAAAATTTTGGGATGAGGCATTTGTCACAGCTACTTATCTTATTAATCGCACACCTAGCAAGCTCCTTCAATATTCCACACCTTTAGAACAGTTGTTTGATCAAAAACCAGACTATTCATCTCTTCGTGTTTTTGGATGTGCGTGTTGGCCTAATCTTCGTCCATACAATTCTCGTAAACTCGAGTTTCGATCTCAACAATGTGTTTTTCTTGGATATAGTCCTTTGCATAAAGGATTTAAATGTCTTCATGTGTCCACGGGTCGTGTTTACATATCCCGTGATGTCATATTTGATGAGAATATTTTTCCCTTCACCAAACTTCATTCCAATGCTGGTGCTCTCCTTCGATCTGAAATCTCTCTTTATCCTCATCTTATTGATCAAGGGGGCATAGTTTCTTGTGATCAGTCAGCTAATATGCATACCAATTCTTCTGACAATACTAATATTTCTGGTGGAGCTTTGACAGAACAGGAAAATTTTGACGAAAATTTCGGTGGAGACTTTGTACAGGACTCACATGAAATATCACATGAGATAACATCTACGCCTGATGGAGCGGCGGACGCAGGAACCGACGTTGCCATCATTACTTCGCCTGATGTGTCGCCTGCAACTCACTCGGGATCGCCTCCCCGGACGCAGACAGGGGCTCCAGAAGCGTCCGACTCCGATCCAGGCGGGCAAACTGCAGCGACGCGGCAGAACAACATTTGTGCGCATGCGCCGGTCTCCATCGACTTCAATCCTGGTGGACCCACTGCTGCGACGTGGCGAAGGCAAACTGGCGAGCATGAACCAGTCGCCATTGGTTTTAATTCTGGCGGGCCCACTGCTACGACGTGGCAAAGGCAAATTGATGGGCATGAGCCGGTTGCCATCATTTCCAACCCAGGCGGGCCTGCTGATCGTGCGGCAACAGGAGACACTACGGGATCGTCTGCGGAGACTGTGCCGTCTGGAGCTTTACGTCGGCCACACACGAGACTACAGAGTGGAATCAGCAAGCCCAAAGTCTACACAGATGGACAAATCAGGTACACATATTTTACAGCTACAGGAGAACCTCAAACAGTTGGTGAAGCACTAGCAAATAAAAATTGGAAGCAAGCTATGGACTGTGAATTTGATGCATTAGTTAAAAATAAAACTTGGCATCTTGTACCAGCCAAACAAGGAATAAATATAATTGACTGCAAATGGGTTTTCAAAATTAAGAGAAAAGCAGATGGATCTCTTGACAGGTATAAGGCACGTTTAGTTGCAAAAGGGTTTAAACAAAGGTATGGAATAGATTATGAGGATACCTTCAGTCCAGTAGTGAAAGCTGCAACCATACGAATTGTTTTGTCTATTGCAGTAAGCAGGGGATGGTATCTTCGGCAGTTAGATGTACAGAACGCGTTTCTTCATGGTGTTCTTGAGGAGGAGGTCTATATGAGGCAACCACAAGGCTATGAGGATCAGCAGAAACCACATCACATATGTAAGTTGGACAAAGCCCTCTATGGTCTTAAACAGGCTCCTAGAGCTTGGTTTGCTAGATTATGCCAGAAATTGCAGGATCTTGGTTTTATAGCTTCAAAGGCAGATACTTCATTGTTCTTTTACAACAAAGGCTCAATTACAATATTTTTACTAGTATATGTTGATGATATCATTGTGGCTAGTTCATCACAAGAAGCAATTACTGTCTTACTCAAAGACCTTGCTACTGAGTTTGCATTAAAAGATCTTGGTGACTTGCATTATTTTTTGGGAATTGAAGTATCCAAAACAAAAGATGGCATATTATTGTCACAAGACAAATACACTTCAGACTTGTTGAAAAAGACTAATATGATGCACTGCAAGCCGGCGATCACACCGTTAAGCTCATCAGAGAAGCTTTCTTTGCAAGAGGGTGAAGCTCTTGGATCTGAAGATTCTACCAAGTATAGAAGTATAGTTGGGGGACTTCAATATTTAACTCTCACAAGGCCTGATATATCTTTTCCTGTGAACAAGGTGTGTCAGTTTCTCCATTCACCAACCACTGCTCATTGGACTGCCGTGAAAAGAATTCTCAGATATCTTAAACACACACTTGGTACTGGACTAAAGTTTAAGAAAAATTCCTCTACTCTTGTTACTGCATTCTCTGATGCTGATTGGGCAGGAAGTATTGATGATCGACGCTCCACCAGTGGATTTGCAGTTTTCTTAGGCTGTAACTTGGTCTCCTGGAGTGCACGCAAACAAGCTACAGTGTCAAGGTCGAGTACCGAGGCTGAATACAAGTCACTAGCAAATGCAACAGCAGAAGTAATTTGGATCCAAACTTTGTTACAAGAATTAAAAATTCCAAGTCAACAGCAGCACAACTTTGGTGTGACAATATAGGAGCAACCTATTTATCTGCGAATCCAATATTCCACGCTCGAACAAAGCACATTGAAGTGGACTATCACTTTGTTCGTGAAAGAGTAGCACAAAAGCTATTAGATGTTCAGTTCATCTCGACTAATGATCAAATTGCCGATGGCTTTACAAAGGCTTTATGTGCTAGAAAACTAGATATGTTTAGACACAATCTTAACTTATGTAAGTTATGATTGAGGGGGGATGTTAGAGATAGAATCGGTGTTAGAAATAGAATCGGACTCAAGCACTAGAGATAGAAAGCAATATCTGTATTTGAATTCAATGGGTCCAGATGTTAGTTTTCTTATCCCTCTCATCTGTAATCTATCTTGTAATCTATCAAAGCCGTTTTGGGCTATATAACAAAGCTACACGGCCTCCACAAGAGGTGAGAACGCTTCTGCATATTTGTCAGTCGCTGCACACGCAGCCGAGTCGCCGTTGTTGCTCACTGGTCGCGCGCTCTGATGCCGCTGTGTTGAGCGCCTCACCATTTTTATGTCACCCGAATCCTCTTCCCCTGCCAAGTCAGAGCGGCAGGTTCATTAACTGAACCAGGTGACCTCAGGTTCAGAGATACTTTCTGAAATCCAGAAAAGATTCATCTGAGAGGCTCATAAGAAAGTCAAGGCTGGCCAGGGGTTCTTTACCAGGAAGGCCAATGCTGTATTGAACAAATATGCTAAAAAAAGGGGTTAGGCCTTGGAAATTGTCTCATATGCCTGACTGACAGTTAACGATTTCCATTTGCTATGTCATTCTGTAAATGGCTTAACGTGTGCTATCAGGTGGTTGAACATATGGTCGTGGAAAGTGTCTTTGTTGACTGTGTTGATTGGTAGGCCTTGGAAATGGTAATCAACTCTGTTGGCAAAATTGTTCCTGTTAGTTCCATCGAGGATGTATTACTACTGTGTTGTAAAAATTATAGCTTTTGTGTTCTCCTAATGGAAGCATGTACCTCAAACCTTACGCCTTTTGCTTTATGAATGGATAAATGGAAGCATGTACCTGAAGCGTGCATATTTTTTGTGAAATTTTTTATAGGATTTCTGTTCATGAGAATTGAAATTTGGGCTATGTGCTACCTCTTTCGTCAGTAATGTCCAGTGTAGGCTGCAATTTCTTATTTTTGTGGAACAAACTCAAGCTCCTGATATGGGTTCCAATCATAGAAATCAGCCGCAAGCAACAGTATCAGGATGGCAAGAAAACATTTGCAAACTCTCAACAGTATCAGGTTCACTGCTATCAAGAAGAAGGAGAAAACATTTGCAAACTCTGAACAGTATCAGATTCACTGCTATCTGGAATTTAACTGGAGTCATCACAACCTGGCACCGTCCAGGACAACAAGACAAGCACATATGGTACTTCCACAAACACAACAGCACTCAACTTAATTTATACAATAATCTCATTCCAATCAGTGATTACACAGCAATCAACAGTGTGACAGTACATCTAAAATACAAAAGCACTCTGCTACATCTAAAATGTTTACTTCAGTTGCTTGATACCGGATTCTTCCATGTCCTCTGCATCCTTGCTACAGCGAGCAGGGCGGATCAATTGACGGTGATGGGCACGCCGGCCTTGAGGTCGACGCCGGGGCGCGCGGACGCGACGGAAAAGATGGAGCCCGCGTCGAGCGCGACGTGGTTCCCGTCCTGGTCGCGTAGCGCCACGTCACGGTGGGTGTCGAGCTCCACTGCGACGGTTGATACGTCGGCGAGGTCGCCCTCGTCGAAGGCGGAGGAGGACAGGAAGAGGCCAAGGAACCCGTTGGAGGTGCCGAGGAAAGTGCGCGAGGAGGTGAGGATGAAGGCGAGTCCGTCGCCGTAGGAGGGCGAGGGCGTGATGCGGAAGGTGAAGCGGGTGGAGAAGGAGGCCTGCGCCGGGGCGGCGGCGCGCGAGGCGGAGAGTGGGAGGAGGAGGCGGACGGGCTCCAAGAAGAGGGCGCGGCCGGAGACGATGCCGTCGCGGGAGGGGGTGGTGATCGCGACGGCGACCGCGCCCGGGAGGAGCGACGCGGAGCCCAGGAGCGTGAGGTTCCTCTCCCGCGATATGCGGCGGTAGGAGGGGAGGCAGCGGCGCGGGAGGCGGTGGAGTTGGACGCGGGGTGGTTCTTGGCAGACGCGGCGGGCCGCAGGTGGACGGAGATGAGGAGGATGAGGACGGAGGAGTAGGGCGGGGGCATGGCGATGCGTGGCTAGGCTCATGGTGGCCGCATTGGACGCGAAGAAGCCATGACCAGCGGTGAGATTTGGGGAAGCGGCGGGGGGGGGGGGGGGGGGGAGTGGAATGGGGTTTTGGATGGTCTGGATGACATGTGGGGCCGACGCGTAGGACAAAGGTACTTCTTTTTTTAGAGAGAAGGACGGAGATAGCCTGCGTTAATGGGCTTAACATGCAGGCTCAAAAGGTGCCACAGAATATTTGATGGACCGATGCGAAAAGAAAAACACCGCCAAATTTCACTAAGGCCGTTTCTGAAGAGACCTGCCTCTCTTGGAGGCCTGAGAATGCTCACGAAAAATCAAAACTGGCAATTGACTTACTTTTTAAGCGTTCCTGAAGAACTATACGATATTTTAGAGGAGTGTGAGTTTGAATTTTACGCAACTATCGGTCTAATCGGCCAAAGGATGAGATCAGACTGTCCACTAGGCCACCAGTCAGATCGGCCCCCTTCAGGGGTCTGATTGGGTGATGTCAACGGTCTAACCGGCTTAAGTTTTTTTTGGCTTCGCCCAAAATTTTGATGTTTTGGGGAATTTGAGTTGTGAGTTTTTGTTTGACTTAGGTCAATGCATATGGGTTGTATGATACATGTTACAGCTAATGTGGGTAAAGTAATGAAGAATTTGTGTCTGAAGATGATATCTTTGTCTCTAAATGTACAGAGTCACTTGAAATCAACTATGATCACAGCGGGAATCGGGGCTACACTCATGGAGTAGCCAAGACTCAGAACGATCAAGAATGTTATGTGAGATGGATGAGCTCAAGCATGGTACAAGGAAGATAGAAAATATTGAAGGAAAGTTCGAGCAACTGATTGCGCCATGTCACTTAGTCGGTCTAAGTGTGGCATGATCCGGTGGAACCAGAATGGAAGAGATTTGCCGACACGTGGCAAGCTAGTCGTACATCTACACGTGACAAACATGATGGTTGCTTGCAATAGAAGATGAAGACAAGGTAGGGTTGGCAACGGGGCTCATCCCCAACGGGACCCAATCCCCGTCCCCGATCCCCGCGAAATTAAAATTCCCCGAACCCCGGCCCCGGCCCCGGGCTCATGGCCAAGTTGGGCCCGTCCCCGTTCCCCGACGGGCTTCGGGGGCCCGACGGGGCAAAATTCCCCGCCTACAGATTAACCGAGAATAGCATATACAAGCAGCAATTCAGTATAACAACAATTACAAGGGTACTAAATTAGCAACTTGACAACATAGCAATCTAAACAGTAGCATAACAATTACAAGGAAATGCAGTACATCACATCCACATATTCTCGTAACTAGCAAGGAAGAAGATGAGTATTGAGTACCAGAGGAGCAGTAGAAGCTCGGCTCGGTGGAGGGCGTCGTCGGTCGCAGATCTGTGGAGGAGGGCGTCGCCGGTCTCAGATCCAAGGTGGCGTCGCCTCGGTGGAGAAGAGGAACTGGTGGGGAAGGGCCGAAGGGGGGAGCCGCCGCCGCGAGTGAGGAAGAGTCGCCGCCTTGGGTGGATGCGCCGGTCGCCGCCGCAGTAGATGCGCCGGCTCGAGGGGCCTAGGGTTCCGCAGTGGATGGCCGAGGCTCGAGGGCCGCAGCGCCGCGGTGGTGGGTAAGGGCGTCGTCGGTCGTAGATCTGTGGAGGAGGGCGTCGCGCCGTCGCCAGTCTCAGATCTGTGGAGGAGGGCCGCAGTGGATGCGCCGGCCGCCGGTCTCCTCGGGCGGTCGCTACTCGGGCAGTCGGGCGCAACGCAACGCAAGGGAGGGCCTCTTGGCTTGGGTCTTGGCGGCGCTGGGAGAGGCCGAGAGGGTCTGAAGGTGGGGATTGGGGCGTGGGAGTGGCCGAGTGTTAGGGTTTTTTGGCTCATCTTTTATATGAAATGTAGAGGGTCCACATGTCAGTGATCCCCGACGGTTAACGGGGACGGGAATCACTTCCCCGGCCCCCGCCCCGCCATCCCCGATGGGGACAGTATTTTGCCCACGAAAATCCCCGCGGGGAATAAAATCCGCCAGATCCATCCCCTAATAGGTGAATTCACCGTCGGGGATCGGGTCCCCATTGCCAACCCTAAGGCCAGGTCATGAAATGGTATTTTTTGGTAAGCTTCTTACTTAGGATGGTCGTAGTAAGACTTGACACTACTATAAAAAGATTAATACTAGACGTATCATCATAGATGATTGACAGAAATCATAAATATTAAATACAATCACAGACAATTTTGGTTTAGAGATTGTCTATGTCATTGCTAGCGCTAAAAACCGTCTATGAAGAGGTAATAATCACAGACGGTTTTTAATACAAACCGTCTGTGAAGTATCAACATGGAACTACTTCTCGATTTCACGGTGACCAATGATCTTCAGATTTATCAATCTTATAATAATTATTTCATATTTATTAATTTATATGTATGCGTGACTTTGATCTTCCTATCAACAAGTTGCGACCATCGCTACAATTACGTTGGAATAGGCCGACCTCTAAAAAATTCGAGAATAGTGTGCGTATTTTTTGATGTCTCAGGTCATAAATAAAGATGGAGAGTTTCACAATGTATAATGAACTTGATTAGGATAAGATTAAGCTTAATTATACATATGCGTATTTGTTCATGAAAATGGTTAATTTATTTTATTTTAGTTAATTGATTTGTGAAATGGATGTTCTTGTTTTTGAAATGAATATAAATTGGATGTAGACATATAATTGTTTTGTTTCTACTTGTTTCAAAGGGTTTGGCTAGCATTTTCTAAGGTTAGCCAACAAACAAAAATAGATTTAGGAATACAAAATAATATCATAGACGGTTTGTAGTAGAAACCATATGTGATATCTGATATATCACATATGGTTTTAACTGCAAACCGTCTGTGATATTTGACTATTAGACAGTTTCTACTACAGACCGTCTGTGATAGTCAACTATACAGATGGTTATGAGTTAATAACCGTCTGTGATAGTAAAGCCTGTTTGTTTCAGTTGTAGATTCTGAGAAGTAGCTGGTGAGTATCCAGCTAGTCAGAATCTGGATAACCCCAGCTTCTGGCTACTAGTTCATTTTCTGGATTCTGTAGCTTCTGGCTACTTAGAATCTGGATGAAAATTTAGACTGTTTGGGGGAGCTGCAGATTCTGGGAGTAGCTGCAGCTGCCAGAAGCTGAAACAAACAGGCCCTAAGTATCACAGACGGTTTTGAAAATCGTCGATGATAACCTCATATCATTACTGACCTATAAACTAAGATGGCTCATGAAACCATCTGTGATGACGTTTTTGAATCGTCTGTGATGACATTTTCTGTAGTAGTATGAGATCTATCACATGACTAAGAAAACAAAAATATCAAAAAATGGTTGAAACTTATGAGATAGTTATGGATGACTCCTAGTTCAGATATGGCGACGAAGAAGTTATCCCGTTTATTTGTTCAGAGGAAGCTATAAGCCATAGGGGGTGTTCTTTTAGCCTGTGGCTAATGGTTTTTATCTGCGTTTTTTGACACGACAGCGGACAGTGGAGGCGCCGACGTGGATGGGGTATACGACTTTGGGCTTGAAAAACCGTTTGAAAAATCTGTTTCAAAGGGCCGTCCTATTTCGATATTTGGTTTTTAATTTTTAAAGAAGCTAAAAACCGAAAGCCAAAAAAATGACAAGAACGGAGCTAGATCTACAAAACCACAAAGTACAAATGGATGGCTTGTATGAGACGTTCTCATTCTCTATATCGTGCTGCTTCTGATGATGCAACAGTAATCTTTCCAAAGCAAAATTGCCCTTTGCTATAGAAGAAGAGAAGGTACAAAAGGTTGCAGCATTCAACTTCAATTTGAGTATTTGACAATCTTGAGAACGACCACGGGAAGTCGGCAACAGAGCCATGCGTCTCTGATGCTCCCCGCGTCAGCGGTGCCGAGCCCGGCGTCAACGTATGCATGCATCTATAAACCACGGCAACTCGCGCCGGCACCGCCGCATGTTGCGGCCAGCCACGGACAACTCAAGCGGTACGCGCGAGTTGCGATATAGCGGGAGTCGGAACAAAGACCCTAAGTTTATGTTTTAGAGTGTTATGTCTTTTGATTTTTGATTTTTAACTAAAATAATATTGTAATAACGATTAGTTTTTTCTAAGATGTTTAATTAAGAAAAAAATAAAAAAAGGGAAAACATCATTATAACTTTGATAATACCAAAAAATCATGTTAAAAAATCAATATGTTTCAAACAAATGATAGTTTCTAAAAGCCAGAAATCTAATTTTTAAAAATCAGAAACCATGCTGTTTAGAACAGCCGTAGGACAGAAGAACGTATCAAGCCACCTACCGTGCGCGCGCAGGAGCTGGGTGATCTGTAACCCATATTGAGGCACCCGCTTGGATGATTGGCTGAAAGCTTTGCGTTAGGCAGCAGTAGCACCGTAGGTAGCACTGTGGTGGCGGTACTACTGACCAAGTGCTTCGATGCTCTTAGAAAGATCCTACGTGAATCATATGGAAACCGTGTTGTTTCTTACAAAAAATCCTACGTTTCGAACGTGTTCTTACCATTGGACAAAGAAAAGAATAGGTGGATTTTGTAAAACATAAATATAGGGGAAGTTTTCTCGTTTGGGTTGCTTAGAACTATTGAAATGTTTCCCGCTCTGAAAATCGCTTGGAATGAGCCCTTGGGTAAGTATTTTGGATGAACTAAGAGAGAGCCGAGAGGTCTGATAGCACTGAACTTTACCAATAACATGACACCTAACTATCCCTCTGCATTATCCTCGCATGAAATAATGCGCTATATTCTTATGCTCTTGTTCCAAACAGTTTATATCTTTTTACTTTTAGAAACTGATTTTTGAATAGAGTGAATTCTTAAGATAGTTTATATAAGTTGTTTGTACAAGTCACTGTAAGAATCGCTTCGATTGAAATAATTTCTCAACGTAAGTGCCATTTGCTCTCTCAATCTATCTTACAATCAGTTAAAAGATAAAAACTATAATATTTTTGAACACGATAGAATTAGTGACCTGGTTAACCGATAGCCCTAACTCGCTCTGGCGGCCATGCCATTAGCTAGGATTAGGAAAGAAGAGGTCAACGGCTGTATCTACCGAAACTTCCACTCAGACCAAGTAAATACACTTTCGAAATTCTCGTCGACATGAAAAACGTCACCAAACTTTCAGAAACTCAGAAAACTATGTGTACCAACCATCCTTTTGCCAGTGAGAGACAAATAACGGAACGGCCAAATCAGTTCGGCACTTGGGGCCTTCGGCCGAGCCAGGGGCCAGCCAAACCAGGCTAGAGCACCCGAAACCGCGGGCGCTGAGGTGGGTCGAACGCTCGGAGTGGGCCAGGTGCTAGGCGCGAAAAAAAAACCCGGTCCAGGTCGGACGGGGTAACTTGTTGCAAGGACACAGCCGCAGAGCCGATGCCGCTGCAACTGGTGGTGAAGCAGACCTGGGTGGGTTTTTTTAGTACGTGATTTTTTATTTAAAATTTTAAATTATATCGGTTCATAAGAGAGTGTGGAGAGAGATACTTATATGTGATTTTGGCTGATATAGATAAATTCGATATGGTGTCTACTACAACCAACTTATAGATCCCATCTTACAAAAATACAACATTTAAAAGCTAATTACTATACCATAAACTAAAACCCACAAGCAGCAAACATAAAAGAACCAAGCTGTAGCTTTACTATCTCTTTTTCGTCCCAGCTCTGTACCAATTTTACCCAGTTCTGCTATTTCTTTTTTGTTTAACGAAAGCGAAGGGGAGTAAAAGAAAAAAGGAATTTTTATGGTATATTCTACTGATAGTAAGAGAATAGTAGTAGAAATAAATCTAAGAGTAAAGTCCATTACCGGTCCTTAAACTTTTTATGCTGTGTCATCTCGGTCCATAAACTTTTAAAGTATGTCATCCCGGTCCTTAAACTTTCAAAGTGTGGCAATTTCTTTTGAAAGTCTATGGACCGGGATGACACAGCATAAAAAGTTCACTGCTACAACTACATAGGATATTACCACACTTTGAAAGTTTAAGGACCGGGATGACATACTTTAAAAGTTTATGGACCGGGATGACACAGCATAAAAAGTTTAAGGACCGGTAATGGACTTTACTCTAAATCTAATCATTGATTTGTGAATGCATAATAGATTTTTCTTTGTAAGTCTAAATTTTTATGAGGGTATTATGAATTTTTTTCTCTAAATTTATTATTAATCCTTTCGATTGCCGCCGCCGCTTCTCACTCATTCCCTGTGCTGCCGCCGTCTCTCATACACGTGCTGTCGTAGCACTTACGAAAATTACTCTTACATCATGTTTTTTTTACAATTTTACCCTTATCAGGATTCTACTATTAGTATTATCGATGGTAGTATAACTATATCATAATTAATCGGATCTATTGAATAAAAAAATGTACGGCTTATATTTATTTTAGGGTATCGTAAAAGAGCCCAAGAAAAATGACATCTGATAAAGAATGCAAAAGTAGCGAAGTACATTTGGATTTGGAATTTGGTTCTTGCCTGGTCAATTTGTCTCTGCTCATATGTTTTCTGGGAAGTAGTCGTGGATTAATTAGCAATCTTATTGATTGGGGTGGTGGTTGCATACTAAGAATTGAGGTGGACATGGTCGCGATTCAAGGCTGTGCTGCCAATGCCAGTACGTGCATTTCGTCAGGGATCAATATCGATCCCTTCTTTTGATCTCGAAATGATAGGCACCATTTGTTTAGTGCAACAGGCCCCAGATAGCTAGCTAGTTGTCTTAGGATTTGAGTACGGTGCCATCAATCTTGATGCTGTGTTCTGGACTTATGGAAGTGGTGTATGTGTGCACCAGTTGACATTGTGCGGTGTGTGATGAGCAAGATTAAGGAAGGCTTTGTGATGGATTAGGTGAAACGTGCATGTGCCCAGATGTTGGGATGTTCTTTAATTAATGTGCTAGAACACCGTATGGAGCATTGACTAAATCGGAAGCTGCTAGCCCGCGCTACATTGTTGGAATGCATTTCCAACGGTAAGCTACTAGCTCTCGCTACACTGTTGGAATGCATTTCTAACGGTATATTAGTTTTCACGAAGTTTCTAGTAGTTTTATGGAGTTTCAGTAGCAGATTACGAATTATTCAGATTCCGAGCTTGATGTTTCAATCAGGTTTCAGTGTGTTTCAAAAAAACTAAAAACATCAAGTTTTAGAGAGTTTTATAGGTTTCAAAAATTGAAACTTTGAGTTTCAAATAGCAGTTTCAGGTTTTAGAAACTGAAACTTCTAGTTTCAAGCAAGTTTTAAAGCTGAAACATCAAGTTTCAGCGTGTTTCAAATACGAAACTTAATGTTTCACTGACTTTCATTTATAAAACATCAATTTCAAGTCAAAACATCAAGTTCACATCAGTATGGAGCTTCTATGAAACTTCAAGGTTCATGTGTCCTCCAATTTTCAGAAAACTGAAGCTTCATGTTTGTTAGAGTACAATATATGGTAGGATAGAGTCCATGGGGATTACAATCCCTTGTACCATCTTACCCCCAAGTCTTGTACCTCTATATATACCGCCCGAGAGGCTCAATGCAATACATCCAATTCCACCCAATTACATCCTCCTTCATGGTATCAGAGCGTCTAGGTTTAGATCCTAACCCTAACCGCTGCTAGCTTCCGCACCGCGTGCCCCCGGGGAGATCTATCTCCGCCGGGGGCAGCGCCACCGTTTAGGCGACGGATCCTATTGATCCGGCCACCATCGTCGTCGTCAAGCAGCAGCAGATCGGGCCTACCTCGTCCTCGTCGCGGTCGGGCTGTCGCCGCCCCGTTCCCAGGCTCGTCGCTGGGCCATCGCCGTTCTCCACCACGCCGCCCCCATCCTCGCGCGCGCACGCGCCCCGGCCTCTGCTCCACTCCAGCTGCCGCGCCTCCGATCCGGCCTCCGCCGCCCCCGGTCTCCGACCAGATCCCACCGGGTTACTGCTCGCCCGCCGCCAGATCTCCGCACGCGCCCCTCCGCCCCGCTGGATCCGTCGTGCTGCCGCCGGGGGTGGTACCGGACCGCGCCGCCGACGGGAGGCCGCCTGCCCCGCTGCTGCTCGGCCCCGAGCTATGCCCCGCCATTCCGCACTGCCGCCTGGAGAAGTCCGCCCGGGTCCGCCGCTCGCCTGGGAGCCCGCCTCCTCGACCGCCTCTGTTGCTCGTCCGCCCGAAGCAGCCCGGGCCGCCTCCCCTCTTTCTCTCGGACCGCCTCCCCTCTCTCTCATACGTCTGCTGCCAGATGCAAATCTGAGATATTTTTGAGTAGCTGGTTCCACACACACAAAAAAACAACAAAAAAAAAACAAAGAGAGAGAGAGAGAGGAGACAGGACGATAGAGGATCAGGCTAGGTGAACCTGGTGAGTTGCACACGAAGGATCCCACTGCTGCTGTTGTATTTTTTCTTTTTCTCCCGATCACTGATCGGGGTTGAGTCGCCCACCGCCTGTCGACCTCGCACGTATCTACTCCGACATCGGCGTCGACTACACCGACCTCTACCTCTTCGACTGTGCGGCCAGGCCGGGCACGCGATGCCGAGGGGACGCCTTCCCGCGTCACGTCTCGGTCATCCCGTCCGCACGTTTTCATCGCCGGTTCGTCATCGCCACTACAGATCGGGACGCCTCCGCCGACTTCTTCCATTGTCGTCCCGCCTCGCGCGTACTCGGTCTGATCAGCCGATTATGCGCAATCCACCCGGCTCCCGTGACGTTCGTCGTCGAGTACCACGCGCATCTTCTCCGAGCAACAGGGCTGCAGCTGTGTCGCCTCCTCGGGCCGCAGCACCGCCGCACGTGTGTCCCCTTGCCGTTGCATCTACATTGCCGTCCCTTGTGCATCGACGACTGTGCTGCGCAACCTCTTGTGCGCCATCTGTCTGCACCTGGTCTTCGTCATGCTGATCGGGCCTTCATCGCCGACATAGAGCGCTACCGCCGCCGCCGTACCTTGCGGCAGGACTACTCGCCTTCGCGCCAGAGCGTCCGCCCGGACTGCTCGCCTTCGAGTAGGAGCGTCCGCTCCCGTACTGCTTCTTCTTCGTCCAGCACAGCCACACCTGGTTGGGGCCCTCTCCCTTGTACGTCCGGTACTGGCAACACCGGTGCGTGCTTTCGTCCCCGACGCGTTGCCGGGTCTGGCAAACCTGGCACACGCCTCGGCTCTAGCGGCTTGACTGCATCGACTTCGGCATCGACCCTCCCGTTCCCATCTCGTCTGCCTCGATTGCATCGTTGTTTTTCGCCTACATCCTCGACGGCCCTGACTGCGTCGACCTCGGCATCGCCCCCCTTCCACAACGACTGCCTCGACGCGTCTCCGTCATCACCATGGCGCCTCTTTTGCGCCCGCGGCTTCATGTGCGACCGTCTCAACATCGGTAACCCGACCACGACTACGTCGACCACGACCATCTCCAGCACGGCATCCTCGACCACGACTACTCCGCCCTCGCGCTCGGCTACCTCGACATCGGCACAAAGGGCTACCGCCTTGCTTGAGCTACTCGTCGGTTTCTGCTCCAGTCACAGCATACGCGCCGCATCAACGGTTATGACTGCGGGGGGATGTTAGCTCTTCGGCTTATTCTCCAGTCTCACCGTCTGCGACGCTCCCGTTGTGACTGCGGGGGGATGTTAGAGTACAATATATGGTAGGATAGAGTCCATGGGGATTACAATCCCTTGTACCATCTTGCCCCCCAAGTCTTGTACCTCTATATATACCGCCCGAGAGGCTCAATGCAATACATCCAATTCCACCCAATTACATCCTCCTTCAATGTTTCATACAATTTTGAAGTTTCAATGTTGAAAACTTGACTAAAACAACAATTTTCATGTTATTTTCAAGTTTTAAAAAACTGAAACTTCATTCAAGCTTCAATGTTCAAAACTAAGTTTCAAATTTCAAATTTTGAACATTGAATTTGAAATGTGAGTTTCAACTAAGTCTCAAACAAAAAATATTAGAAGATGTAAAACAAGTTTAAGCGTGTTTCAATCGAGTTCAAAAGAACTGAGAGTTCAGGCAAGTTACATAAGAAATTAAGAAAGTTCTACCTAACTTTCAGGAAGTTTCATAAAGGTTTCACGGAGCTTTAGCAAAGTTTCACAAAAAATTTCAAAAATGAAAATTTTCAAGCAAGTTTCAAGACTCCTCGGCTGATTTCCCGATTCCGTTAGCACAACCATGCCTTGCCTCCACGCATAATTGTGCCTGTCGTTGAGCCTTGGGCTCACATGTGGCCATGCCTATTGCCGGGCATGTGCGCCCGTTGCTGTGTCCCACGATTTGTCGTAGAAGTGGAAGATGGTCGACGATGTCACTTGCCTTCCCACATGTCACCAAGCTCACTCGTCGTGGCCGCTCTTGCTAGCCGCACTCCTGGTGCTAGCCTTCTCGCACACTGCACGAGCTCTCTTGTAGCCGCCACTCCTCCACACGATCTTTGCCTTCCTACATGCCGTTGTAAGCCCTGGCCCTTACCGGGGGTCAATGCAAATGAGATTTGTGTGGTTAGCTGTAGGAGTCATGGTGTGAAGAGTGTGAATTTGGAATATTCAATCGGATACCGTTGTTTCTGCCTAAAATTCTATACTATATGATAGTTTTTCTCAAATAATCCAAGGCCTGATAAAGTTTCATTTGATGCATTCTTTCAAATAAATAAATAAATAAATAAAGTCATATTTGATGAAGCCATACAAAGTATAGTGGCTTATAGTAATACCTGGTAATAAAAAAACGGCTTACTAATTTTCTATAGAGTGGCTAAGTAGTTGTCAATTTCAAACTAAACTCTAGAAATACGCGAACCACCACTTATGAATGGGTCCATAACATTTAAAAAAAATGAGAAAGAACGGGTTCAAAAAACAATAGAGGGTATTGTCGAACACCCAACCTACTTGAGCTCGAATCCGAATATCTATTTTCTTTCTCAAGTGAATACCATACGTCCTGGCCAAATTTTGAAGGAAAAAAAGAGACAACAGTGTGCTACTGTCCAAGGATCCAACACACACTTCTATTTTACAGCTGCTACATTCAGTTGTACACACAGGGGCGGACCTAAGGCTCAGGCTAAGGGGCTTTAGCCTAGGTCCTTTGGTGCTATTTACTTTGAAAAATATCTTCTTAAAAAATTGTCCTTTGGTGCTATTTACTTTGATGCTGTGTATGTTTGTCTGATTATGGATAGGGATAATGAGTTTTGATCTTGCATCGTATCCATACTATGATATCTTTAGCATTTTGTTTCTCAAATCTTTATTATTACTCACTGCAGTATGTAACGGGTAAGTTATTTCTCTTGAATTGCCATTCAAACTGGGTTGACTCTCTAAATTCCCTTTGGTGATCACTAATGTGAAGATGAAGATAACATAATCGAGGGCAATAGGAATTGTAGCATGATCATCAATGCAGCCTTTTTGATTCAGTAATTAATCTATGGAACTCCAGAGTCTTCAATAGCTCCCTTTTGTAAATCTCAGTTTGGTATTACTTAGCTGCTATCCTTTCTTAGCATTGTTCTACTTGCTCTCATACTCCTAAGTACAATATCTAGCTGAGCCTCTTAAAAATATTCTCAAAATTTGTTTGCATTGTGTTCTTGGTTTGTACTTACTCTGTCAGTGTTTTTATTCTGTTATAAGTTAGCTCCCCCTCTTGTATCATTTTTTGGTCCGCCACTGTGTATTTAGTGTACAATCTATAGCTCAGAACTACGCATCATATACGGCTACGCACATCAATACACTTACAATATTAACTAGGATGGCAATCGCGCTACGCCGCGCCGATTACGAGGATAGTTTACATCTGTGATAATTCGTAGATATCTATTATTCAAGCACAGATAACAGGAAATTTCTCTCCCAATTATATAACAGAATGGATCAAATATGCATCTTTTTTTTGGCGTGTATTTGTGCGGCTTAGCTTGCACATTCAGGCAACAACACACCTAGAGCCTTGTTAGGGTGTGTTTGGTTGAGCTGTGGCTTCAGAAAAAGCTGCTGTGAGCTGTGGGTTATGGAAAAACTGCTGTAGGTTGTGGGCTGTGGAAAAGTTGTAAGCTGTTTGGTTCAAACAAGTATAAAACTTACCTCCTATCTCTATTTTCCTTGAAACAACTGTGAAACAGCTCTCTATTTTCACCATTTCAAAAAGCAGAAAGCCAAAAGCCAAAAGCAGGGTCCAATGTGCTTTCAAAACTGTACTACCCAAAAGTAGCTGCTTCTGAAAAAGCAGCTTCTGGTTTCCACCCCTTTGGTTGACTTTTGGCTTTTTGGAAGCAAAAGCAGCTCCCAAAAAGCTCAACCAAAGGCACCCTTAGTATCCTAACATGCGACAACTGTACACTACTACACTCAGTGGTAAAGCTACGTAACAAGCACCGGCGATTCCGGAAACCAAACCAATATAGAGGTTTGCTGCAGTTTTCATACAACTAAAGGTTAGAAAAACAATAGTATCTCTCAAAAAATAAAAATAAAAGCAGTATCATGTTTTTTTTTGGCAAAGAAGAGTGTACCTCAGTTGTTAACAATCTAGTATAGTCATAAATCAAAAGAAAATTTACATGAATAAGGACATTCGGACTATACTACATACTGTCAGTAAACAGCCCTATTGGTGCAGCAACCTAAGAAAGATAACTGGCATCTGTAGTCTTTGCATGCTACAAGAGAACACGCATCAATGGTTCATATACATTTTTACTTCGTCGTCCATGTGTTGTACTAGTAATAAACAAACCTATCATGACATCTCAGTATTAGAACCAGATGACTGGTGAAGCATAAAGCTACCTTCTATTTTTTGGCGACAAAAATAATCACTGGCAGAAGCTGCCTCTATCAAATCCAATGACAACATAAAATTTTGCCACTCAACAATCTAATGAACTGGTAATTGCAAGTAAAGAGAGGGAATTTTGTAATCAAAATAATCATTCTTTAATATTCAGCTAACGTTGTATACTTCCTAAATGCGAAACTGAAACACTGTCTTAAAATAAGAATCGTTACTGTGTAAGAGCAACTCCAAGAGATTAGCCAAAAGAAGTATCTAAATTTAGAGATTTAGCTATTCTCTAAAATGAATCTCACCCAAAAAAACAAGACTACTCCAACAGGCTATCTAAACTAGAGGGCGCGCGGTGGGTCGCGTACGCGCGAGAATGGGGCGCAGCGTGCGGGAAGGAAACGCCGACCGCGCCAAGAGGCTGAATGGTGAGCGAGGTAGACTATCCAAAAATAGAGAGCGAAGGAGGAGGGATGGAGAGCTACTAAATTTGGAGAGTCATTTACAGAGTCTATTGGAGATGTTTTTTCTCCAATAATAGCCAAATTTACCTTTAGAAAATGATTTAGCTCTTCTCTTGGAGTTGCTCTAATATATGTCTTCAGTTTTTTCCTATTCGGTATATTTCATTGAGAGGGTGGTGCGGCAAAAAAGGATCCATATTCGATCCCCTTGAGCAATTCAATAACAGCTGTACGAATAGCTTTCTTCGACGAACGGATGCATGCCCTAGAGCAGTTCGAACCAAATGGTTGCTATTGGATTCAACCATATGACCATGGCCTTCAGTATTACACATAACTGCTTCACCCGCCTAGATTTAGGCCCCGCTCGGTTAGGCTGAAAAATATTGACTTATGACTGGAATTGCATTGTAACTGGCTGAAATTACACTGTAGTTGAAGATGGCTTATTTGGCGTAATTAAATTTAAAAAAATTTAAAATAGAAAAATATGTTAGCTCATCACAAACAACGCAAACGAATACGGGAAAAAAGAACCGGAAAAAAAGCTCAAAAAAGACAAAAGTTCAAAACAGATGAAATTTATGAATAGTAAAAAATAAGCCAAAAGCTAAAAACCTAAGCCGAAATGAGCAGGGTGTAACCCTAGCGTGTCTTATCAAAATAATTAGAAATATAGAGAAAAAAAGTACATGTACATGTGGGTACATTCAGGGTGTGTTTGGTTGCTTTTGGGTAGTGGGATCGTATATCCTAGATGAGGGGAAACTGGATGAGGAGGGCCGTATTTTGAAAAAGAAGAGTGTTTGATTCGATGTATCTATGGATACAGGCTGAATGAGTCTGTGATTGGTAGGCTGTATATGAGGCTGTATGAGCGGATACAGTAGGCTGAGAAGGTGTTTGGTTAGCTGTATAGTGGGGTATAGTGACCCTCGAATGTGAGAGGTGGTGTGGTTACTCCCTTCACATGTTTTTTCAGTTTTTTGCACAAACTAATATTAATTTATTTACAGTATGACATATTAATTTTTTTTAACTTCTGAAAAGAACGTATTTGACAATATGATGATGTATATAAGGGGAAAAATGCGACATGCAATTATTTGGTATAAACACATGTTTTGACTAAATATTTGCAACTTTACTCTAAATCAAAAGACATTAATAAAATGAACACTCCAAAGACAGAGTACATAAAGATCTATATTTCTCATAATAAAGAAGCATAAGCATAGTCATATATCTTAGCTTACACTTCAAGCAAGTAGCCCCTACATAATTACAAAAGGTGTGCCTTGAAGACACCATCAGCACATCAGTCCACATGCAGTAATTAAGCCCTACATAATTACAAAAGGTATGCACCATGCACACATCACACAACAGATGTCCATAGTTTCATCTTACATAAATAGTTAGGGCCTGTAGGGGGAGGATTATCCATCAACCACCAACTAATTAGGCAAAAGGTTAGTGGTCAGCGAGAAATAGCCTACTCATCGAAGTAGTGCTTCTCAATCCAATGATTCATCCACATACGACGATGTTCGTCACTCATCTGCACAAAACCAATGCTTTGTGCCTTGTGTTCATAGAGCCAACCAAGAGCAGACAGTAGGGCATTTGGAGTGAACCCAGAGAGTGTCATCACAGCATTGTAGACCCCTGGGTGTGCCTCAGCATGTGCAGACTCCCTGATAGCAGCTCCCAAGTCCTTCACTGCAGCAATCATGCCATTGAAGACAACTACTTCCTCATCACTGATCAAGCCTCTCTTCCTCTTTGAACCAGACCCACTGCATGAGTCCTTACCCTTGTCTTGTGCTACCCCTCCTGAACCATCCTCATTTGGTGGAGTCCAAGTTGGTGGAGGACCATTGGTGTCGGTACCTCTAGCAGCTGCATTCTCCCCAAGGACCTCATCAAAGCCTAAACCCTCATTCGCAAGTTGAGAAATGGGGGTGGCAATAGGGTCACTTTCCACAACATCAGAAGGTTCTCCCAAAGGCTCATTTGAGCCCATGGCATACCTCCCAGTGGCTTGTCCAGCAGAGAATATGGCAGCCATCTGGTCATAGTTCTCAATAGGAACATGCAGGTATGGAGCATCTTCGGGGTGGTCCTACATGTGAACACACAACAAGGTCATGATGTTATGGAGCATCCTCGGGATGGTCCTACATGTGAACACACAAATTTAGTACCTTGATGTGGCCTTTGTAGTGCTCATCCTCAAGTAATATGGTGTTGGTGGTGTCATCCCATAGAGCCCCACTAAGGTCCCGCAACTTGCATATCTTTGCCCATGCTTTCTTCCACTTCCGGAGGTGGTTACTCACCTGACTCCCAGTGACCTCAACACCGGTTTGCTCAGTTACTTGTCTGCCAACGGTGTTCAAGTGCACCTCCTTGAAGCCTTTCTCTGGCCGCACCCCACTTTCCACCAGCTCAGTTAAACGGCGTAGCATTATGTTGGACATGTGAGATGTCCACTTCATGTTGGCCCTATGTTCAGCCATAACCTACCATAAAATTGGCATGAATAAACGCACAAAGTAATAAGCAACACATAAGGTATTAAGCATAGGCCAAAAATAAATCATTACAACAAAGCTATCACACAACAAGTATCAGTACTAATTATTACAAAGTCTTGAATTTGAACAAAGTACAATGTTACAGGACCATCCCGACATTCACACACGCATGTTTCCCCTATTGTTCCACATAGCTAGTGCCCACTCATTCCTCTTCGCTGCCTAGGTGTTGTTGTCATACTCAATGTCATGGTGCTGTTCTTGATCTACAGGGTTTGGAGTCCATTGTTGTTCCCCAGGGACACACTCATCTTCCCCGTGCAGTAGTATCCAATTGTGCAAAATGCAGCAGGCAAGCACTAATTTTACTTGAGTCTTGTATGGGTGGAATGGTTTGTTATACAAAATTCTGAAACAATTCTTCAATGCACCGAATGTTCGTTCCACTGTGACCCTAAGAGAGGAGTGCCTTAGATTGAACAACTCTCTTTGGTCACGAGGATGGTTCCTTCCACTATACTCATTCAAGTGGTACCGGCAACCACGATATGGTGGGAGAAACCCTGGCCGAACAGCATAGCCTGCGTCTACAAGGTAGAATTTACCTAACAAGCGACAAATACTGGTCAAGTAAGTTTTTTTCCAACAAATTGCACTTACTAATTGCAGAACTAACTGCACTTACCCGGTGGCACCCTTAAATCATCATCCCTCTCCAATGCATCTGCTAGAATAGTGGCATCATGAGCAGACCCCTCCCACCCAGCTAAGACAAATGTGAACTTCAGATCGAAGTCCACAGCAGCCATGACATTTTGTGTGGTTACACCCTTCCTACCTCGAAAGGCGGCTGCCATAGATGCGGGGACTCTAGCTAGCACATGAGTGCCATCTATAGCGCCAATGCAATCCTAATAAATATGAAAAACCAATTAGTTAAGGGCTGCAATGGCAAAAAAAATTCATTCCAATGTCAAACTAGTACCTTGAAGTATGGGTTGAATCTGCGGTTGGTTGCAATTTTTGGGTGGATGTCATGGGACGGTGGCCGAATCATCTCCCCACGCAGCTCTCCAATAGCATACAACACTTCTTGGAAATAACGACTAATAGTTTCCAAACCCCTTCTAAAATTAAGCTCTATCAACCTAAACCTACAATTGTGCCCAACCACTTGTAGGAACATGGCAACTTGTTCCTCAATTGAGCAATTAATTGTGTCTTTAAGCAACCTTCTTGTTCTAAGCAGTGTGCACAAGTGGAAAAAGGGGGCTCTTCTCATTCGAAGTTGTTCTACACAGTGTCTATCATCATTGTGAAAAATGAACCTAAGGTTTGCCATCCTGATTTTGTCTCTTTCGGCTAAGGGACCATATGTGATGGGTGGTGTACGACCAGCACGCCTATACACAAATAAGGTGTACGCACACATGGTAGCAACTACTCCAGCTGCATTACTAATGATTTTACGGCGCTTGACAGAAAAATCATCCATCTAAAAATGCACACAAACAGTAAATTGTATCACTAATTATTTTACTAGAAGGTATGTTTTGGTTAATCACAATATTATACTTGGCAAAGTAATGGAGGATGGGTAGAATTTACCGTTTCTGAAGCAAAGATCGAGATCTAGTGTGGTTCTTGCAAGCAGCAGATCAAATCCCTGCAATGCGAGAAATATGTTCAATCTATTAGTAATTAGATTGTTGCTCCTCATAACATCCCTTACATGTACAAGTTATAACGCGGCATGCGTGGATGGATGCAGACTGGAACCGGCCATTCCTCACCAATCGGTCGGTAGCAACCATGTTGGCCAAGACATTGTTCATCTCATCATCGCATCGCTAGACGCAGGACACAACACAGGGATGCAATCACACATAGAAACAATATGCAATCACACATCAGAGGGGTTCCAGCGCCTGCGTCCGACCGAGAGGAAGAAAAAGCGGGCGACCGAGAGGAGAAAGAGACGGGCGAGTGGCGTGGCCCGCGAGGAGGAGAGAAGCCGGGGGGAGAGAGGGCGGCGCGGGTGGCGGCAGCGGCGGCGCGGGGAGACCCGGCACCGCGGGAGCGACGGCGCGGGGAGAGCCGGCACGGCGGGAGCGGCGGCGACTCCACCCACGGGAGGCGGCGGCGACTCCAACCGCGGCTGCCGAGGCCGCCGGGCCCGGATCCGGCCGAGAGGGAACCCCGCGTGCCGCCTCCACGAGCCGCCGCCGGGGCAACGGCCAGCGGCGCCTCCACGCGCCTCGCCCGCGTCCGCCGCTTGCCGCCGGTGCCGCTGCGCCGCCGCCTCCCGAAGGACTTTGCCGGATCCGGAGGGGGGAGGAGAGGGAGAGGGAGATCACCTGCTGCCTGATCCAGCTCCACGCGCGAGAGGTAACCCTAGCCCGCCTTTGCTCGACTCTCTCCGTCCTGGACTGCCAGCTACGGTCGAAATGACGTTCACTGGGGATCCCGGATGAGACCGTATGCTGGACGAGCGGATCCTGGATGCTACAGTATATTCATCCAACCAAACATCCGATTTTTTTTGCAAAATACGATCCAGCTGGTATCAGACCATCCACGTTCGGGTAACCAAACAGGGCCTGACGCGTGACCATGTTATATGAGGTGTAGACTCCACGCGCCGCGCCGGCCGGCCATACGCTTCTTCTCCATCACGTCCACGTTCGCTCGGCGCGGTCACTCTCCTTGTGCAGTGACTACCCACCACGAGTCGTCATTAGCTACGGAGAACCACAGAATCAGCAGCCGCCCCCGCCTTGTTTTCTCTGGAAGGAAAAGTATCCGCGCGCGCACAGACGTAAGAACGTACGCGCGGCGTGACGGTGTTTTTTTTCTTCCATTAGATGTCGCTATTAGGCAGATATCGGCCACATTCTTTTTAGTTTTTTAACGGTTTTTAAATTTAGACTTCTCTCGATAATCATTATTTATTATTTTATTCATCGCAAAATATAGATCGTTTTTATTTTTTAGGTCTTTAATGCAAGATTTTGACTATGATTTATTATCTAATATACTAGCAAAAATAAAAATAAAATATATATCATAGAACAATTTTGCAAGACAAATTTAATGATATTATTTTTATATAATCAATCTATATACTTTAACGTATATTAATGGTAAAATCTTGAAAAACTTGACTACATGAAACCTACGATAACCTATAAATCGTAACTAAAATTCAGCGCAAAAGAACATGCCATCACGGCCGGACCGCCAAGGTCGCACACACGGCTGTCGTCTTACAGCATCGCTGGAACGTTGTTCGGCGGGGAAGAAGGTTCTGGACGTCGTGGCTTCCACGTCGGCAATGATCTCCTGACGTCGTGCCGAAGGCGCTCGCCTGCCTCACTGGCGCCGTCCACGCGAACGTATCTCGCTGGCTCTGCTCATGGATGGATTAGCTGGATGTTACCACTCCGGGGTCAAAAGTTGCCGCCGCGGCTGCCACATGGCCCCTGGATGTTACCACTACGTAGACGTCCGCGGTCAAAAGTTGCCGCCGCGGCTGCCACATGGCCCCTTGTTCGCGCGCGAGCCTTGCGTCTGGAACTGATCAAGTCAAAGGCTGTATGCATGCCTGGATTTCTTAACTAGGACGGTGTTGCTCTAGGAAAATAATTCAGATTAATTCAGGTTTATGGCGCGTGTTGCATGACCGGCCCGTAGCTTTTAAAAGTTGCCCATAGCTTTGGAGGTCAAATGGCACTTTATTGTCGGCTCCGTGAAAAATTTTGACCGCTACTGTTCGTGATCCGGCGCGGCCGGTCGTTTATTTTCCGCCGGAGAGCGCTGTCCGACGAATGTGATGGGCAGTCGTCGTTGCAGTGCTGTGTGGAGTTCGGCACGGGCAACTGTTAATTCTGGCCAGCTCTATCTGACGTGAGTGTACCGTTGCCGCCATATGTTGCTATCCGCTTGCCAGTTGCCACTAGAAATAGGGCAAGTACAGTTACAGTTGTTCGGTATTTGTTTCTGTCCTGACTCTGCTTTGTGGCCTTTCGAACCCCAACTAGAAGATATTAGCATGCCAATATGCTGAGTAAGTATTTGGTTCAACGTGAACTTCATGTGCAAACTAACATGCTAGTGGATGCAAAATATGACCCGATCACGATCCAACTAGTTGCAAAAAGAAAATGATTATTTTGTCGCTGTTCTTACAAACAAGTGTGGCATTAGATAAGAGTTGCATTGTCTAGCAGAGAGAGTGAGTCCAGCCGAGACAGCCAAAACTTGGGCAAAACAAAATATTGGCAAAAGAACGTTATTTATTTGGATCGTGGTAAGTCAAATTTTAGAGTTACTGAAATTTTGATTAGCGATCTCCTCGTCCTCCTATTGTCCGCGTGTGACATTGAATTTCACTCATGTTAACAAATTTTAGTAGCTAACCAAACAACTAATTTCCGTTGGCACTACCAATTTGATTTGCAATATCAACCTCTTCGAAGTGGAAATTATCACTAGGTCCAATTTGTTATTACAGTTTTGGGCTGTGCGGCGTGGCCAATACTGTTGTAGGAACGAAGTTGCAAAAGATCTTTTATATCGTTTGGCAAATCACATTGAATTTATCATTCCTAAACAAGACTAAATTTATCATATTCTGTTTCTTTTCCGGTAGCTACCTTCCGTATCTTCTTTTGCTATCTATAACGCAATTACCTCAATTCGCAACACAGTTTCATAAAAAATAAAGTAGTCAAATGAGAATACGTTCACAAGCCGGTTAACCCAACAAGATTATCATAATCCACTATAATGTCACTAAAGCCTTAAACTAAACAAGTGCCCGCATGTTCGATTCTCCTCGGAGCATGGAATGGGTGTGTGAGGGAGGAGGTAATTAACATGTATATTACTATATGTACATTCCCTTGGTTGACAGAGTAGGGAGTAGTCCGTGACACAAAATGCAATCAATGGAAGGTCATGGAGCCATCAGCCATGGACTGTGTCACTGTGCAGCCTGCAAATCACAAGCTTAGAAGCTTTCCAACCCTTAACCCGGCGGCCTGCAGAAGCAGAGCGCTTGGAAGCGATCCGATCAAAAGCCATCGAACCCACCCAACGAGTCAGACCCAAGCCGAGTCATCAAACCCACCCCGTCCAGTCCATCTCAGCCGCCCATGTACCACGATCCAATGGCTAGAAATTCACGACATTTTCCTCCAAACCATCTCACCACAAAGATAAGAGGAGGAGAACAATAAACAAAGCACGTGATGGGTAGCCGTCACATCGCTCGCGGCCCACAAAAGTCAGGAGGATTCCTTCCGAGTTCCGACCCCTTCACAGCTCTCGCACAACTCAACGCGCCAAACGTCTCACTCGTCGTATATATAACACACCTCCTCACCTTCCCCTCCCGTATCATTCATTCATCCATTCACTCATTCGATCGGTGCCTTCAGATTGCGCCAATGGCTAGCGCAAGAAACGCGGTGGCGGTTGCGTCGCCTTCTTCGTCCTACTACTCGTCGGCGCCCGACGGGGAGATTCTCCGGTCCCTGCACCGCCTGGCGCGGGACCTGTCCGCCGCCGAGGCGCCGGCGCCGTTCTTGCGGGCGGTGTTCGCGTCCGTGTCGAGGCGGGCGAAGCTTCTCGTCGCGGTGTTCGATGATCTGATGCAGTGCGGGGGGTTGCCGCGGTCGGCTTCGCTGTGCCTGCGCGAGGTGCTCCTGGTGCTGCAGCGGTTCAAGGCCGTCGTGGCCGACTGCTCGGCGCGCAGCCGCATGCGCCTGCTGCTGCAGTCGGACGAGGTGACCGCGCGGGTGCGGGAGCTGCAGCACGACCTGGCGACGCTGCTCGACCTCCTCCCTGTGCCCGAGCTCGGGCTCGCCGACGACGTGGCGGACCTCCTCGCCCTCGCGTCGCGCCAGTGCCGGCGCCGCTCGCAGGCGGCCGCGGCGGAGCAGGAGCTTAAGGCGAGCGTGCTGGCGCTGATCCAAGAAGTCGAGCGGGAGATCGTGCCGGAGCGGGAGAGGCTGGAGGGAATCCTCGAGGAGGTGGGCATCAACGACCCGGCGAGCTGCAGCGACGAGATCGAGATCTTGGAGCGGGATATCGGCGACCGCGTGGCGGAGAGGTGGACGTCGGCCATGATTGCCCTCGTCGGCCTCCTCCGATACGCCAAGTGCGTCCTCTTCGGCGCAGCCACGCCGCGGCCGTTGGATTCCAAGGTGGATCTCGACGACGATGGCGCCGAGCCTCCGGCGCCGCCGCCGGACTTCCGATGCCCCATCTCTCTAGATTTATTGAGCGACCCGGTTGTGGTGGCCAGCGGCCAGACATACGACCGCGAGTCCATTACCCGGTGGTTCGGCTCCGGCAAGTCGACGTGCCCCAAGACCGGTCAAGTGCTTCCCAATTTGGAGCTTGTGCCCAACAAGGCGCTCAAGAACTTGATCTCGCGGTGGTGCCGGGAGAACGGCGTCGCCATGGAAGGATGCGAGACTGGCAAGCCCGAGCCAGCGCCGGTTGTGACTGCGAACAAGGCGGCGCTTGAGGCGGCGCGCATGACCGCGTCGTTTCTTGTGAAGAAGCTCTCGGTCTCTTTCTCCCCTGACGCCGCCAACCGCGTGGTAAACGAGATCCGGCAGCTCTCCAAGTCTGGCTCCGACAACCGCAGGTTCATCGGGGAGGCCGGCGCCATCCCGCTTCTCGTGCCGCTGCTCCATTACGAAGACGCCGCGCTCCAGCTCAACGCCGTCACGGCGCTGCTCAACCTGTCCATCCTCGAGGCCAACAAGAAGCGCGTCATGCACGCCGAGGGCACCATGGAGGCGCTCTGCCACGTCATGGGCTCCGGCGCTACGTGGCGCGCGAAGGAGAACGCCGCGGCCACTGTGCTCAGCTTGTCAGCCGTCCATTCGTATCGCCGCCGGCTTGGCCGGAACCCACGTGTGGTCGAAAGGGTAGTGCTTCTCGTGCGCACTGGTCCCTCGAGCACCAAGAAAGACGCGCTAGCCGCGCTGCTGTGCCTGTCCAGCGAGAGGGAGAACGTCCGAAAGCTCGTGGAAGCAGGCGCCGCGGAGGCGGCATTGTCAGCAATCAGCGAGGAGGAGACCGCGGCGGCGGTACTGCTGTCGTTGGCCAAGCGCGGAGGAGCAGAGGCGATCATCAACATCGACTGCGCCGTGGCGCGGCTGGTCGCCGAAATGCGTCGCGGCACGGAGTTGTCAAGGGAGTGCGCGGCGGGCGCGCTGGTGCTGCTGTGCCGGCGCGTGGGCGCCGCCGCGGTGACGCAGGTGATGGCGGTCTCCGGCGTGGAGCGGGCGATATGGGAGCTGATGGGCACCGGCACGGACCGCGCGCGGCGAAAGGCCGCGTCGCTCGGCAGGGCATGCCGGCGGTGGGCGGCCGCCTCGGCCGCCAACGCGGAGCAAACCACGGAATGCCCCACCCCTGGCGTCGCGCCGACGGCCATGATGGCCTCGTGAATTCCACTACATTGATTAGTAGGAGCAGCTTAAAAATCAAAATTTTTTCACCACAATTCTTGCACAAAATTTGTTTCTTGCCTTATAGGCTGTCACGATTCTTTGGTCCCTGGGATAGTGAGTAGTTGATCAACTGTGCATATAGTAAGATTCATTGCCTCGTTTTTTAACATCAAATCTTGTTACACACTTGTCTCGAGAAATACAAAGGAAAGAAAAGATCACTTTGTGCTAATTCTTGCTTCTTCCAATCAAACGTAACTGTGCCCGTGAATGATTGTTCGCTTTGTCGGGGACCAAATTGCCAGTCTTTCCCGGCCGTCGGTTGGGGAAAAAAGAAAGAAGAAGAAGAAGAGAAGAAAAGAGGCGGGGAGTGCACGGTACCTAACGAACATGTCGCGAGGCTAGAGATGCTCGATGAGAGGGGCCACCTAGCAAAGCCGAAACAGCTTTGCGTTCACCGGCTTTTGAGCAGAAAGGCCGTAGCTTTGCCTTCTGCCGGCCAGCCAGCGCGCATCCATCCTAACGAATGATGATATCTCGGATGTTTCGGCATTGACATCGCTTGATGCCATTCTTGTCTTCCCTTTCGAGCAGGAGGGCATGTTTGCATCCCATGGACTAACAACTAGTTGCTAATTTTTAATCCTTGTGGATCTAAATAGGAGGGCTAATGAGTGGGCTAAAGTTTAGCCAAAGCCCCAACTAGTTGTTAGCCAACTAGTTGGCAAACCCAGCTAATGAGGGCTAAAGGACCAGCCGGATGGGAAAAAGACGCTGATACCTATGCCAACCCTCCCAGACCGCCATGCATAGGGGTATAATAGACTTTGTACTGAGATAGTAGTACTTAATAGTCATTGGATCCAAACAGGACTGGGCTAATCTTTAGCCAGCTAACTACTAGTCAGCTAACAACTAGTTCTAGTCCATCCAAACGGGCCCTAAGATGCTCTATCTACGTACTATGGTGTTATTGCCTATCATTTGCTGAATTTGACTTGTGCGGCTTGGCATTGGTGTTCCAAGCTGGCCGGTGTACGCGTAATGGGCAAGATGGTATGCCTTTCCTTTCAAGGGAAGTACTGCTACTAGACTACTGGTGTAACATATGGCGTTCCTTGTCATACTCAGACAGCACCATTAACAAGTTAAGAACATGCTTGATGCTTCAGTAGCTTTCCAGCCCGTGTGGCTCTCTCGCTGCCACGCTTCTACCTCCTATTCTAATCAGCCAAGATCTCACGTTGCTTCGTCTTTGAATTGACAGAGTACACATTTGCAACCAGATGTTAATAGTTTGGCGAACCCGGCCACCAAACTACTTCATGTGGCGTTATTTTCATACACATTTGCATACCCTGATTGATCTGCTAGGTTGCAATGTATAACACGCGTTCGTAGCAACTGCATCTTGTTGACAAGGACATGAGGACAACTGGGGTGTATCACTTACGCTCTTCTTTTACGAGAGTTAGGTAACAACTGCTAATGGCATGAACCGGAGAGCACATAACGTCAGTGTTTTATTTTTGGAACATGAATTGACAGCTGATGTTGCGTTGCCTAAAATGAATTGCTGCTGGCCAACTGAGGAAGGAGGCCAGGATATTTTGTAAGGTTAGCGGTCAATTAATGGTTCTATTACAAAAACAAACAGCGATTTTCGCTTTGCTCGAAGCTGTTCTGCGAGGAAGGCAACACATGCACATCAGAGAGGGATGCACATCTGAAACAAGGTAGGACATGTCATGTTTTGAGATCACTTCAATTTCGATGGTCGTTTTTTTTCTAATAAGCTGATTATATTGGCACCTGATAAATCTTGATGAAAAGCAATTCAGACATGTTACTTTGGCCTTTTTCTTAGAACTGGACGTCATCATCTTATCCGCATGCAGAAATTTATATGAGCTTGTGCTCTCCAGACCGATGAACTCTGTTTTGACTTCGTTGACATGGTGGGTTTTGTTATTTATATAGCCTGATATGCATGCTTACCAGCTCGGATGTGGACTCAGGCCATTTGGCTGTCAGATAAGAATTAAGACCATGCAGATTTGACCTACTTAATTAATATGTATTTGCATCTGTAAACCGATTTAGATTATAAGTCATCCACGTGCAGCACATGACTTGCAAACCTGGAGATGATAATGATGTGATCTTTGACCTGTTTTTAATAACCTTTTCCCTAAACAAGATTACGCTATTAGACCAAGATTGTCAGTACTGCTAAGGGACTCAAAAGAAATTAACCAGGTAGCTAGGTGATTGTGCTGAAAACCTTGTAGATCCACGTGATAACAGCCGGGGGGACCTGGACGAACGACCGGCAGGACGGGCAGGTGCGCCTCCTCGTCAGCCACTCGTCGATGCAACCGGCGTGGAAGGCGTGGCGGCAGCCTCGCAGCCGCCGGCACCTCTCGCCGTCCTGCATCTGCTCCAGGCATATGCTGCACTTGTCGCCGCTGCCCGTGACGTCGCTGCTGTAGGAGAACTCGGGGATCCTCTCCAACTCGTCGGGCGATAAGCCGTCCTCATTGCCGTCGTCGTCGTCTCCATCGCTGCCGTCGTCTTCCTCCTCACCATCATCAGTGTACCAGACGTCGTAATGAGAGTCTTTGTCGTCGTCTTCCTCAACGTCATCAATGTACCAGTCGTCGTAATCAGAGCCTTCGCCGCCGCTGTCGTCGTCGTCTTCATCACCATCATCTGTGCACCAGTCATCGTAGTCAGAGTCTTCGCCGACGCCGTGGACGTTGCCGCAGAAGCAGGTGAAGGCAGCGACGGCGCCGATCAAGAGCGAGAATCCAACTTCGGCCGTAAACTCGGCAAGCGGCATTGCTCTGGCGCCCACACTGCTACACACGACCACCACCGGATGGATTAGTTTGTGCTTTCTGTTGTGATGTTGTTATATTTGTGAAGCATTAGGATCCGGATTTGTTTAGGTAATCAAACAGAACGTGAAATAGGCGGATTCTTCCCCCTTTTTGGCTTAATCTGATCTAAACAAATTATCTTTTTAACAGAGGAAATCTAAACAAATTATCTGAACAGAATGTTCGCAAAGTTGAGTTTCCACGACAAGCCCAAACGCCTAGATTGCGCCGAGGTCTAAAGGGGCCCTTTTTATCTACTTTGAGGTCCATTGGATTATGGCCTTTTAGGCTAACTGATGAGCATGGTTCATATCGATTATGTAAGCACAAATTTCCGGACCTACACGTCGACATCTTGGAATGCACTACTCCGCATGAAATCAACCAAAACTAAACGACATTTGATGTTGCATTACATCCTGCTGGATATATAGTCGACTGCGAAATGAAAGAGAAGGATATTTCAAAAAAGGAGAGAAAAGAACACATGAGCTCCAGCTTAACTTCCTCGTCCAATAGCACCTAATTAAGCACATTTTCTGATTTTCATATTGGTCATCTTAGATGTTGTACCACGGTTTCTCGCCCCAGTGCTCTCGGGGCTTTAGCCCTAGGTTCGGGATCAAAAACATACAAAACACTAAATAAAAATTATTAAATTTAGTATATGATATAAAGGACCTAGTGTTTAACATGCATTGGCCTAATTCAGGCCGTGGGCTAATTCGGATCTGCCCCTGGTTTATCGTACTCAAACCTTGCACCAGCTTGCCTTCCATGGAGAGAAGCTCTCATAGAACTTAAGACGTTGACCTCTGCTGTTTCGGCCATGATGCTGCACCACTTTGGAACGTGGACGCTTGGGGAAAGAGCATGACCACTCTTACAATTTATTTATTTTTACAGAATCTGAACTTTTAAGGAGGTGACTATGGGAATGTGCACGAATCTCAATGAGATCATCCAACGTGTACGAAGAGTCGTGTGTAACGTGCATGCATAGATTGAGCTTAAGACCCAAATCCCTACATGGCGTGCAAGAAAGAAAGTACTAAACGACAGCGATGCTAGGCAGTAGGCAGAGACCGGGAACGAAAGATTAAGGTGCCACTCAGTTGGACTGAAATAAACTGATTTATAGTTGAAATTGTACTATAGCTGGCTAAAAATTACATTATAGCTAATGATGACTTATTTGGCATAATTAAATTTAAAAATTAAAAATGAAAATAGATTAGCGTATCATGGATAATACAGGGCCTGCTCTTTTCCTCCGAAGCTGATGGCTTTTGGCTTTTGCTACAGTACCTAACTTTTAAACGAAGTATTTTCTCAAGACGGGGTCTATAAGTTAAACGATACACACGTTAAAAGCCCAACATTTGTACCATCCAAAATCGCAAATGATTATCTCTCTTTTCGTAATCTATACCGTAAACAGTCAAAATTCAAAAATTTCAGCCAAAAGCCATAAGCCGCAGCCGTTGCCAAACAGGCCCACAAACGAATACGGGAAAAAAGATCCGGCAAAAAAGTTCAAAAAAACAAAAAAGACAATTTATGAATGGTGAAAAAGACTCTCAAGCCGAAATGAGCAGGACCTAAGGGTGCTCACTAGAGGTTCAACTTTTAGGTTCTAGTTTGGGGCTTCTAACTTTTTAATTTTATTTTTTAGTTCTTTGGCTTTCTGTCTTCTTTTTTCTTTTATTCTTTTGTATTGTTTGTAATGGTATAATATTTTTAAAAAATTTTAATTATGCTGATAAAACTAACAATAAGTATAGTAAAAAAAACATCTACAGTACTAAATAAACCTACAGCCAGAGCATATAAGCTCTAATGACCATGCCAAGATATTGTAGCTACCTAACCTACACTACACTAGAGCTACAATAACTGTTGTAAACAAAAATTGGAAATGGGCCATCCTCTCATAAAGAACTGGATGCATGCCAAGATAGAGAAAAGACATTAACCAAAGCTTGGAGATTCGCCACAGTGTCCTCGTTACCGAGCAGCCTTATCGTCCGTCTATCCGTCCCTTCCTCCGGCCTTGGGAGCCCACCGGTTTTTGTATGTGAGCTTTCAACGTGTACAGCAGGCCTGGAAAGGATGTTGTCTCATTGACTGTTGTAATATGACTAGGATTGTCCATCTTTTGCTAACATTTTATTCTTTCGGGTTAACAAAATATATGATAGAAGGCAACGCTTTCTCTCGGTTTTTTTTTTCATTTTTGATCTGTAAATTGAGTTGCTAATGAATTCGCATCATTCGTTGGCTCTATATGATATTTCTTTTTCTTTGAAGCAAAAAATAACAAGGTTTGAGATCTCATATCTATTTATCTTTTTGTATACGAGTAGAATTTCATTGCATTGGGTTGTTTCTTTTGAGATTTTTCTGACATTCTGTAAATCTTTATTTGCAGAACTAACCTTCCTTTGGCATAATTTACAATCAGGACCCCTCTTGGGCACTTGGCCCCGCCGCCGGATCATGTCTAGTAACTTTATAGTATATTCTTGTGCTATTTGGATCAATTTAGAATCATGCATTCTCTTAAAACTAAAATAGATAGCTAATCTGTGCTGTCTGGATAATCAAAAGTACCAAAGTGTAAACGGCGATACTTCTACTTTCCAGAAGTTCCGTCAAAACGAGCAGTACGTTTTTTTCTAGAGAGCACCCTTGGAATCATTTTGTCTTTATGGAGAACAGAAGTACCGAAGTTTCAACGGTACAACTATTGTAAAGCGGTAGTATCGCAACCCTTAAACGGTACTTCTGGATCACGAAAGCTTCAAAAATTCGGGCGGTACTTTTTCAGAGATCGCTAACTTTTGACCTCGAAGCAAACTGAAGTACCATGCCGAAATTTCAGAACTTCCGAATATCGGAACTACCGCGATTACAACGGTGGTAGTACCACACTAACTTTCAACGGCTTTGTTACTGTTGTGTTAGAACAAGTATGGTAGTACTAGCTGATGAATGACGGTACATCTGCTCACCCTGATTTTTTTTCAAGGATTGCCCTATAACAGCTAGTTTTGGTTGGTGGGGGTATAAATACTCCCCCATCTACTCAAGGACAGAGGTAAGAGACTCCATTGAATATCCTTAAGCATTGAGTATTCACTCCATACCTCAATTTCACATTTTGCATTTATTTGAGGTGGTTGAGCCAAATTAAGTGCATACATCTTAGATTGATCCTTTTGGTATTTGATCGCGTCAAGCGAAACTGTGATTTATTACTCTTGGTGCTTGCTGGCATCTAGACGGTTTGGCAGGAGCTTTTGTGGTGACTTCTTCAAGAAAGTTGTAAAGAAGCCCAGCGCCGACTTGTGAGTGGTTTGGTGTCCATCATCTCTGGAGCGGAGGAAGGATAACCACTAGTGGATTGAGGATCTGAGGCTTGATTCGTGGAGCCAGTCTAAGTCACTTGGGCTTTCCTCAACGTGGATTACGGGAAACCAGCAAGTTTCTGAACACCATGGTAAAACATCGTGTGTCAATTGGTTATTTCTTTATCTCTTCTTTTCGCTCTTGTGTTTCTAGCATATTGTGATTGTCATATTTATTTGTGCTAGAGTTATTCTTGTAGAGACTTGTACTTGTAATGCCTTAGACATAGTAGTATTGTGTAGGTTTGAATTGCTTTAAAATCTTGCTAGACTAAATTGTGGTAATTGTTTTATTTGATGGTAAGATAATTTTTTGAACATCCTATTCATCCCCCTCTAGTCGATTATTCTTGATCCTACAAGTGGTATTAGAACTTAGTCTCTCGTTGATGTAGACTTAACCGTCTAGAAAGAAAAAGATGGTTAGTGAGGGGCTTGCTATAGGTAAGGCACCTCTTTGTGATGGCTCTAATTATTCTTATTGAAAAATTAGAATGTCTATTTATTTTAAGACCATGAGTCCGAGCATATGAAAAATTGTAAATGAGGGTTATGTCATGCCTCTTGATCTACTATATCCCACGGAACAAGAGGGACGTAATGTTCTATTTGACGCTTTAAACGCAGAAGGGTTCAATAGAGTGAGTAATTTGGAAACTGCTCATGATATTTGGACCACCTTCTCGGAAATCCACGAGGAAACATCCGCGGTTAAAGAAGCCAAATTGCATAGGCTTCGGATCAAATATGAGATATTCACAATGTTGCCTCATGAGAATATAAATAAAATGTATTCTTACCTCAACAACATTGTAAATGAGCTCAAAGACCAAGGCACGACACTAATCAATGTTGATATTGTGATAAAGATGCTTAGAATCTCGCTGGAGAAGTATGAAACATTGGTAACACTATTTCTCAACTCGCCTAAGTTGACAAGGATGACATCGACATAACTTTTGGGCAACCTCATAACAAATAAGTTGTATAAGAAGGATAAAGAGGAGCTCTTGGAGCAATCCTCTTCCAAGGGTAAAAATTTCATCGCTTTCAAGGCTAAAGCAACGTCAAGTGAAGAGTTCGAAGATGATGATGACAACTCCAAGGAGGAATTGGCTCTCCTTGTGAGGAGAATAAATAAATTCATGAAGAGGTGCTCAGACCGAAGTGCTAGTCATGAAAAAGGAAAGATAGGGCTTTGACAATAGTAGCTCACAGACCGATACTTAATTTGATTTAGGCTTAAACCACATACCCCATGTGCCCGACAACCAACACTGTGTCACCGAACAACAGTGCATGCCTGCACCCACCACCTAACCATTAGCCTAAGTCTAAACCAGATTTTATATTTTATTTCAAAATATTTCATAATTCTTCTTGACTCACCGAAGTCAACAATACATTTGAAAACTTTATCATTTTATGTGAAAAAGAGTATCCCAACCTAGAGTTATATATATGCAGATCTAATCATTTGCTACAAAAATTCTCTAGTCATACTAGTGTACTAACTAGAGTTTTATTCTAGGGTGACAAGGTATAATGTTGCACATGGTCAAATGTGTCAATAACAATTGGAAATTAACTAAGTTTGAAACTGGAATTGAAATACTTGAATAAATATATGCATACAATATAATTTAAATCAACATAATTTTATTTTATAATCTGGGATCAACATGATCAAGGAGTGAGATTTGCCTTGCTCTACAGTCTGGTGCGAGTCGTCGTCGAAGAATTCTTCCGAATCGTCGCAGTCTACATGTGAAAATATCCAAGCAAACTCAAATAAAATCTAAATAAATTTAATAAACTCCAAATAATTAAGAGGAGGGCATAAATGTATAGATTGGAATTTTTGATAAATTTAGAAATTTGAACAGGTCAAATCGAAGTTAGGATGAAGGAGAACGGGCTCTCGAAAGTTTGAAATCAGATAAAAAGAATAAACTAAATTTCTGGAATTATTTTTTTAAAGGAAAAGGGGTTTATGATGTCAATAGGGCTTTTTCTTTTTCGGCTGAATTATTTTTCTACTGGAAAATTAGGTTTTGACATCATGCTGACGTCAGCCTTGGTTTGACCGAGGCTAACCAGTGGGCCCAGTCTACCGTGGACCAGGTCCATGGACCACGGGGAGGGTGAGGTGGCAAGGGGGATTGTGTGGCATCCAAGTGGCAGGTGACTGGGCCTATTTTGCTGATGTGGCTGACATGTGTCCGACACATGGCGGATGACAAGGCGAAGACGTTGACGCGGCACGGTTGAGCTAACTGGGCGGCTAGATGCTTGCGTGGCACAGCACATGCCGCTGCGTGGCATGCCATGTGGGCTATGCCATTTGAGGTGGTCTCGCCGGCGAGGGCGGCACATGGGACCCGATGGTCACCTGCGGACGGAGGCACAGCTGGGGTCGACGAGGGGTGGAGGAGGAAGAGGGGCACACAGGGATTCCATTGTTACTTGGCGCGGAGCTCGACGAGGTACGCAGGCAGCCGACGGCGAGCGAAGATGGCAATGGTGCAAGGGTCGCCGGTGAAGTCGAGCCCTTGGCGGCGCTTTTCGATGGAGGAGGGTCGGGCGAGGACCGTGAGCGCACGTGGAAGACAATGATGCCATTGTCAAGGCTCGACGGAGCTCTGGTCGCCTGGAATCGCTCGCCGGCGGGGGACTGAGCTCAAAAACGGAGGGCACACAGCGCGGAAGAAGTGGAAGAGCGGAGGGTGAGGTGGTGCAAGGGTAGAGGGTGCTCGAGGGTGGTATTTATAGGGGAGGGGCGGCGCTGGCGAGCTAACTGTCGTGTGAAAATGGCAACAGCAGTGACCGTTGCGGAGAGGAGATGCGGGAGTGGGGAAGCTACTCGGTTTATATTGCCAGTTCTCCTGGCCACAGGGTTTACAATAACAACAACTTATCTCTAATGTTGTTACTTGGTTCATACACGAACCGTATCTTGTACGTATACAACCTGTTACAGATATATTCTATCTCCAACAGAAGGATACTGTTTGGTTTGGAGAATATGGATGCGACAACTGGGGTGGGAGAAGCGACAACACGAGTGATTGTGTAGCTGTCATGCGCGAGGGTAAATGTTCCCCGGCTAAAGCTCACCAATTGTTGATCGAGCATATGACATAAGCGGGCGATGCACCATTGCCATTGTATAAAATTAGTCCCATTTTTTCTGTTGCTATAACTTACTCTTATTTAGTGGAGTATTCTTGATGTGCAATAAAAAACAGTCAGTTATCATGTGGCTTACTTTCACCTTACTCCATATACGTGAGCAACTTGGAGAAAACATTCGATTCTCTCTCTAAGCGATCTCTATCCTTTGTTAACCTGCATGAACACGTGAATGCCCATGCTATCATACAAAGCAAAACCGAAAAAACAGAAAAGGGAAGCTTCCGGTCACGCTTCGCAAAGGAAAAAAGACGCTTGATAAAACGTCTCCGGAGAGTAAGTTTTTTTTGTCTTGCCTGCGCAGCAAAAAACGAGAGAGAAACGGAGCCGCCAGCTCTCAGATCGACGAGGTGCTTTCTACAAAGCAAAGCACCGGGGACAAAAACCACATTCAAGGCGGATCAACCGTCGTCCATCCACTCCCTCCTTACGCGCGGCCGTTCACCCACCGCGCCTGCACGCTCGACTCGCATGTTGAGACTCGCATGCCCAGGTGCCAAGTTTCTCGCTCGTTGAGGATTACACTTGTAATATTGCAAAAAAATAAAAATAAAATCAGACAGGTTTGAACAGGATTCAAATAGACATTTCACCACACGAGTCCACACAACACAGCTTCGGAGTCGTAGTTAACCTTTTTGTGCAAAAATCCACTGGGGCGCCAGGTGTCCAGTGAACTGGCTAGGTCAGGGGTGGGGCCCACGCGTCATGGAGAGGAGCAAGGGACGAAGGGGGCTCCTCACGTCACGCCCCACGCTCGCTCACTCGGCTCGGCCTCGCCCTCGCTGCCGCTACTTATCCCTCTCCGCCCTCGAGTCACCTTGGTCCTTGCTCTGGTCCCTGGCCATTTCCCCCTGCTCCAGCTCCACCGCTCCTCCTCGTACAGAGCGAGGAGTGCGGATCCCTCGCCGCCGGCGAGGCCATGGGCCGGCGCAAGTTCCGGCTGTCCGACATGATGCCCAACGCCTGGTTCTACAAGCTCCGCGACATGCGCGCGCGGGGCCGCGGCCGTGGGGGCGGCGGTGCAATGCAGACGCAGACGCAGCCGCCGTCGTCGTCGCGGGGGAACAGGGCGGTCGAGAAGCCGGCCACGCCGAGGCCTGGATCCTCGGCGCTCCCGCACAGGGCGTCGTACTACTACACCACCCGAGAGAGGGAGCTAACGCCGTCGCCGCCTCGTTCTCCCCAGCCGATGACCACGGACGCTCACTTATTTCCCATGCCGCTGTCGCCACCGAAGAACTCCAGGAGGCGGCACAGGGTGGGGCCCGTCAGGCTGGAGCACGCGCCTGCAGGCGGCGGACTCGTGCCGGCGCCGGTATCAGCACGCGGGCTGGAGACAGTGGCCGAGGCGCCCGGCGCCTCCCAGCGCCGTCGTGACATGTGCATCGGGTATGATGGCGGGGAGTTCCGGGGTCCAACGGTGAGCGTCCCGGTGGGTGACGACCTCCGCGGCAAGGTGATCGCGTCGGAGACAGACATCATCATCGACCTCTGGGCCGAGGCCACGCCCGAGAGGGTGCTGCGGCCCATCACGACCAGGACGGCGAGGAGGGACGCCGACCGCTACGAGCCGGAGAACAGGCGGGTCGACCTCGCCGACATGACCCCGAGAGCGAGCTCTGCCTCAGAGCAGAGCTGCATGGGCAAGCCGAGGCGGTCGTCGGTGTCGTCGAGGCGCCGCCTCAAGACGCGCGCCAACAGCCCGCGCATGGCCACCAGGAAGGGGAAGCCCATGGCCCTGGTGGCGGCGCGGAGGACGACGCGACTGCGGTCGCCCCCGCTCGCGGACAGCTACGCAATGGTGAAGTCGTCGGATGACCCGAGGAGCGACTTCCTTGAGTCCATGGCGGAGATGATCGATCAGAATGGCATCCGCAACCCCTCCGATCTCGAGGACCTCCTCGCCTGCTACCTCTCCCTCAATTCCGTCGAGTGTCATGGCATCATCATCGATGCGTTCGAGCAGATTTGGACAAACCTTGCCAGCGGCAAGCCATGAAAGAGGCCATAACCCATCACTCACACCAAGCTCCTTGCTGCATGGTGAATCATGGCATTGCCGCCGCATTAATTAGTTTAGCTCTTAGAGTTCGTTGTTAATGGTGTAGCAATAAGAAATCCCAACAAAATGAACAAAATAAATCTCAGCTCTGTGAAAGGTTTGGTTCTTTTCTTGCTCGGTGATTATATTCTTCTTTCTTGGATGCTTGGTTCGCGTGATATGACGCTGATTTCTTGAGCGTTACACTTGTCAACTGTAGTAGGCTGCACTGCAACACATTACAAGTTACAGTTACTGGCATGGATCCATGGTAGTAAATTAAATCCAGATGAATCCACTGAAACATAGGACTATAGGAGTATCCAGTAAGATCGCTAGCAATGCTTCTGGTACATGTTTTGAAGTTGAAAAGCTGATATCTCCGATCTGTTAAGTGCTTCGTCCAGGTTTTTGTAGCAAAAGAGATCTAGGAGACTGTGGTGATACTGTGAATTTAGCAAATTTTTTTATTTTAGCCTATAGAAGACTAGTTTTTTTACATGTAAACATTATTGGCTCCTCTTATATGGGTCAAATCCACAGCGTTTATATAGAAATTAGGATTGCAAACTTCGGATGATCCACAGTAAAAAAAAGTTATACATCGATGAGGTTCCAGAATTACCGTGGAAAAAGCTCCGGCGTCCATGGAACAAGAAATCAATGTCTTAACGCTTCGTAGCTGATCTGGACCGTAGGCCAAAGCAACCGTATTGCAGGGTACAGGGGTGCAATAAAAAAGACAAGTATATCAACCGTAATACAGCCAAGCCCAATCTCTGTGGGATAAATACATTTTCTGCATCTTCTTGTTTTACTCTTGTGGTGTTGTACTTTTCACATACTATATATCCATGTGATTTATACGGCAAACGTAATAAACTCGGAGATGGTAATTTAAATCTTTTTTTCTGTTGTTGAATGCTCGGCACACACTGGGATCTTCTTGATCCTTACAAGTCAAAACAGTTGATGCAACTGGCTAGCTAGGAGATAGTACGGCAGGGATGCAGCAGTTACTGACAAAAAGCCTAGCAAGAGAACTGAGCAATCCTACTTCATATCTGTTTCAACTCATACAGGGAGTAACCTGTATAGCAGTAGAGATTCCACTCCCTGGCAAATGAGAAACATGTGTGCTAAACTGGTAGTCCTGGGAAGGAAAATTGATAATTAATCTCACATTCACTTGGAATGATCAGAGATGCACCTAACCTCACTGTTCATATCATGTTGTGAACCACCCTTTCACAGCCCAAAACACAGGGACCCAACGCACAGAGGAGCGCAAGGAAAACTTCTGTTGTGTCGTCAAAAACATTGGATTATACCCCCTAAAATGGTACAAGGAGCACCAACTTGTCGACACACTGAAGTAAGCCAAGTGAGGCCAGTTTTGGAAGCCCAGCTGCTCCTGATCCACTGGCAAATGAAGCAGCAATATAAGAACAGTAACACATGATAGGAGCAGAGCAACTGCGGCTCATCATTAGTAGGGCAGCCTCTGAAGATATGCATGAGGCTGAATTCATGGAGGGGAAAAATGGAGTAAACTCTCCTCCAACTTAATCCAAAGGAGAGCAATGCTATTTGCTGCTATCATTCTTTATTGTTGTTTCCATCTCCTATCGTGCTTAAAAATTAATTCAGAAATCTCTCTGAGCCTGTCCACCGATTACAATATTTGGTCATGTCCATTCACGAATATCTGCAAGTTGCATGCATCTTCCCCTCGTGGCTCCTGCCGAATCATCACATGGCAGAAACGCACGCACTGCTCTTGGTTCTGTCCCATGTCTTTGGTTGGGCTCCGGAGTCAACACGCATGTACGTGCACAGAGTGGTGAACAGCAGAAGCTAGCAGCATCCTGTGGTCTTTCAGATTACCAGTACCTTTCGCCTAGGGAGTAGAAGACAGTGCAGGCAGGTTACTGTTGGCCGAAGCTTCCATAGAGAGGTCACAGGTGACAGAATCGCGAGTCAATCGGCAGTGACAATCGCACAGCGACAGCTTCGGGCGAAAACGAGCAACAGAGGTGCAGAAAGTATCGTATCATCTGACCATTGCACCATAAGCAATCAGAATCTCTCATCCACTTCCACTTGGTTTCATGGACAAGCATGCTTTTTTGCAGCTCGCAACTTTGCAAGTGGCCGTGACTGGTTAGTGATATTATGTCAATCATTCCATCCATTGTCAAATGGTAGCGTTCCCGAAGCAGTAGGGAATCGGCCCCTTGTGCATGCACACGGGAACGGTCGATCCTGAGAAAAGGGAGTGCAAGTTGTGGCCAAATTTATATCAGGAACTCACTATATTTTATGGATGTCTTTTGTAGCGCTGTGCTGCTCAGCGATTAGTAGACTGACGACCCTAACCTAAGAGCACGTACAATAAGGTTTAGTCAGCAGGCTATAGCAAATATAATATCAACCAAATCTTACGTGGCAGAGAGAGAAAGGAAGAGAGAGAAGGAAGCTGGCTACTAAATTACAGCTAGCTATAGCACGTAAAAATATGTATTTCACTCTCTTACACGTGGGGTTAAATAGTTATTGTAATAGCTACCTTATTGTATGAACTATTTTTTTGAAGGCTATAGATGAAATGGACAAATGTTATAGTCACTAGTTGGCTATACTATTGTACTTGCTCTAACAAGGAGGCATCATGTCAAGGAACAGAAAATGGCAGAAGCAAACAATTGGGCAATGGAGCTTACTTTGTATGAGGAAACGCTCATCGGTACAGCAGACGGCAACCGGCAAGTATGAAAGGGCAGGTGAAAATAAGGCCCTGTTTGGCACAACTCAGCTTCACTAGTGAAGCTGGATTTTCCAGCTTCACGATCAGCTTCACCGGTGAAGCTAAAGCTGTTTTGGAAAACTGTTTGGTAAAACAGCTTCACCAACAGCTTCATGCATGGCTGAGAGAGGGCAATTGTCTAAGATGCCCCTGTCTACCTGACTTGTTCTAACATTTGGAGTTGTATGTTTGTATATGGTCATATGAATTAAAAAATAATATATGTGAATGAGTATGAATTAAAAAATTAAAATTAAAAAAATAAAAAATTAAAATCAGTGCGAACGGGAGGAGAGGAAACAGGCGTGGGGACCCAGTGGCAAAGTGCTGTAATTTCTGTCAACTACAAGGGCAGTGGGTTCCTAGAACCGCGAGCCTGAGGGAGAGAGCTGTGAAAAGCTACTATTTTCAGCTTCACCCCACCCCATTCCCTTGTGAGAGCATGATTTAAGGAGCTTCATCCATGAAGCTATTTGCAAAAAGGGTGTTTGGTAAAAAACAACTCACAACAGCTCATGAAGCTGTACCAAACAGGGCCTAAAGCAGCTCCACCACATTCCAAAAAAAAAATACAGTGCCACGAAAAGCATGGTTCCTTTGCTTCCTCGACGAACACAAGCTCTCGGCAGAAACAGTACATCAATTCCTTGCTTGCACGCTGGAAAAGAAACAAAAAGGTGAGAAGAAAAAAACAAAGACCAGAAGAAGCAAAGACGATGCTAGTCATCACGGCTCTTTCTTTTTAACTTATAACTTAAGATTTATGATTTTTTCTAAATATATAATTTTTTTAAACAGATAAACAGAACAACTTCTTGTTATCTTTTGAAAGCGGCTTTTTTGCGAAACAATTTATCCGTTTATTGACACCTGTCGTAGCTAAAAAGAACACACTCGCAGAATTAGCTAGCAGCAGTGCAGCAACGCACGAGGGGTAGGTCCGAATATAATGGTGACCGGCCGTGTGACATTGGCATCAGATCCTCGTACCCTCTTGGCTTGGACGGTCGGCCCTGTGCCGTGGGCGAGGCCGCGAGGGGTCCCGGGCTCCCAGCTCGGGTCCGCGCCCCTGGTCCACCGCTCCTTGGGCCCAACCGATTGCTCGAGCCTTCAAGAGACGCCGCGTTTATCGCGCAGTGACGCCCGCCCCCACGGCGCACGCGCAGCCGGAGGACGGCTTGATCGCGCCCGCGCGCGCTCGGTCCTTCTTCCGAGCCGCCGGCCGAGCACTCGCAGTCGCCGGTAAATTCCTTGTGCGAGTACGTTTACCGGCGTTTGAAAACCTCTTGCCACAAGCGTTCACTGAATCTGGGCTGGGGCCTGGGGCCCGTGGTCAACGGATGCGATCTTGAGATCTGTGCGGTCCAGCGAGCCCGGCCGTGACCACGCCGAGCTCCCGCTTTGTCTTTGCCGCGACAGTGCAGGACGGCGCAACGCTACAAGCAGCGGCTGCTGATGACTGTCCGCGGCTCGGGAGACGACGACAGTGCTGCAGCACGCGGGTGGGCGCTGCATGTATCTACTCCGGCCGGCTCCCGTTTTTGTCTGCAGTCTCCATGCTACTAGTAGTATCATTATCATGGCGCTGTTGCAGGAACTACGGGTGAAAGAGAACCGGCACCGACCGACCTGACATACTTCTGCTTGATACTAGTTACATACCCGTATATTACAACAGAACTCATTGAACCATCAACTCATTCTTTTATAATAGTAAAGACGTTGCCTTGCTCTGCACTGCTTGCATACGTTCAAAGCGCGCCAATTTCCTGGGCTGCGAAGGGCGGGCCACTGGGCTGCTAAGAGCACACACACACAGCGATAGATAGTCACCGTCCAGTTTGACGTGGGAGCGAACTGCGAATTGGGCAACCGATCAATGCATATCGTGCAAGCTCAAGCAGAAATCCAAACAAGCATAGTATCATTCCAGGCGAGTCACGTGCAGCTGTACAACAAAAGGCTAAACCTACACCAGGTAGATTTGAGCCCCAAAAAAAACACAGATTCTGGTTTTTAAGGGGTGCCACAACAAGCATGCTATTTGTACATGGCTACCGAGGAGCCTTGCTGCATCAAAACAGAGACGCAAGGAATGCAGAGGCTCAGCTGACCCCTCGGCCCTGGTAATGGAAGGTGCTTCAGTTTTCGTCTTGGGGTTGGAGCATCTCGAGCGCAAGCATTGGTTGCGGTTCCGGCTCGTAGTCATCTGTTGCGATGGGATCACAGGCTAGTGCCTTGGGGATCCATGGCATGTGCGCCCCCTCATGGCATAAGTTCTGCAAATAATGCGAATAAATTTGGCTTTAGTCCAACTAACTCTCCGGTCTATTCAGCATAACCAGTCCCAAGAGAGGAGCAATTTAAATGGATGGAGATCGTTTTTTTACTAGAGATGGAATTTGCAAAAACTATATTGCATGAGCATTCATCGGTTAGTCACCAGATCGTCCCTGGCCAATATCTCATCTGATCTGACTGAGAAATAAAATCCACAGAATGAAAATCAAACAAGTCCCCTTTTATGTCTCCAGTAAAATGGTAGATAATTGTCTTTATCCAATGAATTCCATGGGCCAATTCTGAAATTACTTAAGCAACTTCCACCATAAAAGGAAACACAGAGAATTTATCATCCTTGAGTATGGTAGGTTACTGCTAATACGGAACTTTGCTTCCCCTTACAGCATAACATGAAGCAAGCAAGCATCTCATACGTGGACATATTTCCAACCATACCACTGCACTGTTAAATGAGGAAAAATAATCCTCAATTTTCACTAGGGTAATTTAAGAAAATTTATTGGGTAAAGCCGTTTGAATCATTTATAATTCACCAACTTTAATTTCCATTATAAGAGAGCATTAGCATTGCAAAGAAAACAATAACTAGGATGATAAGCATAGATCACCTCCAACCAGAAGAAGAATTTTCGCAGGAGGCTCAGTCGTCTCTCATCACAGTCAGCAGAGTCTATTTGTATGGCTAGATCTGCATGATTTACTAAACATTAGTCTTGGTAGCAAAGTATGATACAATCATACAAATGCAATCTACTGACTCATCCCATGCCAAGTAGTTCACAAAGTACAAAATTATGTTGCAGCATCAAAAGCACAGCCTTCAAAACTGCTACCAGTGCCATGAGAATCAAATTCAATACACAACAAAGTGCATAAGACGACACAACAGTTACTTTATTTCAAAACAATGAAGCATATAAGTCAAATAGGCATCATCCATCCATTAATTCAGATATCAGTTTATAGAATAAAGCTCACTGGCCACAATAAATATAAGCATAACAGCACAATCCATGGTACTAGACAATAGCAGGACAGCAGCTAAAGATAGCAAACCTTCAACCATAAGCCACTTAACAATTCAACACTTCTTGTTCTCTATGGAATGCTATACATCATTCTATTGTAGTTATGAACTGGTGAAAAACAGCTAAGCTTAGTGAGTTCTAATGGAATTGAATGATCCATACAGTGGAAAGAAAAGAAGAAAGCCTTTGAACATGACATTCAATCACTGGTTTACGGTAATGATTTATAAAATTCATTTGGTCAAAGCTATATGCTGGGAGCATAGATCAATTAGGATTTGTGCTACCGGATCATATAATGCACAATCAGTGAAATGCTTATCAATATCTTGCTCAAATCTAAGTTCAAAATGAAGCTCTTAGACTCGTGTCACAATGAAGGAGCAACAATGGAATAACCACATCAGGCTAAACAAATGTCCATCAAAATATAGCAATTACCTGGGTAGTAATCAAGATATGACAGTCCAATTGCCCCTGTGGCATAGCGCTTGGATGCACTTCGCAAGTGTCTTTGTCTGCTCACAGGCTTTCGGTCAGTGGCTTTGCTCAGAAGCTCTTTGTATTCATTTTGGTCATATGGCTGACTTAGAACAGCATTAAGTTTTTCATCAAATGTAGAGGAACCACCACAACTAAGAGCAAGAGGTGCTCCTTGATCATCATTGCATGCCTGGACCCAAAAGGCTAGCTATAGAATAAAGACAGCATCATTTAAAGAAATAACCCAAAGAAATTAAGCAGAAATATAGCTCACGTTTAAATCAGAAGTTTCATTATAAGGTACAAGTCCATGCTCGTCTGTGCAGATTACATTCTGACTATCAACATTGTTTGAAGCAGGCCCATCCATTTCATGTTCAGATGTAATAATATCAGTCTGTCCAAGTCCATCTTCATCCATACTCATATCATTCTCTTCCTCCATGTTTTCAAGTGCAACCATTGAAGGTTCTCGTTCATTTGTTGAACTGCCAGTTCTCAATTCATCATATCCATCAGGTATCTCCTCTTCTTGCTCATATACAATGGTAACGCCTGGTTCTGGCTCAATAACCATAAAACCATCCTTGATCTTCACAAGGCTCAGAAATGCTGCATAAGATTCATCTATTGCTGAGGTCTTCTTATTCACAGATGATGTTCTTGGTAAAAAGGAACGACCCACATTTATATTGGCAGCCCTGCCTGATGTTACACCTGGTCGCTTGCCGTTTGGACCAACCAACCTTCTGTGCGGAGAACTGTTGGGGACATTTGTGCCATGTTTGGCCTTTGTGTCTCCATAGGACATATCATCCTCTTCATACCTTACAGAAGCAGGCATGCCATGGTCCCCATTGGGCACATCAAAGACATAGGTCTTCCCATCTTCGCTTAGATGGTCGAAGAAAAATTTGTAAGATGGATCTATTTCTGAAACATCTTCACCAATTAAACTGCCAAACACCTTGTTCTTGTTGCATGACGATCCGTTCGCCATTTTCTGGGTCTTCATCTGGCAGATTCCCTGGAAATTCAAGAAGGGTTATATTATATGCGTCAACAATCAGTCAATCAGTCCAGAGATCAGTAGGCAGGCGATTCTTGCATGCAACCTACACGGAGACATCCTAATGCTAGGCAACTGCATCCTGTGATCTAACGAAAAACCTAATGTTAATAAATAATCTAATGAAACATCATAATACACCAGGTGTGTCAACTAATGGGAACAAAATCGACTACTTTGACAGTTGACAATACTGGCATGACGAGATGCCCGAAAAAACAGAATGACGATTCGTGGACTCATCAATAAGCCCGCGCCCAGCCAACCGGCTGCCACCGAGTGGCCAACCGCCTCCCCCTCTGCTCCGCCGCGTCGAGCCGCCCTCCGTGCCGGGCCGCCGACCGCCTCCGACCTCCCCCTCCGCGCCAAGTCGCCGACCGGCTCCCCCTCCACCGCGCCGGCCGCCAAGCTGCAGGCTGCCGACTCCGCGACTCGTGACGGTGGGTCTCTACTCTCTCTCCAACTCGGCAGCGGCTCGGCCTCTTCGTGACCTTATCTACTGTTGAGACGTTGTGATGTTCATCTTCCTCGACCTTATCTACTGTTGAGTGTTGACTGTTCTACTGTCATTGGGGTTTTGGGCTAGGATTCACTACTGATTTGGGCCGGCTACGGTGCTGGGCCTTAAAACACCGACTGGGCCTCGCCTCATGCTTTCTTCAATCTTCAACTGAGTTCTTCAATCTCCGAGCGACCGGGCTCTTCTTCATCCTCCGACGCGGCGACGACCGACAGTCCAAGTCCGACCTCTGGTTCTTCAACAGTTCAACCTCCGGGCGACCGCCGACTGGGCCGGCCGAGTCTTCTTCCATGGTGGGAGGAGGGGGTGCTCGAGTACCCACGGTGGATTCGCCCCTGGTTGATCCCACAGGCACTACCACACCGCACTAGGTAGTTTGCCATCGGGGTAGACGTGCAGTCCCAAACGGCCAAATCAGTAAAAACAATTGGAAAAAAATACTACATTGACAAATTTGTTCAGCAATTTACTTCTATAGGACACATGCATTCGAACTGTTAAATCTGTCAATGATAAACAAAGGCGGAATAAAATAAAATGCAAAGCTCATAACCTGCGCCTGAAGCGCTCCGGCGGCCTGCAGTCCCTGCGGACCTCGCGAGAGCGGACACGGACAATGTGAGCGTGAATGGCGCACCAGACGCAGTGATGCACCTTGGCGTTCAACTTTGGGAGGACATATCCTGAACCAAGAAAACATTTTTTTTCCCACTCGTAAAGCGAATAAAAAAGATATCTTCGAAGAATAAACCACTCTAGATTAACACTCTTGTCTCTTGATTTAACAGAAGGGCGTAACACGAATGGTTACCATCATGCACGCATGCCTCTTGGACGTCCCTGACGGCCGCCTGCTCCACGATGTTCCTCACCAGGAACCTCTTGATCACCTTGTCCTGAGACGGCACGGACCAAGAAAGAATCACCGAATCAGAGAACGGAGCTTCGCAGTTTCGTCACGCGCGGCAGAAAGATAGTAGCGATGTTTCTCTCCATCTACGCACCTTGGGGCACAGGGGCGGACCTAACGTGGGACATGGGGGTTCAGTTGAACCCCCAAAAATATGGAAAAATAAACTGCTACTGGTAATCCACAACGCAGCAAGCAAATCCACCACAAACTCCATGGACTGGACTATCCATCCCAGAAAGGAAGATTTGGATGAGATTGCTCACGGAAAAGAAAAGATCCTCAGGACAAAGCTCACTCTTAGAACAATCCAAGCAAGCTAGGGCTTCCTTACCAGCGAAAGAAGAGATCAATCCGGCAGAGCGGAGGACGACGACGACGCCTAGGAGAGAAGAACTCCTTCGCTTCGAGGGTTAAATGACGTTGGCGTGAGAATTTGTGACAAACGGCGAAGCAATAGCCGCCGCCGCCGTCGCGACGAGAAATGGAGACGAGTTCAAGGAAGAGGATGGGCTGGAACTAGAGACAGAGAGGTTTGGGCTGTGAGGATTGCGCATTTGGGGAGGAGGATAGAAATGTTGAGTTCTTTTTTTTTTTTTTTTTTGATCCCGAAATGTTGAGTTCTTGACGATGGTATGTCTGTTGTGCTGAATATTGGGGATCCATTCGTGTGGAAGAAAAAGAGAGATCTATTGGAGGCCCACATGTTATGCATGTCACTTGGCGCTGGCCACTACATCGCTCGGTTACCGGGTTTATCAGTTTTGTCTCGGTGCACGCAAGCGCGGACCGTGAGGATCAGCTACTGACTGTTGGCGCAAGGGAGCAGCGAGCAGGGCGAGGAAAATCAGTGTCAATCAAGGGAAGAAAAGGATGAGTGGGAACGGGACAAGAGCTGTGGAAAAAGGCGGGAGGAGATTATGGCTTTCTCGCTCCTCGTTAATCTGTTATATTGTTCTCCCGTAATTTTGAGAACTGTATGAGAGCAATTTAAAAATGCCATCTTCGGTTTTCTCTATGTTTGTTAATTTAATTAGAGATTAGAGTTGAGATTAGAGAGGAAGTAAAAAGTATTCGTTAGGGAAAAGACTAGTATATCGGCTAATATGCTATATTGTTCTACTGTAATTTTGGGTATTGTATGAGAGTAATTTAAAAATGTCATCTTCTAGATAATTGTACAGAAATTCGATAGTTTTCTGTAAAATATTTATTTATATTGATCAGATAAATAGATTTTAAGCTATGAATTTTGTAATCCGGCTATCTGATAAATTTATCATCTTCTAGTACCATATATTAATCTGTAGATTAAAATTACTGGATGGAATATTGGATGATTTATCTACATGAAAGATGTAGATAATTAAGGGTTCTAGAGATCCCATGAACATGATCTTAAATCCAGATAATTTCCTAGAAATATCTAGATATTTTAGATGCTTCATTCAAAGGAATTTGATGGTGCCAATTATCATAAATCTAGTGGTCACAAGAATTTATATAATACTTTCAATCCAAAATATACATCATTTGGGAGAGTTGGTTTTGGTTTATAAATATTTATATTTTATTTTTCGGAAGCAACATGTTCGTCAAAGTACCTATGTTAATTGTTATTCTTAGACAGAGGTAAATCATAAATAGAGACAACATATGTCAAAAACAAAAATATGTACTACTTCTTTTTCTGAAAAAACACAATTTAATATGATAACATAGGAAATAAGAAAAGAGAAGTGTGTTAAAGTTAATATCTATTTAAAAGCAAGTGCACACTTGTGTTGTCAACTAAAGTTGTAATAGTTTTACTCTAAAAAGTTGTAATTGTACTGTCACCAAATAAAGTGTTACTATTAGTTTATTATTTCAAATTTTTTAGTATTATTGACTTTCAATAGACTTAGAAATGTAACTTTTATCTTCGGTTTTTATAAATCAATATAAGTATATATTAAAAAATGTAACACAATGTATTTAGCGAACACTCATTCATAAAATCCTAAATCTGCCATTGTTGGGGCAGCACTTGGCACAGTTAGAGCAGTGGATGTACTTACCATGGCCGCGGATCGGTGGTGGCGGCGCAAGAGTCGGAGCTCTCAAGCCACCGGGTGCTCCTCTAGGGTTTATCATGATCAGCGACAGAATTTATAAGCGACGAGTTTAGGCCTGTTATTATGTCTGTATCGAGGGCCCAAGACATTAGTGTTCCACTCGATGTCGATGAGATACTGTCATGTGGGCCGTAAGAACACAGTTGCAACGAACATGCTGTACTACCCAAGCCCAACTTGATCGTCCATTTCAAATGCGTTGTCTTACCGAACGATCCCATTTATGTATTATTCATTGGGCTACCCAGCCATGAAGAGAGTCGAAATTTCTGACGCATGGCTACTAGAATCCCACCCATGTTGCATATCGTTTGGCCTGTTTGTTGGGGTGCTAATGGGTGAGATTCAAACGTGTTAACACAAGGTGTGTTCTTAATTAGGTTAGTTTTGGATAGGTGGAAATGAATTGAAAGAGTGAATGGGTTGTGTTATCTCATAAAAAAGTTTTGGGTTAGGGTGGAGTGGGTTTAGAAATTTCGGGTTGAGATCAGGTTGTAAACGGATTTAACCCGTGGCATGGCCTAATAGGGTGTCACTTAGATTGTTCATACATTTGAGCTATCATCTCAATTATTACTTCCTATAAAAGCATGTGAGAGCCACTTGGGCACATGTGCCTGCTAATTTGCACAGAGTAGCTCCATACACACAGAATCATTTGCAACAAACTTCAACCGATTCCATAAAACTTTTATAGTGTAAACGTGATATTAAACTTTCAAAAACCGAAGTTTTACGAAAACTTCCTACAAAAGCATATGGGTAAGAAAACTTTCTATAAAAGTATGTGGGAGCACGTGTGCGTCTAATCCTGTCTATTTGCGCAGAGTAATTCCCCTACATGCAGAATTATCTACAATAAATTTCAATCGATTTTATAAAACTTTTATAATATGAATGTGAGGTTAAAATTTCAGATACTGGAGTTTTACGAATAAGTGTGTTGGTAAATAGATTGAAAAGTGGGTTAAACCCATGAGTTCGGATTGGGTTTAAGTGGAAGGTGGTTTGGGTTAGGTTTAACTAGAAAGTGGTTTGGGTTGGATGGGGCTATAAAAAATCTTTTATGAGTTGTGTTAGGGTGGAAAGTTGACTTTGTCTCATATAGAGTTGGATTGATTTTAGGTTAAATTTAAATTCATTAGCAGACCTACCCATTTGGTTGATCAGTTCTTCTTCGAAGTCTCGAAAACGACCACAACCACAAGCTACATAGACCTTGCCATCCGATAAGTGGCAGAGCTAGAAATTCTTTATAGCTTGGGCAAACTAAATCACGGGGGTTTTGCCCGCGAGCCCGGGGCGGCTCAGCGGTGGCTCCGCCACTGTATCCGACAAGTGTCACCCGCTCACCAAGATTGCAAAAGCACACTCCAAGATATTCACTTTCCCAGCAAATCTGACGATCGAGGTATTCACTTTCCCACGTTGCTCTCTACGATGCATGACTCACGTCTCTCAAAGTGACCAGTCATATGGCCAAAGCCTCTGCCAAATATGTGAATTGGCCGACCGGAGGCGGCGACGAGCTGACGAGGTGTTGCCGGCCCATTCTTGGCCGACGTGCGCCTAGGACTCGCCTGCTTTCGCCGCGCGCGCGGTTGCTGGGCGTCTCCGACTTCACTTCTCGTTTCGTCGTCGTGCTGTCCTTCTCCCGGTGCAGTCGCGTCGCCGTCGCATGATATCGCCAAGGTGAACCTGACAAGAACTGACAGCGATACCGGAATCGATCGAGGCGCTGCACGACGCCAAAGCTCTCTCTGAAGAACCGCCATCTTTGCTGGTATGGCTCGCTCGGTTTCACAGAACAGAGTTTCCGACTTTTCGATCGCTAGGATTTTGTGCAGGAAACACATAGTTACATTAATACATTCTCCCTTGTTGTTAGATCAGAAGAAAAAAAACGCTCGTAATTTTCTGCCTGCTCAAATGTGGTTTCGCCAATGCAACAACTACTAGCTACTACTCCAAGTCTCCAACCATCGATAAAACAATGTGTGTCGAGGAGGCACAGCCATGGCCTAGGCAGGCAGGCAAAGGACAGAGGACAATGGATAGTCAAACTCACAAGCTTATCATATAAGCAAACACGGCAACCGACATTGCTCGTGGCTCCAGAAAAGGGCAGGCAGGACGAGCATGCCCCACAAACATCTCCCACCCATGTGACGAGAAGACACGGGGTTTACAGCCCAGCAAACAGCGAAAGCCGCAGCTCTCTCCTATGGATGCTATAGCTAGCTAGAACATCGATCGACCGATCCTTAAATACGGCCTTGCGATTTCAATTTCATCGCAAGCCCGGCCACCATCCGGTACAAATTAAAGTACAACGCTCGAAAGTAACAATTAATTGATACAATTATTTTCCAGTACTACTGCTCGCACGATATGATATGATCCAGTCTTTAATGAACTCCAGAGAAGGAAACGTCTAAGCGGGTGCTAATTAGCAGCCTCAGCGTAGCCCAGAATACCTCTTTCTTCACTATAACGAAGAGGCATCTTTCTCTTGCGCAAAATAACAATTATATATAATCCATTTCGTTTCTCCGATGCTTGCGGAGAAGAAGTTGTTGATGATGATATCGGTATCGGATACGGCGGAGTCTAGAACTGGCCGCCCTCGAAGGTCTGGCCGAACTGCCAGCCGGCGGGGGCGGCGTTGTTGCTGGTGACGGTGCGGCCGTCACTAGAGGTGACCTGGAAGGAGAGGCTCTGGCCGTCCAGGTGCGAGTTGCTCTGCCAGTTCTGGCCCCAGTTGCGCGACATGGGCTGCCACCCGGTGCGGGAGCCCTTGATCGACACGGAGCGGACGTCGCCGGCGCCGGCCACGTTGGTCACCAACACCAGGTTGAAGTAGGAGTGGCCGTTGATGGCGAACCGGATGCCGCCCTTCTTCACGCACGGCACCCTGCGGTCACATGCGATGTTCAGCGTCACGTCAGAAAGTTTTCCAAGAACAACCTAATCGATCGACGTGGATAGTAAGTGAGAGTGAAGTGGGTAACATGCGTGCATACGGCGTATTGCACAAAAGCCAAAAGTCGCTAGCCATAGCTGACAGACGGTACGTGGCTCGTGCCGAGAACTGCAGTGCGGCATCACGATCTTCAACTTTCGACCGGGTTTTCGAGATGAGATGTTGTCTCACCTTCTGTAGGCGACGGGGACGATGCCGGCGCGGTACTGGGCGATGTGGAGGAAGGCTGGCTCGGCCATGTCAAAGTGGGGGCGCGGCGGGTTGCACCAGCCGCCGTCGTCGCTAGGGAGGCCGTAGTTGGGCGGGCAGAAGTTGGTGGCCGTGACCGTGATCGACCCGGGAAGGCACGACTGCCCAGCGTTGTCGCACCGCAGCTCGTAGCAGGAGCCGCACGCCGCGCCGTCGTTGAACAGTGCCGTGCTCAGCGCCGCCGTGTTCGTGCCGTACCCCTGGCTGTACAGGTTGCCGTACCCGCAAGCCCCGCCTGCAAACCGAGCCGTAAGTTTTGATCAGGTCATTTATCTTGCTACTCGCTTGAAAATATGTTGCTGTTACTGCGGTTGGTGAACAGTAACATATTGTAGTAGGGGAAGATTCTTGTGTTTTTCTTGCAAATAAAAACATTTCATTTTCATGGGAAAAAACTTTCTTATATATTTTCCTTCTGTTAACATCGACCTAAGATCGATTTTTATGAAGAAAATAAGGTACTGGAGAACAAATTATTCTACACGAACTTGATCAAACAGGCGTTAAATTAGACAAATTACATTCACCGGGACTCACCCATTGTGCCGGAAGCATCGCCACCGCCGTAGAACGTGGCATGAGCGCTCTGCCACCCGCCGTACCCGCCGGCCGCAGCCTGCCGGGCGAGGAAGCAGAAGGAGGAGAAGACGAGGAAGAGAGCTCCGGCAATGGCCATTGCTAAGAGCTACTATCAGCTAGCCACCGAGGGACGGTACCTAAAGCTAGACTCGAAACGTCTGGTTGGCAGTGAGGAGCTCGGCCCTCCCGACCAGGCTATTTATAACCAAACTAAAAGCCCAGTGCTGTGCTGGAGGCGGTTGCAGACTCGGCGCCGTGTAGTAGTAGTAGTATAACTTTTTCTTTCTCCCTGATTTGGTGAGAGAAAAAGGCAGAAACAAAAAAAAAATAAAATGGTGGTCGGCCGGGCTCTGACGTGCCCGGTGACCACGGCCACGGAGGCCACCGGGAGTTAATCATACAAATCAGGGGCACATGCGAGTGTCCTCGGGCACCAGCTGCTGGTGCGCCTGTGCGCACGTGGGCGGCCGTGCGGTCCGGCGAGCCCAACTCCGCACATGGCTCTCACCGGCAGCTTATCTAGCTAGGACTTTCTGAGCCGAGCTAAGAGAGGAAGAGATCGGAATTCAGAGCATGCTCGCAGTGCAGCGGCGCGTCCTAACCCTGTGGCCCTGATGGGCGCGCGCGCAGCGCTTGGCCGGCTCGCCGAGGAGACGTCCATCGCGGTGTCTGGGCCGAGGGGATCCGCTCATGTTCGGTGTCGTCGTGCTCCGCCGCGCGGCGCGGGCGCGGGCTGTCTGCTGGATACGTGATGGTCTGATATGATCGATCGGTGCCCATGGCGTGCAAGTGCTTGTCGACCATTGCCCAACTTGGAATTGGGGGTAAATGACCCACGCACATCGTCCAAAAACTTGCCACAGGTTTGGCTGGTTACAGTGGGAAGCAGTGACCATACGTGGGCGATCCTTTATTCCTTTACCTGTTTACCATTTTCACCTTTCCAGTAGTTGGAACAGTGAAGTTTACTGATATACAGTAGAAATTCGCAACCCCCCTGGACAATCTGATCACTCTATCAGACTCAAAAACAGTTAATAAGCTCACCTTAATTACTTAATTTAGGCCTACAAAAGAGTACATTGAAGTATCGAATATAGAGAGTAAAGCGTGGATTTGTAGGGGCATACCAGCATGTGAAGGCTGAAGCTAAGCTACCCTCCACGCATAAAACGAGCTAACACGACATTACCCGGCTTCAATGATTGGTGCAGGTTTTAAGGTAGATATATAAGGTGTGAATAGGCAAAACCTGCCTGTGGGCTCCTGCTCCTGCAGTCGAAGGGCTCACATGGTCGCAAATTCACATGCATCGAACATGGCGTACCTGTGTAGGTGAGACCGAGGCAGTACATAAATCCGGCGACTTTCAAACAAAGCTGCGATCGATCGAGCATATGCATGCATGTCCAAGTAGTCCAGGTTTTCTCTTTAGTTTAACTCGAGAACCACCATCTTTTACATCAGTCAATCGTTCTTAAATTTATTATGCTAACAGTTTGATTGTCGCTTACAAAGCCCATGTTTTTCAAGGATAACATTCATGCCACCGGCGTCGAGCTAGCCAGCAGCAGCTGCCCCCTTCAGTTTCAGGAAAGTAACGGTTCCTCAGGCTAACATCTGATCTGCCACTGGCCCCATGCCACGTTAGCTGCACACAGGGGCGGAGGGCCCGATAGGGCAAGGTATGGCCCAAGCCATACCTTGATTTTTTTCTTCCCCCACTACCCCAGGCCCAGTAACTCTTCGTCTGCTCCCACTCTCCGTCCGCGTCCGCCCCCTCTCGCACTCTCAGTCTCGCCGCCGCCTCTTCCTCCTCCGCCCCCACCGGCCACCGGCCTCCTCCTCCGCCCCCAAATCCGCCGCCTCCGACCCACCCAGACGCCGGCCTCCTCCTCCGCCCGCACCCGGTCGCCGGCCTCCTCCTCCGCCCCCCACCCGACCGCCTCCTCCGCCCGCACCCGGCCGTCGGCCTCCTCCTCCGCCCCCCACCCGGCCGCCTCCTCCGCCCCCAGATCTGCCTCCTCTGCCCGCACCCGGCCGCCGCCCTCCTCCTTCGCCCCCCACCCGGCCTCCTCCTCCGCCCCCAAATCCGCCCCCTCCGATCCACCCAGCCGCCGGCCTCCTCCGCCCGCACCCGGCCGCCGGCCTCCTCCTCTGCCCCCCACCCGACCGCCTCCTCCCGTCCTCCGCCCGCACCCGGCCGTCGGCCTCCTCCTCCCGGACGTCGTCATGGTTGGAGGCGGGCGGGCGGGCGGCGGGAGGCGGGCGGGCGGGCGTAGCCGGCGGCGGGCGGGCGGGACTCGGGAGGCGGGCGGGCGGGGCGGCGGGAGGCGGGCGGGCGTCCCCAAAATCCCCGATCCCAGCCGCCTCCCCAAAATCCCCGATCCCAGGCTCCCAGCCGCCGCCCTCGCCTCCTCCTTGCGGCCTCCGGCGCTGCCCTCGCCTCCTCCGGCTCCGCCTCCTCCTCGCGGCCTCCGCCGCCGCCCTCGCCTCCTCCGGCTCCCTGCATGGCTGCGCCGCCCCTCCCTGCGCTTGATCCAGCTGAGGTATGTGGTGCACTGGTGCTCATTCCTTTTTCCCTTTCTCCATATACTGTCTTGATGGTCTAATATTCATATTTGAATGCTAAATTTCCATGCCAATTTCTTGACCTAGTTACATGCTGAAAAAGCTGTTTTCTGAATGTGAGAAGTTGACTTTCTTGTGTATTGGGTTCTAAATCCTATTATTTATAGACATATTTGTGCAGCTGTGATTATTGTTGGCAATATAGTATATCCTTCACTGGCATTCTCTTTTTCTTGAGAAAGGGCACAACAGAGGTTTGCATTCGTGGGCGGCGGGAGGCGGGCGGCCGGCGGCCGGCGGGAGGCAGGCCGCCGCCACTCTCTGCTCTGCCTCTCGATCCGCCCCACCTCATTTTTTTCCCGTCCTCCGCCACTGGCTGCACATGGCCGCCCGGCCTACGGCTAATCTCCAGTCACTAGCCCGGTCGCCTTCCTCTTGGACTCGCACGTCATACTCCCAACAGTTGCTCCATGCTGAACTGCGGTGCCCATGCACCCACCTCCAAGTTGCAGTCTAGTACTACCACGCCGCTACAGAAATGCAGATCCATGAGATACTAGTATCTTATCCTGAATTCTCAACACAGATATGTAATATACAGTCAAAACTCGAATGCAGTAATAAATTGCAACTTTTTACAGCCACTGTACTACTCTGGTAGCTTGTTCGGTTGCTTGGTGGTAATACACTGTACAACGGCAAATGTTCAGAAAAGATTGCAGTTTTCGGAGCATGTAGAACCACAAGTTAGATTATCATTTGATAATCTGCCACTGCGAGTAGGAACAGAACAGTCTGGCGCTGTTCCTGCACACCGCAAGACCATACGATGACCTAATTCTTTTCAACTTATGACTTCTTTCGAATAAATAAATGGAACGGTTTCTTCGTCATCATTTCGAAACGATTTATCAGGACAACTGTTTTGAAGAGGTCTATCGATATTCGATGATTTATTCATATAAACACTCATCCTAAGGTCAAAAACATAAACTACAGTTGAAAAAAAGCAACTCAATAAGTAGCCAGGAGGAAGACAGGAGCCCCCGGGGGGCACCGAAAAATAGATCCCTGATGGGACTTGGAAGCTCGGGGAACCCTCCGCTCAGGTCCTCAGGTCCCTCAAAACGTTTTTATATACCTCTGTATAATCCTCGAGGAATGAAACGTCCTGCCTGTTCGAGAGGGAATCTTGTGCTCATATACGCTCCATATATATATATATAAAAGCCTCTTTTCTACTCTGAGTGTAATTACACCCTATGTCGTATCTCACAACGTAGAGAGTTATCTCACGTAACGAGGAGTATGTACATGTAGTATACGAGTATTTAAGACTATATAGGTGGTATGAACAATTTTTCAGAGGTGATATGTACATTTTTTTTCAACATACTCCTTTTTATGTACGTATATAAATGTATTTACAAAATACGCTAAAAACTATGGACACTCTTGCAATTTTTTCGTGTGGTTCACATTAGAATACCTTATAATTAGTATATGAGTATACCTAAAGTGATAAAGGAGTATTTCAAATTTATTTAGGTGGTATATTAGAGGTGGGTGTAATTACACCCGGGAGTAAAAAGTATTTTTCCTATATATATATATATATATATATATATATATATATATATATATATATATATATATATATATATATATATATATATATATATATATATATATATATATATATATATAGGAAAAATACTTTTTACTCCCGGGTGTAATTACACCCACCTCTAATATACCACCTAAATAAATTTGAAATACTCCTTTATCACTTTAGGTATACTCATATACTAAAAATATACATACCACCTCTGAAAAATTGTTCATACCACCTATATGGTCTTAAATACTCGAATACTACATGTACATACCCTCCGTTACGCGAGATACTCCCTACATTGTGAGATACGACATAGGGTGTAATTGAAATTTTTGTACGGATAACCCATTTTTTATTCGAAAATACAGAAATATACCCGCGACAAATTTTTTTACACAAATAGGCTCGAGTCGCCAAACCATTGGGCGATTTACACTTGTCGCCCCACCAAAACGCGACTTATAAAGAATCTGGTAACCGTTGGGCGATTAAATGCAATCGCCTCCCCGTTAAGCGATTCAAATGAATCGCCCCCCCGTTCGGCGACATAAAGAAGAGTCGCCCAACGGGGGGGCGACTGCATGTGAAACAGCCCGACGGCCGAGTTCCTTTTCTTCCCCACGCCTGCTCGCTCGCCATTCACTGTCTCCACCGCGCGAGAAGACAGAGCAGAAGAGAGGAAGGAAGAGGAGGAGGAGAGGGGAAGAAGAGAAGGGAGGATGCAGCCCTGGATTGCGCAGTGGGAGGGTGCGCTGGATGACCGCGTGGACGAGGACCGGCCATACGACATAGCCGACTACGCGGAGTACCTCATCTGGTACCAGGCGCGGACTCGTACCAGGCTGGTACATGTCGTTGACCCACCTGCCCCACACGTCGCCGCACCGACAGACGCGTACCCTGCGCACTTCGCACGCGACGCTCACATCGCGGTACGTAACTTGTAATTTCAAAAATTCTCAAATGGCAATATCGTTTCGACGATGGACCATTCTATGTCTTTTTGTCCAGGCTGACGTCGGTGCCGCGATGTGGTCGGAGTCCTCCGCACTAGTGCAGAGGTGGGGCACAGGTGGGGAGTTGACCCGCGAGGAGGCCGTCAGCTTTGCGCGACGGATGGAGGCCGGGTGTAGACGTATCGTCAGCCTGCTGTCCTGCACGAGGCTACCGGCGGTCTCCACACCTACGCCCAGTGCACCCCGACCACCAGTGCCACCCCGACCACCAGTGCCACCCCGACCAGCGTGGCACTACTCCGGAGGTAGTACGTGGACACGTCCACCTCCCCCGGAGCAGCCAGGGAGTTCTACGTGGACACGTCCACCTCCCCCGGAGCAGCCAGGGAGTTCTACGTGGACACGTCCACCTCCCCCGGACCAGCCAGGGAGTTCTCCTTGGTCACGGCCTCCTACGTACATCCCCGGCTTCCACACGGATGATTTCATGGCGCCATGTACGGGTACGCATCGTCCGAGCTTGTTTTTAACCTAAGACGACATGCAACGAACTAACGATATTACTATTGCAGGTCCTTACCAGCAGCAGGGACGCTTCTCCCCGGGCCACATCGAGGTGGACCAGTTTTTTGCGGACTGGCCTGGGCCGTCCTCCGACGCAGCACCGGAACCGGACGTTCTCTCCGGCAGCGGCCTCCCCGGTGCACCGGATGCCACACAGCCGGAGGTGCAGGTGACTCCACCGGCGCAGCCGCGGGTGCGAAACCCACCTGCTCGTTTTACTTTTTCGGACCCTCGTCGCCCGCCGCCTCGTAATCCATTGCACTGGAGGACGGCCAAGCGGGGCCGTATGGCAGGACGCGGGCGCGGTGATGGAGCAGGTGATGGAGCACCTTAGGGTGGGGAGTGAGGGGTGTATGTCATGCATGTAATGGATAAATACGCGGCATGTTACTGCGTTATATTATAAAGTTCATTTAAATTCAAACAATGCTATTATCTCTTCTTTTCGTATAGAAAATTATTTCTATATCAAGTAATGTGACAAATATTAAATACCAGTTCTTGTGAGACTTAATTACGAAATTAAAAAAAATGTGACATATACCAGTACATGTGACTATACCACATTTTTTACGAGTTTCAAATTACAAAATTCCCAAAACCCTTAACAGGATCCATGCAGTCGCGAGCAGGCGTGGGGAAGAAAAGGGGCTCGGCCGTCGGGCTGTTTCACATGCAGTCGCCCCCCCGTTGGGCGACTCTTCTTTATGTCGCCGAACGGGGGGGGGGGGGGGGGCGATTGCATTTAATCGCCCAACGGTTACCAGATTCTTTATAAGTCGCGTTTTAGTGGGGCGACAAGTGTAAATCGCCCAATGGTTTGGCGACTCGAGCCTATTTGTGTAAAAAATTTTGTCGCGGGTATATTTCTGTATTTTCGAATAAAAAATGGGTTATCCGTACAAAAATTTCGGGTGTAATTACACCCGGGAGTAGAAAAGAGGCTTCCTCTATATATATATATATATATATATATATATATATATATATATATATATATATATATATATATATATATATATATATATATATATATATATATATATATATATATATATATATATATATATATATATATATATATATATATATATATATATATATATATATAGGAAAAATACTTTTTACTCCCGGGTGTAATTACACCCACCTCTAATATACCACCTAAATAAATTTGAAATACTCATTTATCACTTTAGGTATATTCATATACTAATTATAAGATATTATATTTATATATATATATATATATATATATATATATATATATATATATATATATATATATATATATATATATATATATATATATATATATATTGTTTGCCAACTCGTCAAACACAATCATGAGTCGATTCGTTACACAGGTATTGAGGGGCTAGTTAGCTTTCCAGAGCTGCATGCATGCCTGGTGATTGTTCGTCATTGCCAAGAATATTCTTTGCTTGTACATGAAAAAAAAGGGTGTTCTGATCCAACATGTACTCTTTCTATCGACATACCTGAGGTGGGAAGCAACATCTGTCCCAATTACTTTGGTGCATTGATGCTACCAAAGCGCGATGTTAACTTACAGATGAAATCCATGAGATTTCTGAATTGGGCATCTGAAAATTTCATTGGTCGATCACATATGACTTCAGCATATATTTGATTGGTCCAACGGATAGATCGTGCATCACAGTCTTCATTTCTTTCTTTATGACAGGCTTAATGGCACATAATGTATACAGGGAAATGGAATGCCATGCCATGCATGGTCCTGAGCAATCGTATTCGTACGTACCACCAGGTAACGGATCACTGGCCTGCATGAATTGCTGACCTGTGACTGATGGAACAAAACATGCCGCATCGATCACCCAAAAGATGTGGAATAATCGGAAGCTTTTTTCTGCGTTCTCCACCTCAGATCTTTTCGCATCATGATGAAAGGCGCGTTCATGTGAGACCTTTCGGGCTGTATTTTGATATAGTTTTTTGTTTTGGCTTTTGCTTTCAGCATCATTATCTGTTAGTAACATGGGTTTGTTAAGGTGTCCAACTAACTGAAGACCCTCGACAGAATAGATTAGAATATGGGTCCCTTAGAATAATAGATTAAATTAGATCAATAATGCTATTCCTCCTGATGTGGTTTATTAGTCTAATAAATAGTGATTGCTGAAAGAAATCAAATGCTAAAAGACACTGAAAAGCTAGCCCTACTCATTTGGGTTTAAGCTTCTGGCTTCTAGTTCACTATTCATCGATTTCGTTTTTCTGGTTATTTGTAGGGGTGAAAACGGGTCGGATTCGGACGGATATTGTTGTTACCATATCCTAACCCATATTTTTTCTCTGGATTCGGTACCAATGGGATTCGGTGTCGGATCGGTCGGGATTAACCCAATTCGTTTGCACTCCTACTTGTTTGTAAGAAATGCATACAGTGCAGTAAATGGAGTAGGACGCACTGACTTGATGTTACTATTTAATAGCTGATGTGGAAGATTTTATTTTACCATTGCAAAAGAAAATGAAACGTCAAATAGTAGCACTAACCTGAAATCAAACTTGAAGATGTATCGGATTCGGACGGATATTGTCGTTACCATATCCTAACCCATATTTGTTTTCTCCGGATTCGGTACTAGTCGGATTCGGTACCAATCGGATTCGGTGCCGGATCGGTCGGGATTAACCCGACCCGTTTTCACCCCTAGTTATTTGGCTTTTTTGGGGCTTTTTTACCTATTCTTTTTTCTCGTATTCGTTTGCATTGTCTATGATGGGTTAACCTGTTTTTTTATTTTTTTTAAATTTAATTATGCCAAATAAACTATCATCAGATACAATATAATTTTAGTCGGCTACAATTTAATTTCAGCTATAAACCAGTTTATTTCAGCTAAATTGAGTGGCCTCAGCTCTTAGCAGTATCGTTTATGACTCTGACTCTGAAGGACTTTGAGAAAGAATGGAAACAGATGATTGATAAATACAATCTTTCTAATAATGAATGGTTTGAAGTGTTGTACAATAACCGATACCGTTAGGTTCCATGTATGTGAAGGATACTTTTTGAACACAAATGTTTTTTACACAGCGGAGTGAAAGCATGTATGCCTTTTTTTGATGGGTTTGTCAATTCCAAAATGCAGAAATAGATTGAACCCGCCAGAAACTTTGTAGACGGTGATATTTCAGAAATCGTACCCCTTTAGAAAAGTACAAAGGACTCAATGCGTTTGCAAGCTTAGAGGTGCAAGTGCAACTCAAGATTGCTTTTGCCAGAATAGGGTGGATATTTCACAATATTCAATTATGCTTTTATCATAAGCCTAGATAATGAACATGAGCACACATTTATCACACATTTACCGATTGTGGCTCTAGGTCATCGCTTATCTCATAGAAAATACTTAAGAGCTACAGTGTCGCTTTGGGAAAACGGAAGGAACATAGCAACACTTAGGCCCCGTTTGGAATGCAGTTTTTTTTAATACCAAAATTGAACTGTTTTATGTAAAATGCTTAAGAGCTTCAGCGTGAGCTTCTCAACTCTAGTTGGATGGGGGGCCAGCAAATACAGAATGGCCACTAGCATGATTAGCATCAGTCCAGCGTTCCAGCGGTCCAGCCGAGCTGATAAATGCATTAAAAAAACAGCTGCAGAACTGAGATTATTCAGCCCATTAGCCCCCAATTTCAGCCCATTTCATCTTTTCTTCTTCTTCTAAGAGGCAGAGAGGGGCTATGTACTGATGTTGATCTCAGGCTCAGCTTTAAGCTTCGCAAACAGGCACCACCATACTACCACAGTCCACAGACATGCGTATCAGCATATGCAGATTGTTGATTGTTTGCATCATTCATGGGCCCAATGAAGAAAGTCTAGAGCGTGGAGTCGACTGGTCGAGTGCCTAACTGTCGGCCAAGTTCGACTAAGCACACCTCTTCCAAAAATACTTATTTGACCAAGAATAGACCGCACCTGTGCATCTGTCCAGAAAAGACTGCTCTGGCTGCGACCCAAGCCGAGGATCGCCATAGATAAGAATTAAGACCCCATCCCATGAGTCTCCTGCTGCTCGTAGACTCGTGAAGACCCCATCCCATAAGTCTCTGCGATTGTTCTTTTTAATTTTGACTTATAATTTTTAATTGTAGCTTATGACTTATGACCTGTTCATAAGAAAGTATAGAGTAACAGAAACTCATGTGTGATTTTGATCTATATAAATAAAATTACTATAGTATGTATTATAATCAATTTATAGACTCTATTTTAAAAAGATATTTTATTTAAAAATTAATTAGGTAGAAAAACCGAGAAATGACCTTTTAGAGGCTAAGAAGAGGCCGTCCTTCCTGCAGCACGTAGACTTGTCCTTCCTGCAGCACGTAGACTTGTAGTCCACTCACCGTACATGCTTCGCTTCCCCGGGTTCCACGGAACAAGAAAAAAACATTCCGTTCTTCCAGCTCCCAAGTAGCGTTCAGACTTTCCAATGCATGTCTGATATGTCCATACCACGCAGTGCATACACACCGCACTACAAGAGTAAACAAGTACAACGACATAGAAAGATCAAAGAAAATTAGCATCTGATCGTGGCGTTCACGGCCGAGTGTTGTTGACCCGTCGGCCGCACTACCCTGCAGGCCTGCACCTCGCCCAAATGCATCGCCCTACGTACCTTCTCGACAAATTTTCAAGTCACGCAGTACATGCTTGATGCTTCGCTGCCCCGTCTTCCACGGCACGGGCAAAAACGTTCCAACCACTTGTTCACACTTTCACAATCCATATGTCCACACCACTGTACTGGCACTTAACATATGGAAATAGTCAACAACACTAGCACTATCGTACTTCCATCCTAAATGCACCAACGCTCCCAACTACCACCCAACCTGGTCCCCTAGCCATCTCCAAATAGCCGAAGCTTATCGCTTTTAATTATAGTTATTAGTTTTTTGATTAAAATTATACTCTAACGGCTATAACTTTTTTCTAAGTCATTCAACTAATAAAAAAATAAAAACATTGTTATATTTCTACAGACAATAGAAAGAAAAAAGAACATTGAACAAAAAATAAAAAAGCTGAAATTAAAAGCTGCTATGTTCCAATAACTTCTGACATTAAAAAAACTGAAATCCAGAAAAAGTCAGAACAAGAAACCATTTAAAGCGGGGCTAATAAGGGCCTGTTTGGGAGAGCTCCACCAACTCCAGATTCACGAAAAACGTGGATCTGGAGCTGGATTCACCGTGGAGCAGCTACATGGTGGATCTGGGATTCGTCAAAGTGTTTGGTACAGCTCCACCTCCCTCTCTATCTCACTTCCACCTGGGCCCCACACGTCAGGGGGCAAAATGAAAAAAAATACCGGCGGCGCAGGCGCGGCAGCGGCCGGCGGGCGAGGCGGCCGGCGGCCGGCAGGCGAGGCGAGGCGGAGAAGAGGAGGAGGCGGAGCGGCCGGCGGGCGCAGGCGCAGGCGAGGCGGAGCGGCGGCTGGGGGGCGGGCGCGACGCAGGCGGAGCGGAGCGGCCGGCGGGCGAGGAGGAGGCGGAGCGGCCGGCGGGCGAGGAGGAGACGGAGCGGTCGGCAGGCGCAGGCGAGGCGAGGCGAGGCCGGCGGAGAAGAGGAGGAGGCGGAGCGGCCGGCGGGCGAGGAGGAGGCGGAGCAGCCGGCGGGCGAGGAGGAGACGGAGCGGCCGGCGGACGAGGAGGAGGCGGAGCGGCCGGCGGGCGAGGAGGAGGCAGAGCGGCCGGCGGGCGAGGAGGAGGCGGAGCGGCCGGCGGGCGAGGAGGAGACGGAGCGGTCGGCAGGCGCAGGCGAGGCGAGGCCGGCGGAGAAGAGGAGGAGGCGGAGCGGCCGGCGGGCGAGGAGGAGACGGAGCGGTCGGCAGGCGCAGGCGAGGCGAGGCGAGGCCGGCGGAGAAGAGGAGGAGGCGGAGCGGCCGGCGGGCGCAGGCGAGGCGGAGCGGCGGCTGGGGGAGGGCGCGGCGCAGGCGGAGCGGAGCGGCCGGCGGGCGAGGAGGAGGCCGGCGGAGAGCAGGCGAAGGCGAAGGCGAGGCGAGGCGAGGCCGGCGGAGAGCAGGCGCAGGCGCAGGCGAAGGCGAAGGCGAGGCGCAGCGACGAGAAAGAGGCAAAACGAACCGTTTTTTTTTGTGTAATCAGTGGCATGGTGGGTAATTTTCCCCAACTCCACCAATTAGAGTTTGGTGGAGCACCCCTTGAGGTGCTCCACCAATTTGGTGAATCTGGAGCTAGATTCATGATTTTGGTGGAGCAGATTCACGGTGGAGCTGCTGGAGCTGGAACTGTTTGGCTTGGAAAAGTGAATCTGGATCTGGATTTGGTGAATCTGGAGTTGGTGGAGCTCTCCCAAACAGGCCCTAAATATACACACTAGCTTCTCGCTTGGCTCCACACGCGCTTCACTGATCTGCAATCCACTCGTTGGTCTATCTAGCCACACTCTGCACGAGAGCTGGGATGAGCCGCACGCTTGCGCCGGCGCTGCTCCTCGTGGCGCTGCTGGTGCTCGCGCCGCTGCCGCCGCGCACCGGCGTGGTCGTCGCGCGCGCCGCGCTGTCGTGCTCGACCGTGTACAACACTCTGATGCCGTGCCTCGGATACGTGCAGTCCGGCGGGGTGGTGCCGCAGCAGTGCTGCACGGGGATCCAGAGCCTCGTGTCGGCCGCGCGCACCACGCCCGACCGCCGCGCCGTCTGCACCTGCCTCAAGAACGTGGCCGCCGGCGCCGCGGGCGGGCCGTACATCAGCCGCGCCGCGGGGCTGCCCGGCAGGTGCGGCGTCCCGCTGCCCTTCAAGATCAGCCCCAACGTCAACTGCAACTCGTACGTGAAAACAGAATCCAGACCTCTCCGTGTTTTTCGAGCTACAGTTTGCGTGAAATTTCGCAAGGTTTTGAGACCCCTTTTTTTCAGATCAAAGTTTTGAGACCTTTTAACGTGACGATTTTGTGCAGGATAAACTGAGGAGCACTCGGTCTCAGCTCTCAAGCGTGTGAATTCGCGACGAGAAGGGGCCCGTGAGATGTTGCTTCTACTACTTGTTCGAATACTGTGAAGCTTATGTATCTACTGTGTACGTACACTACGATCGTATTCTGGCCGGGCCCTGCAGGCGTGTACTGTACGTTGCGATGAGAACAGACTGAATAATCAGATGTGTGTTTTAATTGTTGTACCAAGTGATTGGCACTGTTTGATGCGGAAGAACTGTTCATTCCTCGCTAAATAAAAGTTACGTTACAACTGTGATCATCTGATTATCTCAACGGGGTTCCTATTTCAACATGCTCATTGAACTGCTCATGAGCTTTTTAGAAAATGCACCATTCTCGTGAATTGTGACCACACAGTTAGACTCAAGTATGTGCATTCTTTCTAAGTATCCTGCAAGTTAATACATTTTCCTCATTTAGACAACAAAATACATTAAGCCTTTATAATAATCTTCCATATAGTCGAGAGTATTTTGTCTATTAGGACATAGGTACAATGAATACGTACACTCTTGCTACAACATCAACTTGTTCTCCCCACTGTCTAAGTCACGAGAACTTCAATTAAGAAGATATACATTACCATTGTGATATAATTCAAATGGGCCTCATTATTTGTCTTGAATTTAAGTTTCTCTAGAACATAGTCCAGAGCATTTGCATTCCTCTTCTTTTCGATTGATTTCACCAGTTTAGGACTAGTAGGACTGGTCAGACCCTTTGTACTTTCCGACCGAATGCTCTCACTCGGAGTAATGTCCTTAGTCAAGTCCTTCTTAGGGCGGTCAAAAATTATCTCCCCGACCACCGAAACCTCCTCGGAGAGGTGGGCTTCCTCAATCACTAAAATATTGGTCTTTGGCTGTACTAAAGATATCTCATGGATGCCTGTCAAGTTCTGAACTTGTTCAGTCCCGACTACCTTAGAGCTCAAGTCCACCACCGGTCATATAGCCTTAGCTCCTCTGACCAGCAGCTCTGGATCAGCTCCTGTGGTCTCATCATCAGCAACAAGCTTGGTGGCGAAAGTCTTCACCCAAGAAACATATTCTCATTGGTGTGATTTGTATGTTCTTCATACAAGAGCAGAAGTGGGCTTATAAGAAAACCTCTCGAGATCGTAATAGAAACCTACCTCTGAGGGGATTTTCACCTTCCCCTTAGGAGCTTGAGTGATCGAAAGGGCATGAGAAGATCACGACGCCCCATACGACTTCTTCACAAGTCATCATTTCCTAGGTGTTGGTGCGATTTCTTATGCTCCCTCTGTTGGTTAAGAATCATCTGCATATGTCAAGAACATTAAAACACAACAATCGGAGAATAGTTTTGGGTTGCAGGTATCATAAATTACCATAAGCCTCTCGATCTTGTCCTCTTGGAAGGTAACTGTTAGGATCAAAGGGGCTCCTTTCTCTTCACAGATTATATTCACTCTTTCTCTTATCTCGGAAGGAGATAAGGCTATAAAATCAAAAGAGATAACCAAAAGTTAGAAAAAAACAATATTAAACAAAAAGATTTCTAACTAGTTAGAGTTCTTGATGCATACCTTCTATGGAGTCTCTGGTTAAATCTTTTGCATCTTCATACCATAGCATTATATGATCACGCAATTTCAAGGTACTAATTCGGTGCATGGTGAAATCTCTCATGACGTTCCATGACATTAATCCCTTATCCTTTAGATACACGATGGCATCGACCAGTCGTTGTATCCTTCCATCCTTTTTAGGAGCGGATCTCCACACTGGGCTCTCTACAACAACACTTATCACAAATGATAGGTTGGCTTCTTTGCTCACCGTCATATAGAATCAAATTTTGTTCCATGATGTCTAGGAAGACTTCGAATAGGGAGTAGTTCCCAGGTGACAATCTCCATCATGAAGCGTAGGGAGCAGTTCCCGGGTGACAGTCTCGCCTTTTTGGCTCTTCCGGTCATTCGATAGTAGTACCTAAAAAGTTTCAGGTTCGCCGAAATCTCATATATGCCTCCCACAGCTACACAAAGATACTGAGTATGGCGATCGAATTGGGCGCCAGATTCACCAATTCGATCCCATGGAATTCGATTACCTCTGATAAGGATAGGCGCACTGGGATTTTGACCCTGCATTCTACGAATGCCCAGAACACAGGTATCTCTCCATCTTCACCATTCGAAAAGTCCCCCCCATAGCCGACTTCCATGGGATCAAAACTAGACTACGGATCAATCCCGCGTTATCTAAAGCCTTCAATTTCTTTGATCCTAGTTCGGGCCTTGCCCATTCAGTGATGAATCCAGCCATTCTCATTACAAATGGCTTGGATCTAGTAACGATCAAGGGAATTTGGGAAAGAAAGAACGCTAGGGTGAAGAAAAATAGAGGACCGATGAGGAATTCGAAAGGTTTTTCAAAAGCGTGAAAATCAATCAGTACCTCTTCAATTTATAAAGGCTTTCCTCATAACCAAAGTTAATGGTTACAGGAACTATGCCTAATGGATATACACTCTTCGATTCCATTCTAGTTGGTTTTATTTAACTTCAAGTGAAAAACTTCTCTATCTTTATTGACTATCATAAAAAAGACCTTCTGACTTGCATTCCAATCGAAGGATTCTGACTTGCATTCCAATCGAAGGATTCTAAGTCATGAATTCACTTAAAACTTAAGTGCTAGCTGAAAAGGATTGAATAATCCATTAAATACGGCTTTAAAATATATAATCAAGGCCCTAAGTTATTTTGATCAGACGATTACTATCTGAATACCCCCGGTCGAAGGATTAATGCTCGAGAACCCCCTAGTCGAAGGATTACTACTCGACCAGCCACTACTCGAAGACCCTATGTTTTGATAACTAGGCTCAACTTCAAGCAGTTTTCTGTGTGGTGAAATAGAGCATGTGCGTCCCTAACTCCAATAACCATTCGACGATTCGGCCCTATGCTTCAGACAACAATTGTCCCACGGTCGTTGCTGTGATCTTCTCCCACTGGCAAGTAACTAATTGACATTTATTTGTCAGATCTCTCGTGCTGACATCAACTGCCTGTTCAGCCGGGTGTGAGGAATCAACAAGGTGCCTATTCTTGTAGGACAATTGACACCTGTTCGATGCTATTTAAAGCCTTACAGGAGAAGATAAAGAGATAGATTGATAGACGGAGACAAACAAGATCAATCAGTAGATAACGGAGGCAAGGAATAGCAAAGTTATGGCTAGTAGCATCTTTTTGTAATCGCTCTACAAGAGCATGTTATAATCTTGATGTAGTTGTCAAGATAGTCCCTTTTCTTATTTTCAATCCTTCTACGAGGCATGACGTTTTTTCATAATTCGTTTTATCGTCGACAAATCGTTCATGCACTCGCTCACACATGTATATGGGCCACATAGACTATTCATTTTGGGCTAGGATATCACAACAATGGTACAATAAACCGTCTCGCCGATGCAAAACCACACAAACGTATTGGTAGGTTAAAAGGACGACGATATAAATGTGAAAAAAAAAGGAGGACGATATTTGCTTAGTGCGTCTTTATGGGAAAGATAATCTAAACAACTCTGTTCTGAATCGTTCCAAGAAAAGACCATGTTCTGAATCGCTCGGCTCATGCGCACTTCCATCGCAAACCTTGGACAAAACAAAGTGCGCATAACAAAATAAACTAATAAAGCACTACCGTTATCCGCTTTAGCGCACGCATTACTTGTCAGGTTGTCATCTTAAGCCCTCTCCGAAACAAAGTGCACAATAATACACTCTCCAAAGGGATTTCGACCATACTTGGAAATCCATAAACGGCATTTCACAGGTCGGCGTCAGCTGCTAGCTATAGCGCACGGCCGGCCGGCCGTGGCAAATCCTTGCATACCAGCGAATGCGTGCGCAACCTGTGCCAGATATTTTGCCTTATTCTTTTCAGCTTATACCTTATGGTAGTGATCATTTGGGTTTTTTTAGTGGCTTATAGCTGAAAAGCACTGTAGCTGACTGAAAAAACACTGTAGTTGACAGAGACTTATTTAGCATAATTAAATTTAAAAAATTAAAAAATATATGTTAGCTCATTACGTATAATACAAACAAATACGGGGAAAAAGAACTGGCAAAAAAGCTCAACAAAAAAACAAAAGTTCAGAAAAAGACGAAATTTATGAATAGTGAAAAATAAGCTGGAAGCCAGAAACTGAAGCCGAAACGATCACTGCCAAATAAATAGGATAATTTCTTCGTCGACTTTTCAAAGCGGTTTATCAATAGTACTTTCAAAGCGGTTTATCAGTGTTCGATTCGTTCACGTAAAACTTATGTTTAGATCATAAGCCATTAGTGGGAAAAAAACATAAGGAGAGCCATCGTGAAAGAAAGGGTGCACTCTTGCTGCTTTGCAGTGCAGCGCGCACGGGGCTCGGAGCCTCCAAGCAACGAAAAGGAGTGCAGCACTAGCCGCAGCTGAAAAAAAACGTAGCGGGAGCCATCGTGAAAGAAAGGGTGCGCTTTTGCTGTTTTGCGTTGCAGCGCGCACAGGGCTCCGAGCCTCCAAAGCAACCAAAAGCGTGCGGCACTAGCCCCTCGCGTCCCTAGCTATCCCCGTAACAACTTCGCGCGAGGGTGGTGCAACTTGGGAGAGCGCGCGCGCCCTTCAGCCAAAATGTACATCGCGATCGCGCCTCTTATATATTTGCCATGAGCAGGGGCTTGCTAGAGCTAGAAGCATCGGTCGGTGTGAGCGTGGGCGTGAGGCGGCCGGTGGATCATGGGCCATAGGGATTCGGAGGCGCCGGCGGCGAGCGTCGCCGCGGGGCGGGTTGTCAACAGCGGTGGCGGAGGCGCGGCGGGGAGCGACGCGAGCGTCGACACGAACATGGTGATCATCCTGGCGGCGCTGTTCGTCGCGCTGCTGTTCGCCATCGGGCTCAACTCGCTGGCGCGGTGCGCTCTCCGGTGCGGTGGCCGGGGCACGGCCGGCGGCGAGGGGGCGTCAGGCGGGGCCTCCTGCTGCGGCGGCGGAGGCATCAAGAAGCGCGCGCTGAGGAGCATCCCGGTGGAAGTGTACGGCGGCGGCGAGGAGACCGAGGACGTCTGCGCCATATGCCTCGGCGAGTTCGCGGACGGCGAGAAGGTGCGCGTGCTGCCGCTGTGCGGGCACGGGTTCCACGTCCGGTGCGTGGACACCTGGCTGGTGTCTCACGGCTCGTGCCCGACGTGCCGCCGCCCGGTGATGGACGGCGCGGCCGCGGTGCCCGCGAAAGGCAGCGGCGTCGGCCGAAGCCAGCTGCCGGACAGCGACACCATCGCCGTGGCCATCGCCTGAGGTGCGCAACCGAAGCAGCTGGTTCAACACAGCAAGCTAGGGTAGTTCTGGCATCTGCGCAAGCTCTTGTAAAATATTTCCCCCTTCGGATATTTTCCGGCGACGGTTGCATGCTAGTGGCTAGCTTCGCTGCTTCTTGCCGTCCAATGTATTAACTGTTCAATTGCTCACCGCATATATACGTTCGACGGCGCCGTACAGACACCAACATATTATGTAAGAATGTTGTTAAACAAGCTCGCGTGCACTTCCCCGTAGATGCGCCCTTTTTCGCCACCAACGGCGGCTGGCCGCGCGGCTCCGCCGCCGGGATTGCAGGCTTCGGCTGCCCAGCGCCCGGACGCGCAACAGTGGCCGTGCTGATGCACAAGCCAAACCAACATGTACAATAGCTACGTGGGAGCTACGTGCTAACGGCGTGCCTTAATCCGCAAGCGACGCCGATCGCGTCGCAACAACCGCCGAGATTACTCCGTCGCGCCAACCCCGATTGCCACGTCTAGCTGCATGTTCCATCGTCGTCACCCGGCGCGGACGCGACACGCCTGCTACCTCAGGCCAGTGGGAAGCTAGCTAGCTGCCTGACATCGACGGACCAAGGAAACGACTGGCTGTTCGGTTCAACCACTTCGTGTAATACGTACGGGAGCTTAGCTGAATAAGTAGGCTCCCAGTCAATTAATCCGGTCCTGCCTTTGCCCTTTGGAAGAGGTGCAACACGAGTAAAAATGTCTCAGGAGTTGAAGGTTCGCCCCATTCTGATGTATCACACGGAGACCACTTCTAAGACAACAATACACACATCTGACGACCAATTCTCTACCTATCAAATTATCATACATATATCTCAAAGACTGATATGGCAACAGATAGAAATAAATGGTGCTATCAATTTTTTTTCTTTAAGTATTCGTCAATTCTTCATTCTAATGGTTATGAGAAATTATGAAAATTAAGAACCCAAATTTTCAAAAAAATCTCGGTGCTACAGTAATTTCACTCTGTGAACAGCGAAACAATACTATTTCAAATCCAAAAATTCATGAAACTTTTGATCCATAGATCTAAAAAATTTGAAACTTGAACTAAGCCTAGATCATGACCTTAATAACATATCCCAACCAAAAATCTTGAAAGAACTTAAAAGAATTAGGATCTTTTGTTTCGTGACGCTCTGTTGCACCAAAATCATATCAAAACCTAAAATTGAGCTAACTATTAAACCAAATCTCTAAATTACTTGAAATTTGATATGCACCTTCTCTAAGATATCATAAACCTATTTCAATCAATGATCAACAAAATTGTTGCCAAAGTTCTAGCCTTTTTTATTTAAAAAATGTTGCACCAAAAATAGGCAAAAACAAAAAAATGATGAATATAACAGTAAGTAAGAACACCAAAGAAATTGAGGCAAAAACACTCAGATCAAGAAATCACTCGTGAAGGTCAAATCCAAGTAAAACCATATTTCTTCATAAACTTGCCAATCAAGCGTCTAAATAGGTGGAGATTGCTTTTCAGAGAGTATATACATCTCTTACACGACCTTGGCACAATAAGATCAAAAGAGAGAGAGAGTAGCAAACACTAATCAAGTCAAGAGCAAATCAATTAACACAAGAGAGATCCATGGAGAAAACAAAGATTGATGTATTACTAATTAAGTATGAAGATTTTACAGCCACTTCACTTGGAGGACAAAAGAGCACACCACAACACTCATACTTCTCAAATACTAACCGTAGAACACTTGTCTTGAATTGAAAGGATTGGATGGTTAACTAGTAAGTTTCCATCTCAACTCGTTAAATAGCTAGAACAACCAGCATCTATTTAACCCTAGTGGATACTATTCACTTAACATATATAGGGATATCCACTAATCCTACATGGGTTTTAATTCACATACTACACTTATGCACACTAAAAGCATTTAGACCACCTAAAAATTGATTTTGGTAATTAATGACAACATTATGTTATGGGACTAACATGTGCGCTAAAATTGTTTTCAAGATTTAATCCTGAATTATAGATGACAACACAACAATGGCATACAAAGACTATGAAGAATCGATATGACTCAAGACAAAGGTGAAATATGGCCTAAGGATTCTTTTTATAGTTTTAACGATCTCGGTATTTGGAGAAAAGATCAGATTTATAGGCTAGACGCTATACTATAAAGAGGGGTCATGGCTAGTAACTTGAGGATTTAATTTGTGCCATCTTGGTCAACAAAGAGTCATGCATGCATCTTGAAGTAGTTTTGAAAAACAATTGTCAGGAAAATCGGTAGCAGTGTAGCACTGCAGGTATCAGGCAGTACTATTGGGCGGCGGTATGACCGCACCTAAAATGCAATACTACAACAACGCGATAGTAATGATCTTTAGTTGGCGGTACGTAATTTTTAGATGGCATGTTTTTGGACACTTTTTGGAACCTTGAAAAATCGGTAGTACCAATTGTGTCGAGTGGTACTAGCACCATGCGGTAGTACCGGCCCTTGTGAGGGCGGTAGTACTGCGTTTAAAGTTCAATGGCTAGTTGAGATGCATTAATTGCATACAAAAGAACCATTGCATAGTAGGTGCGGTAGTACCGGCCGATAGATGACGGTAGTACCGTACCTACTGAATTTTGTGGGATTTTAGCTCTAAACGGCCAAATTTCTAGTTGAAGGCTATAAATATCTCCTCACCAGTACCATGTCACCAACTCTTGACCTCATTGAATATATTAGAGCCATTGGTGCACTCTTTACCACTCACTTTGCTGACATTTCATCATTTGGTGTAGTTGAGAGCATTGAAGTGCATTTGCATTATTTGTTGATCTTCTTGGCATTTAATATTTCGTCAAGCAAGGGTTGTGATTTATTACTTTTGGTATTTACTGGCACCTAGATGGATTCGGAGAAGATTACACAGTAATCTCTTCAAAAAGGTTGTAAAGAGGCCCGACGCCGGTTGTGGGTGGTGTGGTGCTCACCATCTCCGGAGCAGAGGAAGAGAAACCCTAGTAGACTTGAGGTCATTACTCTTAATTTGTGAAGCTAGTCCAATCCGTTTGGACTCACCTTAACGTGAACTAGTGAAGACAGATAAGTTTTCGATACCACGGGAAAAATATCACGTATGTCCATTGTGGTTATCTCTTGACTTTATTCTTCTGCATTTACATTCCTAACTATCGAATTGATTATCTTATGTAGTTAGAATTGTTTTTGGTAAAGACATTACTTGTGGTGCCTTAGAAAACTTAGTCATTTAGCTCTTGACTTGTGCTAGAATATTTGAATTGCTCATTGTAACACCCTAGGGTACAAACCGGCTTAGATCTAACCTCATTCTGGATAAGCCGCACACATGTAACAACCTGCTTACTCTTTCATCCTTGCTTCACACAAAACGGTTAACCAAAGATTGTTATCAATTGTGCCTATGAGTTTATATGTTGGTGCTTCTTATCCCAAACTAGTAAGGTAGGACTAATCCACACCCTTATGTGCACACACACATGTACTACTACAAAAAGGATCATCACAGACGGTTTGGACTATCATCACAGACAATTTCTGAACTGTCTATGATTATGTGTCAGTAATAATTGGAGGTTATCACAGATGATTTGTGATAAAAACAATACAGACGGTTTGTAACTAGAATCGTTTGTGAAGAAAACTATTACAGACAGCTCGAACAAAAAACTGTCTGTGATACTCACACATCATAGGCGGTTCTAGTTACCAACCATCTGTGATTGGTAGTATCACAGGCAGTTGGTATATAGAATCATATGTGATAGTCCTTTATAGACAGTTTATAGCATAAATCGTTTGTGATAGTTCATTCTATACCTAATTTTTTTCTGTTTTTTGGCTAGCATCAAGAAATAATGTTAGCTATGCCATTTGAAAACAAGCAAATACAGTAGCAAACACAACAACACATTCAATTTCCATTAAGATTAGAACCCCACCATTACAGCATAACAAGATAACGAGAAGATTACCCATCTAACACAACAATAACATGGTAAGAAGTAAGAACACAACTCCTAATCCTACGAACACAACTTTTTAACACGACAATAATATATAAAAAGCAGATATCCTAGCATACAGTAGAAGCTGGATGCAGCGCGTGATATCCTTGACGCTTGCCAAAAAGGAAGAGAGGGGAGGAGATCGGATGGCGGCCAGGTATCACCAGTAATGGAGAGACGACAGTAGTGTCACCTTTATATCACAGCAAAACACTGTACTCATATGGTCCTTCTATATCGTGTTTGTCTTAGTCGATTGTAGATCCTCACATGGGAATGGTACCCAACGTGTAAGAGCAAGTCTTATAAATACAGCCTTCAGCTGGCTGTATAGATAATTACAGCCCACTTATCAGCCTACTTATATAGTAGTTACAGCCAGCTGAAGGCTGTATGACCTACCCCTTCCTCTCACAAAGTTTCTTGGTTCTTGTGCTTCAGCTGGCTGTAAGCTTACAGCCCACCTCTCTTCTCTCTCCTCCTCTCTCTCCTCCACCTCAGCATACAGCCAGCTTACAGCCTCTTATAATACTTGGGCATGTACAATGGAGAGACAGGAGTCCGTCTATAAGATGCTGAAATATGATATAGAGACAGTGAAAAGACGGTTCATACAATGGAGTATTTATTTTAGTGTCTTTAAGTAATTTAATATTTTGCATGTGGTTAAGATGAACTTGGAGTCTCCAACTCATACAACGTCTTCTTTGTCTGTCTTTAAGCCTCGACTTCAGCGTAGAGACGAGCTGCTCACCGTCTCTTCGTGAAGAGACGCGGAGGCCGTCTCTTGACCATACAAGGGGTATTTTGCAAAAAGTATTGAGATGGAGACGGTTTGAAGAGACCCATTGTACATGCCCTTAGGGGCAATACAGTAAAGGCAAATGGGCAATTAAGAATCAATCAACCTTGATCCTTTGCTTTTTGCTTTTGCATGGCATGGATGATGAATGGTTGAGCTCTTCATGACTACCGGCTTTTCAAATCAAGTGCAGTCCACCCCCCCTAAAAAAAGAAAATGGTAAAAACAAATGGGGGTGGTAACTAACAAAGGTAGTCTACCAATTGCACCCGTGGCGGCATGGGCGGACCTCGCGGCGTGGCCTGCTCATTCCGCCAGTACTCCCTCGCGCTCCTGAGCCAGCAAAACACCGGCTTCAACATCTGGAGCCACCGGGACACCACCTCGTGAAGTCGCCAAGAACTCCCGGGCGCCGGTTCGTGCCGCAGCGCCTCCCCCTCTGCCTCGCGCGGCGCCGGCCGCAGCGCATCACCCGATGATGGCTGGACAACGAACCGTACCGGGCTCGGCTCGGAGTAGCACCGGCGCAGGATGGCCCGGTTCAGCTGGGCCTCGAACGCGAGCCGCTCGTACTCGTCGAGCAGCGTGCTGTGGCGCCCGCCGCAGCCCGCGCTCACGTCGAGGCTGAATCGCGCCAGGACGGCGCCGTCGTCGACGTTGCCCTCGACCTCGCCTGACGATCTCTCCATATATACACACAGCAATGCACTGTATGTTGCCAGCTGCACGTACACTGCCACCGTATTTATGCCGGCGGAGACGATCGATCGACGGGGTGCAGAGAAGGTGCGTGGTATTTAGGCATGGTCGCCGTAGCCAGTGTGGTCCTCCTATGCCGCGGTTACGCCATTATTTTGGACGAAAGTTTGTGCGAGCTTGGCGTCGCAAGGACGGCAAGGATCGCTGCCGTATCGAGCTTGTTTCGTACGGCTCTAAACTAAAGCATGCATGGTCGTAGCCAGCCCCTGATCTGATGAAACCGATCGAGCTGTACTAGGGGCTTATTTTTTTTTTGCTGAGTTTTATGATTTGTAGATTTGGCTTGTGTCTTTTGGGCATTCGTGTGAGAGATTATAGAGTAACTGAAACTCACATGTGTTTTTTACCGATATAAATGAAGTCGGTACAGTATGTAATATAATTAACTAGTAGACCTCATTTTAAAAAGACCTCATTTAAAAGTCAATTACTGTACAAAAGCCAAAAATTGAAACCAAAAGCTGAAAAAGAACAGGCCCATAGTAGGTCTTGGATTATAGCATATCTAGCACGAGGGCTAAATTCGTCACTAGCTATGACCGATGATTTTTGGCTCTAGCACAAACGTTTGTGCGAATCAACGGAATATCGATAAGCCAAAAAGCCATTTCAAAAAAACGGTCCCAATACGCTGTTTTGAAAAGACGGTAAAAAAGTTGTTCTGTCTATTTAATATAAAACTATAAGTCATATGCTAGAAAAAGAATAGGGCGGATGAAACTATAAAGTCATGTGCTAAAAAAATGGGGGCGAAAGTGAGCTGCTGAGTTGCTGTAAAATTAAGAGGGAGCACGGCGTGCGTCCTAGATGATTCTGTTGTTCACTGTGTTCTTCAGGGACCTGTACGCACGGAACAAAACCTTTTTCTTGCACCACAACTGTGTCGCTTTTATTCCCCAGCCGAGAAAATTCCATGTGCTTTTGCAAAGAATAATGCAAGGTTGCAGACTGCATCTGCAAGCAATCCGCTCAATTGTGAACTCCTTTTTGTTCCTGAAGTAAGTAGTAGTACTTGCTGTTGTATTTACCATCTACTTTCTTCTACAGATTCGTATGGTCATATATAAGGGTAAGAAAATAGGAACCCATTATCCTACAAATTTCGCTAGACTGCTTAAAAGAAAACGGACTGGACCGACTGAATTCAACTATATCTGTTTGGTCCAAATAATAAGTCGCCTTAGTTTGACAATGATTCGGAGAACTTTGAACAAAATTTGCCAAACCGAGTCCAAATCACCACGAACGCTCAAGTCAAGTCTAGCTGCGACCAAAAAACCACTTGAGCGCAGAGCCTCTTCCAACTCCTGTCCTCTTCTCACAGCCCACCTCCTCCTCTCTCGCATCGATCGAAGCTGTAAAGACGCGTCGATCGGATCCCGACCCGGGGTCCCCGCCCTCCCCGGAGCCTCGGATCTCTCGCGGGAGCGCCGCGTCCGATTGGATCCCCGTCCGCCGGGATCGACGACGAGTCGGCTGACACCTTCCTCTCCTGCTCCGCTCCGGAATTCAGCCTGAGTTCGATGGGCTCCTGCAGATTCGCCGCGCTTATAGTGCTCCTCCTTGCTTTCGCCCTGCTTCCTGACCCTGCAGCATCGGCTAGGGTTTTGCAGGGCGAGAAGCCCAGCTCCAGCTCCAGCGAGGTGAGGATCTGAGTTCTTTTGGTTAGCTAGTTTAGATCATACTTGGTGGAATGGATTAGCGTTTTTGAGGAAAAAAGGTACAAGATTTAGATTTAGTGTTTGTTTGGATCTCTTCAGGGAGCTTCCGCACCTACCGCCGCTGCGGGTGGATCAGCGAAGAGTGGCATCTCGAAAGAATTGGGGCAGTCGTCAACTGCGGTGCAGAATCATGGTACCAATAATCAGCACCAGGAAACGCCACAGCCGGCAACGGCACCAAAGGATTCCCCGCCGCCATCGTCGGGTGCGGCAGAGAATAAGGGGCAGGAAGCGGGTGCGGCGCAGGTCTCTGCACAGCCGGTGCCACCAAAGAACGCGCACAAGGATACTCCGGCGGGATCTCCCGGACTGACTGGTGAGACGGACCAGGGAGGAGGAAGTTCGACAAAGCCGACAGACCAAAAGAAAGAGGAGGTGGAGAAGTGTGTGGATCCCGTAGCTGAATGTTCAATTGAAGGAGAACTTTCTGCTTGCCTTCAGGTTTCCCAGAACGGTAATGCTGCTAGTTATCTTGGAAATTCACTAGCTTTAATCCATTGAGCCACTGATTTCTAAATTTTTCTGCACTAGAGATCTTTTATCCACTGTGTTATTGATGTTTGAATAAAAATTAGTTTTGCCTAGAACAAGCTGCATTTTTAAGACTAGCCTATGGGGTAGATGATTGCGCAAGTACACCTAGAAGATTCTAGTCTGGAAGACATTGTACTGAATATCCATTTTTCCTTCATTGGTTTTACTTCTCTATTTATTTAGTATTGAGAATATGCTAAGTGATATCGGTCCATAAGAACTTAACTTCTGTTAGCATTGAATTAATCACGAAGTGAACTGTAGGGGGGTTAGCATGAACATGAGTTGTCATGGGAATTAGCAGAAAACAATATGTATGTGATTAAACAATAGACTTCTGTATATGGCATGTCAGAAACCTTGGGAGTTGTTTTGCATCACTTGGACTACTATTATCCGAACGGAAGTGAGGAGAAACTTTTGTTAATCTTTTATGGGAGATGCCTTACATTATCTTCACAGGTAAAACCAGTCAAGGATGTCTCAAGTCAAGAAACCAGTGAGATGTCATAAGATGGTTTACAGTTCTAAATACCCCTAAGCTAAGTTGTTTAAAAAATTGAAGTTATTCCAATTTCAAATACAAGAGTGTTCCAACCAATGACTGAATTAGATCAGAGATCCATCCATAAAATGGCATATGTTATGACTTTCTATCCAAGTGTATGTTCCTATTAGAAATTAGTTGGCTTATACTGATTGGTATTGCTTTCCTCAGTAAGATTTTAAGTCAGAATTACGGGCCCTTTGGGGGAATGGCAACAAGGGATATGCTATAATGTCATTGAAGGGATGCACCTTTTTACCTCACCAAGAACCAAAAGACATCTGGTCATAGTAAATGGTTAATGATTATGTTCAGAGGTTAGTGTGAAGGTTGTCAGTTTTGTGGTCCTGCAGACCAGGAGCTTCAAGGGACACTAACAGACTTAACATATGTGGAGACAAATATTGGTATATAAGTTGATAATTTTAATTTCCGGGGAATGAAGCAGAGATTATCTGCTAAACAACTCGATTTGTGTTGTTGTGGCATTTTGTTTTAGATATATGAACAGGGTGGGAAATCATAATATAGATTTCTTAGCATACGTATAACCTTCACTTCATGAATCTTAAAAAGCCTTGTGTTTATTCTCGCAGCTTCAATTGGATCATTTATTGTCTGGAATGAAGGGCAGAATGATATTACTGTCAATGTCACAGCAACACCAAATGTACATATTAATGAGACGGAACTACAGCACCTTGCCAAGGGTATCCCTAGAAAGGTATGCAAGTTAGTTTGTTCTAACATTTGCATCAATTTTCCTAGAAAGGTATGCAAGCTATTTTTTTAGTATACTCTCATACTTGAAGTAGAGGGTGAGATTTACCTAAATAATCCATCATCCCAATTCATAGGCATCTGCTAGCTCATTTCTGGGTCAATGTGGTCTTTAGAGCATTACGGATTCATGGTTCTCACTTCTCACCACATGTGTTTATTTGGGAGTTTGTAGAAGCACGATATGTGCTTATGGAATTTGTGGGTAGATTGTCTGTGCAGGTCAATCACAGTTGTATAATTGCCTGTTGGTTACCAGAGGTTTTTTTTTCCAGAAAAGAGTGGAGGACCATTCCCCTGTTTCATGAAGAGAGACTACAGTTATGGTGTTATTATGTTTACATTCATTCTGAGTGACAGGTGTGAGAAGCTATGAATTAAAGCATGCAGATGCCTTTGATTGAATATGTGACCTGACCTCTCAAACTAACCAGTACACCTATGTCATGGAGCATGAGAAGACTTCGTGCATTCCTTATGAATATCTGTTGCAAATGAATGAGTACATTATTCTAACAGGATTAAATACATATTTATCTTAATGTTATTAGGTTGTTGTAAGATTTTTGTTTGCAAGTAGGCTGTCATTTTCAAATTGCATGTTCATGCTAATTTTGTTTAATCCAATTTATATTACCAGGTGAACGTAAGCTATAGCAATCTAAATGGTCAGGAGATTACACTAAATGTGCATTGTGTCTTGCGCATTAGGCAACCGGTTTCTGATTGGCAACAACAATTTCAGCAGTTTGCAGCTTATGCAACACGCATGAATCCAATCTATGGAGCATATTTTTTTGTTTTCACTATTGTCTTGGTGGGGGTTGTGTGTGCTTGTTGCAAGTTTGCCAGGAGAAGACGTGATGTTGGAGTCCCGTATCAACAGCTTGAGATGGGAGCTCAGGCTCCCAACTCATCAAATGCAGACAATACTACCAGCACGGTAGATGGCTGGGAGGATGGCTGGGATGACGACTGGGATGACGAAGAAGCACCTGCAAAACCTTCAGATGAAAAACCTGCTGGAAGTGTGTCAGCAAATGGCCTTTCTTTGAGATCTCAGACCAATAGCAAAGATGGTTGGGATGTAGATTGGGATGACTAAAGTACAACAGAATGTTAAAGAAAATGCCTTTTGTGAAATGGAAGAGAAGGTAAGTCCATCTGAACGACCTGCAGCAAAGAAAAGATCCAACTAAATCTAAAACTGAGGGCAACCATGCTTGACAAGTTGACCCATATCCTGGAAGACTGTAGGCTTGTCTGTCTTTATACGGTTTGTACAATAGTGTTCCTCTACTACTTTTGTTTCTGAGCTGATATGCACACTGTTAGTGGTACGAGTTATAATTTTTTGGATGTAACACCACAGCACAGTTTCTGAATTATATGACCAACCACTCCCTGTTATTCTTTTTGGAGAGGTAATTGAATTCTTTTTGCATAACAAATTATTTGAATACAGTCCTGAGCTCCAAGACATTTCGCGTTCCATCATTTGTGGTATACATTGGGATTGGTTGGAAGCAGATCCAACTGAGCTGCCATATTAGATGTGTAATGTAATTCACATATCCGTGATAGAGCCTGTGATTCGTTTATGTAGCCTATACATATGGATCACTTGAGGCTTTCCTCCTCAGTTCACCACTGCCAGCACGCTTTCCTCAGTTAACAACTTGAGGCATTCCATTTCCTTTCTCGCTTTGTTTCTTTTCCTTTTGAATGATGCCTGCCCCCATTTTCCTGCAGTTGGGCTTCACTTCTATAATTCTATTCAATTCATGTTATACAGACTTGCTGTGAATCAGATCTGTGCAATGGACAGGGTTTGGTGGGTGCTTTTCTGAATTCCATTTGGCATGTGTGCATACCATTAGATATCCTTGTCGCAGTCTGTTTGTAACAATGATTCTGGTCATCAGTTCCTCAAGGACACACTGGTCTGCGTTTACGCTGCTTTTGGTTATGTCCATTTCTTTCTGACATAACTCCTCTTTTACCAACCACGCTGAATATATTATTTGAACCGTTACCGTGAATGTATTGAACCTGAGATTACACAACCGAGAGTAGTACTCTTCTTGTGAGTTGTGCCTGGCATGTTATTGTATTAAACGACAGGAGTGACTCTGAATCATCGATACAATTATGCTATGCCTTAGTCCAGTGGCCGTCATCAGCCTTGCATTAGATTGGTCAGCAACAGTTGATATGTATCTTTCTGTTTACAGTTTTCTGGGACATGCATAGGCTTCTGGTTTTATGTTCTCCCTGGCATCTTGTTCAGTTCTACTACCGCTTGAGACCTTGACTCCTTCAGACTTCAGTACTGGCCAAAAGGTGCAGTTTACCTGCTAAAGTGACAATACATCGCTAGGATCCCTTGTAAGTTTCTTAATAGGTACAAATGGCAGTAGATAACACAGGCTTTTAGCTACCATGGCTTTTTAATTCAGGATCATTGGGTACAGCCTTGTTGGGGCAATAATTGTGATTGATTCGTGAGACAAGGCAGCAGAAGATCTGCCACTGACAATGCCCTGAAGGTAATTGGGTAAGATGCTCAGAAAAACACGATCCATTGAGAACAGTTACAAAGCGCTGGAGACCAGATGTACGGATGCGCTCTTTTTTCTGCCATTTTAATCCTAAAATGAGTGTTTATCAAAAAAACTGGCCGTCGATAAACCACTTAAAAAACTGTTCTAAAAAGTCATTTTGAAACAGTGACAAAGAAATCATCTCGTTTAGGTCCTACTTTAAACAGCTTCGGCTTATGAATATTTTTAGTTTTCGGCTTTTTAAAGCTAGAAGTCACTTAGAACACGTCAGATTCTAATTTTTGCTCTTTTATTACTTTTTTGGATTTTTTTTCCTTTTGCTTTTCTCCCTTTTCCCTTTGCATTGTCCGTGGAGAATAACGGTATTTTCATTTTTTTTCTCTTCATTTTCCTTTAATTGAATGACTCACAAAAAGCTAACGGTCGTTCTTTAAGAAAAAACTGTAAGACATAAGCTAAAAAGAATAGAGCCGTAATTTATGGAGAGGGACCAACTGGCGTTTGCATTGTGAAAGCGAAACACTACAGGGTATATTGTCTCAGACGTTATGGGCACCAACATATTAGGCTCGTTCTTTTAGGCTGTGGTTTATGGTTTAAATTTTTAAATTCTACCTGTTTGTGAGAGAGGTACGAGAAACACTTGCGTACGATTTTGACATGTATAACTAAAGTCAGTATAGTGTTTACCACAATCAACTTATAGACTATATCTTTAAAAAATATTTTATTTAAAAACTAGTTATTATAATATAAATAAGATAGAGGCTATAAATAAAAAATGGTCCATCGTCACCGAACTGGCATGGACACTTCTTTTCCCCACCAACCATTGCCCTCCGGCTTTTCTCACTGTTTGTCCCCTCTTCTCGGCCTTTTGTTCCTTTAGCACTAGTGCCACTAGCCTTGTATATCAACAACGCCGCTCCTGGGGTCCACATGTCATTGCCATTGCATTACAGTACACTCGATATCGCCAAGTAATTGCCATTTGTTTAGGTCTCTGTTATTGCTTGATTGCCGCTTAATTTGTTTACAAGTGTTCAGTACTGCAGTGGCACGGTCTGAGCGAATGGACAAAAGACTGATGCGAGCCCAGGTTTCTTGTGCATGCTTGTATCACACCCGTTTGGAACCATGAAAATTTTCCGTGTGCTACACGGTGCTTTACTTTGCAATAAGAAAATGATCAAATTTGTCAAATGTTTAGCTTGCGGCGACAAGTATTTCTGAATTCAAATAAATCCATATTTTTTGGGCGATTTTGCATGTATTGCGGCCGTTCGAAATCTCAAGATGTTTCATCTGTGTACCTAGATCGCTCAACAATGGCGCCGGCCTTCGCTGCTGCAGTGGTACACTGGTACTACAAGTACTCTGCTCGTCGCTGCTGCTAATCGCAATGAGCTCATCAGAGATTCCTCCTTTCAAATCAAAAATTAAATCACTCGTACAACACAGATGCTGCGTTCAGGCACTGACTGCTCAGCGACAGCGTGGTTGAGTGACTGATTAGGCACGGGAAGGATTCGGTTGGTGGATTCGATTCTTCATTGCTCGTAGCGTCACACCGTGCCGCATTTGCTCATGTTCGCTAAGTGGCTTGAGCGAGTAGTATACAAGGACGGCGAAGGACTACGAATGATTTCGCCGGCTGGACAGCTGGAATTTGCATTGATTTTGACGGGGAAATTGGCTGGTGAGAGGAGGGCGGTGGAATGGATTGATTATTCACGGCGGGTGAGGTTGAAATGGCTAGTATGTATGTATGATCGAGGAAATGTGCGATTCACCTGCACCCACAATAACAACCACACAGAGCACTTTAAGAGTCGTGCATAATTTTTTATTTTCCTGGCTTTGAGTGAATTTAGGAATTAGAAAGAGAATTTAAGAACGGGTTTACAAGACAAATAAAGTGTATGTGGGACCCACTACCTTTCTCTCCTACTTCCCTCTATCTCTGTTCGCTAGAGACTTAGGGTCTGTTTGGGACTGCTCTGCTCTAGTTTTTCCAGCTCTGCTCCACCAACTCCACCATGGAGCAGCTCCACTGTGGAGTTCCTGGAGCAGGTGGTTCTGTTTGGCACGCAGCCTAACTCCAGCTCCAAAAATATGAGGTTTCCCTGAGAAAGGTCAAATGTGCCCCTGAATGATGTTTGGTGTATGTTTTGATGTCTGCGGAGCATATATAACTGAATATTTTTTTTGTTGTTAATTGAAATATGATGTAAAATATTATAATCACAATTAATTTATTCGAGAAAACCAAAAAACAAATATTTTGGTCAAATAATTCCATCCTTTTGTCCCATAAATTGCAACGTGCATGATAGATAATTAACAAGGTCCATCATTCGAATACAAATAATTGTCTATAGATAACTAGAGAGTAGTTTAAACCAAAATGACTACGAATGCAAGTGTTCCGATGCAAGTGTTCCGATACATAATTGCCCTCTCCAGCTTGAAGAAATATATGCAATTCCCATTGAACCCTGTGAAATAGATGCAAAACCTTCTGGCCCTCTCCAGCTTGAAGAAATAGATGCAAACCCTTGTGTGCTCTTCTGATTGCTGTGATTGTTCCCGTCTGTCGCCATTTTGAACATAAAGAAAGTTTCGTCCATTTGCACAACTGGCAGCTCTGGAACATTACCTTTACAAGAATGAGTTCCGTGTATCTATACAACTCAATTTCGCAACCTAAACATTAGAAGAACTAGATTTTGCAGAGACTGTTAACTATGCTGCCAGATATGAACTTATGTGCATAATTCTCCAGCAGGTTCGACAAAATGGGCAATGTGCACAATTGTTCCCTCTGCGCTAAGAGAAGCACAAGTATATTTTGTGAAAAAATTCTTCCTGCCGAGAATATTGTGATTGTTTAGGCGATCCTTGGGCAAGACCAGAAAAAACAATTCATGGTTGACCATGCAAGAAGGCTTCCAAATCCCAGAAGAGGCAAATAGACCTTGGACAACAAAGTAATATTTCCTACAGATTATGGCCATGTGGCAATTGATTCAGATTCAAGAATAACTTCATCAAGAAACATCTGTGATTCTGAAAATTGTTCAAAGGCGAAAACCAACAATATATGGCGGTTGAAACAGATCTTGTACAACATCATTAAGTGACAAACTTGGTTCTAACACAAAAGAAATGAAATGTAGGCGTAATTTACTCTGTTTCTGTGGTATTGCAGATTTTAGCTTGCATCAGTTCAGAAACTCATGATTCATATGTAGCTCCATTTGCACTACTGTAAACACTACTAAACTACTAACAAAACACAATTGCACTACTGTAAACACTACTAAACTACTAACAAAACACAATTTTAGCTAAACATTACAATCTCTACCAACTCATATCACAATAGCACTACTGTAAACACTACTAAACATATCACATAGATCACAAATCAACAGGCAAAAATGAGAACAGTAAATGGAGATGGTGGAATGGATTCAACCGAAGGTAGTTGAAGCAGCAGAGGATGGTGTGGCCGTCGGTGAAGTGAAGGCAGAAGAAGTCGATGTCGCGGTCGCCGGTGTCGGTGATGTAGTGGCGGCCAGCGACGGTGGTGAAGTAGAGGGCCCGGTCGCCGAGAGTGGTGAAGAGGTGGCGGTGTGGAAGAAGGCGGCGTCGGTGTCAATGAAGCCGAGGCAGCTGGCGACGGCACTGAAGGGGAGCAGCGCAAGAGGGGAAGAAGGGAGTGACGGCGCGGTGGATCTGGAGGGGCGGCGCGCCGGAGGGAAGTGGTGGCCGGGGAAGGAGCTGCGTCAGGTGGAGAAGGAAGAGAGAGGAGTGGCGGCGCCGGAGTAGGAGAAGAAGGGGAAGGGGAAGACGGCGCACGGGAAGTGGGGTGAGGCGGCGGTGGCTCGGTGGAAAAAGGAGGCGGAGGGAGGCGCACCGGAGTAGAGCAGCGGCAGTGGATGGCGTAGCGGTGGAGAAGGGGAGCAGAAGGGAGAGGTGGCGCGGTAGAGGAAGAACCGGGAGGAGTGTTTGGGCGCGGAGGAGGATCCGGAGGCGTGGGCGGTGAGAGGCGGCGGTGGAGAAGTAGCGACCGGAGGGGTAGGAGAAGAAGGGGGAGAAGCTGCCAGCGCCGGTGGTGGAGATGAGGAGGGAGGTGAAGGCGACGGGAAATGGAGAGGAAGGGGCGGCGCGGCAGAGGTGAGGTGGAGGAGCGGTTGGGAGCGGCGGTGGAGAAGTAGCGGCGGAGAAGGGGAGCAGAAGGGAGAGGCGAGGAGAGAGCACGAAGCACGAGGCGAGGAAAAGATCGAATCGGTACGGAGAGGAACTATGTAATGGTAGTGGTGGGTAATTTTATCCCAACTCCATGAGAGAGTACAAAAGTCCAAATCCTGGAGTACCCTTTGAGGTGCTCCACAAAAAACGTGGAGTTGATCCTCAACTCCACCTTTTTCTTGGAGTAGAGTTTTAGGAGCTGGAGGTGTTTGGCAAGACAAAGGTGGAGCGGAGCTACAAAATCTGGAGTGGAGCAGTCCCAAACAGGCCCTTAGGGTGGATTCTTTTCGACTGTAGCTTATTGGCTAGGCTGGCTTATGGTTTTTTACTCTAGCACGAGCGTTTGTATGAATGAACCGAATACCGATAAGCTACTTTGAAACAACGATAGAGAAGTCGTCTTGTTTGTTTGTTTGAGATAAAACCACAAGATGAAAAGAACTCGGCCTTAAATTTGGAAATAGATACCGATATACCCTTTATGGAAAAGGGAGAAGATTCACGAAATAGTCGTAAGTCCTTCTTCGGCTACTCCATGGTCATAAGTTCTTCTACGACCACGAAGTCGTAAGTCCTTCTACGACTACTCTGTGATCGTAAGCTTTTTTACAACCTTATAGTCGTAAGCAGTTCTGCAATCACCTTGTGATCGTAAACTATTCTGCGATTTCTATATCCCCAATCGACTTATCAAATGACATCTTACTACAACGTGGGGGTATCTGATAAGGCGGTTAGAACGTGCATTTATCTAATAACTGCACACGATCTCTCTCTGACAACAACCGCTGCATGGCAAACGGATCGCTACGTCTCTCTAACAATAACTTCTGCCAGACAGTTATCACTCGAAGCTTTAAGGCATCTTCTAGTGTGGGACAACGACCGTCGCTTCATCAGCTATTTAAAGGTTAACATCAGGGGAAGAAAGGGAGGGTGAGATTAGAGATAGTGCAGACTTTTTCCGCGTTAGACTCTTGTAATCATTTTTCCTTTGATTAGTAATCACACATGATGTAGGGTTATTATTCTCTTAGGAGAAGACCTGAACCTGGATAAAAATTCCGATGTCCCTGTTTCGCAGGACCATAGCTTAATCTTCTGAGAAAATCCCCGAATCCAAATAAATCATACGTAACATTGGTATTAAAACACCGAGACTACTATACAATAAATACCACTTACACATATGATAGAGAGGAGAGATATGTAGAATGGATATGCACAGGAGAGTATTGTACTCTGTACCATAGTGAAATACATAGGGGAGAGGCAAATACACGTATAATACACCATACACCGCTTATGTATTGTACAATACACACACACACACACAAAGAGGTCTAGAGAGAGGTGTAGAGGGCATGTGCACAGGATGGTACTATATATGTAAACTCAAACCACTACAGCTGGAAGACCTCATAAGTTACTGGCGGCGGAAACATATACATGAAATGTACACTTGGCCCTGTTTAGCCAAGATCCAACACAAGATTTTTGGCTAAGAGTCTGGTTTCAATAGAAGCCAACTCTAGAGCTAAAAAATAGAGAGTGACTATGGCACGGTATGCCATCGGGGAGCATGCTGACGGCATTGTGTCACCCTTCCCATCCCTCTTCTCTTCTCTCAAAGTATCGTCGCTCCCTTCCCCTCCCCCTCTCTTCTCCTGCTCCGGCGCCGGTCGCTGCCCTCCTCTCCCTCTCTCTTCTCTGCGCCCACTGCCCTCCCCGCCTCCTTCTCCAGCGCCAGCCATAGCTTTGCGCGCCTCCTACGCCACCCCTGCCCCCTTCACCACCACCCATAGCCGGCGGCGCCTCACCGCACACCCTCCTGACCCCTCCTCGCCATGCCACCCCGCCCAACCTAATTGCCACAGCCGCCATTGCCATCGTCTTTCGGCTCTACCCACTGCCCTTCTACCTCGCACATCGCCCCGTCGCTACCCATCGCTGGGCTGCCGCCTTCCCTGATCTCCTTCTATGCTCGGGGGGAAGGGTGAACCTGTAGGGATAACGAGGAGGGAGGGAGCAGTGGATGGGAGCGAGAGGGAGGGAGCGGCAGCCGGGAGTGAGGAGCATGAGAGAGCAGCAGGGATGATATACCATCGAACGGTATACTATTCACTAAATTTTCTCCAAAAAATAGGGGTGGCCCAAATATTGGCTCCAGCTTCTAAATTTCTCCATTTTATCGAACTGCCCCCACAACCTTGTCTTCCTTTTCTCCCACGAGAGCAAGGTTGGTATTTCTTCTCCTAAAATAAGTTGGAGCCTTTGGAGCCACCCTTTCCTTGCTTCTCTCCGCTAGCGCAAATTAGGCTCCTGCGAAGCCGGACTTTGTAGCTTGAGCGATTCACACAACAGCTCGAGCTTCTCCCCGTAAGCCTAACTCCGGAGCTCGGCAACCTTAACCCGCTCGTTTCAGTTTTAACTTCTAGCTTTTAATTCATTATTCCTTAATTTCATCTTTTTCTGACTTTTGAGACTTTTTTGTCTTTTCATTTTTCCCCATGTTTCTTTCATATTGTCTGTGATGGACTAACCTGTTTTTTTCTATTTTTAATTATTTTTAAATTTAATTACATTAAATAAACCATCATCAATTACAGTAAAAAAATAAATCAACTGTAGCGGAAAAAAAGTTATAAGGCATAGGGTCTGTTTGGTTGGTGCCTAACCTTGCCATGCCTAAGCTTAGGCAATATGTGGCTGCCACAGAAAGTGTGGCTAACAAAATCGAAGCCACACTTATGGCAAAGTTTGGCAAGAAACTGAGTCTATGACGTATGGGGCCGGGTGCTAAGAAAGTGTGGCATACCACAGTTACATCAGTGAACCAAACAGTTACCTAAAAACTGTGATATATCTAATTTGTGGCTAGGCAACTTCTGATCATGAACCAAACAGGCCGATACTCTACTCTAAACTCAGCGCCTCCTAACATGCATTAGACAATTTGATTTTTTTGGAAATATGTGCTTATCTTCAGAAGCACCACACGTTCGTACCTGCTATTTCTTTTTCAAAATAACAGTGATGCGCTGTAAAGATTAGAGAGAGAGAGATAGAGTTAAAAAAAAACCATTTCATCAGATTCCTTTTCGTTCCTACGGGAGGCATTAATGGCAAGGGGTTTCCCACTACACGCAAGAAACTAGTCTAGCAACTCACCAAGTACACAGTGCGCCTCCAATGGACGAACACCTCCATCTCCCATGATCCCTTCCTCCTCCTCCTCGATGGCCAACGCCGCCGCCTCCCTCCTCCTCCCCCTCGTCGTTCTCCTCGCCACGGCGGCCGCGGCCGCCGTGAACGACGACGTGCTCGCGCTGGTGGTCTTCAAGTCGGGGGTCTCCGATCCGTCGGGCCGCCTCGCGCCCTGGTCCGAGGACGCCGACCGCGCCTGCGCCTGGCCGGGCGTCTCCTGCGACCCCCGCACTGGCCGCGTCGCCGCGCTCGCGCTCCCCGCCGCCTCCCTCTCCGGCCGCCTCCCCCGCTCCGCGCTCCTCCGCCTCGACGCCCTCCTCTCGCTCTCCCTCCCCGGCAACAACCTGTCCGGCCCACTCCCCGCCGCCCTGCCCCCGCGCATCCGCGCCCTCGACCTCTCCGCCAATGCCCTCTCCGGCGACCTCCCCGCCTTCCTTGCTTCATGCGCGTCCCTCGTGTCGCTCAACCTCTCCGACAACCGCCTCTCCGGCCCGATCCCGGATGGCATCTGGTCGCTGCCATCCCTCCGGTCGCTGGACCTCTCCGGCAACCAGCTCGCGGGCAGCGTGCCCGGCGGGTTCCCGCGGAGCAGTTCGTTGCGTTTGCTGGACTTGAGTCGCAACCTTCTTGAAGGGGAGATACCGGCGGACGTCGGTGAGGCCGGGCTGCTCAAGTCGTTGGAAATCGGACATAATTTGTTCACCGGCGGGCTGCCGGAGTCGCTCCGTGGGCTGTCCGCTCTGAGTTCTCTTGGAGCCGGTGGCAATGCGCTCGCTGGGGAGCTCCCGGCGTGGATTGGAGAGATGGCGGTGCTGGAGAGGCTAGATTTGTCCGGCAATCGCTTCGTCGGCGCTATCCCGGGCGGCATTTCGGGGTGCAAGAACCTGGTCGAGGTCGACCTCAGCCGGAACGCGCTCACCGGGGAGCTCCCGTGGTGGGTGTTCGGGCTGGCGCTCCAGCGCGTCTCCGTCGCCGGCAATGCACTGTCCGGCTGGGTCAAGGTTCCTGGTGACACTACCTCGGCGCTGCAAGCACTGGACCTGTCGGGCAATGCGTTCTTCGGTGCGATCCCGCCCAATATTGCGAGCCTCACAAGATTGCAGTATCTGAATTTCTCCTCAAATTCCATGTCGGGGCCGCTTCCGGTGAGCATTGGACAAATGACACTGTTAGAGTTGCTGGATGTTAGCTCAAACCAATTGGGTGGGAGCGTCCCACCGGAGATTGGAGGCGCGGTGGCACTCCGGGAGCTGCTGATGGGGAGGAATTCACTCACGGGAGGAATTCCGGCACAGATTGGGCAATGCGGCTCCCTGATTGCTTTGTAAGTGATATTTTCCCCGACACGACTCAGTTTCTTGTGCTTGTGCATGCAGGCTGAGGGGTTAGTACCTTCTGCCTTGTTTTTCCTTGTGTTGGTACTTGCCTGCTCTCTGTTTCCTAGGTTGCAGATACCATGGAGAAAGTGATAGATATGTCTTGTTTTCTTTGTGGAAGCCTGGAACCAGATATGTCGGAACCATGCTTGTCTTGTTGCTTTGCTTGTATCCCATTGTCCGGGGTCCATTGTTATCTTGGATACACTAAAAAACATAAGTCAAATTCTACACGAATTTTCAACACTTCTTAAAAAAATGAATTACAGTAAACAAGGCAAAACATGTTGCATCGCTACTATCAAAAACTTGGCACCACTTGAACTGATGAGTATATGGTTATTTTCTTATGTTGCAGGGATTTATCACACAACAAACTTACAGGGCCAATTCCTATGACCATGGGCAACCTCACTAATCTCAAAATGGTTGATCTCTCAGATAACAAGCTGAATGGAACCCTGCCGATGGAGCTCTCCAACCTTCCCAGCCTCCGGGTCTTCAACGTCTCCCACAATCTGCTATCAGGGAATCTCCCCATGAGCCACTTTTTTGACAACATCCCTGATTCTTTCATCTCCGACAATGCCGGACTTTGCAGCTCACAGAAGAACAATTCCTGCAGTGGTGTCATGCCAAAGCCAATTGTTTTCAACCCTAACTCCTCATCAAACCCCTTGTCAGAGGTTGCCCCAAGTGCCCCCAGCAGCCAGCACCACAAGAAAATCATATTGAGCATCTCTGCACTCATTGCCATTGTGGGTGTAGCAGTGATTATTGTTGGCGTGGTCACCGTCACAGTGCTCAACCGCCGTGTCCGTGCAGCAGCTTCCCGCTGTGCGGTTCCCACTGCATTGTCAGATGATTATGGTTGCCAGTCGGCTGAATCCCCAGAGAATGAAGGCAACTCCGGCAAGCTTGTCATGTTCGGCAGAGGCAGCTCGGATTTCAGTACTGGTGGGCATGCCTTGTTGAACAAGGATTGTGAACTTGGGCGAGGAGGCTTTGGCACGGTTTACAAGGCAGTGCTCAGAGATGGCCAGCCAGTGGCCATCAAGAAGCTGACAGTGTCAGGCTTGGTCAAATCAGAGGATGACTTCGAGCGGCAGGTCAAGCTTCTTGGCAAGGTGAGGCACCATAACGTCGTCACCCTCAGAGGCTTCTATTGGACTTCCTCGCTGCAGCTCCTCATCTATGATTTTGTGCCTGGCGGAAACTTGCATCAGCACCTGCACGAGTGCTCAGCAGAGAGCTCGCTTTCATGGATGGAGAGGTTCGACATAGTCATTGGTGTAGCCCGTGCCCTTGTGCACTTGCACCGCCATGGGATAATCCACTACAATCTGAAGTCGAGCAATGTCTTGCTAGACACTAACGGCGAGCCCAGGGTTGGTGACTACGGTCTTGTGAAGCTCCTGCCAATGCTGGACCGCTACGTACTGAGCAGCAAGTTCCAGAGCGCGCTGGGGTATATGGCACCAGAGTTCACATGCGGGACAGTCAGTGTCACAGAGAAGTGCGACATCTATGGTTTTGGGGTGCTAGTCCTTGAGATTTTGACAGGCAGGAGACCCATCGAGTACTTAGAAGACGATGTTGTTGTGCTTTGCGATCTGGTCAGAGGTACACTTGAGGAAGGCAGGCTGGAGGACTGCATGGATCCACGACTATCGGGTGAATTCTCTATGGACGAGGCCGTGCTGATCATCAAGCTGGGTCTGGTTTGCACGTCGCAGGTGCCTTCACACCGGCCGGACATGGCTGAGGTAGTCAGTATGCTTGAGATGGTGAGGAGTCCCCAGGGTACTCCAGAGGATGAATTGGTTTGAGATCAGTTTATTTCACCTAGGTCTTTTGATCTTTAGCTTTTCAGTTTTCTCCTTCATGTTTTTTTGGCTCGTCTTTAGATAGATATATATATGATGCTTGTGAGAGGCAGAGAGGGGGAAAGAGTGGTTGCAAAGTGTTAGCTTGTTTGCAACTTTCAGGGATGTAAAGCTGTTGCTTCTCTTCAAATATTGGTCCCTTTTAAGAATTTGTAGCTCGTACAAGTGTTGCTGCAATGCGGCAAAAAGTTTTTTGTGATACGTCAGCTCAGTGCATGTTGTTATCTGCTAGTTTGGCTAATGCCCTCCTCTGAACTCCATATAGGTGGGACATGCGTTGTCACTTACATTTTACCCTGGTATGAAATATGCCAGACATGCCGTAAGCCTAGAATAATCCATATGCCGGTATGATTTAGTATGTGCCTTTTGAAGCTGAAGCATCCAAAGAGGATTGACTGAGTGAGGAAGAGGAGGGCCCTCACTCCTCACTGTTCAACAGCAGCCACCGCCATGCGCTGGCACTCAGCAGCAGAGCTGCCATGCCATGCGGTTGAGCTAGTGAGGAAACGAGCCTTCGATAGCTGCGTCTAGCCACCTACCACTTTGCACCCCGGTCACCTCTGACGGCATGCCATACATGCCAACCGGATCTGTGAGCCGCTCCCACAAGCCTGATCTGTTTAGTGTTGCAGAGATGGCACGGCGTTGGCGGTCGCCGGGGGAGAAGACGAGCATGCGGGAGTGAACGGGGAGCTGCCACCTGCATTCTTCTTTTCGTTTGTTGTAGACTTTTTTAGGGGATTTCGTTTGTTGTTGCAGGACCTTTCTTTTTGACTTTTATCTTTACATCTCTTCCAAGGTCATTGAAGTGGCTTATTTTTCAAACGAGTTCTCAAGCTTACACCTGTATGTATCGTCGACGTCTTCATCATCTATCATCGTCTAAAAAATACAAACAAAAGCTATCAACCTAATCAAAATTTATCAGCTAAAGCTCAACAGGGCCTGGGACTGCGAGGTTGGGAGCCCAAGTCCGCGTCCCACTTCTCCGTTTCGGCGCGGCACGTCCCCCCGGGCGCGCTTCACGCACAGCGCCCGCGCCGGGCGGCCGCTGCAACAACGGGTTGCCTGCACCAGCCAGCGCTTTTGCTGCTGCTGCCATCTCCTGGGCGGATGGAAGTAGGGAACGTCATGGTCTCATGGAAGTCAATCCATCATGTTCCTCAGCTCATGTAGAACCCTGAGCCTTGTCATGGCTTGCTCAATCACGTCCAAACCCTAGGTCAAATCAACCCAACGCAAACTTAAAATGAAAATAAATAGTAATAATGCAAAGATATAAAAGATAGAATCAAAGTTAGCTCAGTAGTAGAAGGGAGGTATAGGGTGTGTTTGGTTTGCTGAATATGGACGGCCGGATCCCAGCTCCACCGTATATTGCGAAAAATTCGGGTGTTTGGTTGGACGAATTTACTGTGGAAGCCTGGATCCGCTCGTCCCCGCATACGGTCTCATCCGGGACCGGGAGTGAAGGCCATTTCGATCGAATCTGCCCGTCCAGGACCGAGGGAGTCGAGCAAGACCTTCATACAACCTCATATACAGCCTACCAATCACATACTTATTCAGCCTGTATCCACAGATACATCGAACCAAACACTCTTCTTTTTCAAAATACGACCCTCCTCATCCAGCTTCCCCTCATCCAGGATATACGATCCCACTACCTAAAAGCAACCAAACACACCCATAGATACGATAGGACCACGCCTAGATCCACCACCGATGGCACCGAATCTGGCCAAAGGTAGAGAAGAGGGGTGCGTGAACCACAAGGAAGTAGAAGGAACCTAGGGAAAACGACAACATATGGAAGTAGCGCCTGGTCCGGTGCAAAGATGGCAATGTGTCTATACCCATTGGGTTTCACCACCCTAAACCCACCTCCATTAAGCAAAAACATCCCCGTTGGAGGACCCAATAACACAGGCGGGTACAACATTTTCCCCAAACCCATACCCGCGCGGGTGAAATAAACCCGGCGGGTGACCCATACCCGAGACATGATATACAAGATTAAGGATCAAATCACCTAAACAACAAGGGTTAAAGGAGGCGAGGAAGCTTCACCGGCTGTCGTCGTTCGTCGAGCCGGAGAGTGCCGCCATGGGCGTCGACGGCTTGGCAGATGGGCGACAGCGGCTTGGCAGATGGGTGACGGCAGCGGCTTGGCAGAGTGCGGCGGCGGCGGCTTGGCAGAGGGTGGCGAGGATGGCTTGGAGGGCGGCGGCGTCGAACGGTGAGGGGGGCAGCGGCGCCGAACAGCTTGGAGGGCAGCGGCACCAAACGGCTTGGAGGGCGGCAGTGGCGGCTTGGAGGGCGCCCGAAGCCCCGAACGGCTTGGAGGCTGTGAAATGGGGAATTGGGGTCTGGCGGCCGTCTGGGGAATAGGGTTAGGTTTTAGTTTACATCTATTGGGCTGGGCCAAATATAATTATTTGTTGTGTGGGCTGGGCTACAAATAGATGACCCATAAATACTCGGGTATCCATTGGGTAATGGGTATGGGTAGTGTCAAACCATACCCATACCCGCGTACTCATTGGGTCCTATTTTTCTCTATTAGTAGACCCATGGGTAGACATTTTAACCCATATATGTACCCTAATAGGGTAATTACCCATCGGGTTTCGGGTTATGGGTACCCATTGCCATCTTTAGTCCGGTGGAGCCACACCCATATCCACCACCAGCAGCACCAGCGGCAGACGATGGAGGAAAGGCGATCTGGGGACCCAGCAGAGCCGTGACCATCGACGACGATACGTCAATACAGAATGGATGGGAGATTGGGAGAATGAGAGGGGTGCGTGTGTGTAGAGTGTGCGTGGGTGTGGAGTGGGCATGTGTGTGTGGGCCAGCCGTGAGTGAGCTGGGCCTGTCAGGTGTATGAGTGTTGAGCAGGTTAGAGAGTTTGAGCTATGTATAAGAATGGGCCGGGGCCATTTGGAACCATTCGAGGCCGAATTAGAACAAGTTCAATAAATCCCAAACATACTTGCACACATGAGGCCGCGCAACCGCCTACGGCCGGCCCGTTTTCTCCAACCTCTCCGCCAGTCGAAGTCCCTCCAGACACGACGGCAGCGGCTGCCCGGACAGCCTGCATGCGCCGCCGATCCTTCCATCAGCAGCGCGCTCAGGCGTACAACAGTGCTAAGTCCGGAACGTTTTAGAGCATTTGTTTCGTTCACCAAATGAAGGTTTTTGTGATACTCATTACGCAGCAGGCCGCCGTGCGCGCAACCGGGTGCGAATTACTCGACGCAGGGAAAACTATCTACGCTTGAAAAGAAAAGAGGGGGAAAAAAAAATAAACGACCGTGTAATTTACGACAAAAAGATCCGATGTGGAACAACAAGAATGTCACAGAAAAGCCAAACTGGCGAGCCATTTGGATCGGCCGGCCAGCATTAAATCCTGCGATTTTTTTTTCTTGTAGGAAAGAGCTCCAAAGCTGTAGCGTTCACCCCGTGATCACTTCAGTCAACGCAGTATCACAAGGAACGCTCTTTCCAGTTCCAGAACCACAAACAAACCAATTTGCAAGAACAAAAGAAGAGGGGAGAAAAGAGCAAGGGGAAGAGCAGTGGCGGACCCAGAGAATTTGACGAGCCTGGGCGAAGAACAAAGTCTAAATAACAAGCGTTCAGAAATATAGATCATAATACAAGCAAAATATGACAACCACATTAGTTTTAACCAAAAAACGCCTCATTCCTGAATCAAATTACAGAATTATTACAATAATTAAACACTGAATGGAACCAATCAACCAAATCATCAACTATCAAATAATGCCCAAATTTAATTTACCTGTTTGGCTAAGTTTCCTCTGTCTGTCTGCCATTTGCTACGAACTGAGAAGACTAGTGCTGTGACGCCGCTGAGGGATGCTGCCTCTAGCTGCTTGTCGACGGGTGATAGCAGTGACGCGGAGCTACGGCAGCCGGTGGCCGGTCCCGGTAAGCATACGATGGATGTAAGCCTCATTTAGCCTGCGACACAATTCTTCCTCCACACCAACCCTCACATCTATCCCGGCACCTCGGAGTCTTTCAATCCCTTTGGATGCTACAATAGGATTTGGGTCAGTCATCCCCACCACAACCTCCTTAACTTTGCCATTGATGAGCGCTTCTGTGCAGGGAGGGGTCCTCCCATAATGGTTGCAGGGCTCCAAACTCACATAAGCTGTTGCATTCTCAGCTAAATCCCCTGCATCTCTCAGAGCAAATACCTGCACATAATATCAACACTGTACTTGGTTATGATATTATCAAGATTATTATACTTTAGCATCGCAAGTTCTTAAGCAAGCACAGAACAATATTGCTGGGAACTGAGCCCGGGCAGGGGCCCAGGGTCGCCGGGCCCTGGGTCCGCCCCTGGGGAAGAGCTAAGCAGGGATCGGCAACCAAGGTCGGTGCGGAGGCAAACAAGGTCGGAGGAACCGTTCCGATGAGATGAGACGACGATGGCGGCTGCGGATGAGGAGGGCGCATACGAGCACCACGGATCTTATAGAGAGACGTAAAATTTTTGCTTTTTAGCCCAAAATTTGAAAGTTTTTTACATATGGACCCCTGGAAAAAAGATTTGCAAAAATGGACCCTTACCACGGCGCCAAATCATATAGCGCGCAGGGTACATGTCACGGCGCCATGTGCTTTAGCGCCGTGTATTGACACGTCGGAGCCACGGTGGCACAGCACGGCGCCATGGTCTGTGGCGCCGTTTTATGTACCCTAGGCGCTAACTGTGATGGCGCCGTGCTTCGTGACTTAAGCCCGAGCGCGGCCCCCGGCCCCCCAGCTCCCCCTCTCTCTGCTATGTTCAAACAGTAAACCGCCGCCGCCTCCCCTCTATTCCCCCTCCAAATCCTCTCAAATCCACCGATTTTTCTCACGGTTTTGCTTCCAAATCGAACAAGTAAGGTGAACTCTCTCCCCTCCCTTGATTTTTTGCAATAGATATGGATTATTTGAGCTACATTTCGTGGGGGAATATTTGAAACCCTAGATGAAATTAGTTCAATTTGGATCGGTTTTAGGTTAGATTTGCAATAGAAATGCGTAATGTAAGAGTAGTATTGTGTATACAATCGTTTTTAGGATTTGATTTTTGTGAGATTGATGAATATTTAGAAATTTGAGTAAGATTGATGTCGGAGAATAGATGCATTTATCGTTTATTGGTGAGACTTATATCATTTTGTTGCCCTCATTATCAATAAGCTACCAGTGAAAACTATTCATAAAGGTATTTGCAAAATACGTAAAAAAAACTATAGATTCCCTTTCAATTTTTTGTTTGGTTCATATTGACATATATGTTATAATTAGTTATGAGTATATCCAAAATGATCAACTTTGTAAATGGGACACCGGGGATAGAGAAACGGGGATGGAGGGTAAATCATATACAAGCTGACATGTATTTAACCAAGGGTAAATCTCTAATACTTTCATTTTGATTCAAATTTCATAATTCAATTTGATTCTTATTTTTATTTATAAATATGTTTTATAAATTTCTTATTTGAATATTTCTTAAACATTGAATTCTAAAATTTATCACAGGATGGCGAGATACCGGCTGCTAGACGAGTTCTACGAGAGGGAGCACCGCGGCAGGCTCACGGAGGACGGCCAGGTATGTGTGTGGTCGAATTGTACATGTGTTCAACTTGATGGTCACGCAGCTAACTTTTATAGCAATTTTCAGGACATACCCATACTTCGTCCTCGAACCCATGATGCGGTCCAGTTGATGAGATACGACAACCGCTATACCCCACTGCTGCGTCGTGCTGGGCTTCACACGGTCGCTAACCTAATACGGCGGGGCATGCCGGCTTTCAACCACCCAGCTTTGACCACACTTGTCGACAGGTGCATTTTCTCTATCGGGTCTATTTGTTTTCGCTTCTATATTCTTACATACGTAACTAATTCTTTTCTCCTTGTACTATTAACAGGTGGAGGCCAGAGACACACACGTTCCACCTACCCTGTGGGGAGATGACCGTCACGCTGCAGGACGTGGCGATGATACTTGGACTTCCCATCAGGGGACAGCCGGTGGTCGGCCCGGCGGTGTCTGAGGGCTGGAGGGCACGTGTGGAGGCCTTCCTGGGCACGCCATTGCCTCCTGTACCAGATAATCCCAGGCGAGGCCGCGTCTCGGGGGTCCACCTTAGATGGTTGCGGGCTACCTTTGGTGAATGCCCTGATGCCGCGGACGACGCCACGGTGACCTTCCACTGCCGCGCTTGGGTCCTGCACATGTTCGGGGCAGTGCTGTTCCCGGACGCCACGGGGGATGCTGCTTCGTGGATGTACATCCACTGCCTCCAGGACTGGGGAGACGCTGGACAGTTCAGCTGGGGCTCGGCGGTCCTCGCGTTCCTCTACCGCCAGCTCTGCAAGGCCTGCAGACGCAAGGCGCCCACGTCGACGCTTGGTGGCTGCGTCTTCCTCCTGCAGGTGTGGTAATGCATTTATTTTTCCTACAGTTCTTTGTTTTCGTACATGGCTAATCGTATGTTTGCCCCTATGTTCGCTTGCTAGGTGTGGATGTGGACACGCATTTCAGTGGGGCGCCCTCGAGTGTTGCAGGCGCAGCCTTGGCATCCACAGGGTGTGGATGACCTCGGCCCCACTGTTGCGTACCTGTGGGATGCAGTGTCAGTCCCGTTCGCGACTACTCAGCGGGCGTACGTGGATTTCAGCAACGAGCTTGACACCTTGTCTCCCACGATGGTAAGAAATTGGTACTGCATTTATTTTTTCTACAGTTCTTGGTTTTTGTACATGGCTAATCGTGTGTTCGCTTACTAGGTGTCCTGGGAGCCTTACTCCGAGGCACAGGTTCTAGCGCTACCGCTCAGCACCATGTGCCGCAGGGACTCCCATATTTGGAGGATGAGGTGTCCGCTGATCTGCTTCTACGCCGTGGAGATTCACCTCCCCCACAGAGTTGCGCGTCAGTTCGGCCTCGTGCAGTTCTTCCCCCCAGAGGGGATGTCGACTTCTGTTGAGTTGCACAAGTAAGTAACAATTTGTGTTTCATTTAAAATTCTTTTTGTTCGTACTAACAACTATTGTTGACATCTGCTATATGTACAGGTTCGACAGGGTCCGCCAACGAAAGGTGACGGACTTCGCTCATTACCACCGAGACTACGTCCAGTGGTGGAGGAGGATGGAGGACAACTGCGAGGCGGACAGTACCCCTCACAGCAACGCCAGCTTCCGGGATTACTTGTCCTGGTACCACGGCACCACCCGCTACAGGCTGAGGCAGCAGTGGACCGATGTCGACTACGCGGACCTCGCTTCGTCCGAGGACGAGGACACCGCGTACGACAAGCGTGCGAGGGAGGGCACAGTGGTCGAGGCCGCTCCAATTCTTGATCGAGTGGTACGGAATGCATGATATTTACACTTACTTTGGTTCAATACGTTTATCTCGTACTTACTTATGTTCAAACCTCGGTGCATGATATTCTTTAGGGGACTTCTCTCCAAACCTCGGTGCGGGACATCGACGAGGCTCTCAGCCACCCAGTTGGTGACCTGGACAGCGAGAACCGCAGCCTGAGGGACCTCCTGCAGAGACTTCGACGTCGCCTCAGTCGGGCGGCAGGTCGGTGTGGTTGCCGCGCACGCACGGACGTCGCACCACCGGCGGCCTCCCAGCGCTCGGGTGCCGCTGCAGCCTCGTCGTCACACGTCGGCACGCGCCAGTCCACGAGGAGCTCGTCACGCACTTCGACTTTTAGTCAGGGCGATGACGACGACGACGACGAGGCGGAGCAGGGTGACGACGTCGAGGAGGAGCAGGGTGACGACGTCGAGGAGGAGCACGAGGACGAGGAGGCATCTACCCACGACGAGATTGGGATGTCGCAGATGCCTGACGCACCGTCTACTCAGGCTTCGCAGCGGCCTTGTCGTTCAGCTCGTCCCCCGAGCACGTATACTCCAGGGAGTGATGCTCTAGCCAAGGGCAAGGGGAAGGCCAAGAGGCAGTGATGTTTTGAGATTTTTTCTATAGACATGTCATATTTTCAGACTTATGTGATATTTTGAGACTTTTTGTATATTTATGTGGTATTTTGAGACTTATTGATAACGATGTTGTTATTTAGGTTTTCAGATGTTTCATGTGTGAATGTATGTGTGTATGTCTGTGTATGTGCATATGTTTTACAGAAAAGTTTGCTGTTTTGCTGTGTTTTTTGTCAGGTGTAGCTTACACGGCGCCATAACATTTGGCGCCGAGATGTGTATATACGGCGCCCAAATGTTTGGCGCCAAAAGAGGCGCCAAACAGTCGAGCGCCTTATATACACATCTCGGCGCCACATGGTATGGCGCCGTGTAAGCTACGTGCGGCACTCGTATGTTTGGCGCCGAAATAGGTGGACGCAAGGCACGGCGACCACGCTTGAGTGGCTAAGGCAGTACACGGCGCCACTACCTTCAGCGCCGTACGTGCATAGCACGGCGCCGTGTGACATGGCGCCGTTTTGTGCCACCGTGGCTCCGACGTGTCAATACATGGCGCTAAATCATATGGCGCCGTGACATGTACCCTGGGCGCTATATGATTTGGCGCCGTGGTAAGGGTCCATTTTTGCAAATCTTTTTTCCAGGGGTCCATATGTAAAAAACTTTCAAATTTTGGGCTAAAAAGCAAAAAATTTTACTAGAGAGACCTGGGCTAGCTAGGGCACCCTGTGACAGTTACTGGGCCTCGATGGAAAGAAAAAACTCGCGCAGGTCCCTCTGAAAAGGAGCCCATATAAGCCCAACATATACTAGCATCTGAGCTGAAAAAAGCTCGACGATCTTATGAAATTCCATTTAGAGCATCTCCAAGAGAGGCTTAATATTTTGTCCTCTAAAATCTCATATTGAGAGTCTTCCTAAAAAAATTGCCCTCTAAATCTTTCCCTTCCTTCAGCAGCTCCTCTAAATTTGGATCCCTAAAATTACTATCTAGGCACTGTATATTTGATGGTGATCCACCTCAATTTTAGAGTACCAAAATTATTGGGTGTGTTTTAGAGTATCTGTTGGAGCTTGTTTTTAGCTTTCATACCCAATATTTTAAGATAGGGGGTGAGAAAGAGCATCTCTTGGAGATGCTCTTAGAGGTTTAGGTCCCATCCAGAACAGGGAATTTTTCCGACTCATGCAGGGAGTCTTGCAAAAAATTAATGTGAAATTCCAGTGTACCTGCTTAGACTAAGAGACTGCGATGGAAGTGGTGTTGTATTGTATTAAAATTCCACTGATGAAATGATCATTGAATCACCGTACGTTTGTACATATATGGAACAACGATGCAAAAGGAGCACAGCAAACCTCGACAATCCAAAAAACCAAAAGTTCTTCTTAAACTTATCACAATATTCTTAAACTCCAGCCGGCGGAAGAAGCGGGAGTCGCGCCGCCCTCACGCTGCTCGTCGGTCGCGGCTGTAATTCGATGGTGGCGATCAAGTTTCGGAGGTCGTCCAGCGCCTGCAGCAGCTGCCTGTGGGATCTTCGTTACTTCATAGACATCAAAATACGTTGATTAGAGGAGGATTGTTGGATTAATTGGACATGGTCCATTTTAATTTAGCAATTAATCAAATGAAATTCCTACTAGGCTCACATGAAAAAAATTGTTTAGTCCCATATGGAGAGTTGAATGGGAGTTACACCACTTTAAAAGGTGGAACGTGGTAACCCCCTTGTGGAATTGGAGAGAGCCATTACACGCGCGCGCGCTCGCTCGCTCGCTCGCTCGCCACGCCGAGCCGAGCCGTGCCGTGCCGTGTCTAAGTAACGGTGCACGATTATGGCTGCGGTTACTTTCGAGTAATGGTTGCTGTTACTAGTGGCTAATGGCTGCAGTTACCAGTCTCTTCGTTTTTGCTGTGTTGTTGCTGCTCTCTGCAATCTCCGGTCCAGAACCTTGCGCGCACAAGTTTCTGGGCGAGTAGGCCTCTGGAACTTCGTCCGCTTGTGTACCTGCACGGGTAGGCGGGCGATCAAGTTTCTGGGCGAGTAGGCCTCCGGAACTTCGTCCGCTTGTGTACCTGCACGGGTAGGCGGGCGATCAAGTTTTTGGGGAGCGCATCGGCGCGACTACTCAATCTGCAACGTCTACTTCCTGGTGGTGAACCGTTCGCGGGGCTGCACTGCGAACATCTTCCTGCATCAAGCTTCGTCCTGCATCACGCTTTGATCGACTACATCGAATAGGCCATCATGTCGACTGATGGTAACGGCGCCTCTGGTGTCTCCGGCACTGGCCCCGCCCGAGGGTATAACTCTGTTCCTTTTCTGGTGTATTTGTTTCTGTGCGCTATGAATATGTTAATAGATGTTTCTGTTAGCTTGTTCGTTAGCGAATATGAATACATCATTGATAGATCACTCATGCATGTTTATGTCATGTTTTATATGCTAAATTTCTGGATAAAAATATGCCGAAAATTGACTAGATCTCCAACAAGGATCTTATTCTTATTTAGTCTAAATATTGTATAGACCTTCTCCTATAGACTGATATAGTAGCAAGCAAACCAATAACTTCTCTAATATTGACAATTGAAAGATTATCAAAGTCTGAGGGATGAGAGTTTAGCAAGCAAATCAATTCTCTGATGCAGATTGAGCAAGATCAGTAGATGATAGAAGGTCAACAAGTGGTTTTGCAGATTTCTTTGACTCTAATCTCATATCATGGAGTTCAAGGAAGCAAATCACAGTGATGAGATCTAGTACTAAGGCAGAGTACAAGGCTCGTGCAAATGGCACATCAGAAATCATCTAGATTTAGTCGCTATTGGGAAAACTTGAAACTTATCAATTGCAAGCACTTGTCTTGTGATGTGACAATATTGAAGCCATATATTTTCTGTTAATCCTGTGTTCCATACCAGAACTAAATATATTGAGATGAACTTTTATTTTGCTAGAGAACAAGTGGCAAGAAAGATATTGGAGATTCAGTTCATGTCATCACGAGATCAATTAACTGATGATCTCACCAAAACAATTGAAATACAACAACTGAAGATTCTAGATACAATCTCAACCTCACCGGTTGTGATTTGAGAGGAGTGTTAAACAACTATGATAGTTGTGTTTCTGTTGTTTATTATTCTTATTAGTACTGATGTTTTCACTAGAGATAGTGTTTAGTATTTACACGTGAGAATATTCACACTCATATACTTGTATATAAATAAATAATCAATAGAAAATAAATATATACTAGCTATAAATTATTCTCTTGGTATCTTCTGCCATGTCCATGGAGAGCACCGGTGCCGTGTCGGCAGAGAGGATCTCGAGCCTACTCAGCGCGGAGTCGGTTTCGTCCATTGGCTCCTGGCCCTTGCCTTCAGAGCAAGAAAAATGAAGTAGCATCATCAGGTTCATGGTGACTTGCAAGAGCAAAGCATCACGCGTTGTTCTGGGATTGCAGGTGCTGTGTGTACGACTGTACGTAGTACCTCAGATTGGAATGCGGCATTTGCTGCAGTAGTGGATAACGGCCTTGGGGTTCTGGTAGATCATGGCAGTACGGGCACCGGCCGAACCGCACCCTGATCTGCCCCGTCTGCGTCGCCGTCGCGGTGTTTCTACCGAAGGATCAAGGGAAATTAAAGTAGCATATTTGTTGCCTTCAAAGATTTCTAGAACGCTCGAGGTTATCAGAGTTCGTAGGCATGTCTCAACAGGCTTCAATTCAATCGATGAAATGCGCCTTGCATTAGGCTAATATGTAGGGAACTGCTCATTGCGACTCTTCAACCACCAATTATGGCGAATTGACCACTGCATTTGAGGATGGTTTTTGGTCGATTTCAAACAAAGCATGAAATCGACCTTGCAAAACAAGAAGTATCAGGAAACTAATCAGGGTCTGCTAATGTAAAATTATGGACGATCTTTCTTTGACAAATTTCAGGCAGAGTGTGAAAAAGAAGAAGGAAAACAGGAAATTAACGATTCAGGCATGGTTAACATAGTATCGAGAGAATTCGCATCCGGAACAAGGTGTGAAAGTAGCATAGCTGTTGTTTTTTCAAGACAGGCATCTCATGGGTTCGGGAGTCAGAATAATTTAGTGGACAAATTTGTTGCAAAACAACGAGAAGATTGAAAGAATGGCCTGATGAAATGCCGAAGTTCATGCAAGAGTGCAAACGAAAGAACGGATAAACTGAAAAGCCCCAAAAATTCAAAACCAAAAATTTCGTGATTTTTGCTGGTTTTTAGGTGAATTTTGGAAACTTTCCCTTTTGGGAAAGTCTCCCCGCCGCCGCTTTCTTCTTTTGGCCAGGCGCCTCCCTTCCCGCTTTCCCCGCGGCCCGGCTCCCTCTCCCGCTGGCGCCTCCCCGTTTCCTCCCTCGCAGGCACCGCTCCTCTCCCTGCTTCCTCCCTCCCTCGCGCGCACCCTGCGCCCGCACCCAGACCGCCTGCGCCGCCCTCGGATCCTCCTGCGCCACACGTCGCCATCCTTCTGCCCCGACCCCACCCGTCAGTCCCCGCCTCCTCCCTCTCCCGCGCGCGGACGCCCCTCCGCCCATGCCCACAGCTCACCCACTCCCTCTCCCGTCGCGTCGCCATTACCACTGTGCAGAGCTGACGTCACCCCTCCCCATCCCGCGGAGAGACTCCCCACCGACTCCGGTTGACTCCGCGCCCCGCCCATTGCCTTCTCCCCTAAGCCTCCGCTCCCTCCGCTCGAGCATAAAAACCCCCTCTCGGCTCCCTCTCGCTCCTTTGCTTCCCGAGCTCTCCCAGCGCCCTCAATCTCCTCCCAACACTCCAGAGCATCTCCCAGAGTCACCGATTGGAGTTCCGCCGCCCGTAGCTCCGCCATTGTCGTCCTGTGAGCCGATGACACCTCGGAGCCAATCTCCCTCTCCCTCCCTCCATTTCTCAATTACTTTCGCCTAGAGCTTCCCCTCGGCGTGCTAATCACATTGGTGGGCTTATTTGGACAGGTGACCGACCGAGGAGCCCTGGCACCGAAGCTCCCCGCCGGCCGCATCACCCTCTTCGTGGCCAGCCCTCTCCGCAGCTCTCCAGCTCCTGCCACCGCTGCTAATGTGAGCCCCTGGACCCCCTGACCGTGTAACTACAGCCGATTGGGCCATCTCGCCGCCGGCAACCCCCTCCGCCACCAAAGGACCAAAACACTCCCATCTACCTCCCGCTCCCTACGTTGTTTCCCTTCCTCTCCAAAGCCCCAAAATGGGTTGCCCGCGTCAAGAGCTACCCGCTGGCACTCCTCTTCGCCGCTGGGATCCACCGTCGTCACCGGAGGGCGGAGGTGCTCGCGCCTCTGTCTCTCGGCCGAACCGGCGGCGGGAGGTTGAAGACGACCCCCCTAGGGACGTGGCCCCTCCTCCACCCGATCTTTTCTTTGCCATTTAACCACGACCGTCCGATTCCACCGTACCGATTCACTCACTCTCTTGCTCCGCAGCCGCTCGATCTCTCCCCGTCTTCATCCGATCCACCCACACCCGCCACATCTCCGCCACCCGCCTGCACCACGCGTCGGCCATCCGAGCCGCGCGGACGCACGTTGGCGTGGGCCGCCTCCCCTCGGCCTGCTCCGTTTCCCCGCGCGCGCTCGCCATGGGCCACGCTGGCCGTTGGCCGCGCGGGCCGCACAGTGCCAGGCCGCACTGTTTCTTTGGGCCGGCCTTTCACTGTTCATTCCAATTTCCAGTGGTTTATTAATTTCCAAAATCCCAGAAAATTCAAATAAATTCTAGAAAATCACAGCAAATCCCAAAAATTCTTAAATTTCATCACTTTGCTCCAATAATATCCTGGACCCATTTTTGGCCTCAATTCCTCCAGATTTATCCCAGATAAATTCCTAAAATTCCAATTTGAGGATTTATGCCTTTTACTCCTTTTTAAATAGTTTATTTTCCCTCGCTTGATTAGTCTCAAGCTGGATTTAATTATTTTATGTGTTTGCGCTAGTGTCGGAGATCCCGGAGGTTCAGGTGCAGGCTCAGGATCCAGGTGTTTCTTCGTTCGAGCTAGCTGAGATCATCCGGATTGACAGCAAGTCCCAAATCCTTTGATCATGTTGTAACCCATGTTATTTAATTATGTTATTATGCTATTTGCATTAAGCTAGTTCTGAAATATTAGTTCAAAGTAAAATAAAAATGTTTAGAATGACATGATATGTAGTTAAACCTACCACCGACAAATGCCATGTTAAACTTGTAGCCATGCCTTTGTAACCCTAGAAATAATTATCTGATAATCTAGATAACTGTAGGTTATTATTACCATGCAAAGTCTTACACTAATAAAGTCGTGGCTGCGGGCCAATAGAATTTGGAAAACCCGACTCTAAGGTAGGGTGGTATGGGACACTGTATCTTAGAGTGGAGAGTGACGGCGTGCACGAGGTAGGGTAAGGGTTGGGGAAGAGCCGCGAGACGGTCTTCGCCCATCTTTTACCCTAGGATTGAAGTTAGGGTAAGGGTGTTGTGGGGTGCCGTGAGACGGCTTTCGCCCACCGCTTACCCTAGGTTGGGTTGGGTCGCGGACCTGGCGAGGTTGCGGACCATGTGAAAATATAAGGACCGAAACCCTTACACTGAGCAAATATCATAGTGATCGCTCAACCACAGGAGTTGACTTGTCAACACTGGTCTAGTAGCTGCTCAACTCGATTGAAACTCAACAGGTGTGGTAATTATACTTCGGGCTTGCACGCCCCGCTGTGGAAAAATGGATGTTAATCCATATGTAAATTATACGCTGGAACTTTTGTTGTAAGCATGCAATGGTATACTCTTGCGCGACACTCCATAACTGTTCATGTGTGAATAGTTGCGGAATGTCGTGTCCGTACGCGCCCCTGGAAACGGGGGCGTTACATAAACTCACCTAGTAGTCAAAATCTTCAGAATACATCCTTCCGATTTTCTTCTTCGCCTCTTCACCGACCCGCCAATTATAAGGCGAATGCCTCAAAAGCAGAAGGCTGCTCTGTCATGTAAGGGTACAATCGGAACAGATACGGATGGATATTGTTTATCCTATATCTTAGTTCATATTTTTTTTAGAACCAGAGTCGTACACGGATAGTACAGAATACCTATTTCTCTATTTGTATTCGTTTCACAAGTCTTCGGACGGTTGGTTGGATGAAAATTATCCGCTTCTTTTACACACTTACACAGGATATTAGATAGTGGCTCTGAAGCACGGACACTTGTCATTTGTGCTGTACCCGTGCCAGAGACCATGTCCGATATGGACATGTGTCGGCGGCATGTCGATTGATTTAAAAACGAATTTTAAGTTTAAAATTTTTGAACACGTGTCGGACACGGCTGACCGTGAGTTCAACACGGACTAGGACACGACCCAAACCCTAATCCCCTCCACAACCCCCCGGTTCCTCCTGTGTGTCTCTAGTCCTCTACCCCCTCCCCCCTGTTTCCTCCCGTCCTCCTCCACACCCCTGTTGTCTCCTCCCCTTCCCCTTCTCGCCTCCTACCTCCGTCAGAGCCAACCGGCGAGACTTCGCCAGCCTCGGCCTCCCAGTTCCCACCTCCGTTGGAGTTGGCGAGTCGTCACCCAACTTGGCCTCCTACCTTCATCGAAGTCGGCGGTCCATCGCCCGCCTTGACCTCCCATGCCTAGTGTGCCTCCACCCCTCCACTTCTGCATGCTCCTCGCCTCCTCTCTCGGTCTCTCCTCTAGGCGGCAGACTCCACAGATCCTGGTGGCCAGCCTCCTCACTCCTCCAGGCAGTAGGCTCTCCACTCCCCAAATCCCGGCGATCGGCAGCCAGTGGCCAGCTGGTTCCTCGTGGTCGACAGCGACATCAGCCTGTCCAAGCACAAGTTCATTGAGCGCTACGACGACCCTGTCCGCCGCGACGACCTCGTCATTAGCCGTGTCAAGAAATCCGACCCCGCCGACCAGGTCCATCTCCCTCCCCCCTCCGCATCTCCATTTCTCCCTTCCCATGATTTCCTCCACCATGTGACGAGTGATGATGTTGCCCTGTCCTCTAGATCTACGTGTCCATCACGAATGAGACAAAACTCGGTGTGAAGACGATCAGGAGCTACGTGAAGATGAAGCAGGAGAACATCGCTAGCGGCATACTTGTCATGCAGCTCGCCTACAGTGCCGTGTAGGAGGTCTCCCAGAAGTACCACATCGAGGTCTTCCTGGTCACTCCCCTCTTACCACATCCTTCACCTTGTACTCATATGTGTCTATATGCTTTCTCTATCTGTGCAAACAAGTGGATGATGTTTAATGTGGTGCAGGAATCAGAGCTTCTTGTCAACATTAAGGAGCACGTCCTAGTGCCAGAGCACGAGCTCCTGGCGCCTGAGCAGAATACGACACTGCTTGAGCGATACACTGTGAAAGAAACCCAAGTAGGATAAATGTGTGTTAGAAATAATCTTAACTTAGACCCCAGGTCGTAGTAGAGTTCGTTTCCGAGTATAACTCAAGTTGAAGTTGAAACCAACTTGAAGTTGAAACCAACTTGAAGTCCGAATCGGAATAGGAGTAGGAGAGTTTTATCCCTATATATTGGGGGACTTGTACCCAGTTTTGTATCCAAGAAAGAAAAGCAAGATAAATGCAAGAAAGAGGGGAAGCAAATAAGAGAATAAAGAAATTCAGAAATTTCTTTCGTGTTCTCTCAGATTATTTGCGATGTGTGCGTTTTCTCCTGGAGCAAAGTTGTAACAAGTGGTATCATAGCCTAGGCGAGAGCCGAGTCGTTGGAAAAATCGTCTTGGCGATTCCGATTTCAACGCATCTCACGCGGAGCTCCTGAGGCGCACGTCGCTCATCTTCGCGCAGCTCTCCCAGGAAAAAGATGCTCGCGGCATGTTTTTCTATTCCCTCGGACCAAGAGCAACTTCAAAGTAGCCCGAGATCTTGATCCGTGCACAAGATCATATTGCGTTCTTAGGGAAGCGGTGTCACCGGTGACGAGGACATCATCCAGTATGATGGCGAAGAAGAGTTCCGTTGTCTCGCTGTATTATCCGATACTCACGATGAGCAATTATGCAGCATGGGCAATCAAGATGAAGGTGTACATGAAGGCTTAAAGAGTGTTGGACGTTGAGAAGATGTGTTTGCCGTCCAAACTCAAGTAAGCAGAGTTGAGATTGGAACATCGAGGAGATGTGTCACCGTTCCGTGTCAAAGTATGAATTTAGTAAGTCGTAGTTGAGTCCGACTGCCTCAATGTTTTAGAATCTTTGCATCTGGTGTAAGATCGAGGAGGCCGACTAGAGGGGGGTGAATAGGCGGTTTAAAATTTTCTTCTAATTTAAGCTAACAATTTTAACTCTAATGATTTGTCTAAATCAAGCAAGCAAGCAACTAAATCAACTAACAAAGGGCTCAAGTGATCACTAGCACAATATGGAATATCCTAAGAGCAAGAACAATTCTAGCTTAGGACAAGTTTGCTACTCTAAATCACAAGCAATCAAGTAATGCTAATCAAACAAATTGCTTGAATGTAAATGGGAGACAAGAGAGAGCAAACCACAAATGACACGATCACGTTTTACCGTGGTGTTCGGAGACTTGCCGGTCTCGCCTAGTCCATGTTGAGATAAGCCCGAACAAATCGGACCGGCTCCACGAATTGAGCCAAATCACCTCGATCACTATCGGTAGCTCTTTCCCTCTTCGGGTAGGCGAGCTCCAACCTTCACAATCCTGTCGGGCCTTCTCACAATCTTCTTGAGAAGATCACCGAACGTCCCGCTAAGCCGTCTAGGTGCCGGCAAGCACCAAGAGTAATGAATCACAGCGGGCTTGATCACTCTCAAGTGTCAAATGGATCAATCTACGGATGCAATGCACTTGAAATCACTCAACAACCTCAATTTAATGCACAAGAGTGAAAATGAGGTGTGTGAGGTTGCTCTATGCTCAATGATGCTCAATAATGGTTCAACAACATGTCCTTGTGCTGGTGGGGTCGAATTTATACCCCCACCAACCTCAAATAGCCGTTGCAATAAACAATCCTGAAAATCAGGGAAATCGGAACTACCGCAGTGTTAAGTTCCGCAATTTGAACGCCGGTACTTCCGAAATTTCTGACAATGCATAGTTTTGATTCAAGATTATTTCTAAGTGCATGCATGATCCTAAATTGATCCATAAGGCCCATAAGCACATGATCAAGCATTTAACCATGATCCATCTTAATAGTACGGCATCTAACCTATAATCCGGTCTTCCAACCTTTCTCCAAGACCAGTAAAAATAAAAGAGCCCTAAACTATTTACCTTGTCGACTTGGAGCTCTTTGAATATTGTGAAACCCTTTTATGTGCCTCTTTCTTTGCCTTTGAGACTAATCCTTTCAAACACTTAACACACAAATTAGTCCCATGATCACATAATGTCATTAATTACCAAAACCAATGTTTTTAGGGGCCTAGATGCTTTCATCTGGATGGACCCATACCAGTTGAGTTGAGTTCTACATGTAGCTTGCGTGTAGAATGCTTTATGTGGAGGCGTGGCTGGTAGTTATTGAGACTAAAACTAGAGTGTGTCAAGTCAAGATTAAGGGGGAGATTGTTAGAAATAATCTTGACTTAGAGTCTATGTCGTAGTAGAATCCGTTTCCGAGTATAACTCAAGTTGAAGTTGAAACTAACTTGAAGTCCGAATCGGAATAAGAGTAGGAGAGTTTTATCCCTATATATTGGGGGGACTTGTACCTAGTTTTGTATCCAAGAAAGAAAAGCAAGAGAAATGCAAGAAAGAGGGGGAGCAACTGAATTTCTTCCGTGTTCTCTCAGATTATTTGCGATGTGTGCATTTTCTCCTGGATCAAAGTTGTAACAATGTGCCTATTCTTTTGTCACCAACCTGGTATTCAAATCGATATAAGCATAGCACCACCAAACATTCATTCTTGTGTTAAGCATTGTACACCATTAGATGTTTATATATAACATCCATGGACAATCATCATTAAATTCTTGTAATTTACTTCATCTGAATTAGCAATTTTTCACAATCTAACACTAGTTCTCTACACAAGTGCACATTCAGGTGAGAAATGTTGAAGATGGCAGAAGTATGGATTCACAAGCTGATAAACTTCTGAGTTCTGACTGATCACTATGGGAGAATGCAAGGTTAAAGTGACTAACTAACTGCTACACAACTTCATTAAGAATAATATGGCTGGAAGCTGCAGAAGATACTATGTTCCCTTCAAAGTATTTTTTTATTGTGTAGTAGCCTAGTTGGTTGATATGCACAATAAACTTGAATCTTCAATGCATTTTGATTCAGTTAGGTTGCATTTGGACTATGGTTTAAGTTTGTAGTAGACGACGATTATCTATAATACACTTTCATATCATTTATAAATAGGTTTAAAGATAGCTTATATAATAAGTTGCCTATATAGTTATATGTAGTGGCCTCATACAACTAATGAGTTGTCTATACAATGATGTACACAGTAGAAAATTGTTTATATGACTGTTTACTAAATAGTAGATAACATCTTTCTCTCTTGTTCTTCTCTTTTATTCATATTTTCTAAATTTTACTTGACATAAACTTACAGATAATTAACATGTATTATTGTACATATCCTTGTATGCTTGAGGCTGCTCTTCCATGTTGAGCGGAAAAAATAGTTTCTCGTGGCCCAGTGTATACTCCCCGGCCCATGTCCTGTCCCCTCAGCCCAGGCGCAGCTAACCATTCGTACAAAAGTGTGTGTCGCATTATCCCAACTGAATGGCCGGGATAACACACACGCCCTCCTGCCTCCTTCGCTCCTCCCATGAGAGAGCCCCTTCCTCTCCTCCATGGCCTCATCCCTCCTGCCCCCCGCCACCTTCGCCAAGAAGTACCCTGCACTTCTCCACCAGCACATATACAGCGCCAAACCCCACGTCCACAAGCTGATCAGGTGCGGCGCGAGTGCGACCGACGGCGGCGCGGCCGTCCCGGACGAGCTCCTGAGTGTTCCGCCTAACCAGGTGGCGCCCGTGGTCGGCGACACGACCTATGATGGATGGGCGGCCTTTCTGGACGAGCTGAAGGGAGCGATGCAGGCGGACCCATCCAATGCCGGCGCGGCCATCCCGGACGAGCTCCTGAGCGCGCCGCCGGTCAGCGACGCGACCAATGCCGGCGAGGCCGTCGTCCCGGACGAGCTCCTGATGAGCGTGGACCCGTCCAGCTCGGTTTCCGGCGACGCGACGACCAACGGCGGCGCGGCCGTCATCCTGGACGAGCTCATGAGCGCGCTGCACCTGGACGCGTCCAACCCGGTGGTGCGCGCGGCCGCCGGCGCTCTCTCCCGGCTCGACGAGCTCATGGATGGGCTGACGGACGCCGAGCGGTGGGCGCTGTTCGGGTTCCTGGCGGTGACGTGGCTGTACCTGACGGCGCGGCCCGGGGTGCTGAGCGCCGCCGTGGACGCCTACGTGCTGGCGCCTCTGCAGCTGGCGCTGGACAGCGTGCTGGGCCGCAGGAACCTCAAGATGAACAACTTCGTCGTCGGCGAGCGCATCGGGGAGGGCTCCTTCGGGGTGGTGTACTCCGGAGCTGTCGTGCCCAGGAACGGCGTCATGGAGGAGAGGGTCGGCAAGGCCAAGACGCGGCTCGACCTCGACGACAGGTACAAGGAGAAGGTCATACTCAAGAAGGTAATACAAGGTTCGTCCGATCGAGGTGTATGTGGTTCAGGTCCAAACTTGCATTGATAACCGGTAAAACGGCAAAATCTGACGTGCGTTTTCCTGTTTCAGATAAAAGTGGGGACGTTTGGAGCGAAAGAGTGCGGCGACTACGAGGAGTGGTTCAACTACCGCGTGGCGAGGGCGGCGCCGGAGTCGTGCGCGGAGTTCCTCGGGAGTTTCGTCGCCGACAAGACCAAGTCGGAGTTCGTCAAGGGCGGCAAATGGCTCGTCTGGAAGTTCGAGGTATGTACGGCAACTGCGATCAACTGATCAACTGGTTATCCAAAGTGGATGTTCCGCTCTTGACGGTAAATACACTACTTCCATGGCACTAACGATTAACAGTGACGAGACCTTAAAAATCCAAGCCCAGTGATGATTGGAGACTTGCACAGTTTAATTTGAAGTAGGTCGAGTTGCTTCGGCACATGATCTCATACCAGATAACCCTTTAGGATCACATAAAATTGAATTCATGAAAGTTTCCTATTCTTGTGTTCTTTTGTTTTCAAAAGTTTGAAGGCTAGCCTACTAGGAACCAGTACTTCTTAGATACAACACTAAAAGAAAACTCCAATGATTCAAATTATGCAAAAAAAGAAGAAGAAAGAGTATGAAACATTTGGACGGTTTTTGGTTTTGCCGCAGGGCGACCGGACGCTGGCCAACTACCTGAACGACCGCAACTTCCCGTTCAACCTGGAGCCCCTCATGTTCGGGCGCGCGCTGCGGGGCGACGACTCCCTCAAGCGCGCCGCGCTCGTCGTGAAGCAGGTGATGCGGCAGCTCGTCACGTCCCTGAAGCGCATCCACGACACCGGCATCGTCCACCGCGACATCAAGCCCTCCAACCTCGTCGTCACCCGCCGCGGCCAGGTCAAGCTCATCGACTTCGGCGCCGCCACCGACCTCCGCATCGGCAAGAACTACGTCCCCGACCGCGCCCTGCTCGACCCGGACTACTGCCCCCCCGAGCTCTACGTCCTCCCCGAGGAGACCCCCCAGCCCCCCGCCGAGCCCATCGCCGCCATCCTCTCGCCCATCCTCTGGCAGGTCATCTTCTTAGTTCTTCCCCATCATTCATCACTTCTTCCTGACCTGTTCTTGCCACCGTCATCAATCATCACTGATTGCTGCATTTCTTGTGCTACAACAGCTCAACAACCCCGACCTGTTCGACATGTACTCGGCGGGGATAGTGCTGATGCAGATGGCCACGCCGATGCTGAGGTCGCCGTCGGGCCTCAAGAACTTCAACACGGAACTCAAGGCTGCCGGCTACGACCTCAACAGGTGGCGGGAAACCACGCGGCGCAAACCCGACCTGCAGATACTGGGCCTCGACTCCGGGAGAGGGTGGGACCTGGCCACGAAGCTCATCTCGGAGCGCGGCCGGGGCCGGCTGTCCGCGGCCGCGGCGCTGCGGCACCCGTATTTTCTGCTAGGTGGCGACCAGGCCGCGGCCGTCTTGTCGAGGCTGTCGCTGAGCAAATAGGATGGAATGGCTGGGCACAGGTTACATACATGCACATCGAATGATTGAATCCTGCATATATAGACGTACATTTATGAGTCCCTGACTTGCGATGATCACCAGTGGCATTGGCATTTTTGCTGTATAATCATCACTCATTGGAGGATGTGTGGTCTGAGGATGTGTTCTGGAAAGCAATAGTATGTGTAGTCGTGGACAACCTGGGTGATGGTCATGGTGGTCGTAGATGGATTGGTTCTTGTCTCTAGATGGACAAGGGTGTGTTTTGCGCGTGTGTGTTGATGACGGTCAAGTTGGGAGAACTTGTACTGAGAGAAAATGTTTCTTTGGTCTTTACATGTGCAAGTGAGTGTGGAAGTGATCATGGTCGGCGACGAAGAGGACCGGGACTAGGATAGGAAATATGAGGTCTATGCGGTCGGGATGTCACGCGAGGTGGTCGGGCTTATGCTAAAACATGTGGAGATCAAAGGTGATGATTCGTGAATAAGCTACGGGCGGTGCATGCTAGGAGGTTTCGACACGGAGGTTGATGATGTGTGGAGAAGATACGGGAAGTGCGTTCCCGAAGGGTTCGATACGTGATGATGGTGCGTGATAAAGATACATGAGGTGTATCTTGGAGGCTTTGTCACGTGTTGTGATTGGAGATATTATGGAAGGAATTCGTAATAGGAAGCTGTAGAGATATGGTAAAATTCATGTTTGGAAGGATTTCAAGTTCCTTGGTTTTCGGAAGAGATTAGATGATATGTTCGTGTTTGAGTCGAACATGGTCTGGACGTTAACCTATAAAAGCAGAGAGAGACTAATGGTTAATGTGTGGGTTTTAGTTGGTTTTTAGAGGATTTTAGTCGAGAAGGCTTTTAGGGGTGCCGTGAGGGTGCTTTGTAGTCATATCCATAATAAATAAGTAATAGATCATATCTATTCCAAGAAAAGTTCATTGGCAATGTGTTTTCCTGAGCATTGCTTTTCTATGTTCTCAGTGGCGTGCTAACACATTGTGATTCAGTATGCTACATGGCGCCATCCCGCTGTTCGAACTCGCCTTTCTCGTGTCATACTTGAGCTCACCGTCTCACCTGGTATACTCGATCATTCTGGGCCTTAATTTCTCCATGAGCCTAACCCCGATCCTCGCCGTTCACCACAGTTAACTCCAAGAGCATTGCACATCCAAGACAAACAAGCTATTTCCAGGCACAGGTTCTTCACAACTTGACCTATATTAGCCAAGATATACATTATGCAACCTTAATCCAACGACTTAGATCATTCAAACTCAATCCATAACTCAATTTCTCAAACCCATGTTTTTCTACGAAGATCGGAAGTACCATGCCTAACACGCCGGTACTTCCGTAATGCGGAACTACCGCCTCCCAAAACGGTATTTTCGCACGCTGAAAACCTCACCTAGAGCTCTCCGGAAAAAATATACCACAACTGAATCTGGTACTTCTGCCAAGCGGTACTACTGCACTTATGCCTATGATACCTCCACAAAGTGGAACTACCATACTAATACTTACGGTACTTCCGATTTTGCTGACACTTCCAGAAAATAGTCCAAATCAAATGCAATTTTTGCAAAACCAATTGACCACTCTAGAAATATTGTAATGATTCATCACAACATATTATAGACCTTCTCACATGATTCATCAGTTACATACTTACATTGTTTTGTGAGTTTACTTGAACAATGTGGTGCAGAGTTAGAGACACTAGCTAACTTAATTTACTGCCCAAATGCGGGCTGAACATTTTATGACAGATGATCTCGACACTACTAAGAAATCCTATTTCTGTTGGTCAGTGTCTCCAACCTACGCAGATTCCTCATAGAGCTCAACCGGTGAAATTTATGTACTGATGTTTCAGCCAATCATCTGAAGTTCTACTGTCGACTGACACCGAGTGATTAAACGGCGAAAGACTGCTTACATATCACTTCTGCCGGCAAAACTGTTCGAACTTCTTCTCAAGATCTACCTGGTTGCCTCCGACCAGCTTATCAATCTCCTTGTCTCTCATGAAAATGAATGTTGGGGTTGCACGTATGTCGAATCGTGAGACCAGTTCCTGAGGAATCATTCATTTTAAAGTGACGTTTTAATTTTTAACATTTATTTCAAAGTTTCTATGTTCAAAGTAAAATTCAACGGGCAAAATTCTGAACATTTGTTTACCGGCAGTTCGTCTATATCCACGGACACGAAAACAAGATCAGAATGCTTCACAGAAAGTTCGGCGTATACAGGAGCAGCGTTCCTACACGGGCCACACCAAGTTGCGCTGAATTTTATCACAACCTGTGCAGATGGACATGTCAACATGGTTAACCTAAACAGTTGAAGGGATTATAAAAAGAAGTGCTTATATGATTTACTCTCTAACAAGAGTAACATCAACCTTAAAGCACATTAAAAGATAAGTAATATATATATCCACCATTCATCGTATTTTAAAAATTATGCAAATCTCTATCAAGAAAAGTATATAAACACCTCCCATTATAAAATTGAAAGTCGCATACACCTATTCTTGTGTCACAAGGAGCATGTGGTGAGTTATAACATTGATTATGAGTAGTCATGTAGGCTACTTACTGTTTTGCCGAGTTCACTTGTTTCTTCCAGTTTCTGTTCCCAACTCCTTTGATCAAGTATAACTGCCACATTTCCGGCGCTGTAGTCTAGCTGTTCCTCAGCATCTACAGAACTCTGCAAATAGAAGCATGATACAAGTTCCCAAATTGCAAATGTACAAGCTGACAAATGGCTTGCCTTTGAGCCTTTCGCAAAAATTTTCAGCAAAACCATGCGTATATGGATAGGATACTAATTAGTAATTACTAAATGTGATGCAGTACGATAGCATGACAAGTACAGCAAATGAGATGAAGTGGCAGGGCATGATTCAATGAGCAAAGTTGTAAATGCGTTGTACGGAGTAAGAGATTATTACGCTGCCACAGCAATTCCCCATTGATTCGAGCTAATTCGTCAGGATATCTGGAGTTCTGGACTCTGGACTCTACTGGTGGAAAAAAATGTAGGTATAATTTTTCAGTGCTGATGCCAACGATAGTAACCCAAGAAAAAGAAGAGGATGCTATTATATAACGTGAGACCAAATAGTTTAAAAAAATTGTTAGACTATATGGATGGTTCGTGATTAATGTGATGATGAATAATTGATATTTGGATTGATTCAGAATTGTATTTGCGAAAGTTTCGTTCGATCGCAGTCATAGGTTTTGAATCTGAGTAGTTTCAGTCGGTTTCGAGTGGTTTTAGTCTGCTCCGAGTGATTTGGTTGTCTCCAAGTGGTTTTGGTTGTCTCCTAGTGGTTTTGGCCTACTCTGAGTGGTTTTGGTCAGCTCTGAATGGCTTTAGTTCTGTCCGAGTGGTTTCCATAGGGTTTGAGTTGTATTGGACGACATTCGAGTGCCATCGAAAGATCGGACGTCATTCAAGTGGCAGCGGAGAATAGGCCAGTCTGATCGGGTCTAAGTGGTATCAGACGACTTTCGAGTAGCAAAGGTGGATTGGGCGGAGTTTGACTGACATCGGTGCATTGGATGGCTTTCGAGTAGCCTGGGAGGATCGGACAATGTTCGAGTACCACTGGAAGATCAGACGGCTTTTGAATGGAGTAATCAATGATCATAGCATGGCTGTACGACCACATCCAGCTCAGACCACGACAGATTTCAACTAAGGCAACTCGACTATGGCATTCTAACCACGATAGGCTTTGATCACGTTCGACTTTGACCACGTCTGGTCTCAAGCATGTTCGACCACGACAACGTCAGTTCGACTACGGCATTTTGACTACGTACGACTTTGACCATTCGACTACGTACGATTTCGATCATGACATTTTGACTACATACGACTTCGACCATGGAAACCTGTCGTAAACTACACGAAACTGGTTGTAAGCTACAGAGGTCATAAGATCATCTGTTATAGGTATTTATTCATGGTCGTAGCTACAGTACTTTCTGATGGTCGTAGATTTTGCTGGTCGGAAGTCGTAGATCTTTCTGGTCGGTAGTCTTAGAATTTGGGAATGATACTCGTAGACTTTATTGTCTACTGTCATTGTCTTCAGTTGACCGATCGGTTGTCGTAGACCACACGATCGGGGTTGAAGGCTTTACGATTGGTTGCCATAGGTTTCACGGTTGGTACTCAGAGATTTCATTGTCGGTACGAGTGCTTTACTTCTTGTGATATTCGAGTACTTCGAGTACTTGTGTTAGGCCAGTGGGAGTATTGGCTGGTGCACAGTGATCAGGTGGTCATGGTACTTGGTAGTTGAAAGGGCTCGATACTTGATGGTCGGTGATCGGTAGTCATGGGTGTTGCGATTGGTTGTCTGAGACTTGTGGTATGTGATTGGTACTCGGTTGTCGGTACTCGTTGGTTCCCTGGTCGGTAGCGATGATATTATTCCTAAGTGTTTTGAGCGGAGCGATGGTAATTCTTGAGTACTTATGGTGTTCAAATACTCATTGTGCTAGCGATCGTAATGTGTCGTCTGAGGTTGAATTTTGGAAAGTGATGGTTTTAGCGGTCGTAATCAATAGTCTGAGAGTGATTTCTAGATAGCGATGAGGTGTATGGTCGTGGTTGACCTGGTTGATGACTTGGATGGTTGAAGGTGTGTTTTGAGTGTGTGCGTGCGAATTGATGACGATCAAGTTGTGAATAACTTATATTGCAAAAACATTTTTTTGGTCTTTGCATGTGCAAGTGAGCATAGAGATGATCACGATCGGTGACGAGAAGAATCGGGACTAAGATAAGGAGATATGAGGTCCAGACGGTTGAGGATGTCACACGAGACGGTCGGGATAATGCTGGAGCACGTGGAGATCAATGATGGTGATGCAAGACGGAGCTACAGAAGGTGCGATTCTGGAGATTTTGTCGCATATTGAGTTAGGAGTTATGGGTGAAGTCCATAACTTGAAAGAGATAGAGTTTAATTAAAACTCGTGTTAAGAAGGGTTTTGAGTCCTTTGAATTGAGAAAAAGATAAGATTATGTGTTCGTGTTTGAGTCGAACATGGTTTAAAACACTAGCAAATAAAAGCAGAGGTTGTCTATGGGTTTGATGAGAAGCTTTTGGCGAGGCGTTTTGTGTGCTAGGGTTTTTAGGGGTGCTTGTGAGTGCACTTTGTAACTCCACGAATATTCAACAATAAAGAAGATCTTGAATCAATCTGGTTCATAATTTTTGGTGATTGCTGTTTGGGTAAGACATATGACTGTGAGCGAAGCGCTGCAACGAGTGTTCGTTCGAGCGGTCGTATTCGTCGTCGACAACGTAGAGATTTGAAAAAGCAGAAGCAATCATTCACCCTCTCTTTGATTGTGCTATATGATCCTACAAAAATTGATTGACACAGATAGATGCTCGAGTCGAGATGAATGGTCAAGCTCAAAAGAAATATGTATATTAGGAATGGTGAATAGCAATTCAGTATTTCGAAACGATGGCCAAAGACCGTAGAAATATGAACAAGAACAGACAAGCTGAAAACGTTCTGCTCTTTAGAATGATTGCAAACTGATTTGATGACCACAGGTCACAACCATGACAAATTCAATAGAACAAACAAGTTGTTGACACGACAACGAATCTTGCTCAACATATTTACCCAGTAGGATGAAGAGTTTCAATACCAATCCCAGGAGCAATTTTTTTTTTTATAAAAAAAGTAGGTACATAAAACAGAACCATTAGAAAGTAGAAAGGGAAGCCATGTTTCACACAAACACAATGTATATAATCACGAAAATGTAGACACTGAACCTATGTTGGAACCACGGGTGAAAAAGCTTTGCCCAGATCATACCCATAGCATGTATCATGAACACATTGTTGACAGAAATTGGTACGAGGATGCATATACATACCTCTGCAAGCCCACCCCGGCGCGGGCTCGGAGAGAAGCAGGTGACGCCGGGGCTAGGGGCGGGGCGGGACCGACCAGCACCTTGTTAACCGTAGCAACAACAGTATGACGGAAATGCCCTTGTCGTTAATAGCAGTTAAAACCATCAAAATAGGGTGTGAATATCAAAGAATCTGCTGCAAATAGCCCGAGAAAGGGAGTGGCTGGGAACAGGCAAGCAGTGCAAGAAGGGAAAAGAAACCCAGCATGACCAATGAGCCTGTTCTTTTTTACTGCGGCTTATGGTTTTTGGCTGAAATTTTTGAATTTTAGCTGTTTACGGTACAGATTACGGAGAGACTGATATTCACTTATAATTTTAGCTGGTACAGATGTTGAGCTTTTAACGTGTACTACGTTTAACTTGTAGACCACGTCTTGAGAAAATACTCCGTTTGAAAGTTAGGTACTGTAGTAAAAACTAAAAGCCGGCTGACTTTTGACTTGCCGAACAGGCCCTTAGCGTTGCGGCAAGCATTCCCTGCCATCTTGGGCCTGCAAAATCCATCTATTCATGTAGCCTCGCACTCCCGGATTATGCTTCAAACCAGGAAGCCGTGCACTCACGCACGGACACATCCTGCGCAGCCCACCCTGTGGCTGAGCGGCGGCGCGCGTGCAGCCGTCATAAGGCGAAGCAACGACAGGGGTGCACGCGGCTGACGACCAGCCAACGCCTGACGGAGGCGGCACGGGGCGCTGCCGGTGGCCAGCCCGCGGACCGCACGGTGTTGAGTAGCGGTGAGCGGCAGCCGACACCGCAGCGTGCGGACCACTGGCTGTCGCTGCCCCTCCGCGCCGTAACCCTAGGACGCGGTGTTGGTTGCCCGTATGGCGGTATGCCGCGCCGCCACGGCCGCAACAGCTCTGTGCGCGCGGCGCCGCCTAGATCTGACCTCAGATACCGCGGCAGCTTCGCCTACTTTATTTGAGTGCAAAACAACAACATTGGAGCCTTGGAGGTGCAACTCCAAACGGCCATATCCTAAAAAGTCGATAGATACAGTGGAATAACGTTGTCGCCTCCATCAGCTTCTGATATACCCACGGAGCTGCTGCAAGCCAACCCATTTGGAGGCCTGAGCTCTCTACCGCTCTAGGCACTTTCTAGGTAACCCTTACACCATGCTCTGTTTCGGAGACCAGCAAAAGGCTGAACCTAGGCAGGACAACATGACATGAACTACAGCCTAAAACCAAAGATGCTGGACGAGAACACTTACCTGCCAGAGGTCACGAAACAAACATCTTTGATGAACATTTACCAAATAACGACCCTAACGAAGGTCCCCCAACAAGCATAGGTGCATAGGCATGCATGCCTGCCCATCTCACTAAGGATGGCGATGACGATAGGTCGCGACATTGACTACAGTTACGATCCTAGATGGATCAGATACACACAACCCGCAACAAATTGAAGGAAATAATGGCTCATATAATTTCTTGAGACGACCATCGTCGGCACTCGAGCACCACAGGTTCTCAACCCATGGCGTACTTCTGTGTCCAGCTGCGTGCTGTCCCCTCGTACTTCGGCCGGTCAGTCTTGTACATGTGGGCAATCTCAGGGACAAGAGGATCGTCCGGGTTGGGGTCAGTCAGCAGGGAGCAGATAGAGAGCAAGACCTGGAACATCCGAACATGCAACACATCAATAATTAACACCAAAGTTTTATAGCACCTATATGATTGGTTTCAAGGTGTTAAGTGCTTAACACAGCATAAACGCATAACTTGCATCAAACCTGATGCCTATGCAGAATCAAACGAAAACGCACTCTTTATGCATACGAACAACTTCAGAGAATCAGAGTTAAAACACATTGCTAATGCGTAACAGGGAGAGAGAAATGGAACAGATGCTTCCAAAATAATCATTTAAAGGTTACTGACTACAGTATAGCTGAAAAGGGTACATAACGTTATCCACTTGAACAATTCATATTTTATGAAGCAGATCCAGGCACCCCAGTAAGTTAATGCAATAGCACTAATACATATATTATGTATTAAAGTTATCCAGGGAAAAAGAATTCAGTATAAGCATGCAACTGAAATAAGGCCATAATTGTTCACTGAGATGTGATTAAAGTACATCTGAAATACAAAATAGCGAAAAAAAAATCAACCACAAATCGCGTTACAAACTTACAATAAAGTAAAAGCAAGAAACAACATCAAAATTTCAACTCCTATGTGTTTGGAGAATTATATCGATGGTTATTGGTTAAACAATAGTGCCTCTAAATAATGCAGATTATCACAATGGCAGGGCAAGAATAGCTAGTAGCAAACAAGTTCCGATTTTCAAGAGGCATATAACAAGTTTGGATTGATTAAGAGGCCAAAATCCAGAGAACTGAAGCAATGAAAAGGAGTGCCAAAATTCAGAGAACTGAAGCAATGAAAAGGAGTGCCAAAATTCAGAGAACTGAAGCAATGAAAAGGAGTGCTACCCCATCAGAAGAACATACTTGTATAATTGGGCTTTTAGATTTACTCATGTTTATTACGCATAGATCAATTTTGAGAAGAGCAGTGTGTGTACAAATATAAAAAGAAACAGAGTAATAATTAGAACCTTGGAGATTGTCAAAGCAGGGCTCCACTGCTCCTTAAGAATATCAAGGCATATGCTTCCATTGCTATTGATATTAGGATGAAAGACCTTTGTCTTGAAAGATACCTAAAAAGGAGACTCATAAAAATTAAAAACGGCACAAACATGAACAAATGCACATATGCTCCAAATATATGGTCCAAGTACATACTTTCAGTGTGCGATTAGTACTTCACGGTTAATGGCTCAAAGAAGTATAAAGGAGTACAGCAGTTGAAGAAGCATACTAAAGAGGATTGTTAATAGGTGAGCATGAGGTGAAACAACATCCAACCAGTGCTGTAGATGGATCTTGTGTTATCTACGTGTTTTTTAAGGCACCGTGTTATATACGTTAGCAACCAGATCTTATTATAGTGGTGTAACACACACAATCATCTATGACATTCTTAACATACCCTTTTCTTCTGGCATGTCAGTGTCTAGCCCATCTCATAATAAGTAGTCATGCATAAATTAAGATAAGCTGGATGAGGTTGCAAACAAAATCCTCATGTCTACCAAATCACTAACAAAGTTACAACTTACTAATCTGAAAGGATACAACAACAGATCCACTGCATCCAACAGAAAAATGGTGCAGACAACAATGCACACCAGGTATAACTTAAGATGTTTTTATGGCAGCAAATAAAAAGACTACAATGATACCATGAGTAGAACATGGAGAAGTATCAACAGGAAAGTAATACAGCACATATCAGGAGGGACAATATTACATGATCTATCTCCCCAAAAAATTGATCATGAGCAGGATGAAAAGAAACATCAAATAAATAGAGATTTAAGTTGTCCAGGATTATGAAGCTAGGCAGAGCGCACATAACATAATACACGAACCAAAGTGGATAAAAGTGAGGGTTTTCAAAAAAGATGCTGCTCCTGACCTTTGGAGGTTTGAAGGGGTAATCCGGAGGGAAATGAATGTTCACTAAGAAAACACCACCGGCATAGGGACTGTCGGGTGGTCCCATAATTGTTGCTTGCCAATGAAACATATCCTCACCAGCAGGGCCTGAACAATGTACAAGTGAAAATTGCAGTCCATGAGATGCCATGCCAGGGTGAAACGTGGAAAAAAAAGGTAAGAAACCAAACATAGTGTGTTATGGCATAACAGCTGAAATGGAGTGTGTCCAATGGACTTTATACACAATCTAGATGGCATGACATCATATCCAATGGAAAGTGTCCAATGGAGTTTATGGCATAACAGATGACATCACATCTAATCATCCATAGTTCTACTAATAACTCGAACCTGCACTGCATGATGTAGGAGGATCTTTCTGCAGGTCCTTCAGTTCCTTGAGGATACGCTTTGAAGCCATGATAAGCTCCTGTTGTCATACATTAAGAATTAAGTGACATGTATAGTCAATGTATATACATACTTATATAGTATAAAAGATTGTAATCGGTCTTATCTGTTTGCATATTGAAAAGCAGAGTTGGAAGTGATGAATGACAGTAAAATTATGTTAGTTAGGTGTTGCAGAGAATTCACTAAATTGCCAGCACAAGAAACAAACACCAAATTTTGTAGGCATAGTTCAACACTTGAATTGGTTATTTAGTTTATCGTAAGTGCTTCAAGATTACACCCTAACATTGACTTCACTTTGTTATTTTGGTCATTTTGAACCTACAGGAGGGAGGGACAACATACTAACTGATAAAGCAAATTTACTGCACCCAAGATGTGACCCCAGAATTAACTATGATGTCTGTCAGAATCACCACCTACTTTAGACAAGAAATCCACATTTCTGTCCATGTCTCAATCAATTTTCTACAATTCTAAATTCCAACACTTATACGACAATTCTTGCCAGACCCTTTAGCGAACACTATTAGCCGTCAGATTGAGCGATTGTCAATAGCACTTCTGAAGTCCAACAGGCACAAGAAAGTAATCTCCTGAATATGAACAACTCGTAGTCAAAACTCAGAACCTAAAAATCATTACTGACGATAAAACAACCGTTGCAACAACCAAATTCTAATTCCTAAAGAAAAAATCCAAAAGCTGACAGTTTAGCGCTGAGTAATCAGACAACCCGATACTCCATGATGACGGCACAACCTCGTAATTCTTATATCAACTCCAAACATTTCACTCTGGTAGCTAAGCAATCCATCAGAAATCTATCAGAATTAGCAGTTCAGCCCGGCGTACCGACATATTAGTAATGTTTCAGGATCACACGACCTAAAGGCCCACGTCTTGTAGGAAGTCATCAAACCGAGCTAACCCTTCTCATGAGAAACCCCTGCACAATTGGCACTGATGTGAAATCAGTGCATCAATTCATGCATCCCAGAGATCAGCCTCAATCATCTCAGGATTTCATCAAAGGCTGCACGAGCGATCCCTAAAATTCTTAGATACAGCCCATACACAACAAACAAGCGAATAACTTCTACCTATTCATCACCACAAATCTCGCACGAACGACCAAATCATTCCAACTACGACGCACGTAAGATCGAACCCATCGGGTCCCAACGCCAATCATCCAACGGGCCAAAGCAACCACGCACCAAATCGAACTCCCAACCCACAAACGCCCCACCGAATCACGACCCAAGCCCCGCGACGCCACCGCCGAGCGCGCCAAATCGAACCAAAGCGCAGATCTACCGGAGGCAACCGCGTCTCACCAACCAAAACGAGAAAACTCGACCAAAAAATTCGAGGAAAAAACACGCATCGAAGGGGACGGATCCGGATCGGGAGGGGCCGGAGCTTACCCGCGCCGATCTGGTCGAAGCGGGGTGCAAAAAAAAATCACGCGAAAAAGCGGAGGAGGAAGGCAAGGAGGAGATGGGGGTGGGTTGAGGAGGCTAAAAGGTTCCCACCTTTTGCAGCGAGAGGTTGGCGACGGCGAGGGGAGAGGAGAGGAGAGAGAGAAGAGCCTTTGTTTCTTTTCTTTCTTTTCCTTTTTCCCGCTCCGGGTCCCGCGCTTGTGGTGTGGTGAGAGACGGGGTTGAAACGAGTCGTCGGGTTCGTGTCGGTGTATAATCGGAGGTGGCGAGGTGGTACCATTTTTTTAGCCGTTGGTACTGGGATTTTGAGTTTTGAGCTATTGATCTAGATTCTAGATTTAAAGTATCTTATTTTTCTTAAACATCATATATATATATATATATATATATATATATATATATATATATATATATTTCCTTTCTCTCTTCCTAACTCTAACCACCACTCATGCTAGTTGTGGACGTTCTGGACGCTAGCGCAGCCCAGGGTTCTGGGATTCGACCCGAAACAGCCGAAATTCGGTGGGATTCGTCCATTTCGGACAGGCCCAAGAAAGAAGTGAACCGTGTCTAGCCAGCGAAATTTGTCAAAATTTGTCCATTTCGTACTAAATTTGTCAAAATTCGGTAAAATATGAAATGTTTGACTGGTCAACGTAGCTGAAAGCCGGTCCGAAATTTCTGAATTTCGTCCAATTCGGTGGCCACCGAAATTTTTAGCCTTTTGAATCCCAGAACCTTGGCGCAGCCTACCGATGATCCACTACCACTCTCGACTCAATCTCTCCACCTTAACCACCGCTCCCGAGTCCCGACTCACTCTCTCCGCCCTTCTTCCTTCTCTTCGGTAAGTCGCTGTTGTGCCCCCTTTCTTCCTCCTCTCCGGCGAGAGGCCTCCACGCTGCCTTTCTTCCTCGTCTCCGGTTACTACCGCCGCCAGATCTGCTACCATCTCCTGTCACCTCCTAACTACTCTCATCTCATCGCCCACATAGCCCCACCGACCTCCACCGCCCTCGTTCGACCCACGGCGCCACTGCCAGTTCGCTGCCTCCTCCGACCTCCCTCTACATCCAAGACTCCAGTGAATCCAACCTTAACCTCATCGAAGTGTCGCCAGAGTCTTGCCGCCGGTTGTCGGAGCCACATGGAGCACGAATCGTGCGGCAAAATTAGACGGATCAAAATTTGAGTACCCCAAGGTGATGAAGTACTCAAGTACTCCTTAGAAATCTCCTTTATAATTTGGTTGGTCTTGGTTTCGAACGTTCTCTGGTCTTTATTTCTGTTTTTGAAATTAAATGCCAAATCTTGTAAAAAGGAATATATTTTGTTCATGTTCTTATTCCTCTTAAACATCATATATATTCCTCCTCTGTCTTCACTCCTAATAACCCTAGCCACCACCCACACTTGCCATCATCGTCCTCGATGCCTGTGCAGTCTGTCTAAGTGATCACTATCTGCTAAGAGCAAGTACAACAATGGTCTTATAGCCAAGCTAGTCAGCATTTTTGCTGATGTGGAGGAGAGAAGAGAGGAGAGAGAGGAGAGCTTGGCTCTCATGCAAGCAACAAGCTGCACACGGGAGCCTATGCAGTGGTGGGTCCAGATAATAAATGTATGTGAGGAGGAGTAGGAAAGAGAATGTGAGACATGGTACCACATAATAATAAAAAAAATCTTTTGTAGACAAATAGAAGACAGATTATTGTATAACTTGACTCTTATAACTTGGCTTATAGCCAAATACTTGGCTCTATTATTGGACTTGCTCTAAGTGATAAGATACTCCCAAGTACCTGAGCATGGATGGAACTTTGAGCAGTCTGTCTAACAAGTGTTTCCGATCGAATACACACAAGAATTTTTAGACGCATAGTATATCCAACTCCATCCACGCATGCATATATACGTGCATGCATGGCGGGGTCGGCCACCTTGCGCAGTGCGGGAGCGCCAGCTCTCTTCAGTCTTCACGCGGTGTCGGGAGTGCGGGAGCATGCCAGCTCTTTTCTAGTATGATCGATCTCCGAGTTGAAAAGGTAGTATATGTAGAGTCTAGACTAAAGAACAACTATAGTGATGTGCATGCATGCACTACAAGTTGTTTTCTTCACCAATCTAAACACAAGGTAGGCTGACAGGTTGCAACTTGGCTATTGATATTCCGTCGTAAAAGGTTGGCAACGTTGGACCATATCGTTGGACGCATGCTGTTCTGAGTTTTGACCTAGCAAGTCCTTGCATCTAAACGCTATTGTTTGCAACCGCTCGGTTTGCCGTCAAGTGAGAGAGGAAAAAACAAACAAGTGCTCGATTTCCTTAGTAATTGTCTTCTTCCCGATTGTGCTCCTACCTTTGATGAATAAGAACTAAGCTCCTGATTCGGAAAAAAGAAAGAAAGTTTTAGTGGGAAATTTTTTTTTGTTGTAAAAAAGGTCATCATTTATCCAACAAAAATTTTATAGATATTTCCTTGCAGAAAAATGTTACAAGGTAAATGCGAAACATCACTATCCACGAACATGCCATCGTGATTCCACAGTCCACACACACTACTACAAAAAGGATAATCCTGAACGCCTCATCACAAATGGTTTAATACAAACTGTCAGTGATAAAGTTACCACAGACGATTTTACAATATAAACCGTCTAAATTTACCGCGATGGAAAGAATCATCTGTGATGATCTACTTATCACATACGGTTTTTATTCTGAACCATCTGTGATAATATCACAGACGGTTAAAAAAACCATTTGTAATGTCTGTACTTATCATAGACTATTTTTATTTTGAACCGTCTGTGATATTATCATAGACGGTTAAGATTAAAAACCGTCTATGATAATACCACATCACTGATCCGTGGCATCTCTTTCAGGATTTCGATCTCACACATCCATTATCTCCGTATCGAACGGCAGGCACCAATCTGCTCCCACCTCTCGCCCATTATTACTCCCCCTTCCTTTCCCCTAATTTCACTCTAAGAACCAACACTGATAACGACATTTCTTGCTGCTCCTTGTTCATCCACTCCTTATTCCTATTTCTTTCCCCAAATCGAAGCGCCCCGTCCACTTGACGACGCCGACTAACACCGTGAGCTCCTCCGCCTCCGGTTGTGACACCATGATTTAATGCACAAGACACTCTTGTCTAAGTAATGTAAGAGTGTTTTGTGCAGTGTCACCGTCGTGACACAACAGTGACGCTGCCGCCTCCTCTCCTTCATCACCGATGATATATTCCCCATCCAAAATTTTTGGATGGTTAGGGTTTCGGCCATGTAAATCTTGATGCTCGTGTGCGTGAAATTAATTAATTATTGATGTCTTAGTTGTTGTTATGATTGATGGATGGTTAGAGTTTTGATCCTTGTTGAAATTCATGTTTTATTGCAGGATGAAGACATGGCGATGAAGTTTATTGCATGATAATCTTGTTCTCATAAATATGCCTGCTTTGGTTCATCTGTATTATCTGATTACGATGTTTTGTAGCGCAATTAGATAATATTGATGAATTGATCGAACGATGCCTATTTATGAGGATGCTAGAACGCAATCACAGACGGTTCTTAACTAGAGCCATTCATGATAATAGACTATCACATATGATTTTTAATTAGAACCGTCTGTGTCATATCTTATCATAGACGGTTTAAGAGCTATCTGTAATAGCCACCTGTTATTATAGATAATTAGATATATAAATTCGAATGGGTCAGAAACCGTCTATGATGACGGTTTTGAACCGTCCATGATAACTCTTTCTGTGGTAATGACAGTTCAGATGACTCTGTAATAGTAAGCATATAACATGGGATAAAAAGAGTATGCATGCAATTAAAAAAAACAGAGAGTATGAATGCATTGTTTCACGTGATGAATCAGTAGAAAAGACTGAAGCTTGAACTGGAACAATGTTGAGTTGATATTTACCCAAAATATACGCCAATGGGAAGTTGAGACGTAACATTTTGGACCGTATTGGATCCGTTCAGTGGGTCAGTAGATGTAAACGTTCAGGTCAATTCTCTTCAGGAGACCAACCTTGTCAAGAAAGGCAGCAGCAAGTGATTTGATTTGAATTATTAGTAGCAATTGTAACTGCTGTGATTACACATCAAACAATAGATAATAAGGCTATAGAAAGACCACAATATGATAGCAGAGCCTAAAACTCACAGTAGGAAGGAGAATAGAGTGTCACTTGGCTATTGCTTAAATCCTTTCTTACCAAATATTCTCTTTTCTCTATGGTGACTTAGGAGCTATATTTATAAGGGTGTGTATAGGTATCACCCGGATGTTTTATTCCTAACAATCATCCAAATTTTGGACCGTTGGATTAGAGATCCAATGACCTCTTATTTTTGGAGGGGGAGATTTTTTTTTGGAGGGAGGATTTTTTTTTGGAGGGGGCGGGGAGAATTCGTGACCGTTGGATCTCTAATCCAACGGTCACAAATCTGGATGATAGTTAGAAAGAAAACATCCGGATGATGTTTATCAATACCCTATTTATAATTATAGGAGGGGTTATTTATATAAATACCTCTTTTAGGGTCTCTAATAATAAGGGTAAACTTACCTTTTTTTGGGCATAGTCATATTGAATATGCCAGATAATTACATACATAATAGATGTTTATCCTAATGGGCCGATTGGGACTAGACGAGTGACACTCATCCAGCAGTCACAAAGCATTATCGCTTTCTTCGTATGTAACTGTGCCTTAGAGAAAACCCAGGGATACTTACGCCAAGCATAGGAGAAAAATTCACTGGTAAGTGACAAAAGCAGAATGCTCATTCAATGAATTATACTCCGAAGAGTTAGGTCAAATGACATCATACCACCATGACACCCTGTGATGATCAGCAGAGCTACCGAAATGAAACAATGGAGCTCGGCCAAGCATCGCAGCAGAAGCAATGGATTGTTGTAGACCGAGCCCGATAATGATGAGTTAAACGTACTAGGGTAAAATATTTTTTAATCTTGGTTTTATTTGACTGATATCCATCTCACATTGCAATGTAATTGTTCATTTGAGCTCATCAGTAGACCTCAATACATATATAAGATATTCCATAGCAACGCATAGACATGGTTATTCACACGATCAATAACGGTTGTTCTGTCAATAATCCTTATCATGCATGATTGCTTTCTAGCTTTTGTTGATTTACTACGTTTTAATACATCTGTTTGGGAGAAATTGACTTCTTTTTTTATGTTGTTTCTGAATATGAATTACTATATAATCTATCCAGGATTTGTACAGAATCGTTACAAAGAAGAATGTGACGGTTGCACATGTCCTAAGTTCAACACCGCTAAATGTTTCCTTTAGAAGAGCGTTAGTAGGTGAAAAGCAAAGTGCGTGGTTTAAACTGGTAGGTTTGATAGAGTGGGTGTCCTTGAATGAACAAGAAGATGTTCTAATGTGGAACCTGCATTAGAGTGGATCTTTCTCTGTCCGGTCCTTGTATAGAGACCTCATGATAAGAGAGAGCTCACCAGAAAAGAGCATATTCTGGAAGGCTAAAATACCTCTTAAGATCAAAGTGTTTCTTTGGTTCTTGAAAAAAGGTGTTATTTTAACGAAGGATAATCTTGCTAAAAGACAGTGGCAGGGTAGTACCAAATGCTGTTTTTGTCCCTCTAATGAGAGCATTCAGCATCTGTTTTTCGATTGCCATGTGGCTCGGGCTTTTTGGAATGTGGTAGTCATTAGCTTTGGATTTCAAACACCTACCAGTGTCGGAATGTTGTTCGGTTCTTGGCTTAAAAGGTTTTCTTTGAAGCTTAGAAATCAGATTCTGGTGGGGTTAGTGGCTTTTTGCTGGGCCTTGTGGTTGAATAGAAATGACGCCATTTTCAAAAGGATCTCTACTCATTCCTTTTTGCAGGTCATTTTCAGGGGGACTTACTGGATCAGGTGCTGGTCGCAACTGTCTAAAGAGGAAGCGAGAAGTTCACTCATAAACGGCTGCAAAAGAATGGAGAGAGTGGTGATGGAGATTTTCAGCAAGAATGGGTGGAGTTCGTGTTTGAGATTGAAGGGTTAGGTCATTTTGGCTTATGTTCGTTGTTTTGAAGTTTTCATATCACCGTTAGGTGGAGTGTGGGCTGAGTTTTTGTATGGTTCTGTTTGGCTGTAGTCATTCCCGTGGAATGATCAAGACCGGAAAATTGGTATTCCGTTATCTAAAAATATAATCTATTATTCAGGAGGTGATATAATCTATTCAGGAGGTGACAGGGACTCACCGGCGTGAAATCAATTACTGGTAAGATCTGTGAATAAACCCTGATTCTAAGGGAGATTTCCTTTGTAACACATCCCTTTCTTCTCTATATCATGCCTACCTTAATTAAAAAAGGGTATTGTTTACTGCTACTTCTGAAATTATTGCAAAATCTCTTCATATTCTAAAGAAAATATGAGTTCTGTATGGCTACTCAATATGAGTCTTTGTTTTAAAGATTGTTCGTTGAAATATTTGTTTATTAACGTGCTATAAGCAACTATTGTTTTATGATACATAACCCTTGGTTTGTGGTGAGCAATTACTTGCCTCACCTTGGGATTTTGAGTTTTGAGCTATTGATCTAGATTCTAGATTTAAAGTATCTTATTTTTCTTAAACATCATATATATATATATATATATATATATATATATATATATATATATATCCTTTCTCTCTTCTCTCTTTCTAACTCTAACCACCACTCATGCTAGTTGTCGACGTTCTGGACGCTAGCGCAGCCTACCGATGGTCCACTACCACTCTCGACTCAATCTCTCCACCTTAACCACCGCTCCCGACTCACTCTCTCCGCCCTTCTTCCTTCTCTTTGGTAAGTCGCTGTTGTGCCCCCTTTCTTCCTCCTCTCCGGTGAGAGACCTCCACGCTGCCTTTCTTCCTCGTCTCCGGTGACTACCGCCGTCGAATCTGCTACCGTCTCCTGTCACCTCCTAACTACTCTCATCTCATCGCCCCCATAGCCCCACCGACCTCCACCGCCCTCGTTCGACCCACGGCGCCACTGCCAGTCCGCTGCCTCCTCCGACCTCCCTCTACATCCAAGACTCCGGTGAATCCAACCTTAACCTCATCGAAGCGTCGCCAGAGTCTTGCCGCTGGTTGTCGGAACCACATGGAGCACGAATCATGCGGCAAAATTAGACGGATCAAAATTCGAGTACCCCAAGGTGATGAAGTACTCAAGTACTCCTTAGAAATCTCCTTTATAATTTGGTTGGTCTTGGTTTAGAACGTTCTCTGGTCTTTATTTCTGTTTTTGAAATTAATAACAGTTGTTCTGTCAGTAATCCTCATCATGCATGATTGCTTTCTAGCTTTTGTTAATTTACTACGTTTAATACATCTGTTTGGGAGAAATTGACTTTTTTTAATGTTGTTTCTGAATATGAATTACTATATAATCTATTCAGGAGGTGACAGGGACTCACTGGCGTGAGAAATCAACTACTGGTAAGATCTGTCAATAAACCCTGATTCTAAGGGAAATTTCCTTTGTAACACATCCCTTTCTTCTCTATATCATGCCTACCTTAATTAAGAAAGGGTATTGTTTACTGTTACTTCTGAAATTATTGCAAAATCTCTTCATATTCTAAAGAAAATATGAGTTCTGTATGGCTACTCAATATGAGTCTTTGTTTTAAAGATTATTCATTGAAATATTTGTTTATTAAGGTGCTATAAGCAACTATTGTTTTATGAAACATAACCCTTGGTTTGTGGTGAGCAATTACTTGCCTCTCACCTTGGATAGCCCAGATACTCACATACCATTCTTAGGCGCCGATATATACTTCTAAATAACTTGTAACACCAGCTCAGCTTAGCATCACATAAATTGGGATGTAATGCAATAGTTAAATATTATTTATATGCATGCTGTAGGGATGGATGCATAATGTGTTCTTCACTACCTCATCTGCAGGGTATCATGACTGAGCTGGCTGCAGGGTGAAGATCTAGATGATCAACTGGTCTGCATATGGATGGCAAGATGATCGACTGGTCTGCACATGGATGGCAACATATTCGACCATTGTTTGATCTAATCATGAATCTTATTGTATACTTTCTTTGAACATTATATTATAATTTTGTGCACAGAGTTTTGAGGAATGGAGTACAACGCCAAGCTCTTTTTCATTCTGCTACCTCTTGTAGTTTTTGCTGCAAAGAATATATAAGCTACCTTATATTGCACCAATATATATATATATATATATATATATATATATATATATATATATATATATATATATATATATATATATATATATATATATATATATATATATATATATATATATATATATATATATATATATATATATATATATATATATATATATAGACTCTAATGATAATTTTATTGGACATGTCCACCCAAAAAGCCTTAGGAATTGATAGTTGTGAAACAACTTATGATGACAAAATGTAACATTTATATGCTCCACACCATAAGTGTACATAACAAGGAAATTATATGATGCACAATATGGATTTCCGTTGTAACACATGGGCATTCGACTGGTATACTCCAAAGAGTCAGGTCAAATGACATCATACCACCATGACACCCTATGATGATCAGCAGAGCTACTGAAATGAAACAATCACCAGGACTAACACCATGAAATCAAGAATTTACTAAAGAATGATCAAACAACAACAGAAAAGCTTCAGTAGGGACAGAACTATCAACTTTGCAGGCAGAAACTATCAAACTTATTTTGTCTCAACTCTCAAATGGTTTGTTATTGCTGTGCCATCAAGTGATTTGGATGGGTTCCTCAAGGGACGACCTTGTCTCAGAGTAGGAGTTCCGGATCTCCTCAATCCTCCTGACCACCTCCTCCATCCGAGGCCGCTGGTTAGGAAGAATGGCAACGCAAGCCATTGCAAGCTGGAGCATCTGAACCATGACATCCTCAATGTTTGGATGCGTTAACAAGTCGGCATCGAAAACTTCGGAGGTCCACTCTTCTCGAACCACAGACTGCACCCATCTGGGGAGGTGTTCGATGGAACCCTCACGCCCCGGCGATCTAAGAGGGGGTTTTCCTGTTAGCATCTCAAGGAGAAGTACACCAAAGCTGTAGACGTCGGATTTCTGTGTTGGTTTTTTAGTCTCAAGGACCTCTGGTGCACGGTATCCAATGAGCCGTGGAGGAGGATGAGGAGTAGCCATGAGCTGTGCAAGGCCAAACTCGGAGACACAAGCGCTGAGTTCCCGTGAAAGAAGGATGTTACTTGACTTGATGTTGCCGTGGGTGAACTTTCCGCCTCCCTCAGCATGAAGATGAGCAATTCCGCGTGCAGCACCCAGAGATATCATTACTCTCGTCTCCAAGTCCAATGGAGTTCTTCCAGCAGCTTTATTCCCTGAGAATTTATAATCAACCATAAGTCTGCGATCATATAATCGCAATAGCTTACTGAAAGCAAACTAACACATTATGTGTGTGTGTGGGGGGGGGGGGGGTGCGCGTGTAGAATTTTCTTGATTGTCCACTTCGAGATTTCAAAAGAATCAACATAAGCCAACCTCACTATGCCAGAAGGCAACTGCCAAATTGGGTCTATAGTTTTGGTTTCCAACTCATAATTTTAACTAAGCTTCTAAAGACAGTGGGATAAATAAAAGGTTAGTCTGCGGCATTATTTGTTCTTGAAGTCTGACTAGCTATAGAACTGTCAAAGTACCAGAAAAAAGCTTTAATATTCAATACTTGCTCACCCAGCAGTCTTTAACTATTTACCAAACATCTAATTCAGTAATCTACATTTCCAGTTGGACTCAATTAATAGCTTCAATTTTCATAAACAAACCCAAAATTCAAAACAGAATTGCAACAGGCAATGAAAGGCTTAATGATTCAAGTAGATGAGTCGGAACTCGCAGGCAATGAAAGGCTTAATGATTCAAGTAGATGTGTCGGAACTCGAAATAAATAACATACCATGCAAAGCAGCAGAAAGGCTACCGGGCTGGACATAGTCATACACCAATAGCTTCTCATCATTGGAGAAATAGTAAGCACGCAATGGAACAACATTCTGGTGCTGGCCAATCCTGCCAATTATCTCCATCTGCTGTTCAAAATCCCTCTTTCCCGCCACCACTTCCTTCAGTCTCTTGACCACCACTGTTGTGCCATCTTCAAGAACAGCTTTGTAGGTGGTCCCGTAACTTCCTTTTCCAAGGACTTCAGCTGTGGCACTTAAGAAATCCTCCAAGTCAAAATTATACGAACAACCCTCAAAGAAAACTAATTCTTGCTCGGATTTTTCAGCTCTTCCATCTGCAACAGCCTTTCCTTTGGATGAAGACGAAGCTGTGCCAGACTCTCCATCTTTCTTTCTTTTGAAGATGCATATCAAGAGTATGATAATCAAAATCAACAATAATACCCCTCCTCCAGCAGCTATTGCAATTATGACACCAATGCTAAGCCGTTTCCAAAAGCTCTTCTTGGTCTTTTGGGGCGATGGTGATATCGGAGAAGGAGAAGGTGTGGTTCCTGGACATGGTTCCAACGGAAATCCACATAGGAAAGCATTCCCCAAGAAAGAACTAGCTGGAAACTTCTGCAGGGAAGGCGGTATGGGCCCACTCAGGTTATTGTTGCTCAAATTCAAATGTCTCAATTTGGGGAGCTGAAGGTCAGGGATGGATCCAGAAAGAGAATTGTTCTGGAGAAGCAATGCAGTAAGTTGAGTGATATTTCGCACTTTCAATGGGATATCTCCATCGAATGAGTTGTACGACAGGTCTAGGAATGTTAGATTGGAAGACAGTGAAGTTGGTATTATTCCAGACAAGTTGTTGTGCTGAAGGTAAAGAGAATGCAGGGAAGGAATGGATGCTACATCAGGGGGGAGGCCAATAGTAAGACGATTGGATCTAAGGCTCAACACCTGTAGGGCATCAAGCTTGTCAAGTGTGTCTGAGGGGATAGGACCAAAGAGTCCTACTGCAGGCAGCCGAAGTGTACGCACACGCTTCCCATCGGGTGTGCATGTAACCCCAACCCAAGATGTGCAGACTTGGGTTGTGACAGTCCAATTGAGCTTTCTGCCATGTGGCAGAGATGCAGCAAATGCAAGAAGGGCCTGCTTGTCAGAGTTCAGGTCAGCACCTTTGGCACAAGGAAGGTGCAGAAAGAAAAGAGCAGCAGAAAGAAAAGCTATGAGCATAAGATGTTGCATTGTTTAGGGTTGGATGGAAGAACAAGGATAACCGGAACTATAATCAAAGAGTCCCCATCAGTGCTTCACTTCTGCCACATAAAAAGGAAACAAAAGTCAAGACTCAAGAGAGTGGGTCATAACATTGAGAATCAAGACCATAGGATAAATGTTCAGTTTTTTAAGTGGGAAAAAATAAAAGAAATGCAAAGGATTTTGGATAAGGAACATGAAGCATAATGAAAAGGCAAAAGAGAAGTAACTAAGCACCTAACTGGAAAAAATATATGCTGGAGAAATCTTTAAAAAAGGCAAAAGAGGAGTAACTCTTTCCTTCTGTCATTGCAATGTTATATAAAGGACCCAATCACACAAAACTGTTGGAAATAATCCTACCAAATCCGATTTCGAGTCTGAGTTGAGTTGAATTCGAATTAGTTTAAGAGTCGATTTATGTATCCGAGTCTAAGTTTGTAAAGCTGTGTATAAATAGAGAAGAGAACCAAAGAAAAGGTGCAGCGATTCGAGCACCACCAAAATTTTTGTGTTCTCGTATTGTCTCTGTTCATAGCTTACAAAAATTGACTAGGGGCGCAAAGAAGAAGCTGGTCGGACCCAGTCCGATCAGCGAAGACGCTCAGACCATCTGATCTTCATCTAAGTCGTTTTTGACAGTTCGATTGACGTCGGAATGTTCGGACTACTCCGAACGGCATCGTGTGCGATTGGAGTAGTCCGAAGAGTTACTTGTTTCCGACTGCTGATTTACGATCAGGTGGATTGACTGCTTACCACTGATCATACCAGTCCAATTGATAAAGTTAAGTTGAAGTCATCACGAGCAAGTGGTCGAAGCCGACATCTGAAGAAGACGTGGTCGTAGTCGAAATCAATCAACGTGGTCATAACATCTACAGAGTGGTTGTATTCAACATTTGGTATACCCGACTGCCTTGGCGCTCATCTACGCTGCCATACCCAACTCGATGCTCGGTCAACTTGTCGGAAAAGATATAGCACGAGAAGCTTGGATTGCTCTTCGGACTATGCACGAAGGCGTGGATCGAGTGAAAAAGGTTTGACTACAAACTCTGCGAGGAGAATATGAGGCGCCGCATATGGATGTAACTCAGTCACTAGATGAGTTTGCTGGTAAATTAACTGTTGTGGTCAATGAAATTCGATCTCTTGGAGGCACTCTGGAGGAAACAACAGTGGTCGAGAAGTACTTGCGTGTCCTACCCGAGAGGTTCGTGTCGGTGGTCACAACTCTTCTATATTTGAGTGATCTCTAAAACATGAAAATAGAAGAGGTAACATGTTCTCTTAAAGCTCATGAGGGATTGCTCAAAGGGTGTAAAGCCAGAACTGATCAAGCATTGCTAATAAAAAGTGAAGCAAAGGTTGAAAATAAAACTTTGCGGAAATCAAATCCAAGCCAAGGAGGGGGTTGTGGATCTGGCAATTAGCGTGGACGTGGTCGTGGACCAGGTGGTCACGGTTTTGGTCGAGGAGGTTGTGGTTTTACTGCTGGTCGTGGAGAGAAAGCAATGCAAGGAAAGTTCTCTTACAACCGAGACAAGCAAAAAGTCAAATGTTTTACCTGTGGCAAAGAAGGCCATTATGCTGCAGTTTGCAGAAGTCATATTAAGTGCTTTGAGGGCCAAAAGTTTGGGCACTATTCTGCTGACTGCCGATACAAGGAGGCAAATTTGGTTCAAGCCAAAACAGAGCAGGAGCCAGCACTTCTGCTGTCCATCTATGAAGAAAAAAGCATACAACTTATGATGCTAAATGAAGAGCATGTTCAGCTGAAACTACTGAAAGTTGGAGAAGCGATGGACTCAAATATTTGGTATATTGACAATGGTGCTTCAAATCATATGACTGGACAAAGGGGAAAATTCAGTGAATTGAATGAGAGCTTTCGAGGCAAAGTGAAATTTGGAGATGGGTCAGTTGTTCATATAGAAAGAAAGGGCACTATTTTGTTGCAAAGCAAGAGTGGAGGGCAAAGAGCTTTGACTGCTGTCTATTATATACCACGATTGTGCAATACTATCATTAGTCTGGGTTAGCTAACTAAAGAAGGCTGCGATGTGTCACTAAGTGGACCATACTTGTTACTGCATGATCGCAAAGGACAACTGCTAATGAAGGTAATACGAACACCAAATCGGCTGTACAAGATTGAACTCGAGTCAGCCAAACCAACTTGTTTCAATGCCAAGGTGGATAATATGGCGTGGTTGTGGCATGATCGACTTAGTCATATCAATTTTTGCTTTTTGAAGCTGATGATAGAGAAAATTATGGTTTATGGACTGCTGGCCATCAATCATCCATCTCAAGTGTGTGAAGGTTGCATTATTGCAAAACAAACAAGGATCATGTTCCCTCGGCAAACACAATATAGAGCGACAGGCCCTGGAACTGCTACATATGGATATTTGTGGTCCTGTTACCCCTGAGTCAAATGGAGGTAATAAATACTTTCTACTTCTTGTTGATTATTCTAAAGTAATGTGGGTATACATACTCAAAAGGAAATCAAAAGCCAAAGGCATGTTTCAAAAGTTTGTGACACTGGTTGAAAAGGAGACTGATCACAAACTCAAAGCGGTGAGATCAGATCGTGGAGGTGAATTCTTAGCACAAGAATTTGATTCAATTTGTGAGACGAAAGGAATCAGAAGGTATTTCACAACTTCTTATAGTCCACAATAGAACAAAGTAGTCGAGCGGAGAAATCAGACAGTAATAAATATGCCAAGAAGATTACTCAAAAGCAGATTGCTACCGGGAAGATTTTGGGCTGAGGCTGTAAGACATGCTGTTTACATTTTCAATCGAGCACCCACAAAAGCTCTGGAAGGAAAGACTCCATATGAAGTATTAAGTGGAAGAAAACCAAGTCTAGAACACTTGAGGGTGTTTGGTTGCTTGGCATATGCAAAAGTGCTCACTCATCTGAAGAAATTAGATGACAGATCAAAGGAATTGTCTATTTGGAAGTTGAGCCAGAACCAAAGCTAGTCGGTTGTACAGTCCTCATGAAGATAAAATTGTGGTAAGTCGAGACGTGATCTTTTATGAAGATAAAGCATGAGAGTGGGAGGCAAAGCCATCAGAAGAAAACAATCTGCAGAAGTGGATTTCCTTCTCAGTTGAAGGAAAGAACAATGGTGAATCAGATCAATTTCACCTTCAAGAACCGGTTACACTCATGTTAAGTACATCCGCTAGACAATAGGTGGCTATAGAGGATGTTCCAACATCTCCTCAAAGTGATCAAGAAGAGGAAGAGATTGCGCCAAGCAAAACACTTGTATATCGAAGCCTAGCTGAGATTTATGAGCAGACCGAACCAATAGAGATGGAAGAAGAACTTCAGTTGACAACAACAGATGAACCTATAAGTTTGCAACAAGCACTCACCGAACATCATTGGAAGATTGCTACGCAAACTGAACTGGATTCAATAGAAGTAAATAAAACTTGGGTATTGACTGATCTGCCTCATATTCATAAAGTTATAGGGCTAAAGTGGATTTTTCAAGATGAAAAGAGATGGAGAAGGGAATTTTGTTCATCACAAGGCAAGACTTGTGGCAAAAGGCCATGTTCAGAAGAAAGGTATAGACTATGAAGGAGTGTTTGCACCAGTTGCAAGATTAGAAACAGTGAGATTGATATTTGCTCTTGCAGCTCAATTTGGATGGGAAGTACATCACATGGATGTCAAGTCTGCAATCTTAAATGGAGATCTTACCGAGGAGGTATATGTATCACAACCAGAGGGTTTTGAAGTGAAGGGACAAGAAGGCAAGGTTTATCGACTCTTAAAGGCATTGTATGGGTTGAAGCAAGCGCCTAGAGCCTAGAACAAAAAACTAAATAATTCATTGATTAATCTTGGTTTTGAAAGATGCAAGTAGGATCCAGCTTTGTATACAAGAAAGACAGAAGAAGACATGCTGATACTCGGCATATATGTTGATGCTCTTATTATCGCAGGAACGTGTGATCAGAGGATTGAAGAGTTTAAGGAGATGATGCAGTAGTTTGAGATGAGCGATCTCGAACTTTTGACGTACTACCTTGAAGAGTTTAAGGCAGGTATGACGGGATGCAATCCTTGTCAGTACTCCATGGAGACTAAGTTGAAACTCGACAAAGATGAGACAAGAGAGCCGGTCAATGTGACTGAATTTTGAAATATAATAAATTATCTGAGGTATTTGATACATACTCGACCAGATTTTGCATACTCAGTTGGAGTACTTAGCAGGTTTATGGAAAGACCAACAGTACAACACAAGCAATCATTAAAATATGTGATGAGGTATCTAGCAAGAACTGTGGATTATGGGCTAATATATTGTTAGGCATGACAACACACCAATACTTAAAGGATTTTGTGATAGCAACCTGGCCGGTGATCCAGTTGATCGTAAAAGAATGACTGATATGGTGTTCTACCTTCATGGAAACGTGATCACGTGGTGCTCAAAGAAGCAAAGAAGTGTAGCCTTGTTATCATGCGAAGCAGAGTTCATGACAGCAACTTCAGCAGCATGTCAAGGTATTTGGTTGATGAGATTGCTTCATGACTTAACTAAATAGACCATCAAGCCTTTCACATTATTCGTGGATAATAAGTCAGCCTTAGCACTTATGAAAAATCCAGTGTTTCATGGAAGAAATAAACACATTGATACTCGATATCATTCGAGAATACGTTGAAGAAGGATTGGTGGCTGTTTCAAATATTATAACAGAAGAACAGAAGGCTGATGCACTCACAAAGACATTGAGACGAGTCAATTTTGGTCAAATGAATAATTTACTTGGTGTTAGGGAAGTTGGTTAAAGTCGGCAAGGATTAGGGGGGTGTTTGTTGGAAATAATCCTGCCGAATCCGATTTCGAGTCTAAGTTGAGTTGAATTTGAATTAGTTTCAGAGTCAATTTATGTATCCGAGTCTAAGTTTGTAAAACTATGTATAAATAGAGAAGAAAAACAAAGAAAAGGTGCAGCGATTTAAGCACCACCAAAGTTTTTGTGTTCTCGTATCGTCTCTATTCGTAGCTTACAAAAATTGACTAATGGCATAAAGAAGAAGCTAATCGGACCAGTCCGATCAACGAAGACGCTCAGACCATCTGATCTTCATCTAAGTCATTTTTTACGGTTCGATTGACGTCAGAACGTTCGGACCACTCCGAACGGCATCGCGTGCTATCAGAGCAGTCCGAAGAGTTACTTATTTTCGACCGCTGATTTACGATTGGGTAGATCAACTGCTTACAACTGATCGGACCAGTCCAATCGGTGAAGTTAAGTCGAAATCATCTATGAGCAAGTGGTCGAAGCCGACATCTGAAAAAGACGTGGTCGTAGTCGAAATCAATCAACGTTGTCGTAACATCTACAGAGTGGTCGTATTCAACATTAATGTTGTGAGTAGTCCCACATTGCTTGTGGGAAAGGAAAAGACACAATTTATGAGTATGAGGGAGTCTCCATTGGACTAGTTTTTTAAGGCGAGAATGCGCAATACCACTTATAAGGTTATTGCTTAAGGGGCTTGCTTGTGGGTAGCCCATAGGTTTAAATGCACGGAGTGCACAACCCATTTAAGACCTAAGGATTGGGGAGTAAATCCGATTGGATCTGGTGGGGTGTCAGGTTTCGAATCTCACAAAACTACCAAAAGAATTGTGGAATTGTCAATTAACAACTTATAACTTACCAAAATCATTTCCACGTTTCATGTTTTTCAAACCAGGGTCTGATTTTATATCAGATTCCTGGTCCTGCTAAAGCAAATATGTTTACTGGAATGGCATCTATTGTGAGACTAATAGGATTTGACACACAAGTTACGTAGAGGCAATGTATCAACTCCAATGACAACAGGGAGAGTAGCTTATAAAAACAGTAAAATACAGCTTTCTTTGGAAAATCCAACAATATTTAAGAGCCCCTGCACCACCATCTATCTCTCAGCATAATGAGGAACCCACTTTGCACCATAGTTGGTTCTCATTATCGACATCTAAAGCTGGTGTAAGCTCATTCTTGGAATAAAGCACAAATTCATGACAAAATGACAAAGCGCTGCCCTCTATTGATATGTGCAGGGGACCATTATATTTCTCAACTGCTACATGGCAAACCCCCCTCCCAAAGGAAACACAAACAGAATGACCCCTCTTCTCTTTTCTTTAGACCCCGTTCGGTTGGGCTGAAAAGCTATGGCTTATGGTTAAAATTACACTGTAGTTGAAGATGTCTTATTTGACATAATTAAATTTAAAAAAATTTAAAAATAGAAAAAAAATATGCTAGCTCATCACAGACAACGCAAACGAACATGGGAAAAAAGAACCGAAAAAAACTCAGAAAAAACCAAAAGTCCAAAAAAAAGAAAAAAAATGTACACCGCACGAAACCAGAAGTCCAACACATAAAGCAGGTGGTCTCAGATGAAAGAAACAAAAGGGGAGAATAAAAGACGACGGTTTTGGGGGAAGAGTGGGGTCCTGCTCATTAATTGGGTGTGATCATGGGCCGCAGCTCGGCACACCCTGGCAAAATGCGAGACCATGACATCTCACGTTTCACACCATAGGAATACAAACAAATACGGAAAAAAGAACCGGCAAAAAACTCAACAAAAAACTAAAAGTTCAGAAAAAGACAAAATTTATGAATAGTGAAAATAAGCTAGAAGCCAAAAACCGATCTGATCAGGACCTATAAGAGTTCATGCTTTCATGTTCACCTAGTGCTTCAAGCTTGGGAATCGCACAAGTAAAATCTGCTGCTTGCACGTATCTGACCTACTGTTTATTTTACAGTTCCAAGTTTTTACAGGTGCAGCCAGTGGCGGAGACAAGGGGGGCTGGAGGGGGCCCGGCACCCCCCAACTTTTTACTAATCCTCCATTATGTAGTTAATTATATGTGTTTAATTAGTGATTTGGTCCATCCCAATTTAGTCCAAATGTAAAGTATGTTTAAAGCTCAGTCATATGCAGCCCAAATCCTCTTTGTTTTGTTTCTTGTTTTAGCTTTGTATCTACTAATCTTTGTAAATGCGGGTTACAAGGTGGTGCGTACCGTGATCTGTAGGATATGCATGTTTGTGTTCTTAATCTTAGGATGATTAATGCAGGCTAGTGAGTTGACTAGAAGCTGTTGTAGCTAGTCATAGGTGTGATTGAAGATCACTCAAGTACTACTAGCTGGTGGAGTACATAACGCTAGGAACCTTTAATTAAAAGCCATGAAAATGTTTTGGCCGAATTTCTACGGCAATACAATGGACATGTTCTCGTGGATTTGTTTTTTGATTTCTTCGAAAATCAAAATAAATAGAGTGTTTTTAAAGCAGTTTTTTAAATGACTTCTCGAGTCTAAAAATATATGAGCCGTCCACGTCAATATCTTTACCGTTCACTGTGGTATCAAAAAATGTAAACAAAAATCATAAGTACACACTTCAGTAGTTGCTCTCACATCACATCTAGAGACCCTGTTTTAATCGGCTTAGACCCTGTTTTAGTCATAGAGCTAAGTTTAAGTTAATAGAGATGTAATTTTCTTTGCATTGTAATTTGCGAAACATATTACTCTGATATGTGACTATTGGATCGGTAAATCCGGCATGGTTCATTGGTTCTACTCTACTTGTTGTCCATATTGCCTCCCCTATATCTAATTCCTGGCTCCGCCCCTGGGTGCAGCGATGGTCAGTGGAAGGATCAAGATTAAGTAACTACTAAATCTAATAATGGGAGCTAAAATGGCAGTAATTTTTTAGTTAATCACAGTACAACACTAGATCGTGTTGAACTCAAACACTAAGAAAAGTACAATACCCATACATTCTCTTTTTTTTCCTTTTTAAAGAAAAAAGCACGCATCAAACATACAACCAGCCATATTTTACGAAATCGTGATTTGCTACGACAGAAATGACAGGAACAAACTACATTGTACTCAAGCATGATTTTTACCCCTAAAAAGTCGTTTTTACAGTAAGCAGTAACTAGAAAAATACTGAATTACGCCATACCTCGCAAAAAAAAAAAAAAACATCCCAAGTTGCAATCTTGCGGCCGCACGAATCAATCACGCAGGTCTGCACCAAGAGACCGGGAGAAGTGTTGCGGGTGGGTGCGCGTCTGTGTGCATACTCGCTGTGCATTTAAGAGAAGCGGGCGCGTGGCGTGGGAATATTTGCGATGGGTTTTAGCTGGTAAATGACGGATTTGCCCCTGAACGTGAACGGTGTGGGCGAGCTGGGGTCGCTGTCTCTTTACATGCGGCTGGATTTATAAGGGGCTATCTGTATTTTTCTAGTTATCATATCGGTACTGCTAAGAAATAGATAACTGATTTTTTTCCACATCAGGCAATTTTGGATGTATCAGATGACACTAAGATTCATGCTCAGGATGACGACGATGGTATCTCCGACGTGCTTTGCGGCCATTTAGGGTTGAGGTTCACCGAAGTTAGGATTTAGAGTTCGTCGGGGCTCTAACCTTAAATTTTAGGAGTGCGCTAGCTGCCTGACAATGGATAGTGAGAAGGCGATAGGGGTGCGACAGTGGTGGAGACGACGGGTTGTGCCGACGTTGCCCTGGTGCCGACAGCCACTATGGGAGGCGAAAGTGGTGGTGGCACATGAGGGCAACACCGGCACAGTCCTATGATGCGGTGGAAGGTGGTGTGTAGGGTGGGGAAGAGATGGCCGTGGTTGTTGAGAGAGAGAAAATAGGAGGAAAAAAAAGAGAGGATGTGTCCGCTATTAGGATCTGAATAAATCTAAAAAAAATTCTACGGTTGAAAATATATTTTCTAAGAAAAAACATGTACCTGATGTTAGGCGTACCCATCATATGGGTCCTGTGTAAACACTCCTGGCAGTTGTACTTCGTCTGCAAATTATTAATCCATCAGCAATTATCTTAGTACTGCATTAGTACATACACTGTAGACTTAACACTAGTAATTTATCAGTGCATTGTCCACTAATCTACTGATGTCTGGAAGGTAAACAATGGGTAGATGCTCCCTGGTTCCCTGCCAAGCTACTGATGTCTGGAAGGTAAACAACGGGTAGATACTCCCTGGTTCCTGCCTTCTTTTTCTGGTCGTCGTTTTAAAATGCGTTGAGTCAACTTTTAAAAAATTTATCACTAATATGCAAATAAGTCTCTAGGTTTGTTACGTGAAAATGATATCACTTTCATATCATTATAATTTTAATAATTTTTATTAACATATAATTAGAAAATTAATGATCAAATGTGCATATTTAAAACCGTATCGATGTCCAAAATAATAAATAAAAAATAGAGGTAGTACAACTTAGTGTAACTTGTGTAGTTGCATTTAGGGCTGGTGTTTTGTTTTTAGTTTTTTCTAACATTCTTTGGTCTGCCGTGATGGAATGTTTTGGATGAATAAACATTATATAGATTGTTTAGGACGCAAGAATTTCACAATTCACACGTAGGATTTGTATGAAAATTTTATGTTCCAGACGAGCTCTTTGACTCAAACTACTCCAAGCTAGATTGAATATTTTCTTAGATAGCGTTGACTTGGTTCGATGCTCTTCATATATTCTTTTTTTTTCTTTAAAATGTGCGTTACCACTACAAATCACTAGATTAATTAGCTTGTCCTAACGGGCAGGATAATTGATTTGTTAATTAACGGGGGTGTAGTAGGGAACCAAACGGTACTACTCCGATCCTAGAAAGGTCCACGCATCAAGCATCAATTACAATGTCAGTAGCTCTTGAGAGCTTGCAATTCACTTACATCCAACTTTGTGCAAACACCGCAATCATTTACGCTGGTGGTCATTGGTCGATCGGCACATGGACACCATCACACCATTTTCTTTTCCCGATAGGTGCTAAGTTCAGCCTTGCTACTAATACTGTACATGCTTTGGCCTTTTGGCCTTTGGCTTTTGTGCTTTGCTAATAGTGATTCATGTGATCGATCGGAGTGGTTGCAGCGTTCAGGACTGATGTCTGAACCCTGAACAAAGAGCTGTACCGCTGTACCAATGGTTACTTTGCCCCTGTCAGTCATGATTGTGCAATGGATAAGGCGCTTGTACGTGAAGTCTTAACTGTTGTCTCCTTGTCGAGAAGGTGAGAGAGAAATTTTTTTTTTTTACGAAAAATCACCGCGGCTTCCCCACCTGAGTAGGTAAAGCATATACATGACATGAGTTGGTTAAGAGAAGGCAGATTTCCGAGTAGAAACCACGTGACGGTCCCGACGAGTCACATCCTTACAGGCACTGAGCAGACGGCTGAGGGACGGTTCGCACGCTCTGAAGACGACGTCGTGTCTGTGATTCCAGAGGCGCCGAAGGCAGAGGCGGAGGAAAGTTTCGCAGTGCTTGCCGGCGACGCCTTCTTTGACAGTGGGGTTGCGTCGGGACCGGATTTTCTAGGTTCAAATTATGTGTACTATCATAACAGTTTTATATTAAAACTAGTTTACACAACTGCACAGTAATAAATATATAACCAATCAACATTTTATTATAAAAAGAAAGAGTATTGACGTTATAGCCACTTATTACAACGGAGGTTATAAGATCTTATAGTCTTTTAAAACACACCAGAAGTAAAATAAAAAACTTCGAAGACGACTTATCAATACGTCATAGACAATTGACTGGTGAAACGTAATCTAGAACTCCGGAAATCCTTTATTGAAGCCACACGCGATGTAGTCGTAGTTTCCTTCTGCGTTTTCATAATCATCTGAGATTTGTTTCAGTGTAGCATGTGAGTACATATAGTACCCCACAACTCTTAGAAAAATGCATTTATTTGCATGGCTTAACAAATGAAGGACAACATGGTTTATTTATACAAAGCAACATTTTATTTCAATTGCCATTATAGACTTTTCAAAACATCAATTTAACAAGTAATTGCAACAACCAAAACTAGTATTTGTTTTTTATTGAAGGTTCCAGTCACCTACACTAGTAGTAAGGCTTTAACCATCAAAGTTCAAGAATACGGATTCCATCGACCCGCACTAGCTCCATCGACCTGCACTGGCTCCATCTGCTAGAACACACCTGAGAGTCCCATCCATTCCCAAGTTCCCAAAAGATTTATTTTGAAACCAAAACTAAAGATCTACATGTGTAAACACACATTGCCTATCCTTGACCATGGACACGGCTACTCGAATAATTTTACACGCTGCAGATATTGTACAACTTTACCTACAAGAAATAATCAACTTATACTATCCGTTTGACACACTTCCAAAATTTGTGTGTCTAAGTGATTATCACAAAACTTTTACAATGCACGAACCCAACTCGACTCCACCTGCTATGATTTTACCACTGAAAGGTTCAATCCACCCAATTAGAAGCCCCCTCTTGTGCCATGTGGGATAACTGTTTCCGTCCGACACCCACTCATACCTATGACGGAATCTAAGCTAAGCCATTGAAAATTAGTTAGCCAAGTCATACCCATATAGACTTGTGGTTCTACGATAATGCCCAGTTTAGATAGCCACAAGCGTCGATCCTTAATTGATTAAGGCAATACTTCCACAATACAAGATCCCGTGCTCCATTTGCGTCAATCCAATCTTACCATCCGACCAAGTCTAAAATTAGTTTTCACTATTTTATTTTATTTCATTTTATAAACCAATGGAAATTCCTATTGCCACAAAGTTCTTAGAATAAAATGATTAAAGGATATAATATCAGTTTTTCACCCCTAGGGTTATGTGATCGATTACGCTTGTCTAAGCAATTACCCCGTTCTAAACTAGTCCAACAGTTATATTATCAATATTGGGACTAATATACTCTAGGGTGACAATGGTACATGGATATTACCATCAAATGGGGTTATAATCAAAATCGAATTATCTAACAACCCCAAAAATGAAAGTTATCATTTTATGTGAAATAACGATGTATTATAATTTAAAGTAGCAAAATAAATTTTATAAATATGGGTACAACATGATCAAGAAAGACTTGCCTTCGTTGATGTTCACTGAGACTTCTTCCTACTAGACAGTGTTAGAATTTACACGCAAAACAAGAACACAACAAATAAATTATATAAAATACAAAATAGCTACTGGAAGGTAGATTATGAATTTAGAAATTTGAATCATTTGAATCGAAGTTCGAACGACATAAAATGGACCATCAGAAGATTCAATAGGATAGAAAATGTTGAAATTGAGAGGGAAGAGAATATTCCAGAGAATATTCTCTCAGGTTTAAATTAAATAAAAAGGAAAACTGACTAGTGGGGTCTGGCATGTAAGTGAGATAGAGGGAGAACAGACCAGGCGACGGCGCCGACGAGGGAAGGTGCGGGGTGTGCGGGGAAGGGCCAAAATGGGTCGGTGGCATCTTAGGGAAGGAGTGGAAGGCGGCGTCGCATGCCAATGGAGCACGGCGGCGGCCGGGGTGGCGCTCGGGGTGGCAAGCGGGCGCAGGTGGGCGATGACAACAATGTTCTGGTTACGATCAAAGGAGAGTAGTGTGAGCATGGGCACGACGACCAGTGGAACCCTCCTCCTGGCTCATTTCTGCTCTGCGCCTGCTCTTCCTCCCCGTGGCGCCCATGCCCTCGCCAGCCGCCGTCGCCCTGCCCGAGCCGTCCCGTCACCCGGTGGGGGGCGCCTGCGAAACCACCACCGCCCTTGGTTCCATTCCCCGCCCCCAGTACGGCGCCACTGCCCGCAGCTTTCCCTCCGCCCGGTCGCACTGCCCGGTCGCGTGGTGCAAGCCTCCTGTGCCCGGCGCGTGCGTGGCGCAAAAGCTGCAGCCGGCAGCGAAGTGTCTCGCCCCGAACCCTCTGCAAGATCTGCCGCCTGCACCCGCCGCTGCTTCCGCCGCTCACGGACGTGACTGCACGGGCGCCGTCCCGAGGCTAGCATCGCCCGCGTGCTTATAAGAACCGTCGAGCCCGTGAAACCCTTCCCCGAGCTCTCTAATCCCTCCCACTGAGCCGAATCGAACTTCCGCCGCCCGTAGCTCGCCGGTGCCCCTCATCTTCCCCAAGACCGGCCACCGAGCAATCCACCGAGTCAAGCCGTCAAACTCCAATTCCTCGCTCCTACACCCTCCCCGGGACACCGTGAAGCCGACCGCGCCCTCTGTCGAGTTCCCCGCCACCTCTCCGTCGCCGACGTCAAGCGCTTCCCGAGCCCGCCGCCGCCGCACGCTGCTGACCCCCCTCCGGCGACCCCCGGTCACCGGCGACTCCACCAACGCCTTCCACGTGCCACCAGGATTCCCTTTTAGCCCTCTCCCGCACCCCTCCGGCCGCCCCTCGCCGCCAGCACCGCCGCCCGCCCGCCACCCCCGGACCTCCTCTGTTCTGCACCCCGGCCGCTTGCTTCATCAGTAAAACTTCCGCCCCTTAATCAGGTAAGACCCTGAGGCCAAGTGGCTAGCCTCGTTTGCCTTCACCCCGCCAGCCCGAGTTCGACTCCCCTCTCTGCAGTATTAGAGTAGGCTTTTTGTTAATCAATTTGCTAAGTAGTATTAGTAAAGGTAAATGCGGTAAAAAAACCAAGAACTAATTAATGAGTGATACAAAATTTATTAGGAGGTAAATAAGCCTAATTAGTATTCGGACAAGGATTAGTTGATGCTAATGATAAGTTATTAGTAGTTAATGACCACTAAATAAGCTCTCACTGACATGTGGGCCATGCCCCATTTAGTTAAGAAAATATATAGCCGGCCTACTTGTCAACTACACAATGCAGAGGAAATAAAAACAAAAACAGAAGTTAAAAATAGCCAGTGGGACCCACATGTCAGGATTTTCCCATTTTCTGGAATTTCACTGGACTGAAAATTTTAAATAGGCATAACTTATTCATTTTAAGTCCAAATTGAGTGAAACAAATTTCTAAATTCATCTAAATTCAAGATCTGTCCAATGGAACCAAAATCATGAATTTTAGAGCTCATATGAATTTTAGTGAAAATTTTAGATAATTTAGGAATGTAGAAAATTTAATTAGGAGTTAAAATAAGTCTACTTACTATTTAAATATCTGATTACATATTATGTGAATAACTAAAATAGACTTAAAATAATGCTAAGCTTAATAATAACAAAAGTATGGACAAAATGATACTTAACTAGACCCATACACCGATTCATAGGTCTAACCTAACTCATGTAATTTCCTAAATAAATATAAAAATAATAAAAGAAAGGTATTAATAAACAGATTGAGTCATCGTATTCTACCATCGACCTTGTCTCAAATCACCCGAATCACCCATTAACTCATAATAAAACTAAATTGAGTTTATTCGGATTTATTTGGATCTTTTGAGTTATTTGCTTCTATTTGGGTTCAGTTGTTTGTCGCGTAATTAGAAATTGGGAGTCGTGAAGATTCAGTGGATCCAGCGAGATCAAGCTCGACGTGAGGATAGACATCAAAAGCTCAAGAGAAAGTATTGTGTGAGCTCAAGACCGCGGTAAACCGCGCCAAGCGAGTCAATACTTTGATCATGTTGAACCTACATTTTCTGCAAATTATTTTTGTTTAAATTATCAAATTGCATGCTGTTATTTTATATGCAAATACATGTTTAATTTAAGATTTTAGTTATATGCCCATTGTTTGCTTGATTAATATTACATCTCCTTTGGAATACTTGAATATGTGAACCTTGTCGCCCTAGCAAAATTATAATGGTAACTTTTGAAAATAAGTCCCTAATTATATGCCATGCTTAGTACTGCATAAATACTCAGGGGCACTAAAATGCCCCAAACATCATTGTCATTTTAAATCATGAGAAACTGGTTTGGGCAGTCATGGTGGGAATGACTGGTATGTTTTGACATGATTATTTTACGCTCCCCAAAAATCCTAACTTGCTTAAATATCTGAGCGGATGGTTTGGGGCTGGTATGTGGTGCGGTGGGAGCACAAATTATGGAGTGTGGTAGAACCGCTCAGATACCAATAAGGACTGAATCTTGTCATGACCTCCTGTGTAAAACAGTACAACCACAAGTCTGTAAAATACAACTTGGCTAAGTAAATTTATCGAAACCCCCGGACTCATCTCACCGATAGTGGACAGGAGTGGATATGCAAGGGCAAGGGGAGGCCTAAAGGGACACCGAGTGGAGGGTGAAGTTTCCCAGTCGTACTAGCGCAGAGGGGAGTGGAGCCCGTACGCTAGTAGCCGTGGGGAACATCCCGTGCAACGTATGGGACCCACCGCAAGTGGGAACGACCCATAGGGTGAGATAACAAAAGGGACCAGATACTTTGAAAAGTCACTGTGATGGTCTGCTCAACCACACTTCTAAGGAATCGTGTGGGGCAATGAGTTGATTGTCTCTTGTGGTGAAAGTGTACAAACTCTGCAGAGTCAAAACTATTCGAATAGCCGTGCCCACGGTCAAGGGCGGACATGGGAACTTAACCAGATATAGTTCTATTTCAAAAACCTTGTGGGTGGGAATGGAAAAGTGGAAGGGCAGTGGAAAACCCTGATTTGAATTGTCCTGGGTGTCGTCCCAGTGGTAAGTTAAGCGGCTATAACGCTGAAAGATGCTATATGGTGCGAATGCCATGTAACGGTGGATGGAATCTGGATCGCTATTATTATTGCATTTTCTTGAACATTATGTTTTTGTTCAAAACTGCTAGGTCTCAGGAAATTTTTATGTATCATATTGCAAAAGTAAAATATTTTCTCTTCTCGCAAAGTAAAATATATGAGGAAATAAGTAGAGTCGGGAGTAATGAAGATTGAAGTTTGTGGTAAAAACATAAATATATTGGTGGACTCATGTCGATTATAAAAAGAAAACAATAGTGTGGATTCTGGGAGAAATGAGCCCAAATGGATATCTAGACTAGATAGATGATTTATATATACTAATGAATCGTATACTTGGTCAATGATATTCTTGGTGGATGTTTACTCATGAATTAGTTAGAGATAGATAATGGAAAAATAAGATTAGTTATTGAAGAAGCAAATTATGGTTGTGGATCAATAACGAAAGGATTGGATTGTTAAAAATTTAGAATGCAAAAGATACTAGTGGAATAAATAAATGATATTAGATGAATGGTGTCGCTAGCTGTTTGGAGTTTTAGGCAGTAATTGATCAGTGGATTATATAAGTTCTGATACTCGCTATTTGGGGATTTAGGCAGCAATGAAGGTATGATTGGTGGATTGCATAATTGATGATAATCGCTGTTGGGAGTCTTAGACAACAAACAATAAAGAAAGTGTATTTTTGTGGATTAAGTCGATTATGATAGTCGCTAGGAGGAGTGTAAGCAGTAACAATAACGCTATGATTAAATAATAACAATGCTGCTAAAAGTGAATTTTTGGCAAATAAAATAACCCGAGCCTCTCATTTGTTAAGCCATGCATACTATTTATTTGCATTCTGTGTATTGGCTCGCAGAGCACGGGGTTGGAGTGCTCACACTCGCTTTTGCGACAAAATTCAGCATCAGGAATCAAATCACCTTGCCTCAGCAACAAGATTGGACAAGCTGGCAGAGAAGATGAAGATGTCAAGGGCTAGGTCGCGCACCTCCAGTTGGCTGCCTGTGGGCATGTCCTGAAGGTCCCACCTGTGTGCTCGTTCTTCCGCTGCTGCAATTTATTGATTTCGGCCTAATCGGCCCATGAGTAAGTCTATTACCATATTTACGCTTCCGCATGATATGTATTTTGATATTCATTGCTGTAACTGTGAGCACTATCTACTGATCCAGGGAATAGTGTAGTAAAATCACAGTGGATTCCAGATGGTAAAATCTGGGGTCTGACACATGGCAATAGGGAGTTTGAAAACTTTGTGAAGTACTTGAATGTCACCTAGGACCCCCAATTATAGGCTTGGAAGGAAGGAATTCGATACGGAATCGATAGCCAAACATCGACGATTTTTCAAAGGCTAAAAAATGTGTGTGAATGCAATGGAAACGATCGAGAAAAGGACACTCCCAGTGCAGACACTGCTATGCAGTGTCTATAGTTTGCCAAATCGCATAGATATAAAACTAGAAACAATCTTTCCAACGTATAATGTCTAGCAATCACTCCACTCAATTAATTTCTTCTCTCCTATCTCGCCTCCTCTCTCTTCTTTCTACCGATCCTCATCCTCTAGTTTTCTTGGTCTTTTCAAATAGGCAATGTCTTGCATGAGACACTACTATCATCTCTTTCTTCTTTAATTACCCTCCAACATCAGCTTATTGCTTACTTGGCATGTTATGGACACTGCTTACATCACCCCATTGGGAGTGCCCTAAGAGTGGTAATGGCACGAGATTAGCAATTGATGGCGGGCGTTTTCCATTCAGGCGCAGGGCAGCACGGCTTGAAACAGCGTAGGTGAGAACGCTCGGGTTGGCGCTCGGTTAGCAGAGCAGAGGAGCAAGCAAAGAGGAAGGAAAAGAAAAGAAACAAATGAAGAAGGTGGCTGCTTGGGCCGAGAAAAGATGGGCCCGATCCAAGGAGAAAAGGTGAAGTGGGCTAAAAAGGAAAATAAATTCGGCCCATGAGAGAAATCAAAGTTCGAATTTCAAATTGAATTGAGATTTGAAATTGAAATGAGAATTAGACTTTGAGCTGAGATTTGAATTTGGAAGTTTAATTTTTAATTTGGAATTGAAGATTAATTTTCAGGATTACACTGAAAATCCAATTAAAACTCAAAACTTTGAAATAATTAATTTGAAAATTAAATTTTTTAAAGAAGTAAAAAATTAGGATGTTACCGGATGGAGAGGGCGATGTCCAGCCTGGCCTAGAAGGATTGCGCTAATAGGCAAGGTGAAGAACAGATGGTCGGCGTCCTCTTTGCTGAATCGGCAGACCTCACAGGTGTTGCTGTCGACTAAGTTCTTTCGGAGCAGGTTGGACTTTGCATGCAATCTGTCGTTCATGAGATGCTGGGAGAAGAATTAGACCTGGTACGGCGCGGCATTATTGAAACAAAACCAAAAATTCAAAAAAAATGATTTGAATCTTTGTTTGATTTTTGATCTCTTTTGAATCTTTGCCTAAACCTTCTCATATCTCAGCCGTTCATATCGTTAATTCTCTGCCAAAACATCCCATTCAGTCATCTGCATGCATGTATGTAGCCAGAGGCGGAACCACATACCGGGTCCAAAAAACTTGTAGCAGGGATTAACACTTTTATCCCATGTGTGAATCCCCTAGGCTAAACAATGTGCATCCGATTCTTTCTTTGAAACTCAATGAAAGGAGCACTAGCAACCCAAATTCCCAGTAGCTAGCAGCAGTTCACGAAAAGCCTCCCCTTCCATCAGTCCATGAGGCAACTACAGCAAGCTAAGCTAGCCCTTGAGCGAGCATAAGAGGGAGGACCATAATTGGCCACAATGTCCATTTGATGATCCCAAGCATGTCGCTTCGCAGCAACCCTCGATGCTTGTTCGCCTCGCATAGTCGGTCAAGAGATGTGCACCATGTTCGCTACACAGCCGCGCCCAGCTAGGCATCGACCAGTCACTGGAGAATGAGAGAAATTGGCGCCATCAGCCGCCCTCACCTACCATCTCACCATGGCGTTGCCTGGTCCTTATTGCTTCATGCCCTCGCCGACCGAAGGAAGGTTAGGTCCACTCGATAAATATGTACTTTGCTCTAAATTTCTCTCAATTATTTCAATTTGTGAGTTAGGGTTTCAATATGATGATTGTTGATTGATTTTTGTCAAATTATAGGGTTGAGACTTAGGGTTTTAATTCTGATTTTTAGAATACTAGGCTAGCTCATTGCAAATCGGGGGCAAAATTATAGTATTTGACCGCAATGTCAAGTAAATAAGCAACTGGACATATTTTCTATTATATTGTTTTTGAACTATTGAATATATAAATATCTAACTGACTTTTCAATTAATTGGTGATAATTTAATGAATGATATACTTATTTGCTATGTAGAGAAATAAGAATAGATAAAAAATTACTAATGATGCTATGATTCGGCGCTTTATGAACTTAAAAAAACGTAAATACTAAAAGATAATGCATTAACCTACATGTCGTAGGGGTGGCCCCCCACCTAAATCCAGCAGGCCTAGTACGAAGTTATAAGGCTTGGAATATGCCACGTGTAATGGCACAAATACCCCTGAAAGGGATAATCAGCTGTAAGGGCATAATTGTAAAAGCACTCCCCATGTATATATATAGAACACCGGCCATGGGGAGGGGCCAGGCCATCATACTCATTTTCCATCACTCTCCACTACCATCTCTCTCTCTGTTTGGTCTATAGCCACAACAGTTGGCGCCGTCCGTGGGGACGACAAGGACAAGCCTGAAGACCGAAGAAGGATGGCACCGAAAAAAGCTTCGTCAGCGGCGGCGAAGGGAAAGAAGGCGGCCGGGCCGGAGCGTCGTATGAGTACCAGGGCTTCGGCATCGGCAGCGGCGGGCGCGGGTGGCGACGCAGGCGCGATGGCCGAAGATGTTGACGTTCGCGCGGCGACGACCAACCCCGTCACCGGCACCGCGACGACCAACCCCGTCACCGGCACCGCGACGACCCGCCTCGTCACCGGCGTTGCGGGGACGGACCCCGCGGTCGAAGACGTCGACGCTGGTGCGGCGACAGTCGACCCCGCCGACGCAACGACAGCCGACCTCGCCGCCCCCGCTGCAACCCTCGCCGGCAACGCGGACCGGGCGACTCGAGGGAGCCACGACGGAGCGACCGGCAGCTCGGGACCTCGCGACGCGGTCGTGCCCGCGCCGATCCGCCCGTCGGGAGTACCGGCGACCCCGCCGGCACAGGCGGTGGAAAGCGCCCTGCTGGCGGCCCTCAACGCGTTCCAACGGGAGCTAGGGGACCTTCGCGGAGCCATCCGAGATATGCAAGAGGCTCGGAGCCAGCAGGCCGCGCCAGAAATCGCACCCGAGCCCACGCCGGAGAGGGCGGACAGTCGCGAAGCCCCCACATCTAGCCGCGTGCCGCTGCGGCGCGTAGATCCGGAGTCCCCGCTTTCGGCGGGGCTGCAGCAAGCGGCATGGCCCGAAGACTTCAAGTTTCCTAGCGCCATCGACTCGTACAAAGGCGACACGGACCCCCGCAAGTTCGTCCGCGTGTACAAAACTGCGATCGAAGCCGCGGGCGGAGACGACACCACGAAGGCGAAGGGATTCCCCCTCGCGCTGCAAGGCGTGGCGCCCTCTTGGTTCTTTACCATAGAGCCGGGCTCCATCTACGCGTGGGAGCAGCTTCGCGTCCGCCTCCACAACAACTTCCAAGGAAACTACGTCGACCGAGTCGACGCGGACCAACTCTTTGCTGTCAAGCAAAAACCCTCGGAGAAGCTCCGGGACTACTTCAAACGCTTCGCCAAGATTCGATGCCAAGTGAAAGACGTTAACGAAACCACCATCGTTAATGCAGCCATACAGGGCCTTCGTCTGGGCCCGATGGCCGAATACAACGCGCGAAAGCCAATCAAGACAGTGGCGAAGCTCTTCGACAAAATGGAGGAGTATGCCAGGGCGGAAGAAGACGCGCGGCAAAGGCAAGGGGACGACTCCGACACCAACCAGGCCGGAGCCTCGGCAAAAGCCGAAGATCCTCCGAAGAACGGCTCTTCGAAGGGAAAACGTAAGCAGGAGTCGTCCAGGGACGCGCCCGACCGCAGGGACGCCTCGCATAAGGAGTCGTCCGATCAGCCCAAGCGCGGCCAGCAGAGGTCGAGGCGAAACCGGTACGTCCTAGACATCGAGGGCGGTTCCGACGAGGGCGCTCCTGCGGGCCGAGGCAGTCGGGGGCGCCGCGGCCGCGGGCATGGCCGTGGCCGGGGCCGCGACGATAAAGGTCGCGGAGATTACGACGACCAGCACCAGGGACTGTGGTGTGTAGTCCACGGCCGCGGCAATCATGATACCCGCACCTGCACCTCCATCGCGGCGCTCCGCGATAGCGTCGCTAGGGACAGAAACCCGGAGACGCGTCCGCCTGCGGTGGCCCATGTCCAATTCCCGTACGAGGCCCCCATGCAGGTACAGGCGCAAGGGATGCAACCCCAAGAAGGCACCTTACGGATCCAAGCTCACGTACAGCAGCCTCGGGAGGGCCTCCTGTCGCTGCAGGCTCCGGAGTCAGCCCACCGCAGGATCATTAACGTCATATCCGGAGGCTCTGCGCTGGAATTCGCCTCAGCATGGCAGCAGAAGGCCTATGCGCGAAGACTACATCATGTGGCGGCATACCCAGCGCAAGCACCCCCGAACTGGGCGCGGCACGAAGTTACATTCACACCCGGCGACGCCCAAGGCGTGGACTTCCCTCATCAGGACCCCCTGGTCATCCGGGTCACTATCGCGGGATGCGACGTGGGGCGTGCCCTGGTGGACGGCGGTAGCTCCGCGAACGTATTGTTTGCGGCGGCCTTCGACCAGATGGGGATCCCTCGAAGCCGCCTAGGGCCCTCGGGAATCCCACTACAGGGCTTCGGAGGACAGCCCCTGCGGGCGCTGGGACAAGTAGGTCTTCAAGTCTCCTTCGGCCAGGATGACAATGTGCGGGCCGAAGATGCCACCTTCGATGTGGTCGACCTTCCGTACCCCTACAATGCCATATTAGGGCGCCCAATCCTCAACTCCTTCGGCGCGGTACCACATCACGGCTATCTATGCATGAAGATCCCGGGTCCCCGGGCCATCATCACCGTCCGAGGCGACCAGGATATGGCCCGGCGCATCGAGCCAGGTACCAGGTACCCGCGTCGCGAAGCCCAACGGCGCTCCTAGAGCCGGCGCCAGCGTCACAACGCGGAGGTCCGCGGGGCCATTCGGAGGCGCCTCGGCGGGCCCTGCAGAGGTCTAGCGACTAGAGGCTTCGGCCGCACCAAGGGCAAACGGTTAGTACACACACCCCTTGTAATTGCTTGCCCGCGCAAACGGGGATGTAATGAAGATCGCCGTTTGTCGCTAATATTTCTTCATCATGCGCAAGCACGTGGTGGAGGCGCGCGCAGGCTTCGCCAGCACGCGCGCTCCCGCAGTATAAACAAAGACGCACGTTCGCGTGTGCACTCGCCGTAGCCAAAAGGTGACGGGCCTGAGTATAAACAAAGACGCACGTTCGCGTGTGCACTCACCGTAGCCAGGGGTACGGGACTGAGTATAAATCGAAGTCGCACATTCGCGTGTGCACTCGCCGTAGCCAAAGGTGACGGGCCTGAGTATAAACAAAGACGCACGTTCGCGTGTGTACTCGCCGTAGCCAGGGGTACGGGACTGAGTATAAATCGAAGTCGCACGTTCGCGTGTGCACTCGCCGTAGCCAAAGGTGACGGGCCTGAGTATAAACAAAGACGCACGTTCGCGTGTGCACTCGCCGTAGCCAGGGGTACGGGACTGAGTATAAATCGAAGTCGCACGTTCGCGTGTGCACTCGCCGTAGCCAAAGGTGACGGGCCTGAGTATAAACAAAGACGCACGTTCGCGTGTGCACTCGCCGTAGCCAGGGGTACGGGACTGAGTATAAATCGAAGTCGCACGTTCGCGTGTGCACTCGCCGTAGCCAAAGGTGACGGGCCTGAGTATAAACAAAGACACACGTTCGCGTGTGCACTCGCCGTAGTAAGGGGTACGGGACTGAGTATAAATCGAAGTCGCACGTTCGCGTGTGCACTCGCCGTAGCCAAAGGTGACGGGTCTGAGTATAAACAAAGACGTAGCGTCGAGGTCCGCCTCCGCACGCACTAGTCCACGGACTTTAAATAAGACGTAGCGTCGAGGTCCGCCTCCACACGCGCGAGTCTCCGGACTATAAAGGAAGACGTAGCGTCGAGGTCCGCCTCCGCACGCACCAGTCTACGGACTTTAAGTAAGACGTAGCGTCGAGGTCTGCCTCCGCACGCGCGAGTCTCCGGACTATAAACAAAAGGGCGAAGCGTCGAGGTCCGCCTCCGCACACGCCAGTCTACGGGCTGTAAAAAGAGGAGGTGCCAAGGACTGCCCCCGTAAGCGCCGTTCTAAAGGTACCCTGGCGCAGCTACTTCGCCAACGGTGCGCGTCGAGCGCGAAGACCTCGTCCCCGCGCAGCATGTGGCGTACTGGTGAATCCAAAGTGGCATCAAAACAGTGCATATCCTAAAATGCCAGGAAATCTGCATACCGGAAAAATCACAAGTACAAAGGTCCGGCAACATCCTTGCCGCTCTAAGCCACTATCCCGCGGGTTCGTCCTTAACACGCACTAAAGCAGGGGCCTCGCTCGACGAAGGTCGGCCCGCCCAAAAGTCCAGTGACTGTTCGGCCCTTCGCCAGCGTCGAAGGCGTCGCCGGGTTGGAAGGTCGGCCGCAAGAAGCCAGCCCCAGCAAGGAAGCTGCCCGGGATATAGGCGAAAGTCAGAATAAATGCAGCAAGTGTGTACTTCATTCGCAAAGAGAGGGAGCAGTACAACACACGCCTACACCTAGGCACCGCGGCGTCAGACCTGCGGGTTCCCGGCGCCTTCGGAGGGCCCAGCGTCGTCCTCGCCGCGTCGAGGGACCCCGTCCAGAAATTGGCCGAGGCTCCCCGTCCCGTAGAGCGACTTCCGGAGCTCGATCCGTGCAGCTTCCGGCCTGACGTAATCCCAGATCCGGTCGAAGAAGGGCCCGAGGGCACGGCGAGCGGAGCGGACGGCGCCGGACATTACTCCGGCCCCGCCAGGTATCTCCAGCTGGGGGTCATCCAGCCCGGCGACGTGCGTACAGCCGCGGTGCTGGAGGAGCGCGCACACCAAGCAGGCCGAAGTGTACGCGCAGTGGGTGCCAAAGGACGTCGCGGCGCCGCGCGCGACGTTGGCGGCATCCCCGACCCAGTGGAGGGTCCGAGACAACTCCTCCGGGCCAAAGGCGCGCTCCGGCACCTCACTTACCAGCCCTTGAAGATGGCTCTCCAGCGCTTGCATGGCGTCCCACGCAACCACCGAGGCGTCGCCCAGCGTCTGGTTACGCTCCGCTAGAGTCAAGGCAAGCTCGCCTTTTTCCTTCTCTAGCGCGGCGACCTGCTCCAGGAGCCCGTCCCGCTCCGCGGCAAACTTTTGTTCAGCAGCTGCCGCGGCCGACTCCTGCGCCGACGAGGCCAGTCCCTCGGCGTGTGCCCTCGCCTCGGCACATTCCGATTCCAGCTGGCGGATGCGGGCGTCCTGGGCAGAGCGAGCTCCGGAGGCTTCGCGTAGCTCCTCCTCGGCGGCCCGTAGTCTATCCTCGAGCGCCTTTCGGTCACGATTATAGACCGCTTGCAGGGCCTGCCCCAGCACAAGTGTCTGCAGAGGGAGAAGACTCAGCAAGCTCAGCTAGATCAGGCGTTGTCGCACGAGTACTTACCCTCACCCCAGACACCTCGAAGGCGTCCTCGAGGCGCCCCGCACCGTAGGCCTGCAGCACTTGCGGGTCGACGCTCGTGGCCGCGTCATTCACAATCCCGCGCCACGCCCTCAGCGTCCCCGGAGGCGGCACGAAGTCCGCGGGGCTTACGTGCTCGGAGGTTCCGTGTTCCGCCGAGTGCTCCCCCTCCGGAATGAGCAACGCTGCAAACAGGGATACGGGTGAGTACCCCCAGGCATAAAAGCACACTCCAGAGTAAGCTAAGCCACCTTACCTTCGATAGCAGAAGGAATGGTCCCGCCGCGGGCGGAAGCCTCCGCGTTCGGGGAGGGCGACGGTTGTCCCTGCGCGGCGGGCGGCGTGGCCAGGGGGCAGAAGGCGCGTATGCCGCAGGGTCTCCGGCGCTTGCGCGGGCGTTCCACAGGCTTCTGATGCCCGTGGCCACGACGAACCCCCGCGGTGTCCGGTGGAGCTCCGGCCGCACGCACGGCCGTTTAGCCGGGGCAGCCAGCGGCGACACCGCCCCTGCAGCCCCGGTTAGCGAAGCCCCCGCGGCTGCCGCGCCCGGGGGCGAAGGTTCCATGGTGGCAATTGTCGCAGGGGGCACCTCGGTTTCTGCTGCTGTCGGTAAGGGCAACACGGCTCCGTGCGCCCCCGCGGAAGGCGCCTCCGGCACCACAGCAGCCACGGTCGAAAGCTCCACCTCGGCATCGCCGGTACGCACGGGTTTCGCCCCGGTGACTTCGGCGGGCGGTGAGGCTTTCCCCCTTCGACTGCTCGCGGCAAACCTGCCGTCCGGGACGCTCGCCGAAGACACCTCGCCTTCGACGTCTGCGCCGCCCAAACCGGAATCGGCATATCTCGCCGAGTCCGACTCCGCGTCCGCCGCACCCTCGGAAGCACTAGCAGCAGCAGCAGCCGCCGCGCCAAGCGCGGCAGGCGCCCCGCTGCGGCCCCTCTTCCGAGATGGTGTCTTCTTCTTCGCTACACCGTCGTCTGGAGCGACACGGTCCGGCACGGCAAGGCCCAGAGCCTCGCACACGCGGTTGATTCGCCCCAGCCCCGCCTCGGCAATAGCAGCCGCGCGTTGCTCGTGCTCCCTGCCGGTGTACGGCCCCAGGAATACACGCGCGGCTTGCTCCGCCTCCTCCAAGGAAATCCCTGAAACAAAGGAGAAGACCACCAGCATATAACCCATTCCACGTGAGCAAAGGAGAGACACGATCGAGGCTTACGAAGGTCGCCGGGCGTCGGCAGCAAGCAGACCGATGGCAAAACATTGTCGTCTCGACGCCTCTCGGCGGCAAGATGCCAGTCGCGGGCAAGCGGTGCCACGCCGTACATCACGAACTCTTCGGCGAGGTCGCGCATGTTGAAGCGGGCGGCCACGCCTACGAGCCGCCGGACCCTCTACTTGTCATCATCATCGAGCGTTCGGCCGGGCGAGGGCTTGAACGCGATGGGTCGGCCTGTGCACTCAAGGCCGCTCCCGCTCTCCACACGGTGGTAGAACCACCGCTTCATCCAGTAAGACTCCCACTTCCCGCGAGTTGAGTTCACAGGGAAGAGCTTCTTGCACGAGGGACGAAGAATAAAGGTGACGCTACCGAAGCTCGACAGCGTCCCGTCCTTCCGGTCCTTGGGCTGGCATCGTGCCTCGTGAAGGTAGGCGAACAGCGAGGCGCTGGGCCAACACGCCCCCGAGCGCAAGGCCCAGCTGTACACCGCGAGCCGGGCCACGGCGTTCGGAGTTAGTTGCGCCAGCTCCAGCCCGAAGGTCCGCAACACGTCGCCCACGACAGCCGTCGTGGGGATGCGGAGCCCCGCGTCGAAAAAGGCGACGAACACGACCGCCTCCGATCTCTCGGGATGCGGTTCCGTCTCGTCGGCGGCGGGCAATCGTACCCCCTTGCGCTCGGACAACTTCCCCGCGCGCAGAAGCTCTTGGATCGTCTTCTCAGTCACGAGCGAGGGGCCTAGCTCGCCGGAGAACGTGCCTCCCTCCTCCGCCACCAGCCGCTCCTTGTTAGCCGCCGCCGGATCGCGCTCTTGGAGCGCGTACTTCACCTTTAACTGCGACGACCGCCGGCGAACGTCAGAGCCACCAACCATCTGGTCGCGCTTGCTGCTGGAGGCCATCGCTTTCCACGGAGAGATTGAAGCGGCGAAGATATCGCGAAAGTGCCGAGGGCGGAGCAGGCAGGAAAGAGGGCGTAAAGGTGCGGGGGCGCTGTTACGGGGCGGCTATTTCAAGCCACCTCGCCCGTACCGCCGCTATCGAAGCGTCGCAACGATCCGCGTGCCGGATGCAACCGCAGCGGTGTAAAGGTCCGCCCCGCACGATTCCCCGTAACGGAAAGCGAAGCGTCGCGAAGGTCCGCGTCGGGGCGCGACCGCAGTCGTACAAGCGCCTGTCCAGCGCAATACCCCATACCCAAAGCTGGAAGGCCAAGGGTGCATTAATGGGCCAGGGGATCACGACCGCTCCGGCGCGGCGCCATTCACTGCCCGCCCCGTGTCCCCCTTGCCTAGGGAAGAGGCGAGCGGCCGCGCACACGCAACCGTCCACATCCCGCCGCCCGCCAGTCGTAGGCCGCCACGTGCCCCGGGCGCGTCGGGTCGCACGGTACGGGAACCTAACCCCGGCAGGCCGGGGACCGGCGTGATTCCAGGTACCTTTACATCGCAAGACCACAAGTCATCGCACGCGTGGCGGTGTTCGCGAGGCGAAGGCGTCAGCTCCGCTGCCACCCGTTCGAAGGGTAGGGGACGGAGCGCGCGCGTCTATTTCGACTAGGCGTCAGCTTCGCTGCCACCCGTTCGAAGGATAGGGGACGGAGCGCGCGCGTCTACTTCGACTAGGCGCCAGCTTCGCTGCCACCCGTTCGAAGGGTAGGGGACGGAGCGCGCGCGTCTACTTCGACTAGGCGCCAGCTCCGCCGCCACCCGTTCGAAGGGTAGGGGACGGAGCGCGCGCGTCTACTTCGACTACGCGCCAGCTTCGCTGCCACCCGTTCGAAGGGTAGGGGACGGAGCGCGCGCGTCTACTTCGACTAGGCGCCAGCTCCGCCGCCACCCGTTCGAAGGGTAGAGGACGGAGCGCGCGCGTCTACTTCGACTAGGCGCCAGCTTCGCTGCCACCCGTTCGAAGGGTAGGGGACGGAGCGCACGCGTCTACTTCGACTAGGCGCCAGCTCGAACATGCAAAGGTCAATTTGCGGCAAGAACAGACATGCTCTTGTAAACAGATATGCGTCGCCACACCAGCATATGCTCGTTCACACGATCAGAGCGTATGGATGACTTCATATCTGTCTACGAGAGCAAGTCAGGCCTTGCTATTCCCGCATCATGCTGTGAAGCATTCCCACAAAAAGGACATATTTTGTTCACCAACGCTCGCGGGCGTTGACGCCGGTCGACGCAGTCATCAAACGCAGATGAACAAAATTTTCGCTACATGTGAGAAGTTAACCATGAACAGGTACGGGATATGCAGCAAGGGATGTCTAGGGAGCGGCCCCCGACGCCAACATATTTATACTCGGCCTCTCCAGGCGAAGAGTCGCCAGCGTGGAGGGATGCCAATCGACGGCATGCCAACCGACGGAAGCACAAACGGAGGGTGTCGGGCGGTTCAACTACCGGGGGTGCGCAAGTGCAACCGTCCGCACACCACCGCGTGCACATCGGAAACCGTCGCACGCTCCACTTACGAGAAGGCGCACTGCACGATGCGACAGCCTGCCCCCTGGCAAGCCAACCGTCATTAAAAAGCACACCACCAGGCGGCAAGGTCGCAGCGACTAGCACGCTTCACCACGTGGGCGGCCGGGAGAGCGAGTGTCTGCTTCGGCTGGGGCCACTTCCGCAGCACGCCGCCCATGGGGAGGGGCCAGGCCATCATACTCATTTTCCATCACTCTCCACTACCATCTCTCTCTCTGTTTGGTCTGTAGCCACAACACTACATTTAATCATTCTACTATTTTTTACTTGAAAACTTAAGTAATTTTGTTCTCTTTTAACAGGTTAATTATTAAGGTTGAATGATGTATTTAATCAATGCCGATCAACATTTGTCTGTAATTTTGCCCTTAGTTTTTTTGTTTGCTGCAATTAAACAATATTATTATTGGGTTTTTTATTTTGGTAAGTATTTTGATCACTACTTCTTTATTATTATACGTTGTTGTCGATTATGTTAAAGTATCGATGCTAAAAATTACTAAACACATTACTATTTAGCACAGTATTGCTTGAAAACTATATATGTTGCTATATATATGGTGAAGTGGTGAACCCTGATTATTTTTGTTCTAGTTTCGCCTCCGTACGTAGCACTCCAAGCAGGAGCTTGACTCAAGCGAACATGCGTATTTTGGTCACATGCATGCATGCATCTACGTGCACAGAACAAGATGGATGCATGCATAGCACGGATTGCTTGCATACAGTACAGTGGCGGATCTAGGATTTCATTGCGCCTCGGGCTAAATTATAACAAACTAACAGCCTAAGAACGAATGTGAATTTATACTCATACCATGGCACAATAGAAGTCCACTATAAATACAAATTTAGCTCAACGCTTCAACACAAAACATAATAAGAAAAACATGATAAAATATAAACAATGTAGCCAAGTATCCATTACCATCTCGTGCTTTCACATCATTAAGTAACGACCAGTGAGGGAGGGGGCAACCTACATAGCTAATTCTGAACAACAATGTAACTACATATGAATTAGTACTACAATGTAACTACAGAACTACTAATCCCAGCAAAACTTAACCCCATAAGTGACTAATTTTCCAAACCAGGCCATGTTTCTATCTAGCTTCTAAAAAAACTAACTTTAAAATATAAAAGTTGCAGGCAATGCAAAGAAGCTCACTTTAATTTCAACTCCATAAATTCGTGACAATAGGTTGGGGCATCCCAGCTTAATCATTCGAATGTAAACATGTCTTAAACTTCTATCCCGAGTGAATTAAGCTTGTGGCACTATAAGCAACAACACTGAAGTAAAACAAAACTTAACTACATATAATATGAGTTGATGTTTTCTGAGGAGTAAGTTGTCAATTCCATATTTTTTACATTGCCAACACAAGTAAAAAAATTTAAAAGAACAAATTTTGAGTGGCTCTAATTTCTAAATGAGGTCCACTAGATTGGCTCATAAGTTTTGTTTGCTCTGATTTTTGTGAGAACTTGTTGATCTTCAGTGCCAGAATTTAGGTTCCAAGAACTTATTTTTTACACGCATTTCTTTACATACAAAGCCACTTAAAAATCATGTTGTTGTTGTTGTACTTGAACAAGGAGCTCAACAGCTTCAGCACCAATCGTTGTCAGGATCATTACATGAATGATTAATCAAATTGATTCCATTTGGCTGGAGTTCGCACCAACGCTACCAAGCTCTATCAATGAAGACACAAGCTACGCAAGATTGAGTCGAATCCATGCCAAACTTAGGTGCACCTAGGATATGAACAACAATTCTGCACCATAAGTTTACTGACTGAGTTCAGACCCTTTAGAAGGCGGAATGTACTAGCCCAAAAATCCATTCCTCGGAAAGCATAATGCAATCGCAGAATCAAGAACAGATGCGCTTGTGCAGATTGGGAGAAGAGGGGAGTTAGATTCTGAACCTGAACAGGATGGGTCGCCTTGAATCCGGCGGAGGAGAAACTCTTGAGGCCAACCTAATTGGTGGCGGCGTCAGCCCCTCCGCGCCGTCTTCGGTAGGATGATAGGTTCTTGGCTTTGCCGCACTGCCGCCCAAAGAGAAAGGTATTTCTGACAAGAGGATTGGAGGGGAGATGGAAGCAGCAACCAACTAGTCGACTCGCCGGCGCTCCATTGACTCGCCGGCGCTTGGCGGTGAGGTTGAAGCTAGGTCTCGCTCGAGCGAACTAGCCACAGTGGCGAGGGCTAGCCACCCACCTGTGCTGGTAAATGATGTTGGCGCTGTGGGCTGGCCGCTGATGAATAATGTTGCGCTCTGGGCTTGGCCGCAGCTGTCTCGGGCTGAGCCACTCAACTGCTAAATTTTTTAGGCCCATATTAAAATACTACCACTACTAATTTTGTTGGGCCTCGGGCTATAGCCTACCTAGCCCGAGGCCCAGATCCGCCCTACGTATATGGTCACTATCTGCTAAGTGATAAGATACTCCCAAGTACCTGAGCATGCACTACAAGTTGTTTTCTTCATGTAACATCCCAAAATTTCGTTCTCTGAAAAATTTAATTTCAAATTAATTAATTTAAAGTATTTGAACTTTATTTGAATTTATCTAAATTTTATTTCAAAATCTAAATCAAATTTAATCCTCAACCTCTCTACTCGGCCATCACGTGATCCTCCCTGATTCAATCCATCCTCGCCCGGTTTAATCTCAGCCCTCTCCCCGGTCAACGGACCCAGTCCACAAAAGCCGGTCCCACCTGTCAGTAAATAAAACCCTTTTTCCTGTTGAAAAATAATTCGTCCAGAAAATCAAAATCTCTGTTGACGTCACCCTAACATCATAAATTCCTTTTTCCATAGAAAAATAATTCTTCTGAAAATCATTTCCCTTAATGATGTCATTTCAGTTCAAAAATAATTCCAGAAAGTCAGTTTATTATTTTTCTCTCCTTTTAAACTTCCAAAATATCGTATTTCTTCATTTTAACTCCGAATGAGCCCATTCAAATTTCTAAATTCATCAAAAATTCCAATCTATCCATTTCTATCCTTTTCTCAAATTTTTGGAATTTTCGAATTTATTTGAATTAAATTAAAGCTTAGAAAGTAAAAATATTTTAAATGGTCAAAATATACTTCAATTAAATCTGAAATTATTTTATTTGGTATTTTCGGGTTCTAAGGTTGTTTGTGGAATTTTTCTGAATTTTTTTCGAATTTATTTATTTATTTCGAAAAAAAAAACAATTATTATTTTATTATTTTTCTCTCTCCTCCTATTCATCTTCTCAAGAGCGTGCGTTTCTGTCCAGAGCGATGGCGTCGCCATGAACACAACTTTCAAGCTTTCATTCCTTATGAATTTCTCAACGGTTTTTAGCGAAATAAATTGCATTCAACTCCTCTCATCAAACTCTTTCATTTCCCTACCGTTTTCCCCTCATTCATGAGCCGTTTTGCGAGAAATTAACCCATGCCATTGATGGACATGGTCTCTTGATCTCCCATCTCGGACCTCCCCCGCCCCTATAAAAGGAAGCACCGTGAGCCCCTCCTCATCCTCACTCAACCCCGAAAATATCAAGTCCCCACTCCTCTTCTCTTGGGCGCAATCGGAGTTTTTCTTTTGTGTTCCAAGCGGTGTTCTTCGGCTTATTGCGCCTCGTCCGGTGGAGCCCCGCCACTTTTGAGCACATCCTCGGATTCGCCTTATCGTGTTCTACGCGGTGCTCACCTCGCCTTCGCCGGAACTTCGCCGGAGCACCGTCGCTACCGTGGGCCATAGCGCGTCGTCGTTCCTCGCGTTGCCACCGGCCGTCCGTGCATGCCCGACCAAAACCAAGGTGAGCATCACGTTCCCCACGCTCTACTCTTCGTTTCGCCGCAAACCCCACATGCTAACTCCTCTCCGTTTGCCCGGAACGTCGATGTCAACCCGACGGTCGCACAATGTCTTCTCCACCGTGTTCCGCCACCATCCGATGTCCTTTGGCCGAGCCGTTTGCACCGTTGAGTTTGCCTCGACGCGTTCTACGTCGTGCTTCCATCGCCATCACCTAAATATTCCCCGAGTCCTCGTCGACCTTGTCAGGCCCAGACACTAAAATTGTACCTTGCGCGTACACCCCTTTTTGGTAAGCGCTTTGATTTTTGTTCGCGTCATATTGTGTCCTAGCCTCTAAGGAATTTTTCTACCATTTTGTTTAATTTTTCGTGGAGCCAATTGTCAGGAATTGAGCTTTCCGCGAAAATGGCCGTTTGTGACTCCTGACATCGATTCGTCGCCTCCGGTAAGCCTTAGCTCATGCCGTAATTTTTCTTAGGCTTGCCTCACTGCGTTCTATGCCATGCTTCCTTCCGTTTCCCCAAAAAGTCTCCACAAATTTTCACCTCCGACACCTCGCCATGGCCACCAATGGCATCTCGTGTCCCCATATATCCAGTGATGTTTTCCCGAATCCGTTCGCGTCATATCGTGCCAAACCATCCCAGGTAGCTACCTTTCAAATGGTTTTGGATTCGCTCTACCGAGCACCAAGATATCAAATTTTTCCTGTTTCTCCACTGTCGTCATTCAAACGTCGATTTTATCGTCTCCGATTAATTTTCAGCTTAGCCAATAATTTTCCTAACTTCACCATGCCATGTACTATCCCACGCTCACCTTACATCTCCACATTCCATACTCGGTACTATCTCTCTCCAACCTGCAGTTGTCGCTACTGTGCCGTCGGTGCAGTTTTTCACTCACTGCGGGTGATTGCCGCCGTTCCTCGTCACCGTACCCATGTCACCACCTTCGCCTCATTGCCAACATTCCATTTTGCCCATTCGCCAGCCACCTTGTAGCCAACCGACACTGTACTATTCAAAAAGTAATCCTCGTATTTTGTTATCATTTCATGTGATGTCCAAAACTTCCAGATATTGGATCTCCCTCATACGAACTCCGAATCTGTTGATTCTTTCTCCTAAATTCATCTAAAATCATAATCTATCCGTCAATATATATTTTATAATTTTTGGATTTTAATTGGGTTTTATCTGAATTTATTTTGTTTGGTTCTTCGCGTGTAGACTACGACTAATCCGGAGAGTTCGATTTTGACGATTCATAACATCAAGTCTCCGAGCAAGGCAAGTCTCCTTTGATCATCTTGAACCTATGATTTTGAAATGTTTTAATTATTTTAAATGTTATGCATTGCTATTTACATAAAATGATAATTCAAATCTTAAGGTAGTAGTTAATCCAACCTTGTTATGCCCTCCATTGGAATTGATTGTCATGTACCCTTGTCACCCTAGAACTTCCTTTGTCTCATTAATGAGATTATTATTTATTCTTTGACAATGATAGTATGGTAGTATAATGCTTAGTCATGCTAAATATATACCCTTGGAACTTTGAAAATGGGAAATTATGATTTATTGTTGAAACCCTTGTGTTTACAAAGTTAGTGGTGATTGGAGTTACCACTGTTTCCTTTAAAATAAAATAAAAATGTGAAAGATGGTTTAGATTAGGGTGGATGGTTGGTTCGGCTTGGTGCAGTTAGCACGAGATCTTGTTAAGTGTATGTTCCACCCTAGTCAATTAAGGACCGACGCTTGTGTTTGTCCAGACTGAGCATTAACCGTACAACCACAAGTCTATATGGGTACGACCTAGCCGACTAACTTATGATAGTCTAGTTTAGGTGCCACCAGTGGAAAGTGGGTGCCAGGGATGGACTGGTTATTCACAGTGAGGGACAGGGATTTACTGTACTCATATGGCGCAAGAGGGGGCCTCGGTTCGGGCGGTTAGCCTACCTGCGGTGAAACCTCAGCGGGTGGTATCTAGCTAGATTAGAGTAAGGTAAAGGCTTTGTGATATTTTATCTGGGTCTCATGCCAAAGGAAGCGTGTTGACTTTTAGGATAATTTATCTCTTGTGGGTAAAGTTGTACAACCTCTGCAGAGTGTAAAACTATTCGAATAGCCGTGCCCACGGTCAAGGGCGGGCAAGGAATGCATTCACATGGTAGATTTCTGGTTTTGTTTTAAAAGCAAAATTTTTGTATTCCGAGAGTGGAGGGAACTCTCGGAAGGGTATCCTGGCAGTTGGAGCCAGAGAGGGTGGATGTAACCCGCAATATTAAACTTGTTCAAGTTGTTTAAGCTAGTGTTGGTAGATGGAACCTTCACTAGAGAATTATTAATAGTTTCTGCTAAAACATTTACTTTATTAAATTGATGCCTTCGAAAATAATTAGTAGTAATTGAATTTTAAAATATTGCTTTGTGCAAAAGAACCATATAGCCTTCCTTTGTCAAGCCTTGCATCTATTGCATTTTTCCCAAGACTTGCGGAGTACTTTATGTACTCACGCGTTGCTCTCAAAAATAAATCTCAGAAGAATACGAAGCTCAAGAAGGAGACTACGACTACTTCGCGTGTGGATTTGACGAAGGATTTCCGGAGTACTAGGTCGCGCTTCCCCAGTCAATTGCCTGTGGCGTATTGATGGGTCATCGCTGGATTTATCTTCTGCTTCCGCTGTGTTTTGTGTGTGTGTGTGAGGTCTTGAAACCTCAGTTGTAATAATAAGACCTTTCGGTCTGTACTCTTTAATATTGTAATAAAGCGTTGCTGGTTATGTATTCATTTCTGTTTAACTGTGTGCACTAGCTTTGATCTGGGACTAGTGCAATAATACACAGAGGGTCCGGGTTCGGAAATCCGGGGTCCCGACAGAGATAGTATCAGAGCCAATTTGACTGTAGGACGTGACCTAGTTAGAATGGTCGTTAAAAAAAAGAGCTTCAAAATTTATTTTATAAAATAAAAATTTAATAACGTGCTATCCTTGTCTTTTCTTGTCTTTCTATCCTTACCTTCGTCATGGCATTCTCCCTTATCTATCTGCTTATTTCCTTTTTGGAATGGTAATTGTACCCCCTTCCCTTTGTAATTTCTATAGATGGCTCAGTAAGGCTGCGTCTAAGAAGCACTTGGAGATGCTCATCATCATGAAGGAGCAAGGACTAGCTCTTTAGTTGTAATACCCAAGTAAAGTCTTACGATTTTAGAACGCTTATATATTACTTGCTTGTGTATTAGGTGGACTGTACCAGGTCTTTGAATACTTGTAGTACAATCATCCTTAAAAAAAACTATTTTGATTTCAAGCTAAGCTTCTCCTAGTTGTTGTTTGTTTCTCTCTTGTGTGTTTGTTTGGGATGGTGTTTAGTCGTTCCCCTGATCTCTTATCTGTGCTACTTCCCTCTTATCTTTTGCTAACCCCAGTTACCACAATAGTGCAAGCTCCAATTCTTTCACCGCAGTCCAAGTTTGGAGAATCCTTGGAGACCTAGAGTATATGAAAGACAACAAATTTATGGAAAGTACTCTTGTCGGGGAAGCTGTCATAATCAGTGCATGTCAAGATAGGTAATTTGGAGAATTGTTGCTAGAGTGATATATCTTGGATTTATAATTGACAAGATTGAATAATATTTGAGTGAATTGAGAAAAACAAAGGTATATTTGTAGATACCAATTGATTATGAATAAATGTGAAGAAAGTAATACTTGTGGATTAAATAGATCATGGAGAATGAGTACAGTAGTAAACTTGGTGGAACTAATTAGATCATGGGAAGTGTCTAAATTTGATACCTTGGATTTATTATCTAAGATTGAAAGGAGCAATTGGATGCAAAGCAAGATTTTTGTTGAAGGGATTATTTGTGATTATTGGAGAATTGGTATTAAGAGTTTGATCAAGTAAAGGGAGCGATTAAAAGATTAAGAAGTTGAATTATCATAAACAATTTATGATATCAATTTTTGGTGATTTGGTTGAATCATGAAGAGTAGATGAAGTTTGTGGAGTTAATTGATTATCAGAGTTTGGTGGACCTATTAATAAGTGGATACTAGTGGAATTGTAAAAGATAATACACTTAGATATCTTGGTGGATTAATTTTATCATTGCAAAGTAGACTTTGATATGTCAATTTGAATTGGTGGATTTAATAGATCATTGTTAGATAATTGGATTTTAACTAATGGGATTAACTAGGTCATTTAAGGATGTTAAAATGGATAACCTGGAGGATTTAAATTAATTATGGGAGATAGATTGTCCAATAAGAATTAGTTGAGAGATTGTCTGATAAGAATTAATTGAGGTATTTGAGATCATTCAAATTTGGTGGAACCAAAATGATGATTATCAAGAGAATGATGTTGGAGGACTAATGAATATTAAATTATGGCTTAGATGATCTTAAACTTGATTGATGATTACTAAAAGGTTGGATTAATCTTATATTATTTTATCAAAGTTATGGATCTGTTGGATTAGATAATGATCATAAAACAATTGGTGGAAATCACAAATTACAATGTTTTGGATTCTTGTTAGAAAAATTATATGGTTTGGCGTCGATTCAAATTAGAGCAGAGAGAGTAAAAGTTAATGAGATTACTTGTTGAAATCAATAAGGTGCATTTGTGATATATGATTTTGGAATCAAGAATTTTTGAAGAGTTGAAATAATTATGTCCTTCTCGGATCAACACTTGTGGAAGTTAAGCCCTTTTGGTGGAATACTGAATTAATCGATAAGATAAGGGCAATTGAAGTTAACCTAGAGCTTGCAGGCAACTAAAGATGTACCAATCCAATTTGTTGTTCTCTTCCATATTTCTCAATTAAAGGAATACTTTGGAGCATCGAACAATAAGATAGAATCATGAAGGAAGCTGAACGCCGCGCAAGAAGCATGACCATAAAGTTCCACAAAGTACAGTAGAGCAATCATTCGAAGTCAAGCAACTTGGGAGTGCGAAGAGGACCTAAGAGCCGAGTTTTTCTCTCCTTTCTTTTTCCTAGTCCGTCTGAATCTCGGGGACGAGATTCTTTCTAAGGGGGGTAGGTTTGTAACATCCCAAAATTTCGTTCTCTGAAAAATTTAATTTCAAATTAATTAATTTAAAGTATTTGAACTTTATTTGGATTTATCTAAATTTTATTTCAAAATCTAAATCAAATTTAATCCTCAACCTCTCTACTCGGCCATCACGTGATCCTCCCTGATTCAATCCATCCTCGCCCGGTTTAATCTCAGCCCTCTCCCCGGTCAACGGACCCAGTCCACAAAAGCCGGTCCCACCTGTCAGTAAATAAAACCCTTTTTCCTGTTGAAAAATAATTCGTCCAGAAAATCAAAATCTCTGTTGACGTCACCCTAACATCATAAATTCCTTTTTCCATAGAAAAATAATTCTTCTGAAAATCATTTCCCTTAATGATGTCATTTCAGTTCAAAAATAATTCCAGAAAGTCAGTTTATTATTTTTCTCTCCTTTTAAACTTCCAAAATATCGTATTTCTTCATTTTAACTCCGAATGAGCCCATTCAAATTTCTAAATTCATCAAAAATTCTAATCTATCCATTTCTATCCTTTTCTCAAATTTTTGGAATTTTCGAATTTATTTGAATTAAATTAAAGCTTAGAAAGTAAAAATATTTTAAATGGTCAAAATATACTTCAATTAAATCTGAAATTATTTTATTTGGTATTTTCGGGTTCTAAGGTTGTTTGTGGAATTTTTCTGAATTTTTTTCGAATTTATTTATTTATTTCGAAAAAAAACAATTATTATTTTATTATTTTTCTCTCTCCTCCTATTCATCTTCTCAAGAGCGTGCGTTTCTGTCCAGAGCGATGGCGTCGCCATGAACACAACTTTCAAGCTTTCATTCCTTATGAATTTCTCAACGGTTTTTAGCGAAATAAATTGCATTCAACTCCTCTCATCAAACTCTTTCATTTCCCTACCGTTTTCCCCTCATTCATGAGCCGTTTTGCGAGAAATTAACCCATGCCATTGATGGACATGGTCTCTTGATCTCCCATCTCGGACCTCCCCCGCCCCTATAAAAGGAAGCACCGTGAGCCCCTCCTCATCCTCACTCAACCCCGAAAATATCAAGTCCCCACTCCTCTTCTCTTGGGCGCAATCGGAGTTTTTCTTTTGTGTTCCAAGCGGTGTTCTTCGGTTTATTGCGCCTCGTCCGGTGGAGCCCCGCCACTTTTGAGCACATCCTCGGATTCGCCTTATCGTGTTCTACGCGGTGCTCACCTCGCCTTCGCCGGAACTTCGCCGGAGCACCGTCGCTACCGTGGGCCATAGCGCGTCGTCGTTCCTCGCGTTGCCACCGGCCGTCCGTGCATGCCCGACCAAAACCAAGGTGAGCATCACGTTCCCCACGCTCTACTCTTCGTTTCGCCGCAAACCCCACATGCTAACTCCTCTCCGTTTGCCCGGAATGTCGATGTCAACCCGACGGTCGCACAATGTCTTCTCCACCGTGTTCCGCCACCATCCGATGTCCTTTGGCCGAGCCGTTTGCACCGTTGAGTTTGCCTCGACGCGTTCTACGTCGTGCTTCCATCGCCATCACCTAAATATTCCCCGAGTCCTCGTCGACCTTGTCAGGCCCAGACACTAAAATTGTACCTTGCGCGTACACCCCTTTTTGGTAAGCGCTTTGATTTTTGTTCGCGTCATATTGTGTCCTAGCCTCTAAGGAATTTTTCTACCATTTTGTTTAATTTTTCGTGGAGCCAATTGTCAGGAATTGAGCTTTCCGCGAAAATGGCCGTTTGTGACTCCTGACATCGATTCGTCGCCTCCGGTAAGCCTTAGCTCATGCCGTAATTTTTCTTAGGCTTGCCTCACTGCGTTCTATGCCATGCTTCCTTCCGTTTCCCCAAAAAGTCTCCACAAATTTTCACCTCCGACACCTCGCCATGGCCACCAATGGCATCTCGTGTCCCCATATATCCAGTGATGTTTTCCCGAATCCGTTCGCATCATATCGTGCCAAACCATCCCAGGTAGCTACCTTTCAAATGGTTTTGGATTCGCTCTACCGAGCACCAAGATATCAAATTTTTCCTGTTTCTCCACTGTCGTCATTCAAACGTCGATTTTATCGTCTCCGATTAATTTTCAGCTTAGCCAATAATTTTCCTAACTTCACCATGCCATGTACTATCCCACGCTCACCTTACATCTCCACATTCCATACTCGGTACTATCTCTCTCCAACCTGCAGTTGTCGCTACTGTGCCGTCGGTGCAGTTTTTCACTCACTGCGGGTGATTGCCGCCGTTCCTCGTCACCGTACCCATGTCACCACCTTCGCCTCATTGCCAACATTCCATTTTGCCCATTCGCCAGCCACCTTGTAGCCAACCGACACTGTACTATTCAAAAAGTAATCCTCGTATTTTGTTATCATTTCATGTGATGTCCAAAACTTCCAGATATTGGATCTCCCTCATACGAACTCCGAATCTGTTGATTCTTTCTCCTAAATTCATCTAAAATCATAATCTATCCGTCAATATATATTTTATAATTTTTGGATTTTAATTGGGTTTTATCTGAATTTATTTTGTTTGGTTCTTCGCGTGTAGACTACGACTAATCCGGAGAGTTCGATTTTGACGATTCATAACATCAAGTCTCCGAGCAAGGCAAGTCTCCTTTGATCATCTTGAACCTATGATTTTGAAATGTTTTAATTATTTTAAATGTTATGCATTGCTATTTACATAAAATGATAATTCAAATCTTAAGGTAGTAGTTAATCCAACCTTGTTATGCCCTCCATTGGAATTGATTGTCATGTACCCTTGTCACCCTAGAACTTCCTTTGTCTCATTAATGAGATTATTATTTATTCTTTGACAATGATAGTATGGTAGTATAATGCTTAGTCATGCTAAATATATACCCTTGGAACTTTGAAAATGGGAAATTATGATTTATTGTTGAAACCCTTGTGTTTACAAAGTTAGTGGTGATTGGAGTTACCACTGTTTCCTTTAAAATAAAATAAAAATGTGAAAGATGGTTTAGATTAGGGTGGATGGTTGGTTCGGCTTGGTGCAGTTAGCACGAGATCTTGTTAAGTGTATGTTCCACCCTAGTCAATTAAGGACCGACGCTTGTGTTTGTCCAGACTGAGCATTAACCGTACAACCACAAGTCTATATGGGTACGACCTAGCCGACTAACTTATGATAGTCTAGTTTAGGTGCCACCAGTGGAAAGTGGGTGCCAGGGATGGACTGGTTATTCACAGTGAGGGACAGGGATTTACTGTACTCATATGGCGCAAGAGGGGGCTTCGGTTCGGGCGGTTAGCCTACCTGCGGTGAAACCTCAGCGGGTGGTATCTAGCTAGATTAGAGTAAGGTAAAGGCTTTGTGATATTTTATCTGGGTCTCATGCCAAAGGAAGCGTGTTGACTTTTAGGATAATTTATCTCTTGTGGGTAAAGTTGTACAACCTCTGCAGAGTGTAAAACTATTCGAATAGCCGTGCCCACGGTCAAGGGCGGGCAAGGAATGCATTCACATGGTAGATTTCTGGTTTTGTTTTAAAAGCAAAATTTTTGTATTCCGAGAGTGGAGGGAACTCTCGGAAGGGTATCCTGGCAGTTGGAGCCAGAGAGGGTGGATGTAACCCGCAATATTAAACTTGTTCAAGTTGTTTAAGCTAGTGTTGGTAGATGGAACCTTCACTAGAGAATTATTAATAGTTTCTGCTAAAACATTTACTTTATTAAATTGATGCCTTCGAAAATAATTAGTAGTAATTGAATTTTAAAATATTGCTTTGTGCAAAAGAACCATATAGCCTTCCTTTGTCAAGCCTTGCATCTATTGCATTTTTCCCAAGACTTGCGGAGTACTTTATGTACTCACGCGTTGCTCTCAAAAATAAATCTCAGAAGAATACGAAGCTCAAGAAGGAGACTACGACTACTTCGCGTGTGGATTTGACGAAGGATTTCCGGAGTACTAGGTCGCGCTTCCCCAGTCAATTGCCTGTGGCGTATTGATGGGTCATCGCTGGATTTATCTTCTGCTTCCGCTGTGTTTTGTGTGTGTGTGAGGTCTTGAAACCTCAGTTGTAATAATAAGACCTTTCGGTCTGTACTCTTTAATATTGTAATAAAGCGTTGCTGGTTATGTATTCATTTCTGTTTAACTGTGTGCACTAGCTTTGATCTGGGACTAGTGCAATAATACACAGAGGGTCCGGGTTCGGAAATCCGGGGTCCCGACACTTCACCAATCTAAAACAAGGTGGGCTGACAGGTTGCAACTTGGCTATTGATATTCCGTCGTAAAAGGTTGGCATCGTTGGACCATATCGTTGGACGCATGCTGTTCTGAGTTTTGACCTAGCAAGTCCTTGCATCTAAACGCTATTGTTTGCAACCGCTCGGTTTGCCGTCAAGTGAGACAGGAAAAAAAAACAAGTGCTCGATTTCCTTAGTAATTGTCTTCTTCCCGATTGTGCTCCTACCTTTGATGAATAAGAACTAAGCTCCTGATTCGGAAAAAAGAAAGAAAGTTTTAGTGGAAAGTTTTTTTTGTTGTAAAAAAGGCCATCATTTATCCAACAACAATTTTATAGATATTTCCTTGCAGAAAAATGTTACAAGGTAAATGCGAAACATCACTATCCACGAACATGCCATCGTGATTCCACAGTCCACACACACTACTACAAAAAGGATAATCCTGAACGCCTCATCACAAATGGTTTAATACAAACTGTCAGTGATAAAGTTACCACAGACGATTTTACAATATAAACCGTCTAAATTTACCGCGATGGAAAGAATCATCTGTGATGATCTACTTATCACAGACGGTTTTTATTCTGAACCATCTGTGATAATATCACAGACGGTTAAAAAAACCATTTGTAATGTCTGTACTTATCATAGACTATTTTTATTTTGAACCGTCTGTGATATTATCATAGACGGTTAAGATTAAAAAACCGTCTATGATAATACCACATCACTGATCCGTAGCATCTCTTTCAGGATTTCGATCTCACACATCCATTATCTCCGTATCAAACGGCAGGCACCAATCTGCTCCCACCTCTCGCCCATTATTACTCCCCCTTCCTTTCCCCTAATTTCACTCTAAGAACCAACACTAATGACGACATTTTTTGCTACTCCTTGTTCATCCACTCCTTATTCCTATTTCTTTCCCCAAATCGAAGCGCCCCGTCCACTTGACGACGCCGACTACCACCGTGAGCTCCTCCGCCTCCGGTTGTGACACCATGATTTAATGCACAAGACACTCTTGTCTAAGTAATGTAAGAGTGTTTTGTGCAGTGTCACCGTCGTGACACAACGGTGACGCTGCCGCCTCCTCTCCTTCATCACCGATGATATATTCCCCATCCAAAATTTTTGGATGGTTAGGGTTTCGGCCATGTAAATCTTGATGCTCGTGTGCGTGAAAATTAATTGTTGATGTCTTAGTTCTTGTTACGATTGATGGATGGTTAGAGTTTTGATCCTTGTTGAAATTCATGTTTTATTGCAGGATGAAGACATGGCGATGAAGTTTATTGCATGATAATCTTGTTCTCATAAATATGCCTACTTTGGTTCATCTGTATTATCTTATTACGATGTTTTGTAGCGCAATTAGATAATATTGATGAATTGATCGAACGATGCCTATTTATGAGGATGCTAGAACGCAATCACAGACGGTTCTTAACTAGAGCCATTCATGATAATAGACTATCACAGATGGTTTTTAATTAGAACCGTCTGTGTCATATCTTATCATAGACGGTTTAAGAGCTATCTGTAATAGCCACCTGTTATTATAGATATATAAATTCGAATGGGTCAGAAACCGTCTATGATGACGGTTTTGAACCGTCCATGATAACTCTTTCTGTGGTAATGACAGTTCAGATGACTCTGTAATAGTAAGCATATAACATGGGATAAAAAGAGTATGCATGCAATTTTAAAAAAACCGAGAGTATGAATGCATTGTTTCACGTGATGAATCAGTAGAAAAGACTGAAGCTTGAACTGGAACAATGTTGAGTTGATATTTACCCAAAATATACGCCAATGCGAAGTTGAGACGTAACATTTTGGACCGTATTGGATCCGTTCAGTGGGTCTCTTCAGGAGACCAACCTTGTCAAGAAAGGCAGCAGCAAGTGATTTGATTTGAATTATTAGTAGCAATTGTAACTGCTATGGTTACACATCAAACAATAGATAATAAGGCTATAGAAAGACCACAATATGATATCAGAGCCTAAAACTCACAGTAGGAAGGAGAATAGAGTGTCACTTGGCTATTGCTTAAATCCTTTCTTACCAAATATTCTCTTTTCTCTATGGTGACTTAGGAGCTATATTTATAATTATAGGAGGGGTTATTTATATAAATACCTCTTTTAGGGTCTCTAATAATAAGGGTAAACTTACCTTTTTTTGGGCATAGTCATATTGAATATGCCAGATAATTACATACATAATAGATGTTTATCCTAATGGGCCGATTGGGACTAGACGAGTGACACTCATCCGGCAGTCACAAAGCATTATCGCTTTCTTCGTATGTAACTGTGCCTTAGAGAAAACCCAGGGATACTTACGCCAAGCATAGGAGAAAAATTCACTGGTAAGTGACAAAAGCAGAATGCTCATTCAATGAATTATACTCCGAAGAGTTAGGTCAAATGACATCATACCACCATGACACCCTGTGATGATCAGCAGAGCTACCGAAATGAAACAATGGAGCTCGGCCAAGCATCGCAGCAGAAGCAATGGATTGTTGTAGACCGAGCCCGATAATGATGAGTCAAACGTACTAGGGTAAAATATTTTTTAATCTTGGTTTTATTTGACTGATATCCATCTCACATTGCAATGTAATTGTTCATTTGAGCTCATCAGTAGCCCTCAATACATATATAAGATATTCCATAGCAACGCATAGACATGGTTATTCACACGATCAATAACGGTTGTTCTGTCAATAATCCTTATCATGCATGATTGCTTTCTAGCTTTTGTTGATTTACTACGTCTTAATACATCTGTTTGGGAGAAATTGACTTCTTTTTTTATGTTGTTTCTGAATATGAATTACTATATAATCTATCCAGGATTTGTATAGAATCGTTACAAAGAAGAATGTGACGGTTGCACATGTCCTAAGTTCAACACCGCTAAATGTTTCCTTTAGAAGAGCGTTAGTAGGTGAAAAGCAAAGTGTGTGGTTTAAACTGGTAGGTTTGATAGAGCGGGTGTCCTTGAATGAACAAGAAGATGTTCTAATGTGGAACCTGCATTAGAGTGGATCTTTCTCTGTCTGGTCCTTGTATAGAGACCTCATGATAAGAGAGAGCTCACCAGAAAAGAGCCTATTCTGGAAGGCTAAAATACCTCTTAAGATCAAAGTGTTTCTTTGGTTCTTGAAAAAAGGTGTTATTTTAACGAAGGATAATCTTGCTAAAAGACAGTGGCAGGGTAGTACCAAATGTTGTTTTTGTCCCTCTAATGAGAGCATTCAGCATCTGTTTTTCGATTGCCATGTGGCTCGGGCTTTTTGGAATGTGGTAGTCATTAGCTTTGGATTTCAAACACCTACCAGTGTCGGAATGTTGTTCGGTTCTTGGCTTAAAAGGTTTTCTTTGAAGCTTAGAAATCAGATTCTGGTGGGGTTAGCGGCTTTTTGCTGGGCCTTGTGGTTGAATAGAAATGACGCCATTTTCAAAAGGATCTCTACTCATTCCTTTTTGCAGGTCATTTTCAGGGGGACTTACTGGATCAGGTGCTGGTCGCAACTGTCTAAAGAGGAAGCGAGAAGTTCACTCATAAACGGCTGCAAAAGAATGGAGAGAGTGGCGATGGAGATTTTCAGCAAGAATGGGTGGAGTTCGTGTTTGAGATTGAAGAGTTAGGTCATTTTGGCTTATGTTCGTTGTTTTGAAGTTTTCATATCACCGTTAGGTGGAGTGTGGGCTGATTTTTTGTAACACCGTTTGGTGGAGTGTGGGTTGAGTTTTTGTATGGTTCTGTTTGGCTGTAGTCATTCCCGTGGAATGATCAAGGCCGGAATATTGGTATTCCGTTATCTAAAAATATAATCTATTATTCAGGAGGTGATATAATCTATTCAGGAGGTGACAGGGACTCACCGGCGTGATAAGGGAGATTTCCTTTGTAACACATCCCTTTCTTCTCTATATCATGCCTACCTTAATTAAAAAAGGGTATTGTTTACTGCTACTTCTGAAATTATTGCGAAATCTCTTCATATTCTAAAGAAAATATGAGTTCTGTATGGCTACTCAATATGAGTCTTTGTTTTAAAGATTGTTCGTTGAAATATTTGTTTATTAACGTGCTATAAGCAACTATTGTTTTATGAAACATAACCCTTGGTTTGTGGTGAGCAATTACTTGCCTCACCTTTGATAGCCCAGATACTCAATACCATTCTTAGGCGCCGATATATACTTCTAAATAACTTGTAACACTAGCTTAGCTTAGCATCACATAAATTGGGATGTAATGCAATAGTTAAATATTATTTATATGCATGCTGTAGGGATGGATGCATAATGTGTTCTGCAGGGTATCATGACTGAACTGGCTGCAGGGTGAAGATCTAGATGATCAACTGGTCTGCATATGGATAGCAAGATGATCGACTGGTCTGCACATGGATGGCAACATGTTCGACCATTGTTTGATCTAATCATGAATCTTATTGTATGCTTGCTTTGAACATTATATTATAATTTTGTGCAGAGAGTTTTTACAGCATGGAGTACAACGCCAAACTCTTTTTCATTCCGCTACCTCTTGTAATTTTTGCTGTAAAGAATATATAAGCTACCTTATATTTCAACAATACATATATGGACTCTAATGATAATTTTATTGACATGTCCACCCAAAAAGCCTTAGGAAGTGTAGTTGTGAAGCTACTTATGATGATAAAATGTAACATTTATATGCTCCACACCATAAGTGTACATAACAAGGAAATTATATGATGCACAATATGGATTTCCGTTGTAACACATGGGCATCCTGTTAGAGTGATCTCAGGACTTTGGCCCAACGGCCAAAGCCCATCACGAGGTTGACCGCGCCGCCGTCACCCCACCGACAAACCCTAGACCCGATCTGTAAGAGGGGGCGCTGAAGCGACGGGAAGCATCACCGGTCTCCTTCATCGGATCTCCGCCGCCGCCGCCGTCGTCTTCCTTCTTCCCCGACCGTCGCTGCCCGTGCGCAGACTTCACCGAGCGAACGCGAGATGGCCACCTCCTCCTCCACGCCGTCGGACGGTTAGTACACATCTCTCCCTCCCAGTGTAGCCCTCAAGAACCCTAAAGGATAGACCCCGCTAGATCTAACCTAGGAGATCCTAAAACCTAGACCTAACAATGGTATCAGAGCAAACCCCTAAGCGTAGATCTATGCGGGAAAAGAAAAGAAAAGAGGACGAAACCCCGAACCCTAGAAAACAGAAAAGAAAAGAGAGGGGAACGGGTCAAACCCTAACCCTAGATCTGAAGAGACCGGTCTTACCGGGCCACCGTCGTCGTCGCTGGCGTGCGGGAGACCGGCCGAGCCGTTGGGCTCGCCGGCGCTCCACGTGCGGCCGCCGTCGACGTGCGGGACAGGGCGCCAACACGGAGCCGCTCGACGGCGGCGCGCTCCCTCTCAGGAGAGCGCGCACGCCGGCGAGAGGGCCCGCGGTGGCGCCGTCTTCTCCTTCTCCGGCGGGGTGAACGCAGGCGTCGCCGCCGCCGCCGCTGAGACCGCTCGGGTGCGAGGCGTGAGAGGGGAGAGGAGGAATGGATTAGGGCTACGGGGCGTCCGGCCGCGCGCGGGTTTTGATCGTGCGAGAACGCCGCGCGGCCGTCGGATGCGATCGCACGGCTGAGACCGCGCGGACTGGCTTTCGGCCCAGGCGGGCGAGAGGTTTCCCGGCCCAGGCCCAGGTTGCGGTGCGCGCGCGCGGATCGGGATCCGCCGGATCACGCGTGGACGGCTCGGATCGCGCCGACGCGGAGCGGTCCGCCGAAGGCCGCGGCAGCGCGAGGATCCGGCCGTTGGATCGCGCGTGGACGGCTGAGACGAGTTGGGCCGCGGCGCTGCTGGCGTCCGCACGCGCGCGTGGGCGCGTGAGGCGCGAGAAAGGCCGGCCGAGCGGGCCGCGAGCGCACGAGGCAGGCCAGGCGCGTGAGTGGGCCGCCGTGGGCCGCGGCCGCGAGGAGTGGGCCAAATTGGCCGGATGAACAGTAAAGCCCGAAAAATGAATTTTATTTAATTTCAGAAGCATTTTTGAGTGTATTTTAATGAAATTTGCACCAATATCTCTGTAATTTTTGCACCAACGTGTTAATTTTTCCAGAGATTGATGTTTACAGTTTAATGCTTCTGAATATTGAATTATTTTTAGAATAATTACAGTTTCCGCTGCAAAAGTTAATATTGATTGTTTTTCATTATTAAATTCGAACCAACGGGAGAATTTAATTTTGAAAAAAAAATAGATAAAAATTTCCAGAGATTTTTGATATTGTTATTTTCTGACCAACGTTGTTAATAACAGTATTATAAATTTTTAATGTTGATTTCATGCATTATTTCTATTTCTGCCCAACGGTGATGTAGATTTAATGTATGATAGAATTGTTATTAAATTGTATGTCGTATTTTTGACCAACGTTGGAAATAAGGCATATAATTTTGATGTTACGTTCTCACTGTATTTGAAATATTTTTCAGGAGGATACAACTTGATGAGTTGTATTAGAGAAATCCCCACTCTCAAAGGTGATAATTATGTAGAGTGGAAGAAAAAGATAGACTTAGCGTTTATCTTGGCTGAGGTGGACTGGGTCCTCACTACAGCACGTCCCACTGAGCCTTTGGCGCCAGTGAGGGAACAGAATGAGGATGACACTGCATGGCAGAACAGACAGAGGGATCATGCCCCCTTACAGATGTCTTATGATCTTGATCATAAGAAATGGACCACAGCCAACAAGAAATGTATGGCTGTGATAAAGAACACAATTGAGCCTGCTATTCTGGGCTCAATTGCAGAGTGTGACACTGTCACTGAATACCTTGATAAAATAAAGAGTCAGTTCACTGGCTCTTCAAAGACTTATGCTACACAGCTGATTAAGCAGCTGGTAACAGAAAGGTATTCTGGCGATGGCAATGGCATAAGAGAGCACATTCTTAGAATGAGCAACTTGGCATCTAAACTTAAACCGATGGATTTGGCTCTCAAGGATGAGTTCCTTATTCATTTGGTTTTTGCTTCTTTGCCAAAAGAGTTTGACACCTTTGTTGTCAACTATAATATGCAGCCCGAGAAATGGTACATGGAAAAGTGCATAGCTATGTGCGTGCAAGAGGAGGAAAGAATCAAATCCTCACATGGTGGTTCTATCAACTTTGTGAGGGAAAACAAGAAAAAGAATTACAACAGTAACCCCTTCTCAAAGAACAAGGGCAAAGCCTCTGTACATCAGCCTCAACAGAATAAATTTGCTGTAGACAAAGACCAGTGCCTTCACTGCAAGAAGACGGAACACTACAAGAAGGATTGTCCTGACTACTTAAAGATGATAATGGCTAAGAAAGGTGAGAACATTATTACCTTTATAAATGAATGCCTGTATGTACAATATTCGAAATCCACTTGGTGGATTGACTCAGGAGCAACTGTTCATGTTGCTAATTCTTTACAGGGATTCCGTTCGACGAGGACTACGCAAAGAAAAGAAAGATGTGTTAAAGTCGCAAATGGAGTCGAAGCTGAAGTTGAAGCCGTTGGCGATCTTTCATTAGAATTAGCTAATGGCTCCACTCTTTTACTTAGAGATGTCCTTTTTGTACCCTCTTTACAGAGGAATTTGATTAGTGTGTCAAATTTGGACAAAGATGGTTATGATTGCAATTTTGGAAATGGCAAGTGCGAAATAATGTTTAATAAAGAATGTGTTGGTATTGCCATATTACAGAATGATCTTTATTTGTTATCATTGTGTGATGATGTGAATGTTGTATGCAATAATGAGAACGTTGCGTGCGAGAAAGTGATTGAATCCTCGTCTACGAATGTAAACAGAAAACGAAAGAGAACTCTAGATGAGTCGTCGAAATTATGGCACTGTCGTTTAGGCCATATTTCAAGGGGGAGAATAGAAAGACTAGTAAAGAATGATATTCTTACTCCATTAGAGTTCTCAGACTTAGAACAATGCAGAGAATGCATTAAAGGAAAATATGTAAAGAAAATTAAAAAAGACGCTAAAAGAAGCACAGGAGTTCTACAAATTATTCACACAGATATTTGTGGTCCTTTTCCTGTGAAAAGTGTGGATGGATATGACTCGTTCATAACATTCACAGATGATTACTCCCGTTATGGATATATTTATCCAATCAAAGAAAGAAATGAAGCCTTGGATAAATTCAAGATATTTAAGGCTGAAATTGAAAACCAACACGATTTAAAGATTAAGATAGTCCGATCTGATCGTGGGGGGGGGGAGTACTACGGTCGACATACCCCATATGGACAAGTTCCTGGACCTTTTGCGAGGTTTTTACAGGAAAATGGAATAGTGGCCCAGTATTCTATGCCGGGCGAACCTCAGCAAAATGGAGTAGCTGAAAGACGCAATCGTACCCTGATGGATATGGTGCGAAGTATGATGAGCTACTCCACACTCCCATTGAGTTTATGGATGGAGGCGTTGAAAACCGTCATTCATATTCTCAATAGAGTGCCTAGTAAGTCGGTGCCCAAAACACCGTACGAGTTGTGGACAGGAAGAGTTCCCTCACTAAACCACTTACGTGTGTGGGGGAGTCCAGCTGAGGCTAAAGTATTTAACCCAAACCTTGGGAAACTCGATCCCAAAACAGTAAGTTGCCATTTCATTGGCTACCCTGAAAAGTCAAAAGGTTATCGTTTCTACTGTCCAGACAGATATACAAAGTTTGTAGAAACGAGACACGCTGTCTTCTTAGAGGATGAAATGATGAGGGGGAGCATGGTAGCTCGAGAGATTGACCTTGAAGAGATGCGGGTGTTTGCGCCCACTCCGATGATTCAAGAGCCATTCTTCACACTACCTGCTGTCGCTGCACCGACGGTGCAAGACACTGTGGTGCCAGCACCTGTTATTGTTCCTCCCGTGGCAACAATGAATGAGAATGAAGAACTTGTTCTTCAGGATCATATAGAATCTATTGCCACAGATGAGGGGGAGCAACAGCAGCCTCAAACAGTAGATGTACCAAATGAGGAGGCCCCGAGGAGGTCTCAAAGAGTAAGAAGATCAGCTATTTCTGATGATTATCAGATTTATCATACAGAGGAATTTCAAATGGAGGATGATCCCACCTCATTTGAAGAAGCCATGAGAAGCGAAAATTCCTCAAAATGGCTTGGGGCCATGGAAGAGGAGATGAGGTCCATGATGACTAATAAAGTCTGGAACTTGGAAATTATTCCTAAAGGAGCCAAAACAGTAGGCTGTAAATGGGTCTACAAGACTAAACATGACTCCCAAGGGAATGTAGAAAGATATAAAGCGCGACTTGTGGCAAAAGGCTTTACGCAAAGAGAAGGGATTGATTACAATGAGACATTTTCTTCAGTCTCATGTAAAGATTCCTTCAGAATCATAATGGCATTAGTAGCACATTATGATTTAGAGTTACATCAGATGGATGTAAAGACGGCATTTCTTAATGGGGATTTGGAGGAAAATGTTTACATGGCACAACCAAAAGGTTTTGTCGTGGAAGGAAATGAAAGAATGGGATGCCGCCTAAAGAAATCGATTTATGGGTTAAAGCAAGCTTCAAGACAGTGGTACTTGAAGTTTGACAGTACAATAAGAAAATTTGGGTTTAAAGAGAATGTTGAGGACAACTGTGTTTATGCAAAGTTTATAGATGGGAAGTTCATCTTCCTAATCCTGTATGTGGATGATATCCTACTAGCTAGTAGTGATGTTAATCTGCTACTGGAGATAAAGAAGTTTTTGTCCTCAAACTTCGATATGAAAGATCTTGGTGAAGCTTCATTCGTTCTAGGGATCGAAATTCACCGAGATAGAAAAAAGGGGTATTGGGACTGTCACAAAAGGCATACATAGAGAAAGTCTTAAAGAAATTTGGTATGCATAAAAGTAGTCCTTCACCTGCACCTATAGTCAAGGGCGACAGATATGGGGAATTTCAATGCCCCAGGAACCAGTATGAGATCGATCAAATGAAAGCGGTTCCATATGCTTCAGCTGTCGGAAGCTTACAGTATGCTCAAGTGTGCACACGCCCTGACTTAGCATTTGTTACCGGGTTACTTGGCAGATTCCAGAGCAATCCTGGAATAGAACATTGGAAATTGATAAAGAAAGTCTTGCGTTATTTGCAAGGAACAAAAGGCCTCATGATGACATACAGAAGATCAGACTCACTCCATATAGTGGGGTATACAGATTCTGATTTTGCGGGAGATGATAGAAAGTCTACATCCGGATATGTGTTCACTCTCGCTAAAGGAGCTATATCGTGGAAAAGCTCAAAACAAACCGTCACTACATCGTCCACAATGTATGCCGAGTTTGTAGCATGTTATGAGGCTACGGGGCAGGTGAACTGGCTAAAGAAGTTCATACCCGGTTTAAAAGTGGTTGACGACATCAATAGACCACTTAAGTTGTACTGCGATAATGAACCCGCAGTAACGTATGCCCACAACAATAAGTCAAGTGGTGCTGCCAAACACATTGACATAAAGTACTATGTTGTGAAAGATAAAGTTCGGGATCAAATTATAAGTCTAGAGCATATAAGTACCGCAAAGATGTTAGCGGATCCGCTTACTAAAGGCTTACCACCCAACGTGTTCAGAGAACATGTAGCCGGCATGGGTTTAAGGGAAAGCCTATGATTCCTGGACTAAAAGATGGCCCAAAAGATTAAAGTAACTATTTCAGAACAGAGAGGTGTATTGTAGCTGTTGAATCTATCGGCGATTGACCGTGACGATGAGACATGTTCTATGCACTAATCTGTGATGGAATGTGTAAAGTCAAAAGTAATTAAAGATAAAGTATAGATTGAGATCAAGGGGGAGAATGTTAGAGTGATCTCAGGACTTTGGCCCAACGGCCAAAGCCCATCCCTTGACCGCGCCCTGATCGGGGGCGCCTAGCCCGTTTGGCTGGTGGGCCCCTGTCGCCAGCGCTATAAAAACAGAGGTGGGGGCCGGGCGGCACGCATCACGAGGTTGACCGCGCCGCCGTCACCCCACCGACAAACCCTAGACCCGATCTGTAAGAGGGGGCGCTGAAGCGACGGGAAGCATCACCGGTCTCCTTCATCGGATCTCCGCCGCCGCCGCCGTCGTCTTCCTTCTTCCCCGACCGTCGCTGCCCGTGCGCAGACTTCACCGAGCGAACGCGAGATGGCCACCTCCTCCTCCACGCCGTCGGACGGTTAGTACACATCTCTCCCTCCCAGTGTAGCCCTCAAGAACCCTAAAGGATAGACCCCGCTAGATCTAACCTAGGAGATCCTAAAACCTAGACCTAACACATCCGACTAGTATACTCCAAAGAGTCAGGTCAAATGACATCATACCACCATGACACCCTATGATGATCAGCAGAGCTACTGAAATGAAACAATCACCAGGACTAACACCATGAAATCAAGAATTTACTAAAGAATGATCAAACAACAACAGAAAAGCTTCAGTAGGGACAGAACTATCAACTTTGCAGGCAGAAACTACCAAACCTATTTTGTCTCAACTCTCAAATGGCTTGTTATTGCTGTGCCATCAAGTGATTTGGATGGGTTCCTCCTTTGGCTTGTCCTCAAGGGACGACCTTGTCTCAGAGTAGGAGTTCCGGATCTCCTCAATCCTCCTGACCACCTCCTCCATCCGAGGCCGCTGGTCAGGAAGAGTGGCAACGCAAGCCATTGAAAGCTGGAGCATCTGAACCATGACATCCTCAATGTTTGGGTGCCTTAACAAGTCGGCATCGAAAACTTCGGAGGTCCACTCTTCTCGAACCACAGACTGCACCCATCTGGGGAGGTGTTCGATGGAACCCTCACGCCCCGGCGATCTAAGAGGGGGTTTTCCTGTTAGCATCTCAAGGAGAAGTACACCGAAGCTGTAGACGTCGGATTTCTGTGTTGGTTTTTTAGCCTCAAGGACCTCTGGTGCACGGTATCCAATGAGCCGTGGAGGAGGATGAGGAGTAGCCATGAGCTGTGCAAGGCCAAACTCGGAGACACAAGCGCTGAGTTCATTACTCTCCGCCGTGGATGAAAAAAGAAGGATGTTACTTGACTTGATGTTGCCGTGGGTGAACTTTCCGCCTCCCTCAGCATGAAGATGAGCAATTCCGCGTGCAGCACCCAGAGATATCGTTGCTCTCGTCTCCCAGTCCAATGGAGTTCTTCCAGCAGCTTTATTCCCTGAGAATTTATAATCAACTATAAGTCTGCGATCATGTAATTTCGTTTCAATACATGTACACATAAGTCTCCCAGTTTGTTTTGCCGCTTCGGTTTGGTTAATGGGGCGAATGCTTCACCTGGTTAAGAATATTGCGGTTATTGTAATAAACTTTGGGCTGTGTGTATCCTCAAATACAGAGGCTGGGAGAGGTTTTCTCTTCCCTTATTTAAAAATAATAATGAGCAAGTTAGTCATACGATTATACTTCCAGATAATAAGTTGGCAGTACAGGTGAAAGGAAAAGAAGTAAAGAACCATGGAAATGCTACAAAGGCAAGGCTTGAAAATACATCCCCTAAGATCCTGATTGACCAACAAAATTTGTGGTTTCCAGGCAATTCAGAATACATCCGAGATACTTGCAACAAATTGGAGGGAATAGAAATAAGAACAAACCGTATTAGTTATGAAATTACGTTATAAGCATGTCAAAGTTCAACACCCTCCTGTTCTGTTTACACAATTCGTAGATCAGCACTAGGTTCAAATTACAAGCAATAATGTCCAAACTTGAATCATAGATATGTAATATGAGAGCCTATGTGAGAAGGTTCAGAATTATTTGTGATAAATCATTGCCAAATTTATAGAGTTGGTATTTGAATTTTACTCGATTTGCATTTTTCGTAATCTTGTTTAGACCGGTTACCGATCAGACCAACCAGCGCCAGCGCTTTGATCGGCAACTGTTAGCGGTCAGACCAGCTGGAGCCAACGGTCTGACTAGCCAGATATTGACTTTGGTTGGAAATTTGTATTTTGGGAAATCTGGTCATGGTTTAGTTTGTTTGGACCTAATTCAGTGCATTTATGTTGCTTGAAGCTTGCTTTGACTAACATAGGTCAAATTGTGAAGAATTTATGTCTATAAACAATTTTTTTTGTCTTTCGATGTGCAGGGAGTTTGGAGTTAATCGTAGGGTGGGTTCTTTTGGGCTGTGGCTTATGATTTAAAGTTTTTAATTCTGACTATTTGCGAGAGGCAGTACGTAAAGGGAAATAGTCGCATGCGATTTTGGTCGGCATAGCTGAACTTAGTACACTTTTTACAATAATCTTCCTATTGACTCCGCCTTAAAAAAACGCATCGCTTGAAAGTTAGTTACTGTAGCATAAACCACAAGCCATAAGTGGAAAAGAACCTAGCCATAATCAACAGTGAGGATCGGGGCTACGCTCAGAAAAAACTAAGACCCAGAACGATTAAGAATGTCAGGTGAGATGACTGAGCTCAAGCATAGCACAAGGAGATATGAAATATTGAAGGAAAGGTTTAAGTAATGGGTTGCACCAAGTGACTTTGTCGGTCTAAGTAAGATGTGGTCCAGTGGAATCGGAACATGAGAGACTTGCCGACGCGTGGCAAGTCAATGGCGCACCTACATGTAGTAAGCATAACGATTGCTTGCAAGAGAAGATGAAGACTGGGTCAAGAAATGGTAAGCTTGCCAAATACCGAAAACCATATGGATCAAGACCGCGACGCTTGAGCGGTGCTTGAGAAAACGCTTTAGGTCAAAAAGATGCTTCGCTGGTCAGACTGTCCACCAGTCAGACCACACTCTCGGTGGCGGTTAGATCGGTGAGGAGCTGAGAACTTCTCTCGGGTTTTTGGGTGTGTTGTTTTGCTTTTAGCTTCCAATTCTAGTCTTTATAGTCCTGTAGCTACTGAAGTGAAGAATTAACAAATACATAAAAAAATTTAGAGGCACCATTCCCCCCTCTATTGCCACATCGGTCTTACACAACACCATGGCCAGCCCCACTACACCTACTTGCACCCACAATTTGTGCAATAAAAGTTACTCATGTAAGTGCGGACAGATTGCAAGTCAATATTGGTGTGACACCTCACAATAGGCAACGGAAAAGCAAGGCACTATAAGACAACCACTTATTCTTCTGCACACATTATAGCTACAAAAACAATTCTCTTAAGACTGTTCATGGCAACTCCAGAATAGAAGTAGAAACCCAAAAATAATAACCAGCAAATCAGTAAGTTATACTTTAACATAGTACATAAGGAATTTATACATCTTATAATCATCTTATTCATAAAAAAATAAGGGTATTGATAAATATCATCCGGATATTTTCTTTCTAACTATCATCCAGATTTGTGACCGTTGGATTAGAGATACCCCCTCCAAAAATCCCCCCCCCCCATCCAAACAAATTTTCCCCTCTCCAAAAAAAAGAGACCGTTGGATTTCTAATCCAACGGTCCGAATTTAAATGATTGTTGGGAAGAAAACATCCGGATGATACCTATACACACCCAAAAAATAACCACAATAGCTTACTGAAAGCAAAGTAACACATTATATACATGTGTGCGCACGCGCAGTCGTGTACGCCGGGGGGGGGGGGGGGGCGTGTAGAGTTTTCTTGATTGTCCACTTCGAGATTTCAAAAGAATCAACATAAGCCAACCTCACTATGCCAGAAGGCAACTGCCAAATTGGGTCTATAGTTTTGGTTTCCAACTCATAATTTTAACTAAGCTTCTAAAGACAATGGGATAAATAAAAGGTTAGTCTGCGGCATTATTTGTTCTTGAAGTCTGACTAGCTATAGAACTGTTAAAGTACCAGAAAAAAGCTTAAATATTCAATACTTGCTCACCCAGCAGTCTTTAACTATTTACCAAACATCTAATTCAGTAATCTACATTTCCAGTTGGGCTCAATTAATAGCTTCAATTTCCACAAACAAACTCAAAATTCAAAACAGAATTGCAACAGGCAATGAAAGGCTTAATGATTCAAGTAGATGAGTCGGAACTCGGAATAAATAACATACCATGCAAAGCAGCAGAAAGGCTACCGGGCTGGACATAGTCATACACCAATAGCTTCTCATCCTTGGAGAAATAGTAAGCACGCAATGGAACAACATTCTGGTGCTGGCCAATCCTGCCAATTATCTCCATCTGCTGTTCAAAATCCCTCTTTCCCGCCACCACTTCCTTCAGTCTCTTGACCACCACTGTTGTGCCATCTTCAAGAACAGCTTTGTAGGTTGTCCCGTAACTTCCTTTTCCAAGGACTTCAGCTGAGGCCCTTAAGAGATCCTCCAAGTCAAAATTATACGAACAACCCTCAAAGAAAACTAATTTATTCCTCTCTGCTTCTTGAACACCGCTGCTGTACTCTTGCTTGGATTTTTCAGCTCTTCCATCTGCAACAGCCTTTCCTTTGGATGAAGACGAAGCTGTGCCAGACTCTACATCTTTCTTTCTTTTGAAGATGCATATCAAGAGTATGATAATCAAAATCAACAATAATACCCCTCCTCCAGCAGCTATTGCAATTATGACACCAATGCTAAGCCTTTTCCAAAAGCTTTTCTTGGTCTTTTGGGGCGATGGTGATATCGGAGAAGGAGAAGGTGTGGTTCCTGGACATGGTTCCAACGGAAATCCACATAGGAAAGCATTCCCCAAGAAAGAACTAGCTGGAAACTTCTGCAGGGAAGGCGGTATGGGCCCACTCAGGTTATTGTTGCTCAAATTCAAATGTCTCAATTTGGAGAGCTGAAGGTCAGGGATGGATCCAGAAAGAGAATTGTTCTGGAGAAGCAATGCAGTAAGTTGAGTGATATTTTGCACTTTCAATGGGATATCTCCATCGAATGAGTTGTACGACAGGTCTAGGAATGTTAGATTGGAAGACAGTGAAGTTGGTATTATTCCAGACAAGTTGTTGTGCTGAAGGTAAAGAGAATGCAGGGAAGGAATGGATGCTACATCAGGGGGGAGGCCAATAGTAAGACGATTGGATCTAAGGCTCAACACCTGTAGGGCATCAAGCTTGTCAAGTGTGTCTGAGGGGATAGGACCAAAGAGTCCTACTGCAGGCAGCCGAAGTGCATGCACACGCTTCCCATCGGGTGTGCATGTAACCCCAACCCAAGATGTGCAGACTTGGGTTGTGACAGTCCAATTGAGCTTTCTGCCATGGGGCAGAGATGCAGCAAATGCAAGAAGGGCCTGCTTGTCAGAGTTCAGGTCAGCACCTTTAACACAAGGAAGGTGCAGAAAGAAAAGAGCAGCAGAAAGAAAAGCTATGAGCATAAGATGTTGCATTGTTTAGGGTTGGATGGGAGAACAAGGATAACCGGAACTATAATCAAAGAGTCCCCATCAGTGCTTCACTTCTGCCACATAAAAATGAAACAAAAGTCAAGACTCAAGAGAGTGGTTCATAACATTGAGAATCAAGACCATAGGATAAATGTTCAGTTTTTTAAGTGGGAAAAAATAAAAGAAATGCAAAGGATTGTGGATAAGGAACATGAAGCATAATGAAAAGGCAAAAGAGAAGTAACTAAGCACCTAACTGGAAAAAATATATGCCGGAGAAATCTTGAAAAAAGGCAAAAGAGGAGTAATTCTTTCCTTCTGTCATTGCAATGTTATATAAAGGACCCAATCACACAAAACTGTTGGAAATAATCCTGCCGAATCCGATTTCGAGTCTGAGTTGAGTTGAATTCGAATTAGTTTCAGAGTTGATTTATGTAACCGAGTCTAAGTTTGTAAAGCTGTGTATAAATAGAGAAGAAAAACAAAGAAAAGGTGCAGCGATTTAAGCACCACCAAAGTTTTTGTGTTCTCGTATTGTCTCTGTTCGTAGCTTACGAAATTGGGTGCAAAGAAGAAGCTGATCGGACCAATCCGATCAACGAAGACGCTCAAACCATCTCATCTTCATCTAAGTCGTTTTTTACAGTTCGATTGATATCGGAACGTTCAGACCACTCCGAACGGCATCGCGTGCGATCAGAGCAGACCGAAGAGTTACTTATTTTCGATCGTTGATTTACGATCGGGTAGATCGACTGCTTACGACTGATCGGACCAGTCCAATCGGTGAAGTTAAGTCAAGTCGTCTACGAGCAAGTGGTCGAAGCCAACATCCGAAAAAGACGTGGTCGTAGTCGAAATCAATCAACGTGGTCGTAACATCTACGGAGTGGTCGTATTCAACATTAATGTTGGGAATAGTAAAAGACACAATTTATGAGTATGAGGAAGCCTTCACCAATTGGACTAGTCATTTGGGGAGAGAAGGCGCAATACCACTTATAAGGTTATTGCTTGAGGGGCTTGCTTATGGGCAGCCCATAGGCTTAAATGCACGGAGTGCACAGCCCATTTAAGACTTGAGGATTGGGGAGTAAATCCGGTTGGATCTGGTGGGGTGTTAGGTTCCGGATCTCACAAAAACTACCAAAAGAATTGTGGAATTGCCCATTAACAGCTTATAACTTACCAAAATCATTTCCACGTTTCATGTTTTTCAAACCAGGGTCTGATTTTATATCAGATTCCTGGTCCTGCTAAAGCAAATATGTTTACTAGAATGGCATATATTGTGAGACTAATAGGATTTGACACACAAGTTAGGTAGAGGCAATGTATCAACTCCAATGACAACAGGGAGAGTAGCTTATAAAAACAGTAAAATACGGCTTTCTTTGGAAAATCCAACAATATTTAAGAGCCCCTGCACCAACATCTCTCTCAGCATAATGAGGAACCCACTTTGCACCATAGTTGATTCTCATTATCGACATCTAAAGCTGGTGTAAGCTCATTCTTGGAATAAAGCACAAATTCATGACAAAATGACAAAGCGCTGCCCCCTATTGATATGTGCAGGGGACCATTATATTTCTCAACTGCTACATGGCAAACCCCCCTCCCAAAGGAAACACTAAAACAGAATGACCCCTCTTCTCTTTTCTTTAGTCTCAACCAAAAGACCGACACCCAAACAAATCTGTGCATGTTTATCTCGAGCTTTTCTGAAATGGGGAAGTTGGGGTCATGTGCCATATAAAACGAAATATACATCTTTTATAAAGTAGCAATCACTCTTTAACCAAAGGGGAGAAGAAAAGACGACGGTTTTGGGGGAAGAGTGGGGCTCTGCTCATTAATTGGGTGTGATCATGGGCCGCAGCTCGGCACACCCTGGCACAATGCGAGACCAAGACATCTCACGTTTCTCACCATAGGACAAACGTACAAAGCAAAAGCTATCACTGTCTCAAACTCCATACAACTGTTGCAACAGTAGAAGTATAGTACTTTTCTTGCAACAGTAAGATTATAAGAGTTCATGCTTTCATGTTCACCTAGTGCTTCAAGCTTGGGAATCGCACAAGTAAAATCTGCTGCTTGCACGTATCTGACCTACTGTTTATTTTACAGTTCCAAGTTTTTACAGGTGCGGCAATGGTCAGTGGAAGGATCAAGATTAAGTAACTACCAAATCTAATAATGGGAGCTAAAAATGGCAGTAATTTTTTAGTTAATCACAGTACAACACTAGATCGTGTTGAACTCAAAACACTAAGAAAAGTACAATACCCATACATTCTCTTTTTTTTTCTTTTTTAAAGAAAAAAGCACGCATCAAACATACAACCAGCCATATTTTACGAAATCGTGATTTGCTACAACAGAAATGACAGGAACAAACTACATTGTACTCAAGCATGATTTTTACCCGTAAAAAGTCGTTTTTACAGTAAGCAGTAGCTAGAAAAATACTGAATTACGATATACCTCGCGAAAAAAACATCCCAAGTTGCAATCTTGCGACCAGAGCTGAACTCCACTCGCGCCATGCTCCTCCGCATGGAAATCCAACACTCAAGAACCAACACGAACGCCCCCCGGGAAGAGAATTCCGACCTTTGCGGCCGCACGAATCAAGAAGCTGCCCCCTCCAAGGCGCCGCCGCTCGCCTCTGGGTCGAGCCTCTCCGTCGCCAACCAGGGTCAAAGCGCCGAATCACGCAGGTCTGCACCAAGAATCGCTCCCAGAAACAGCCCGATCCGTCCTGGAAACCGCCCGCATTCCACCGCGCGCCCTCACCGGAGACTGCGCCGGCCGACGACCACCGCCTCCTGCCCTTCCTGGCCGGCGAGCGCGCCCCGAGCCCCCGACCCTGAGCAGCTGAGCTCTCCCTCCCCGCGCTCCCACTCTGTGCAGTGCGACTGTAAGAGTGATGCCCCCGGGAGAAGTGTTGCGGGTGGGTGTGCGTCTGTGTGCAAACTCGCTGTGCATTTAAGAGAAGCGGGCGCGTGGCGTGTGAATTGGGAATATTTGTGATGAGTTTTAGCTGGTAAATGACGGATTTGCCCCTGAACGTGAACGGTGCGGGCGAGCTGGGGTTGCTGTCTCTTTACATGCGGCTGGATACAAGGGGTTAACAACATGTATCTGTATTTTTCTTGTTATCATATCGGTACTGCTAAGAAATAGGTATCTGATTTTTTTCCCACATCAAACAATTTTGGACGCATCAGATGCCATTAAGATTCACGCTCAGGACAACGATGATGGCGTCTCCGATGAGTTTTGCAGCCATTTAGGGTTAATGTTCACCAAAATTAGGATTTAGAGTTTATTAGGGCTCCAACCTTAAATTTTGGGAGGGCGCTAGCTGCCTAACAGTGGATGGTGAGAAGGCGACAAGGGGTGCGATAGTGGTGGAGAAGATGGGTGGTGCCTACATGCCCAGATGCCGATAACCGCTATGAGAGATGGAAGTGATGGTGGCACAGGAGGGCAACACCGGCACCGTCCTACGGTGCGGCGGAAGGTGGTGTGTAGGGTGGGGAAGAGATGGCCATGGTTGTTGAGAGAGAGGAGAGAAGGAAAAAAAGATGATGCGTTCGTTATTAGGATCTGCAGGAATCTAAAAACAATTCTACGGTCGAAAATGTATTTTCTAAGAAAAAAACATGTACTCGATGCTAGGTGTACCCATCATATGGATCCTGTGTGTAGGGCATGTTCTTTACCTCAAAAGCTAGCGGTTTTTGGCTTTTGCTACAGTACCTAACTTTCAAACGGAGTATTTTTTCTCAAAACGGGGTCTACAAGTTAAACGATCTACACGTTAAAAACCCAACATTTGTACCAGTCAAAATCGCAAGTGAGTATCTGTCTCTCCGTAATATGTATCGTAAACAGTCAAAATTCAAAAATTTCAGCCAAAAGTCAAAAACCGCAGCCGAAAAGAACATGCCTAAACGGTCCTGGCAGTTGTACTTCGTCTACAATTTATTAATCCATCAGCAATTATCTTAGTACTGCAGTAGTACATACACTGTAGACTTAACACTAGTAATTTATCGGTGCATTGACCACTAAGCTACTGATGTCTGGAAGGTAAACAACGGGTAGATACTCCCTGGTCCCTGCCTTCTTTTTCTGGTCGTCGTTTTAGAATGCGTTGAGTCAACTTTTTAAAATTTTTATCACTAATATGCAAATAAGTATCTAGATTTGTTGCATGAAAATGATATCACTAGATTTGCTATCAAAAATTCTTTCACATCATTATAATTTTACTAACATATAATTAGAAAATTAAACATTCTTTGGTCTGCCGTGATGGAATGTTTTGGATGAATAAACATTATATAGATTGTTTAGAACGCAAGAATTTCACAATTCACACGTAGGATTTGTACGTAATTTTTATGTTCCAGACGAGCTCTTTGACTCAAACTACTCCAAGCTAGATTGAATATTTTCTGAGTTAGATAGCGTTGACTTGGTTCGATGCTCTTCATACATTATTATTTTTTCTTTAAAATGTGCGTTACCACTACAAATCACTAGATTAATTAGCTTGTCCTAACAGGCAGGATAATTGATTTGTTACTGTGCGCACATCACACAGTTAATTAACTGGGGTGTAGTAGGGAACCAAACGGTACTAATCCGACCTACAAAGGTCCACGCATCAAGCATCAATTATGATGTCAGTAGCTCTTGAGAGCTCGCAATTACATCCAACTTTGTGCAAACATCGCAATCATTTACGCTGGTGGTCACTGGTCGATCGACATGCTACTAATACTGTACATGCTAGCTTTTGATCAGTGGGTATCCGGTACCCGGGCAACTAATGCTTTGCTAATGTAAAACTATTTGCCATCTATTCTTTGGCCTTTTGCTTTTGTGCTTTGCTAATAGTGATTCATGTGATCGATCGGAGTGGTTGCAGCGTTGCAGGACTGATGTCTGAACCCTGAACAAAGAGCTGTACGGCTGTACCAATGGTTACTTGCCCCTGTCAGTGATGATTGTGCAATGGACAAGGCGCTTGTACGTAGTGTCTGAACTGACGTCTCCTTGTCGAGAAGGTCAGAGAGAAATTTTTTTTATTACGAAAAATCGCCGCGGCTTCCCCACCTGAGTAGGTAAAGCACTAAAGCATCATACATATATACATGACATGAGTTGGTAAAGAGAAGGCAGATCTCCGAGTAGAAACCACGTGACGGTCTCGACGAGTCGAGGGATGCATCGTCCTTACAGGCACTGAGCAGACGGCTGAGGGACGGCTCGCACACTCTGAAGACCACGTCGTGTCTGTGATTCCAGAGGCGCCGAAGGCAGAGGCGGAGGAAAGCTTCGCAGTGCTTGCCGGCGATGCACGGGGGTAGCGAGGTACTGATCAACTCGAGGGCACTGATCAACTCGACTTCGGTTTCTGGCTTCTGACTTATTTTTCACTATTTATAAGTTTCGTCTTTTTTTGAACTTTTGGCTTTTTGTTGAGCTTTTTTGCCGGTTTTTTCCCCGTATTTGTTTGTATTATACGTAATGGGCTAACATATTTTTTATATTTTTAAATTTTTTAAATTTAATTATGCTAAATAAGCATCTGTCAGCTACAGTGCTTTTTCAGCCAGCTACAGTGTTTTCAGCCATAAGCCATGAGCTTTTCAGCCGAACCGATCACCACCTTTGACAGTGGGGTTGCGTCGGGACCGGATTTTCTAGGTGCAAATTATGTGTATTATCGTGATAGTTTTAGATTAAAACTAGTTTACACAACTGCATAATAATAAATATATAACCAATCAGCGCTTTATTATAAGAAAAAAGAGTATTGACTTTATAGCTACTTATTACAACAGAGGTTACAAGATCTTACAGTCTTTTAAAATATATCAGAAGTAAAATAAAAAAGCTTCGAAGATGACTTATCAATACGTCACAGACAATTGACTGGTGAAACGTAATATAGAACTCCGAAAATCTTTTATTGAAGCAACATACGAAGTAACCGTAGTTTCCTTCTGCGTTTTCATAATCATCTGAGATTTATTTCAGTGTAGCATGTGAGTACATAGAGTACCCACAACTCATTTGCGTTTCCAGCTTGCATTTTACAAAGTAGGAACTCATTTGTATTTATTTTCCACGTTAGTATTCGGACCCAACGAGTTGGTCAATAGAAGAGCTATATGAGCAATTAAAGAAGTCAGTATCCAATCTGAAGACTACAGTAAGATAATAAGAGACTATGGACAAAGAGGCAAGTCACATATTTTTTATCATATTAAACCTACATTCTTTTAATTATTTATTTATCAGTATTTTTATTATGTTATTTGCGCACTGTCAAATATTTAGAATGACATGATATTATTTATGTCCTACCATCTGAAAAAGCCCAATTCAATTTGATGGTCATATTCACCTTGACAAGACTTAGTATTATTATAAATACTACTTAAATAATTATGGTAAATCACGAAGTCAACTGTTTTATACTACTAAGAGACCTGGCACTTTGCCAGTAGAATTTCAAAAGTGATTCTAGGGTAAGAAGACATCATAGGAAGCTACTAAATGGAAGGGTTCTACGACCTTATCCTAGGGTGGAGGCTTGGACTGGAAAGGTGATAGTGTTGATGGGTACTAAAACAAGGGTTTGTGGATGGATGTTGGCTCGGTGAAAATATAAGGATTAGAACCTTATGCCAAATAAAGAACATAGTGATCACTCAATCACAAGTGTTGATCCATCAAACTTGGTTTAGTAGCTACTCAAGTTTGATTGAATATCTACAAAGGGTGAAGAGAGACTGAGAGAGTTTTTGTGGTATGCGAGGGATAAAATCATACTTAACAACAGTAGATCCGCTTCGAATCGGGCGAGGCCGTGGGCCACCTAAGAAACAGCACCTACTAGGTAGAGGGTATATAAAAAACTGAGCAATAAAAAGGCTTGTTTTATTAACTATATCACGGTGGTTAAGAGATCTTGTGAATAAAGCTGGGCATCTCTGCAGTGCATTGCGTTTCATATCATATAAACCCAAACAGCGTCATGGCGCATCAAGCGGTTCTGTTCAGTGAGCCAAGAAATTAGAAACGGGTGCGCACCAGAGCATTCGACTTCAGGCACTCCACGTGCTTGGCGAGCTCAGCCCGCTTTCACGACGGTGAAACCCTACAAGGACGGCAAAGCCGCCCCGCGCGTGGCCACTGCCCTAGCCCTCTTGTGCACCGGCAAGGGATGCCGGAGGGAGAGGGAGCAAAAAGGGGGAGAAGGTGAGGCGGAGGCGAGAGCGGCCAAGGCCGAGTCCTCTATCCTAATAGCCATGGGCTTGGTGATTCAGGCCAGTTTGATGCATCCTGGGCGGTCCATCACCGAACGAACGGGCCGAGATAAGATGGCCCAGGCTCCAGAGACCTAAATTGCAGGCGCGGAATGCAACGACCAGTTCCCTCCCTCCTCACCTCTCCTTTCTTCTTCTTCCATGCATGGATCCGAACTCTACGTTGGTCTCGCGCTCTCTGTCTTCCCTTTGTCTCCCGTCCATCCAAGGGGAAAGCAGCACACAGTAACCTTGGAACAAGTTTGATTTCGTTTGCGAAGTAGAAGCAGTAGAGATTGAGAATTGAGGTACCAAGCAGACGCAGAATTAATCCAAGATGAACGATGCCGGCGTCGGCAAGCAGATCCAGCAGATGGTCCGGTTCATCCTGCAGGAGGCCGAGGAGAAAGCCAGCGAGATCTCCGTTGCCGCACAGGAGGTTTCATATTACCGTGTCACCTCGATCTCTTTCTTACAGCATCTCTAGATATCCCGTTAATTTAGATTGTTCTGGTTGATTCGTGATTCTTGCATTTGTTCGACAAATTAAACGTTGAGAATAAACTCCGGATGCCTGCCTGCATGCAGGAGTTCAGCATAGAGAAGCTGCAGCTCGTCGAGTCCGGGAGGAGGAAGATCAGGCAGGACTACGAGCGCAAGGCGAAGCAGGTGGACGTTCGCAGGAAGATGTGAGCACGTTACACCTCATCTCACGCACGAAATGCAATGAATTGACCCTAATCATCGCGGCTTCGGATGCATGCAGCGAGTACTCCACGGAGCTCAACGCGGCGCGCATCAAGGTGCTTCAGGCGCAGGAAGACATCGTCACCGAGATGAAGGAGAGCGCCAGCGTGGGGCTCCTCCGCGTCACCAAAGACGCCAACGCCTACAGGAAGGTCCTCAAAGGCCTAATCGTGCAGGTTAATCGACTAAACCGGTTGCAAATTTTTCTCTCTTTCTTCGCTTCGATCACATTGCTATATATAAATACAGATTGGACCAGGGATTCAGAGTAATTAACGGTGACTGTCTTCTTCAGTGCCTGCTTCGCCTGAGGGAGCCGTCGGTGGTGCTGCGCTGCAGGGAGGCCGACCGCAGCCACGTCGAGTCCGTGCTGGAGGCGGCCAAGAAGGAGTACGCCGAGAAGACCAAGGTTAACCTCCCCAAGATCATCATCGACAACAAGGTGTACCTCCCGCCGCAGAAGAACAGCCGCGACGCGCATGGACCGTCATGGTACGTACCACTAGCCTGCCTCCATGAATTTCTAAATGTAAATGTGTAATCAAACCTTTACTGAAGAGAATGAAGAGGAGGAGCGTTCATTGTGGAGGGCTTGACAATTTGTGCCCTAACTGTTTGCTTTCGATGCATGAACAGCTCTGGAGGTGTCGTGCTTACATCGCAGGATGGCAAGATCGTCTGTGACAACACGCTGGATGCAAGGGTGGATGTCTCTTTCAGACAAAAGCTTCCTGAGGTATATAAACGTAGCATATATGTACACATGCGTGATGGTTATCCGGTAATTTAACTGTTCTCTTTTCGCCTCTTGCAGATCAGGAAGAAACTCTTCAGTCAGCAAGCATCCAAATAAAGCTTTCTTGGGCTCTTAGTTTTCCGGGAAAAATCAGAAGCGGTTCCTGATCTGTTTGCATTCGACTATTTCTTTGTCAGTCATCCACAGGAATGTCTGGAATGATGGTCACATTTGTAACAGAATGAAAGCTGCTGAACAATTGAGTACCGGTGTCCATTAGACCTATGTATAGTATGTGTTGTTCTTTTTACGTAGTAGTAATAAACGACGCACCATCATATCATTCATGTGGTGTTTCATTCAGAAAATTCCCAATTTATAAGGGCAGAAGATGCCGGTGCTAATTTGTTCATTGTGGATTAATATGCTCTGTTGCTGGTACGTTGATGTTCACTAGGTGATCAGACTGGCACATCGATGCCACAAGTACTCCGAATTCTGTGTTGGAATTTATACGGTTTTAGCACAATAGTTCCAGATTTAATTATGAAAATGGAAGTACAATTCCAGCAGTAAATAAAACAAGATAGTGTAGACAGTATCAAAGCAGCTAAGTAAAAATGAAGCAATATCTGACTACTCCGTTGTTTACACATCTATCCAAATGGTGCAGCACAAGAATGTAGATAATTTACTTAACTGCTATAGATTTTGAGGTACATCATACAACAACAAAAATAACGTAAGACATACTTAGCATTGACACTATCCTGTGATAACTATTAAGCATAATAAATAAAGAAAATATAACAAATTCTTGAAATGCGAGCTGCAAGAAACGCGAGCTGAATAGATCTAGCACACATGACAGCACTACCCAAACCATGCATTAGGAATCCGTTGCAGTAAGAGGAAATTATTACTTTAGAAAAGTTAAAAGAAAGGGAAATTTTACCATCCTTGAGGGGGAAGAGGTACCAAATTTGAGCTGTTGATCACACTGATCGAACGGTTGAGATTTGGCAGTACCTAGTGGTACCGGACGCGAGGTACCAAGAGGTACCAAATTTTGAGCCGTTGATCACACTGATTGAACGACTGGATCTAATTTGGTACCTCTTGGTACCTCCTCAAGGATAGGAAAACTGCTCAGAAAGAAAGGATGTTCCTTTACCTAACTGACCCAAAAGAGAAACTCATCCTATAAGTCTATAAGTAAAGTCTTGTTTCCAAATCAAGCAAAAGCCTAGAAATTCTCCAAATTGGTCAGATCATTTAAAACTCAAGCCAATTTTGTATGAGGGTTGTGCTTGGAAATTTTAACCCATATTATGTCATGTTCTGAAACACATGTATGGATCCTCCTTTAGCCATTCTTTTTCCTTGTGTTGTATCATATTATAGATCAGCCTGAATTCACAATCCAACAAATTGTTAGTGGTCAACAGTCCATCGGCCTCACAACTGTTGGACCGTGCGGCCAAGGATGTTTACTCCCGGGCATATGGGTAGCGATCTAGTCTACGGATTGATAATCATTAGATTTTGATTGTTTTTGTTGGGTTTAGCTGTGTGTCTCCGCGCGAGGCAGAGGCTGGGAGTTTCAATTCCAAGACTGTGTATCATCTTGATGTACTGTTCTTGGTTTAAATAAAGGCTTCCATTATCTAAAAAAAAACAGTCCATCGGCTTCAGGAGGCAATTGTCTGAGCATCAACAAGAGATGTTGGTTCGGATCAATGGCATGTGCAGAGGAATACACTTGACTGATGACGAGGACACTCTGTTGCAGCGAAAAAACATATACACTTAAATCTTTATACAAGCACCTGCAACCTGTACAATCTATTCCAGCTATGGAAAATTTTGAACCAATCAAAACATATACGCTTGACTGGAAGCTTAAGATACCAATCAAAATTCGATTTTTCTTATGGTTGATTAGTAAGAAATTGATTCGTACAATGGACAATCTTCTCAAGCGTAGGTGGCAAGGGGTTGACAGATGCTACATGTGTGGAAAAACTGAAAATATTGATCACCTTTTCTTCCAATGTTCTGTTGCATCATGTATTTGGACTGTGTTGGGACCTATTTTGGGATTACAACAAAGCCAAGATCTACTGTCGAATTTTACTCTGGGTCTGGGCAGAAGCTACCCGAGGATGAATTCCTACATTTGATAGGCTTTGCAGCTCTTCGTTGGGCTATTTGGAGTTTTGGACTACTCGAAATGATATTTGTTTTAAACACAAATTTCTATTTGAACCTTCAAGTATACTTCATAAAGCATGTTATTTTCTAACTTGTTGGGCATGACACAACCGGAAGGCTATGCTGCATTGTATGGGTCACAGAGGAGTCTCAATTTATCACTCAAACAAGGAAGTAGTTCCTGAAAGGAAACTGAACTTCATTGTTACTCAAACCTAGAGGAATTTAATCAGCACAATAACATTATACACGTATGGAGATGATATTTACCTTTTCTTGAAGCTTAAGAGGCGATCTACAACTTTCACAATTGCGAAAACTTCAGATCCCACTGAAAATTACTCCAAATGCCGTGTTTGCCGTTCTTCTTTCCTTCACTGCGCTCCCTCTCTTGCTGCTTATCTGTCTACGCTTGCAAATGCAAAATCAGTGAAGCCTTCCAAACGCAGACCACCCTCTTCCTTTTATCGCGAGTCACACAGCGCTCACATGCAGGGAATGAAGTAGGGGCCGGCTCTCACGTATAAACGTGTGTTAAAGTAGTGCAGAAGAAAACGCAAACAACAACAGCACGGGAGTCGTTTCCAGTGAAAAAAGCCAGCAACACGCGGGAATCCGGCGACTTTCGACGATTGACGTGACGGGGGCATGTGGTGCGGTCGGCCACCGCATGACTCGGCCAAATGGTGCGCTCGCCGACCGCACCACATGGCAGCACAGTGATGGTGCGGTCGGGGACCGCACGTTCTCGGTGTCATGCGCTCCCCGACCGCACGATTGCCACGCGTTGCCCTTGGATGAGTCATGCGGTCGACCGGGGGTCAGATCTAAAAATATTTTACGCTTGACATTATTTAGGAAATTGCCGGTATCAATAGTGCCAAAAGCGTCCAAAATTCGCAACCTCCCGACCAGGCGGCGCATCGCGTTCGCGCGCAACGCAAGCCCCGCCGAGCCACGCACGCTCGGCGCAGGCCGAAATCTCCCTCCGCAACGCCGTTTCCGGGCCGACTGCGAGCGACTCGGTCGGAAAGGAGCGCCTCTGCTGCTGCTGCTGCCGCCTTTTTTTTTCTTCAGTAGCACCCACCCGACCTTATCTACCACCCCGCGGACCGAGGGCTGAATACTGGCCGTCCGTGAGCTCCTCCTCGTACTCTTGACTCTTGAGTCCCCTTCCTGCCTTCACCTCCTCCTCCGTCTTCCCGGGAGACGCGCGATGACACCCGCCTCCGCCGTTACTCCCTCCTCCTCCATGTAAGGATTTGCGCGCAGCCCCAAAGTTCTCTCCCCTTTGGGATTCCTTTTTTTTTTCTTGGCGGCACCCCGTTTCTTGATTTGGGCGCTGCTATTTGGTTCTAGAACGGCAATTCCTCACTAACTCTGTGGTGTATTTCTATTTCCTGTGCTTGACTGTGTGGTACTGCTTTCTCACGGTCTGTAAAGGCGTGTTAATTTGTCCGTGCTGATTCTCTCGCAGATGCGGTGTTTGCATCCCCACGGCGAACCGTCTGGAAGCGCGGAATGATGTTCTCACGCCCAGGTTGCTCCACAATCGGACGCAAGGTACGATATGTTCCCGTCCACATTGCGGCGGATTCCCACGAGTGGCGGTTGTTAGTTCATGGGACCTCGTGAAGCTAGTGCAAACATTTCTAGTGTATTTGTTGGGTTGCAGTGCAGGCGTCCAAGTGTTAGGCTAGCAAATAGCAATGACCCAACTAGGTGGCTGTCACACTATCAGTATATCGAATGAGATTAGGGATGGTTGTTTCCAAGTCTGCCGAGAACTATCATCAAACATTCGAACTGATGTGGTGGTTAATTCAGAAACTGTACTAGGCTGGGCATGATTTTTGGTAAAGCTGGTCCCTTTCTTCCATCTTTCCTGTTGCTATTCGGAAGACGGCGTCGGTCTGTCGCTCCTGCTACCGTCTCCCCCTCCCCCCCAATGGTAACCACATTATTCATATAGCTCTTGGGGGGAAACGATATTGTGAATTCTTCCCTAGATTTGCATTTGCAAATTTTTAGAACCAGATTGCACTTACAAATTGACATGACACCAGCTAGATTATTACAGGCTGCATAAATATTTAAGCCTTACAGCAAAATAAATGTGTGGACCTTTGTTATTTCGTCATCTGCTAGTTGCAATTAGGCTGATTTATTGTTCGTTTTGTGTTCTGTGACTTCTAGTGGACCTGCTCATGAAGCTTAGCTGTTTATTTTCTGAACTGATAGCTAAATGCTAGTCATGTTTTGATTGCAGCAAAAAGACGGGCTGCAGCAGCTTGGTCCTTGAAGGCTGGTCTATGGGACTCTCTCAGATCTGGGTAAAGTGCATTGTGTACCCTTACTAACAATTTCATTTGTTAGCCTCCACTACATTTACATTTTCAAATATATCTATATACTATAACATGTAGCTATTGATGTAAAAAAGGCTATATTCAGAAGCCCCTGCCTTAATGAAAAAAGGTAAAACAAGTAATTTTTTCCCACATTACTTGGGACAAAAGGACGGGGGGGGGGGGGGGGGGGGGATAAAATGCAAACAGCTAGAAATCCACACGTTAATCATGAAGTATTAAAAAAATGTTAGTCATAAGAACAATATAAAGATCTAGTGGGGTGATGTGATACGGATTAGTTGGGTATGGGTCCAAGGACGCGGTTGGGTACGGATCCGAGGATTGAGGGTAGGGCGCTTGCCCTCATCTAGCCACCGGCAGCGCTCTTCCTTGACGTGGTAGAGAGGCTCTGAGGCTTGATATTGGAAGAAGAGGGAGACTAGAGACTTGTTTGATTGTTCATTGCTTGATGAATGATGATAATAGTTACAGTGTTGTTTCTTTTATAGGGATGGCTAGACTTATCCCTAAGAAACATATCCCTATATTAAGTAAACTAATTCCTAATACGTGGAAATAATCTAAAAGGAAACAAATCGAAATATTAAGAAAACTAATTATTATATTTCTAATCCGCAATATGCTGCCAATGCTATTGAACTATCCAAATATGTAACAGCGCTACAGTACCGTGCGGGTACTATTCACGTATTGCTACAGTGTTTGCATGCTGCTGCGGTGCCGCACCATACCAATTTCATCCCTCGCAGTGAAACAACTCGTCCTCGAGCTGTCAGGTGGCGCCCACGGACGGACACCTTTGCATTCCCATGTTGACAAGAGCGGCGCCAGATCGTTTGAGAGCAGATCAGCAACACTCCGACATATAGAGCCCAAAAAAGAAGCGCCTTAGTATGACGTGGCATCGATGAAGACGCCGGCGGCATGGGCCATCGACATAGGACAGTAGTGACACCCTTACTGCCACAGAGTGTGATGATGGCAGGGAGGACGCGACGACAGTGCTCTTCTCTGATGTGGTAGATAGGTTCTGAGGCTTGACTTTAAAAGAAGAGGAAGACTAGAAATTTGTTTGATTGTTCAATACTTGATAATAATAGGTACAATGTTGTCTCTTTTATAGGGATGGCTAGACTTAATCTCTAAGCAATCTATTCCTATATTAAGGAAACTAATTTCTAATATATGGAAATAATCCAATAGGAAAGAAATCAAAATATTAAGGAAACTAATTATTATATTTCTAATCCGCGATATACTACCAATGCTATTGAGCTACCAAAATATATAACAATTCTACAGTACCACGTGGGTACTGTTCACGCATTGCTGCAGTGTTCATGCTCCGCTGCGCCGCGCCATAAAATGGAGCTTGAACTTCTTGGGAGAAAGAATTTTTTGCTGCTACAATCTGGTTCTTGTAGAGAAAGTGGTTTGATAAATTTTCCTTTTCTTGTCCAATTAACAAGGGAGTCTCTAAATGTTGTGGTGAACATAGAGGCTTTACTGTATAACCTTTGGAGTGATATCCAATAGTCTTGCATAGTGCTCCTTAAATTTGTATCTTATGGAAAATAATTTGACACATTTGTTTTACAGCTTTTTGAAAAGTAATAACAGTATAGAGACAGTTGAGCCACCATCAACACCACTTGAAGAGGAAGAACCTTTGCCCGAGGAACTAATACTCGTAGAAAGGACACTACCTAATGGTAGCACAGAACAGATCATATTTTCTTCAGCCGGAGATGTTGATGTATATGATCTCCAAGCCTTATGTGATAAGGTGATATTTCTCCAAAGTACTTTGATGTTTCTTGCAGTGTTAGGTTATAGTCTATTACTCTATTGTTGTAGTGTACCTCTAAAGGTTGCTCAATATTCATGGTACTGTTGGATCTAGATAATGTCATGGCATATAAAAGTACTAATATTTGGTAGAATGTGCGGTTGTCAAAGGACCTTTACATTTTCATTGAGAAAACAACAGAGCAATTTTAGCCTGTCACCCCTTTATTCTTATTGGCTGTGTTTATTTCATCAACATAGTATGATTTGCCTTATTTGTCCTTTTGGTTATTATCAGTAGGCATTACCTGCTAGCACACTATGAACTTGATCATATAAATATATTGAGCTTTAATAGGTGAGAAACGTCAGTGTTTGAGAAATTTGAACTGCAATTCCCCGTAGTTTCTCAAGGGAGTCATATGAGAAATTGCAAAAATGAGAACGGAACTAAAGCAGTGATTATTAAAAAATATTTAGGCAACATTCTGAAGGGAGTATTTCAATGATTCAGTTTTCCCAAGTTCATGTGTTGCCTTAGTAGTTTCGTCCATAACAAATATTTATGTTTGTAATGTTGATCTCACAGGTAGGATGGCCACGCAGACCTCTAACGAAAATAGCAGCATCCTTAAGAAACAGTTACTTGGTCGCTACACTACATTCGGTAATTAGGTCTTCAGAAACAGGTACTTGCCTCATTGATTCATTGTTACCGGCTCTTATGTGATCCTACACAAAAGTTGAATCACATCTCCTAATCTGAAGATTATTTGCAGAAATTCATTTTTCTAGATGATGAACATCTTAGTGTACTTGTAGAAGTTATTTGACAGAGGGAGAAGAGAGGAAGCAACTGATTGGTATGGCGCGAGCAACTTCAGACCATGCCTTCAATGCTACAATTTGGGATGTTCTTGTTGATCCTTCCTATCAGGTGAATTGATGAACTTTTCTGTTTTTTGTTATGACAATTTGAGCTCACCTTTTCTGTTTGCTTGGACCTGGGACTATTTCAGGGTCAAGGTCTTGGTAAAGCACTCATGGAGAAAGTAATCCGTACTTTGCTCCAGAGAGACATCAGCAATATTACATTGTTTGCAGATAATAAAGGTCAAAATTTCGAGCACATTGACAGAATTTATTTTTGTGGCAAAAGCAAAGGAAATTTACAGGCCATACCTAAGTAGAATAGCTAGCCAGAATTGTATTCATCGCATATACCTTTGGCTTGTTGTTAAGGCATTGCAAAACAGGCAAACTCATCCTTTGAATAACGCAGGAACTATGGGAAAACATGAAAAGAAGATCATAAAAAAATCAGAAAGTCACCACATTAATAGCATTTCAATGGACTAACGAATTGCTCAACGTTTTGCTCCTCCAATTTAATTATCTGCAGTCGTAGATTTCTACAAGAACTTGGGATTTGAAGCTGACCCTCAAGGCATCAAGGGCATGTTCTGGTATCCCAGATTCTAGTGCTGGCGGGCTTGCACCTGCTTCTTCTACAAGAGTAATGCTAGCCTGGGATGGGTTCCACTCGACTGCAGGCCAGATGGATTGTCCTCAACAGTTTCTTCTGGCTAAGAGCCACAATTTTCTACAATGCCCAAAAATGATCAGGAGGTTACCAATGTAACAATACTAGAGCGAATAATGTTATTTGCCACATCTGGTTGCCTGCACTCTGAGCCTTGTTCATCTGTACTGTATGTATCCTTGGTTTTAGATGTTTCAGAGGAGAGTGTGTCCATCAGTGGTCCATGTACAACAACATCAACTTTGGATGTAACAAAGAAATTGTTCTCCAATCAACCTCCCAGTCCCAGGACGTGCTTATCCAGGCTCACTTGGGTCGCCGATGACGTCTTCAACCATCTGGAGACCTGTTCACAGAAGGAGCACTGTCGTAGAAGCTTTCTTGCAGATCGACAGGTCATTGAATGCCGCGTCATTAGCTATCATCGGTGGTCGGCCCGGGTTCCAGTCCTCATCTAATCCAGGAGGCAAAATCAGGGGGCGTCTCTTCCCATGGTCACCCTCTACTGTCGGTGCCACTTGTATCGTCAGCTACAAGCTGCTGCTGGTGCTTCTGCTTGTAGTCAGCGCGCGCGCGCGTTGTTGACCAGATCGAGAGCGGGTCGGCTCGTGGCTAGCTGGCTATTCATTTAAGATTTTAAGGTCGTGCAGTCGCTCTTACCTGCACGTTGTGGCGATCTACTTACAAATCAGTTTCAGTTTTCAGCTATCATTAAAATATGGATCTGTTTGATATGGCTGTAGTTTATGATTTTTAACTGAAAATTTTGAATTTAGCTGTTGACGACAGAAATTATAGAGAGAGATACTTGTTTGCGATTTTGGTTGATACAGATGTTAGGCTTTTAATGTATATTATAAGTAACTTATAGACATCGTTTTGAGAAAATATTCCGTTTGAAAGTTAAATACTATAGCAAAAGCGATCAGGCGTCGCATGCAATGCTATTTTCATTTTGCAAGGTTTTGCTTACTATCCAGGTATTGGCAAAAAAATAAGAAGTTTTCTTAGGAATTTTCCCCAGTTTTCTTTGGGGTTTTTTAGCGGTTTTGCGTGGGGGGTATAAATAGGGGTGGGCGATCTGAATACGCCTTATTGTAATAATAGAGATAAGTTTTTGTTGTATTAACAATGGTTGGTTGTACGTTTCAATCGATCGAAGAAACTAGCCAATTACAAATGATGGTTGGTTGTTGTTTTAATCAAGATGAGAGTGATACTTTTGTCTTGCATTTGGGGACACGCCTATTACAACTTGGTCTTGCATTTGAGGACAGGCCTATTACACTTCAAGTCGTTTTTACAAATATCAATTTCAGCAATTCAATGCTCCAGTCTTAATCAAATGGATATGAAAGAGTAAATGTATGACTAAGCTCAAGGTTTTTGCTAGGCTCCTACTGCAAGATAGACTAAACACTAAGAATATGCTGACAGGAAGACATCGGTGCATTGAACATGATACACTTTGTGAGCTTTGTTCAAGCAACTCCGAAGAAACTACTTGGCATTTGTTCTTTACATGTTCATTCAGTGTTATTTATTGGCAAATACTGGGCATTTATTGGAACACCTCACTGGACACTATGAGGTGGTGATCGGTTCGGCTGAAGGCCTCATGGCTTATGGCTGAAAACACTGTAGCTGGCTGAAAAAAGCACTGTAGCTGACAGAGGCTTATTTACCATAATTAAATTTAAAAAAATTTAAAAATAGAAAAAACATATTAGCCCATCACGTATAATGTAAACAAATACGAGGAAAAAAAGAACCGGTAAAAAAACTCAAAAAAAAGTCAAAAGTTCAGAAAAAGACGAAATTTATGAATAGTGCAAAAATAAGCTGAAGCCAGAAGCTAAAGCCATATTGATCAGAGCCTGAACATGATTGTTCATGCACAACAGTCTTTTCATGCTTATATTTTTTTATTGAAATCATTATCATTGCTTCTTGGCACATTTGGAAGCAACGAAACGGCAAATTTAGTAAAACACATTGATCCATCTTTGGGGAGGTGGATGAGTAGTTTTATGCATGAGGTCACTTAGCATTTGTTCAGAGTGAAGGCCGAGCTTCGATTTGTTATTATTAGCTGGCTAGAATCTTTATAACTTTTTTTGTTATACCTTGTAATGTTTTATTCTCAATACAGTACCGTACGAGGCTCTCCTACTGTTTTACCGTAGAAAGACAAAGAAGCTAGCGTGCCACGAACAGGATGGACAGCACATCAACTTCGCCTAGTGCTCCATAGGAAATGGAGTAAAACCCCTAGCTCGTGCAGCTATTCTGTAAGAAATGAGAGCTTAACTTTCTTTTGCGTTTTTCACGGTCAAGTCCTCCGTTCATTACCGTAGAACCGACAACAACGACTAGAGAAGATGAATGGAAGCCTACGTAAATATAACTTTCTTCAAGATCTTTTTCCACGGAGAACAAGTCTCTTCAATTCAATAGTGATTTAAAGTTATATCAAGATGTAAATGTCACAGCGTAGAAATCTCCAAGAAATCTCAGAGATAAATCAAGTCAAACAAAGTTTTATGTGCCCGGACAGTCTGGCATACAATTAAGGGGTGATCTGACCTCTCCTTTAGCAAAAAAAGAAAAGAAAAGAAAATTAGCACGGTTTTAAATAAAAAATTGATGTAACTTTTAATCCATAACTCCAAACTACTTGAAACTTTGCACACACCTAGATTATGATATTATAAACCTAACCTAACAAGAAATTAAGAAAAGATTTCCAAAGTTTTGATATTTTTAATTCCGAAAGCAAGCTGCACCAAAACCAGGACAAATACGAAAACAATGATCGAGAGTAATTTTTTAGAGTAATCAAGCCACGATGGCTAAGGATGGTTTTTCACACGTCATAGCATCTTCAAATCATAGCAAGAGCCAATCCAAATGCTCTCAATATCAAAACCTCCAAAATCACACTTTCTTGAGTCAAAAACTAGGCAGATGCAAGAATTTGCATAGAAGGTGCCTAGATAGATGTGATTAGTCTTCAAGAGATATCCCCATCAGTTACAAGTCCTTGGCACAAAGCAAGATCAAGAGAGAAGAAGAAAACACAAAAAACCAAGTCAAATCAAGATTTCAACACTTGAACAAAGAGGAGAAAAACTTGGACAATTTTTGGATATATATTGATACTTAGAGAAGAATGTTTATAGTCACTCCCTAGCTACTTATAAAGGCTAAGGATGACAAGAAGCTCAAGCACAAGAGTCATACTCTATTTCTCAAAAATTCTCTTCAAGAACCCTAATCTCCAAGAACAATAACTCTTATCTACTTTGGTTTCCCCAAAGCTTGATCCCTAAACAACCTCTACCTCTTCTTTTATAGTGGTGGTCAAGCCAACCACTCCCAAGAAACCCTAAAACCTAAATACAAAGTGGATTCCATTCACTAACGCACAGGCAAATCCAATAACCCAACAAATAACAAGTTTTTCACTCACACACGTATGTTTCTCAAAGCACTTACAAGACTTAACATGCTAAACCATTAGCGACTTAACCTGCTAAACTATTAACGATTGATCCATTTAGCTATACCAGGTCATCTTGACCTAAACCACTTCTCCTTTGCACCTCTTTGAGCCACGGTTTCATCCAAGGCTCAACCTGGTATTTTAGTAAACTCCCTAAATACCCCAATGAAGCTTTCAGGCATATTCGCTTAATTCCATCTTCATCTTCACAACAAAACATCTCTACATGCTTCGACATATAGCATGTGGCGTCCAATGACATACCATGAAGTCTTCACACATCCATTTTCCCTGGGATCATTTCTACTTGCACCTGCCTAAGTCATTTAACACACTACATGCACCATTTATCCCTTCACGATCCTTATCTTTCATGTACTTCCCGTTTGAGCCACGTAGTGTCACCTGGACTTACCCGACCTCAACTCTTCCACCTAGTCTCGGTCACTTGCCGTTGACCACTAACGTTCTCCAAGCCACTTACATATCCAAAGACCAAGCAACCATCTTGAGCACAAGTTCTATGCAGTTGACTCATGTTAGTCAAAATAATGTACCATGCAACACAACACAACCAACCAATGGCTCCCATGCCACGCACACTCTCAAACTACTCAAGACACCTCTCGCTGTTCTCTAGTCACAACTACCGATCTAATCACACTTCCTATGGCGATCAGACTGCCCACCGGTCAGACCGCCAACCATTGAACTTCCTTGGTAATAGGACACTAGTGTAACCACATCTTTAATGCCGATCACAATGCCCAACTCAACTCTGATCCAAACGCCAACCACAGCCGTCTGCCACATGTGTCTAACTCTAAACACACTCTCTGCTAAAAAACAATCGGCTACCATAATTTGATCACACTGTAACCACGACCGCATCCTATGTGCCAGTCAGACCACTCGTACCTAAGCCAACAACTCTGGTCTGACCGCTCACTCAACGCCGATACTACCGCCTGTTAGTACGGCCATACAAAAGCCAGGTATGACCACTTGAGCTCAACTCCAACTCGACTCAAAGCATCTCTCTAGATTATCGCTATCTAGATTATCGCTACCACCATCTAGGAGTTGCTTATACCGCGCCGTGGTAGTACCACCACTCTAACACCGGCATAGATTCTGAAGACTTCAACACATCCGGTACCACTGCCGTTGTTAGGCCGGTTAGACCGCTACCGACCGATCAAACCATGACTCCTAAGCCAGTCTGACAATCGCCTTCCAAAGTGTACGAAAAAAGTCCAACTTAAAATTACAGCGGTTGAACCGATAAGCCCATCGATCTAATCAATCCCGCACACCGGTTACACTGATTACACCGACAGCAAACTACATGGTAACTTTAACGTGGTCTCACGGTTATCTTGCTGGAGAATCCCGCGTTAACGTGCAGGTAATTTTTCCGTCCTCAAGACAGTGATGCAGCTGGAAGACGTACGTGATAGGTTAATATCGGTCATCCGGAAGAGGTTGCCGAATACACGAACACCGTCGAGTAATCACCACTGACAATTAATTAATGAATTTGACGGTTTTGTCTATCCTTATTGTCAAATCAGTGAGGTGATAAAATAAATTCCAGCTCTATCACAGCCTTTATCAAAACATGCATACATATTAGACAAATTACTTATATGATTTGTAGAATTATTTGGAATATAGAGATTTCACTGAAAATTCGCAGAACTATATGGACAACCTCACTAAGCTAGTGTCTTCACAGATGTCATGATACCGGCCGTGACACTGTAACCGCGTTGCATGCTCCACTACCACCCACATCAAAATTAGTTTGGTATAATTTGTCAGTGCATGGTTGTTGCGAAGTGTCGTAATGTGGGATTGTATGGCACTATCAGAGATAGGTGAATTATTACCTTCGCTTTTTGATACCTAAAAAACAAATCTTAAATAAAAAATAATCTAAATTACCAAATATAGATTTCGACCGCAAACCGTTCGACCACTCGTTACGATCGCTTTCGCACGTAGTCGAAATCCCCCTCCGCTTGAAAAGTTTCAACCGCTTGAACGCTTCGTCGCTCGAACGTTTCGACCACTCGAACGAGTACAAGCCGAAGACAACACCGTGCTCGTAACAAGCCGGATCATGGTATGTTAGCACACCGCCAAGAACACAGAAAAGCAAAGCTCAGGAAAACACGTCACTGATGAACTTTTCTTGGAATAGATCTGATCTATTATTTATGTATCATATTTGTGGCTACAAAGCGCCCTCACGGCACCCCTAAAAATTCTTGTACAAAAAGCCTCACAAAGTCACGGCTAAAACCCTTAGCTTGCCTCTGCTTTTATATGTTAGAGCCCTAAACCGTGTTCGACTCAAACACGAACACAGAATCTTATCTCTACCTCAAATCAAGGGACCTGAAACCCTTCCTAACATAGATTTTAACCAAACTCTATCTCTTCCAAGTTATAGACTCCATTCACAGCTCCTAACTCAATATGTGATGAAGTTTCCAGGATCACACACCTCCTATATCTTCATCATGCCTCAACAATTTCCGTGTCGAAGTCTGTAGAACCACACCGGCTGTAGCTCTTCCACGCATCACCACCTTTGATCTCCACGTACTGCAGCATTAGCCCGATCATATCGCGTGACATCCTCAACCGTCTGGACCTCAGATCTCTTCATCCTAGTCCCGGTCCTCCTCGTCACCGACCATGATTGTCTCCACGCCATACTACACATGCAAAGACCAAAGAAACATTTTCTGGTACAAGTTCTCTATAACCTGACCATCATCAGTACACACACTCACACCACCTTTGTCCATCCATAGACAAGAACAAAACCATCAACGACCATCAACTAGATCATTTACGACCACATATTCCATCGCTTATCACAAATCAGCTCCAGACAACTTCTTACGACTGCTACCTTAATGAGTACTCAAAAACCACAAGTACTCGGGAAATACTATCTGCTCCAAACACTCAGGGATACCATGCATCGCTACTGACCAAAATCATCGAGTACTGAGCGCCAAGTCTATGACTACCGATCAACTATCAATCACTGCACCATCGATCACCGAGCACCGAGTATCACCAACAACCGCTTCGACCAGATCAGTCAACTACTGACCCAACATGAGTACTCGAGGTACTCAAAGATCACAGAAATTAAAGCACTTGTACCGACCACAAAGTCTACGAGTATCAACCGCAAAGCCTTCGACTACCGAAGACAACGACATCAGACTGAAAAGTCTACGACTATCGACAAGTAAAATCTACGACTATCGAGTACCGACCAAGTACTGTAGCTACGACCATGAAAAAGTATTGTAGCTACGATTATCTTCAGTGGTCGTTCTGTCGTGGTCGAACTGCCATAGTCGATATTCCGTGATCGATGCCAGGTGTGGTCGAAGTAGAACGTGGTCGTAGTTGAACGTGATCGTAAATGACTTTGAGTCATAACCAACGTGGTTAAAGTCTGGCGTGGTCGAAGTCTGTTGTGATCGAAAGCTGCCGTGGTTGAAGTCTGCCATGGTCATTCAGCCGAGCGATCCTCTGATGCCACTCAAATGCCGTTCGATATTCCAGAGCTACTCGAATACCATCCGATGCCACTCGGGCCCGATCGAACTGGTCCGAAACTTGAACTTGAAACATTCGACCGCGATCGATCAAAACTTTCATAAATACAAAATCCAAAGCAATCCAAATATCAATTATTCATCATCACTTTATTTACCTAAGAAAGATCCATTTACCACCACTGATGTCCAAAAGCTACCCGTAGAAAATTAGATACGGGCATACGGCTTAACCCAAGTGAGCAGTGCTAATTGACATTTAGGGCCTGTTTGGTTGGAGGCTGGAAAAAGCTGCCTGGGCCAGGCATGCATCCCAGGCGCTCGATTTTGGATGCCTGGGGCCAGGATGTGTTGCCTGGCAGGCATTTGCCTGCTAGGCCTTCAACCAAACAGGCCCTTAGTCTTAGTGGCCAGGAAGTAGCTTTCAAGTTAATTTCAAGTTCCTTATACTCAGCTTTCAAGTTAATTTCAAGTTTCTTATACTCAGCAAAAGAGACAAGAGGAAAGTAGAAATGGGTCACGGAAAAAGGAGAAGAAGCAAGCCTTCCAGCACAGTTGCTCCTTGTTCCAAACGCTGCACTAACCACTAACTATGTTTCGTTCTATATTGATGTCTCTTTTGCTTCAGATTTTATAAAGCTCACTCTTCCAAAAGAACAATTACATGCATGCATAGGCACTTGGCCGTGTCAATTTGAGTAGTGTAACGGTAGCACCACTAATTAGTGGATCAGTGGTTTTAGTATGGCATTGTAATATTTTTACTATATATCTATACTTAGATGCTAACAAAAGTGGATAAGTATTTTTAGTATGTCATTTAATAAAGATATACATGATCCAATATTATTAAATTTTTCTTTATTAAATTTTTCTTAGATTTAATACGTATGGTGGACTATGAATTTATATTGCGGAACGAATTGAGTATATAAGTAGAGTCTAGGAGTATCACATGTGCTTTGCTGCGGATCTTTTTGGATGATATTTTGCTCTCCTATAAATACTATTGAAAAATGTTTCAGGCTATTTTCTTCCCAAAGAGTGCCACAGAAGATATCTTTCAGCCAAAAGGTGTCTAGTCATGAAACATAGATTAACTGATTAAGTATTTTGAAGTATGAGGGTTAGCTGAGTTCGACACGATGGGCACAATTTTAAGGGTGATACGGCATAATTAATGTGGATGCTGCACGAAGAGTTGATTTTTTAGTAAAGCATGAATGCATGTTTGAGCTAGTCCTATATATTCTTGTGCATGTTACAACTAGCAATAAAATTTGAAAGCAAAAGAAATGCTTAACTGCGCCGTTACCTAATGATATGCTCCACTAAGTTGTCTCTTGACTTTGATGACCAGCATGCATATCTGACGAACTCACTTGGTCAACAAAGTTTCAGGTCGCCATCAATAAACGCAAAAAGCGTTTGGAGGTGCTGTAGCCGCCTAGCTTGGTACGTTCCCGCTGCATGGGGTTCATGTGCTGCATGGTGCCCATGTTTATAAGATCATCTATAATAGTTTATCTTTTATGATTATCTTTAAAACTTCTATCTTATCTAAAGATAATATTAAAAATAACATCTCTAATAATAAATTATTTCTCTAACTATCTTATACTAATTTTTTTTACCATAACTTACTGCCTCACACCCTCTCACTATTTGCGTTGATTTGCGACTTCAAGTTGTCTCTTACATAAGAGACGACATATTATGGGTCTGTTTTTTTGTTTCGGTTTATGTTATGACTTATGTCTTTTGGGCTGTTCGTGAGAAAGTATGGAGTAATAGAAACTTGTGTACTACAATCAACTTATAGACCTCATCTTAAAAGATACTCCGTTTAAAAGTTATTACTGTAGAAAAGCTAAAAAAACAGATTTTAGAAGCTGAAAAAGAAGAGACCCTATTTATCCTTACATTGTCTTTCCTTTACATAAGATTTTACTGATTTAATATGGCTAAGAGACAGCTAAGATAACACTATGGAAGATGTCCTAAGGTTTACCTACAATTAGAGCCCACTTCAAAGAATTTAAACTTCTACCTTATAGCTTTGGTTATTAGCTTTTTACTGAAATTGTACTGGAGCTGTTGGTAGTTTTTTCTGAGTCATTCAATTAAAAAATTAAAAATAAGAAGAAAAAAAACCGTTATATCATTATGAATAATATAAAGGAATAAAAAAAATTAAAATTAGAAATTGACACGTTTTTAATAGATTCTAATTTAAATAAGTTGAAAGTTAAAAAAATAAAAGATAAAATCGTTTGGAACGGAACGGGCCAGTAAAGTGGAGTCATGACGGCAGGTGCAGCTAGTCGAGAGGAAGCCGAACAGGCAGGCAGCAGCCTCTAGCTTAGCTTGTCCCTGATCTTCTTAGAGCAAGTTTAATAGTACAGATAGCTGCTACCTCCAATACATTTCCATGTCACCAAAAGATAATGATGCAGTCAACTCATACAATAAGCTGGCTATAAGGGCAAGTACAATAGAAGAGGTGGCTGCCACCTCTAGGACTAGCCACATAAGCAAAAAGACTACATGTGGCTCATGTGGAGGTAGCTAATACAATGAGTAGAGTAGAGATTACCTCTACTAAAGCACTCAAACATTTAATACTTACATAAATATATCAGGGGTCACCTCTTGCATGAGGGTTAGTTTATCTCTCTCTCCTCGTATAATGTGCTAGAGGTCACCTCTTGCATGAGGGGCAGCTTGCTTCTCTCTCTTCTTTTCTCTCTCTTCCACTTAGGATTGTGCTGATGTGGATTTCACTAGAGGCAACCTAGTCAGCACCATTGTACTTGCTCTAAGTTGTCTCCACAAGAGCTCTCAATCATTTAATACATACATGGGTATTGATAATTTAGTACATGCATGGGTATAACAATTAGTTCTATGGGTACATGCATGGATAATACCTCTTTTCCTGTGCTATAGCCTGACTCTTGCATGGGAGTCGGCTTGACTCTCTCTCCTTTTCTCTCCCCTCCACATAGGACTATGCTGATATGGATTCCTTTATAGCTAGCACAATCAGCCTTATTAAACTTGCTCTTAGCCGTATTGTCCCTTTTTTTCTCAGAGCAGCGTGTCGTCCAATTTCCACATGCGTGATGTCATGCGACTGTGCACCGCGTGTGCGTGGATGGCTTAAATAGCACACGCCGAGAATTGCAGAGCCCACGGATAAATAGGTGATTTCCATCTACACAGGTTTGATTTGCAAGGTCGACATGATGTACTTATTTATTTAGAGTACAAATACATTATTTAATAAAAAAAGCACACGATCGTACATCCTGAGACCCTCGAATCTCAAAACAATCAAACTTACATAGTGGACACACATGCGTATATACGCCGGGTATGTTTGGGTGTAACTCATTTATGTATTTAGTGATGGATCTAGAAATTTCAGAATGGATATTCGAAGTTACAAAAATATTATTCAATAGAAATATAAATGTCCACAATAGCAAATATTAAAATACAATTAAAAAATATCTCAAATAATATAAAGAAATTACAAAATATTTAAGAAAATTACAATTTAACTCGACAATGCTCCGTGAAGCGAGGTATAATGTCATCATCCTTAATTTACTGAATTAATTCTTGCTCGAGAAATATAACTAAGCAATTATTCAAGTATTACTCCCCTATTCTATTTCTTAACTTCACATAATTAATTAAAGAAAAGACTCTCAACACTAGTAGTTGCTATGGGAAGAATTAGCACCAATTTAAAAAACTTATAAATAATTGAATAATTGAGGTTTTTCTTTGTTTGAACAAGTATAATAGAAAGCTCAGAAAGATCATTCGCTTTTATTAACCTTTTATCTCTACGCATATTAGTAGTAAAGTGTGTAAGTTGAAATGAAAGATGTATGAATTATGTGCTGGAGAAATTCTTAAGATAAAATCGAGCAAGTCAATCCAAGTTGTCCTTGTCACAAGCAATGAACGAATCAGTACGATTGAATGACGCCATGTAAAGAAGCAAATATGTGTTTACCTCATCAAACATGTCATTAAGCTCTCAAAACTGCCTGTCAATGACACTTAAGAACATTTCAACTTTTTAAAGAACCTTTTAAATCTTGTAACTGGCTTATAGAAATCATTCATTTTAGCAATTTTGATGTCATGCTTCACACAAAAAGGAAGTGATAACTTTAAGAAAAGAACTCCATGTATTATTCTCCCGTAATAACTATAATTGAGTTTTTTTGTCAAATAAATAAGATCGACAGCGTTGACAATATCTTAAAAACATAGCGCGTAAGTGGTATCACTCGTGATGACAGAACAAAGGCCCTATTCTTTTTTAGCTTTTGGCTTTTCTATAGTAACTAGCTTTTAAACGAATTGTCTTTTCAAGATGGGACTACTAGTTAATTGTAGTACATACTGTACCAACTTTATTTATATTGGCAAAAACTGCACGTGAGTTTCAGTTACTCTTTAATCTCTCGTATGAATAGCCTAAAAGTCACAACCTACAATCAAAACTTATAAATCTCAGTTAAAAAGAACATACTAAAGAAATTTTGTAAGGACCAAGATGCAGTTACTTCTGGTCTCCCAAAAAAGGGGGGAAAGAAAAATAACCTAGTGCCTCTACGAATTTTTGGTACAAATAATCCATTTTTTATTCGAAATTACAGAAATATACCCGCGAGAAATTTTTTTACAAAAATAGGCTCCAGTCGCCCAATGGTTAAGCGACTGGAGCCTTTCGCCCAACCAGCGGACGACACAATAGCTGTCGCCCAACCATTGGGCGACTGCATCTAGTCGCCCTTCCATTGGGCGACTTTCATGCAGTCGCCCAATGGTTGGGCGACTACACTCAGGGGCCGACAAAACCGTATGCACCGATCGTTTTATATACCGATGCAATATAAACAACTAGTCTGAAAAGATAAAATGGCAAAGTTCTATATGGCTTATATATACTCATTTGAAAGGTTTCGACGAGATCTACAACTTGTCAGTTGAAGAAAAATCCAAATTCCAAAGGAAAGAACAAGAAAAAGGCTAAAAACAGAAAGAAAAAACTTACGACGCAGGTTTAAGTCCAAAGATAGCCGATTTTCGGGGTCTTGGAGGGCGACTAGCGCAAGCGGGTCATTATTTTTGGATCGGGCTCGTCGTTAGCTTTCCAACGAGTACAAGAACGTCGAAAACGGACACCGTATGCAAAAGTTATGCCCGTTTTACTAAAGGTGTGTCGGAAACGGACTCGAATTCGTTTCGGTCTCAATTGAAACTGCTATAACTTTTGATCCTATGGCCGAAATTGCTCAAATTTTTTTCTGGATGCTTTTGGATGTATGAAGAACAGCTCCACCAATTTTCACTATTTTTGGCGAAGGTTTGATGCACTTTCCAAATTTCGGCAAAATAGACTCTTTCCTCTCTTTTTTCTCTCGGGGACCTGAGTGCAGTCGCCCAACCATTGAGCGAGGGCGACTGGATTAAAGTCGCCCAACGGTGGGGCGACTGCAATTAATCGCCCAACGGTTGAGAGATTTTCTAGTTTTCGCTGCTGGGTTGGGCGAAAGGCTCCAGTCGCCCAATGGTTGGGCGACTGGAGCCTATTTTTGTAAAAAAAATTTCCACGGGTATATTTCTGTAATTTCGAATAAAAAATGAATTATTCGTACAAAAAATTCGTGCCTCTACAGCAGGCATAGGCGCATGGCAGCCGAACTCTTCCCAAATCCCACCGCCTATATAAAGCGGGGACTCCACGGCGCCAATTCCACGTATCGTCATCTCTCTCGTCTCTTCACTCTCTTCGGCTCGCTGTGACCAGCACGGCACAAGCCACGCAACCCCCGGCCGTGCCGGATTCGCTTGCCCGTGCGGGCGCTGAAGCAAGCGGATAGGGTCGAGGAGGAAAGCCGGAGGAGCAAGGCCGCGTTCTCACTCCGCCTGCCTGCCCCCGCCTTCCTCTCCTCTTCACCTGTGCCCCCGTCCTCCCCGTCAGTTTCTTGGCCTCTTGGGGTTCTTCTCGCAGGAAGGAATAATTTTGGGCTTGCTTTCGAGGTTTGTGCTTTCTGATGAACCCCCCCCCCCCCCCCCCCCCCGGCACGGTTACTGTCTACTGGTGTCGTTCTTGTGTGTTTTGCGGATCTTGTTCTGCTCCAGCCTCCGCTTAGATCCTTCTCTGCCTCATTCTCAAGAAATATTGGGTTTTAGGCTTTCAAAAAAGAATAAGAAATTATTGCGTTTTGGGCGCTCCTTTTCTTTTCTTGCATAAAATCTTGTCTCGGGTCGGTTTGATTTGATGGCTTTCGGCATTTCTGTCTGTTCCTGTCGCATTTCGTGCTGTGGAGTTTTTATGAAAATATTCTCTCTTTTTTGTAAGCTACATTTTAAGATAGATTATTCTGTTCTAATAGAGAACATTATCTGCAGCATCATTTTCGAAGTAGCTTTGTCAATACCTGTACCATCATCGTATGTTGCATCAGGAAGTTTAGTTGGCATGTCGTGGTTGCGAATTAGGATGGTTTTATTGTCAGTGTTGTCGACTTCATTGCTGTGGAAGATGAGTAGCATATGCAAGCTCTCGCTTGCTTGTTTCTGGTTAAAAAAAGGGTTTAACTTGATCGCTCCGAGCCATACTTAAGCCATGACAAGCTGTTAGAACCAGGGTAGGTGCACAGCTTCATGCATGTGACTAATATCTTATTCAGTTTTGCTGTTGCACAGGCGATTGAAATTTGTTTATCTTTCAGTCACCTGAAATTGCACTCTCAATCAACTAAAATTGCAGCCCCCTCAAAAAAAAACAGCTGCAACTTTAGGTGATTCAGAGTGCAACTTCAGGTGACCTGAAATTGCACTCTCGATCAACTGAAATTGCAGCCCCCCTCCAAAAAAACACCTGCAACTTTAGATGATTCAGAGTGCAACTTCAGGTGACTGAAAGATAAAAAAATTTCAGTCGCCTGTGCAATAGTCACTCCCTAGTCCCTATCTTATTTAGCTGTCTGCCATTGTTTCCCCTTCCATTAAAAGTTGATGCAAAGAAAACTATTATATGTTTTCAGATCTTACAACCGGCATCATGATTCATGAACAATGATGGTAGTCATGATCATTAGGTGTTACACGGTTCTAAGCATTCGTCTCTTACTTTTCTTGGTTAGGATCTGAAGTTTTGGAAACTGTGCTGTTGGGGATATAACAAGCTAGCTGCTGCTAATTCTGTCGGAGGCATGGCCAAGTTTGGAGGTGTCCTTTGTGCAGTTATCCTGGTTGTGCTCCTTCCCTGCTTGGATGTTGCAGTGGGGCAAAGAACTGACCCTTCGGAAGGTAATCTCTTGCTGGCATGTACTTGATAATTATTTTGCATTTTCTTAGTATTTTGAGCTAGACAGTTGGAGTTAACACTTCTGAACAAAGCAGTGACCACTACTCCTAGTGGAAATGTTTAAGTTGCAACTTGCAAACTCCCATGAAACAATGGGGTACTGTACCACCTGCTAGCCCATTATACCATATTAATAATACTATCCGATATGCGTCTTGTTGTAAATAATCTTGTTTAGAAGTCGTGTGCAAAGTTTGGTAGTGATAGAAGTCGAAATGTAAGTAATCAAAAGTCGAAGTCAAAACGTAGTCGGAGTCAGAGTTGAGTTGTACTCGTAGTCGGAACCCGAGCAAAAGTCGTAGAACCGGGTATAAAAGGGGAGGAGTCATGTAATCAGATTAATGCGAAAAGAAAAGAAGAGAAAAGAAAAACATTGAATATCGACTTCATTGTGTGATCTCGCAGACGTGGTCGGAGGAGGCGTTCGACCACGGCAAAGCAAGTTTGAACATGGTCGGAAGGCATTACGACCATGGCAAACGTGGTCAGAAGGCGTTAGACCACGGCAAAGTATCCATAGACATGGTCGGAAGGCGTTCGACCACGGCAAACCAGAAATAGATGTGGTCGGGAAGGCGTTCGACCATAGCAAAGGAAGTCTGAACGTGGTCGGGAAGGCGTTCGACCACGGCAAAGGAAGATTGAATGTGGTTGGAAGGTTTTGACCACAGCAAAACAAGTTAAACGTGGTCGGAAGGCTTCGACCACGTTGTGAAGTTGAGCATGGTCGGGAGGCTTCGACCATGTTGTGGAGTTGAATGTGGTCGGAAGGCTTCAACCACGTTGTGAAGACGCTGAACGTGGTCGGAAGAGGCTTCGACCACGTTGAGAAGCGTGGTCGGAAAATTCAGCAGAAGTTTACAACTAGAAATTGAAGCGATCGGAGGGGCTACAACGCGGTCGAAACGCTGTGGGAGGTGGTCACAAGCGGTCGGAAAGGTCTTGGAGTAGTCGTAAAGATTGCAACACGTCTCCCGACGAAGATTTTTTTATGTTTGGGAGTTTCTTCATAGCTCGGAAATCTCTGATGGATGTAAAGGAAATAAGGCTTCCATACTTAGTACTCACTAGCTCTTCTATATACGCGGGCATCTTTGAAGGCTTGTCTTAAATCAAATGGTTCCATTAAGTGCATGCCTCTTTATACTACTATCATCAATCATTGAGCAAACAGTTTAAGTTGTGCCAGTAATTAGTTATGCTTGCGGATGAACCAGAATAGGTCACACGCTTTTATATATTGAAGAAGTTGGCCATTGTCAGGGCGCAATAATGAGCCAAACTATTACTTGCGGTACACAACATTGTTAGATAATGTAGAATGACACCTTACCAGTTAGTAGGTCTATCTACCAGAGAATGATAAAATAGATAGCTCTTGTTAGAAAAACACGGTAAAGAGGAACATAATTTTGTGATCCTGTATGCTACCATGGTGAAATGAAAAGGTTCTATCATAGAACTCATAACAAGATAAATGAATTGTTATCTCTTTGTAGTCCATTTGGGATCTCCTAGGGTTATGGATCTAGAGGGTTCTTTTCTAGTTCGTAATACACGGAGAGAGAGAGAGCAGTAGGGTTAGGGTACCGACCTTCCGATGTAGAGGAGGAAGAGGTAGCCATCTCGGCGGAGCGCGGGCACGGCGACGGTCGGGGAAGAACGGCGTCTCCCGGAGCGCGGCGATGCTGGCGGAGATGCAGATCCGGTGGAGGAGACGGACGGCGGTGGTGCTTCCCGTCGCTAGAGCGCCACCCTCGCAGATCGGGCTAGGGTTTGTCGGTGGGTCTGGCGGCGGCACGGTGAACCTCGACCTGCGTGCCGCCCCGGCCCCCACCTCTCTTTTATACGGCGCTGGCGACAGGGGCCCACCAGCCTATTGGGCTGGGCGCCCCCGATCAGGGCGCGAGCAAGGGGAGGGGATTTGGCCGTTGGGCCAAATGCCCTGCTGAGATCATTCTAACATTCTCCCCCTTGATCTCAATCTATACTTTATCTTTAATTACTTTTTGACTTTACACATTCCATCATAGATTAGTGCATAGAACATGTCTCATCGTCACGGTCAATCGCCGATAGATTCAACAGCTACAATACACCTCTCTGTTCTGAAATAGTTACTTTAAACTTTTGGGCCATCTTTTAGTCCAGGAATCATAGGCTTTCCCTTAAACCCATGCCGGCTACATGTTCTCTGAACACGTTGGGTGGTAAGCCTTTGGTAAGCGGATCCGCTAACATCTTTGCGGTACTTATGTGCTCAAGACTTATAATTTGATCCCGAACTTTATCTTTCACAACATAATACTTTATGTCAATGTGTTTGGCAGCACCACTTGACTTATTGTTGTGGGCATACGTTACTGCGGGTTCGTTATCGCAGTACAACTTAAGTGGTCTATTGATGTCGTCAACCACTTTTAAACCGGGTATGAACTTCTTTAGCCAGTTCACCTGCCCCGTAGCCTCATAACATGCTACAAACTCGGCATACATTGTGGACGATGTAGTGACGGTTTGTTTTGAGCTTTTCCACAATATAACTCCTTTAGCGAGAGTGAACACATATCCGGATGTAAACTTTCTATCATCTCCCGCAAAATCAGAATCTGTATACCCCACTATATGGAGTGAATCTGATCTTCTGTATGTCATCATGAGGCCTTTTGTTCCTTGCAAATAACGCAAGACTTTCTTTATCAATTTCCAATGTTCTATTCCAGGATTGCTCTGGAATCTGCCAAGTAACCCGGTAACAAATGTTAAGTCAGGGCGTGTGCACACTTGAGCATACTGTAAGCTTCCGACAGCTGAAGCATATGGAACCGCTTTCATTTGATCGAGCTCGTATTGGTTCCTGGGGCATTGAAAATCCCCATATCTGTCGCCCTTGACTATAGGTGCAGGTGAAGGACTACTTTTATGCATACCAAATTTCTTTAATACTTTCTCTATGTATGCCTTTTGTGACAGTCCCAATATCCCCTTGTTCCTATCCCGGTGAATTTCGATCCCTAGAACGAACGAAGCTTCACCAAGATCTTTCATATCAAAGTTTGAGGACAAAAACTTCTTTGTCTCCAGTAGCAGACTAACATCACTACTAGCTAGTAGGATATCATCCACATACAGGATTAGAAAGATAAACTTCCCATCTTTAAACTTTGCATAAACACAGTTGTCCTCAACATTCTCTTTAAACCCAAATTTTCTTATTGTACTGTCAAACTTCAAGTACCACTGTCTTGAAGCTTGCTTTAACCCATAAATCGATTTCTTTAGGCGGCATCCCATTCTTTCATTTTCTTCCACGACAAAACCTTTCGGTTGTGCCATGTAAACATTTTCCTCCAAATCCCCATTAAGAAATGTCGTCTTTACATCCATCTGATGTAACTCTAAATCATAATGTGCTACTAATGCCATTATGATTCTGAAGGAAACTTTACATGAGACTGGAGAAAATGTCTCATTGTAATCAATCCCTTCTCTTTGCGTAAAACCTTTTGCCACAATTCGGGCTTTGTATCTTTCTATATTCCCTTGGGAGTCATGCTTTGTCTTGTAGACCCATTTACAGCCTACTGTTTTGGCTCCTTTAGGAATAATTTCCAAGTCCCAGACATTATTAGTCTTCATGGACCTCATTTCCTCTTCCATGGCCTCAAGCCATTTTGTTTCGCTTCTCATGGCATCTTCAAATGAGGTGGGATCATCCTCCATTTGAAATTCCTCTGTATGATAAATCTGATAATCATCAGAAATAGCTGATCTTCTTACTCTTTGAGACCTCCTCGGGGCCTCTTCATTTGGTACATCTACTGTTTGAGGCTGCTGTTGCTCCCCTTCATCTGTGGCAATAGGTTCTATATGATCCTGAAGAACAGGTTCTTCATTCTCATTCATTGTTGCCACGGGAGGAACAATAACAGGTGCTGGCACCACAGTGTCTTGCACCGTCGGTGCACTGACAGCAGGTAGTGTGAAGAATGGCTCTTGAATCATCGGAGTGGGCGCATACACCCGCTTCTCTTCAAGGTCAATCTCTCGAGCTACCATGCTCCCCCTCATCATTTCATCCTCTAAGAAGACAGCGTGTCTCGTTTCTACAAACTTTGTATATCTGTCTGGACAGTAGAAACGATAACCTTTTGACTTTTCAGGGTAGCCAATGAAATGGCAACTTACTGTTTTGGGATCAAGTTTCCCAAGGTTTGGGTTAAATACTTTAGCCTCAGCAGGACTCCCCCACACACATAAGTGGTTTAGTGAGGGAACTCTTCCTGTCCACAACTCGTACGGTGTTTTGGGCACCGACTTACTAGGCACTCTGTTGAGAATATGAATGGCGGTTTTCAACGCCTCCATCCATAAACTCAATGGGAGTGTGGAGTAGCTCATCATACTTCGCACCATATCCATCAGGGTACGGTTGCGTCTTTCAGCTACTCCATTTTGCTGAGGTTCGCCCGGCATAGAATACTGAGCCACTATTCCATTTTCCTGTAAAAACCTTGCAAAAGGTCCAGGAACTTGTCCATATGGGGTATGTCGACCGTAGTACTCCCCCCACGATCAGATCGGACTATCTTAATCTTTAAATCGTGTTGGTTTTCAATTTCAGCCTTAAATATCTTGAATTTATCCAAGGCTTCATTTCTTTCTTTGATTGGATAAATATATCCATAACGGAAGTAATCATCTGTGAATGTTATGAACGAGTCATATCCATCCACACTTTTCACAGGAAAAGTTCCACAAAAAACAGTGTGAATAATTTGTAGAACTCCTGTGCTTCTTTTAGCGTCTTTCTTTATTTTCTTTACATATTTTCCTTTAATGCATTCTCTGCATTGTTCTAAGTTTGAGAACTCTAATGGAGGAAGAATATCATTCTTAACTAGTCTTTCTATTCTCCCCCTCGAAATATGGCCTAAACGACAGTGCCATAATTTCGACGATTCATTATGAGTTCTCTTTCGTTTTCTGTTTTCATTTGAGACGAGGATTCAATCACTTTCTCGCACGCGACGTTCTCATTATCGCATACGACATTCACATCATCACATAATGACAACAAATAAAGCTCGTTCTGTAAAATGGCAAGACCAACACATTCTTTATTAAACATTATTTCACACTTGCCATTTCCAAAATTGCAATCAATTCTTTTTCTTGTTATCCCTCACATAGTTCACAGAACCACCATGTGAGGATTTGATTCTTTCTTCCTCTTGCACGCACATAGCTATGCACTTTTCCATGTCCCATTTCTCGGGCTGCATATTATAGTTGACAACAAAGGTGTCAAACTCTTTTGGCAAAGAAGCAAAAACCAAATGTATTAGGAACTCATCCTTGAGAGCCAAATCCATCGGTTTCAGTTTAGATGCCAAGTTGCTCATTCTAAGAATGTGCTCTCTTATGCCATTTCCACCGCCAGAATACCTCTCTGTTACCAGCTGCTTAATCAGCTGTGTAGCATAAGTCTTTGAAGAGCCAGTGAACTGACTCTTTATTTTATCAAGGTATTCAGTGACAGTGTCACACTCTGCAATTGAGCCCAGAATAGCAGGCTCAATTGTGTTCTTTATCACAGCCATACATTTCTTGTTGGCTGTGGTCCATTTCTTATGATCAAGGTCATAAGATATCTGTAAGGGAGCATGATCCCTCTGTCTTTTCTGCCATGCAGTATCATCCTCATTTTCATCCCTCACCGGTGCCACAGGTTCTGTGGGACACGGTGTGGCGACACAATTCATATACAATGAGAACAATTAAACATAATAACAACAACTGCATGCATTGGTTTCAACGTTGGTTAAAATTAAAACATACAGTTGTTTACACATTAAATCTACATCACCGTTGGGCAGAAATAGAAATAATGCATAAGAACATCAATTGAAACTATAATACTGTTAACAGCAAAATTATATGCCTTATTTCCAACATTGGTCAAAAATACGACATATAATTTAAAAACAATTCTATCATACATTAAATCTATATCACCGTTGGGCAGAAATAGAAATAATGCATAAAATCATCATTAAAAAATTTATAATACTGTTATTAACAACGTTGGTCAGAAAATAACAATATCATAATTTTCTGGGAATTATCTCTATTTTTTCAAAAATAAATTCTCCCGTTGGTTCGAATTTAATAATGAAAATTAATCAACATTCACTTTTGCAGCGGAAACTGTAATTATTCTAAAAATAATTCAAATTTCAGAAGCATTATAACTGTACTCTTTTAATCTCTGGAAAAATTAACACGTTGGTGCAAAAAATTGCAGAGATTTTGATTCAATTTTCATTCAAATTCCATCATAAAATGCTTCTGGAAAAACAATGAAAACATTCCTCAAAAATCACTGTTCATTTTGGCCATTTTGGCCCATTCTCTCGGCCGCGGCCCAGCCGGCCTGCTCTCCCCGCGCCTCATGCGCGCGCACGCGGCCAGCGGGCCTCTTTCTCCCCGCGCCGGCCCAAACAGCCAGCCCATTCCTTTTGGCTCGGCCAACTGGCCCAATGCCCTTTTGCCCCCCGCGCCAGGCCAACAAGCCGTCGGCCCAACATCAACGCGGCCCACTAAAAGACGACCGTCCGATGCAATCGGACGGCCGAACGCGCGCAGCGGGGGGGACTAAGTCCCGCAACCCTAACCCTAGCCCCCATTCCACCCGCCTCCTCCCGGAAAAAACGGACGGGCGACGGCGGCCCGCGCGGGAGGGGAGGCGCGGCGACGGGCTCCTGCGAGCGGCGGCCCGAAGGCGGCAGGGCGGGGGGGCCCCAAGCGGATGCGGCGGCGCCCAAAGCGTCGGCGGCAGCCCGGGGCGGCGTGCGCGGCGGCCCCAGAGGAGGAACGGCGGCGCGGCACCTGAAAAGGAGCAGCGGCGGCCGGGCGCGACTCGGGTAAGACCCGATCCGTCGGCGGCGCGGCGGTCCCAACGGAGATCGACCGCGGCGGTGCGCGCGGAGCGGCGGCCCCGACCGTCGCCGTGCCCGAACACCGTGAGTCCCGCCCCCCTCTTTCTTTCCTTTTCTATTGCCGTTTTCTGTGCATTTCTTTTTCCGCACGCCGGTTAACCGACGGCGGTCACCGTTCTTTTCCCACCTAGATCTACCACTAGGCATGGCTCTGATACCATTGTAGTCCATTTGGGATCTCCTAGGGTTATGGATCTAGAGGGTTCTTTTCTAGTTCGTAATACACGGAGAGAGAGAGAGCAGTAGGGTTAGGGTACCGACCTTCCGATGTAGAGGAGGAAGAGGTAGCCATCTCGGCGGAGCGCGGGCACGGCGACGGTCGGGGAAGAACGGCGTCTCCCGGAGCGCGGCGATGCTGGCGGAGATGCAGATCCGGTGGAGGAGACGGACGGCGGTGGTGCTTCCCGTCGCTAGAGCGCCACCCTCGCAGATCGGGCTAGGGTTTGTCGGTGGGTCTGGCGGCGGCACGGTGAACCTCGACCTGCGTGCCGCCCCGGCCCCCACCTCTCTTTTATACGGCGCTGGCGACAGGGGCCCACCAGCCTATTGGGCTGGGCGCCCCCGATCAGGGCGCGAGCAAGGGGAGGGGATTTGGCCGTTGGGCCAAATGCCCTGCTGAGATCATTCTAACACTCTTATCCTAGATAATCTCTTCGATCTGTCCCAAGAAACATGAGATGTTCAGTGCAAATAGTATTTTCTCACTATGTTTCATGAGTTTCTTCTGTGCAAATTTGTAAAACCTTTTGCTGCAAAATGAATATTTTCTTTCCCATAATGCAGTCCATGCACTCAGGGCTATCAAGGGAAGATTAGTTGATCCTGTGAATAACCTTCAGAATTGGAATAGGGGAGATCCATGCACATCAAATTGGACAGGAGTCTTCTGCCACAAAGTGAATGATGAATATCTTCATATAACAGAATTGTATGATTAGTACTTCTACCTAAGTTTGTTCATCGTATCTACATTTTCGTATATTCTTTCTACCTGTTTTGGTTATCATATTTCTGTAATGAGCTTTTGTTTATAAAAAGTAGTTTTACAATTAAATGCTGATGTCTATGTGTTCAGTGGCTTATTGATAGAATATATATTTCCTGCATGCATGCATAAGCTATTCAAGAAAATAATTGATGTCTTACAAGTTTCATATTGCCATAGATAATCTTTTACTAAACTGAACTAAGAGCTACCTTTATTGGTACTGTGCATCTCCCTTGATATTGTTAATATGTCCCACCATGTTACTAGCGTGGAACCTCACTCCTGTATAAGGCCTAAATTTACCATTCCTAGTCATTGTTGGAGCTTCTTTTCTAAGGCTTCTGTTTGCTTGACATATTTTTTTTTTGTAATATTTGTTAATCTTTTTTATCTCAGCACAATATGGAATATAACAATCTAGCATCCTGTTCCTGTCAAGTTCAATTTGTTCCTGATATCATGTATGTTACTCCATGTAGACAGTTGTTTAAGAGGAAACTCTCTGGAACTTTGGCACCAGAGATCAGTCTTTTATCTCAGCTGAAAACATTGTAAGTATTACTCTGATGGTTGAACATGCTAATTTTCTTAAGTTCTCCTGTATTTCTTAAATTCTAAGATTGCTAGCTTCACTTTACTTTTCAATACATACATAAATTCATTGTGCCTTACTAGCAATTTAACAGAGGCTTAAATTATCCTACTTGCTGGAAAATTACAGAAGAAAAGAGTAATCAACCAGTAGACACTTGATTCAGTCTCAATATTGATCACTTACGTCATGGTTAGAGTGACTGTTGTTTTTCTTGAAGGGATTTTATGTGGAACAGTTTGACCGGTAGCATCCCAAAAGAGATAGGCAATATCACTACACTCAAACTTATGTAAGTCCTTTTATTCTATTATTTTTAATTCCCCTCTTCAATATGCACATAAATCAATGGAACCATCTTATGTATGTTACAGAACCACAGCATTTGTTACTTTGCTTATTTCTACAAGCGAAACAATTACAATAACATCTGAATACACATTTATAAAACAGTGTTAATTGTTGTTGTTTTCATGCTTTTGCAGACTATTGAATGGCAATCAGCTCTCTGGTTTTTTACCAGATGAGATTGGCAACCTTCAAAACTTAGACAGGTTACAAGTTGACCAAAACCAAATATCAGGCCCAATACCTAAATCATTTGCCAACTTAAAAAATGTAAAACATATGTAAGAATCGTTCGTTTGAATTACCATCTTCTCCATGCTTTGCTATTCATTGTGAGCTTAGTTCTAACCTCAATTGTCCTGTTCATTTCAGTCACATGAACAATAATTCATTAAGTGGGCAAATCCCATCTGAATTGTCCAGATTGCCTTTACTAGTTCACCTGTATGTGGAAGTCTATTTCTTTCCCACATTTTTCTTGTTATGCAAGTTATATCAGGAAATATGAAATTAATCTTTGTTTTATAATTTAACCAAAACTTTACAGCCTTGTTGACAACAACAATTTGTCTGGACCTCTTCCTACAGAATTAGCAAAGGCACCTGCTTTGAAAATATTGTATGTACCTCATTGTCATACTCCGAGGAAATCTTCTTCTCATAAAAACATACACTCGTTTCTTATATTCATATATCTTTCTGTTTCTAGTCAGGCTGACAACAATAACTTCAGTGGAAGTTCCATCCCTACTACGTATAGCAACATATCCAAACTATTAAAGCTGTGAGCATAATCTTCTCTCTTTTCATCATTATATTTCTGCCTCTTTCCCCTTATTCTATAAGAGTATAAGTACCTTTCATGTAATAATTTAGTTTCAGTTTTTATTCAAATGGCAATCGCAACATGCCAATACCCAATTTCCATAATGCTTACATTCACACCAAATTAGCAAAAAGCTGAGGGGAATATTTCTTGTGTTACCAGGAGTCTTAGGAACTGCAGCTTGCAGGGAGCTATTCCCGATCTGAGTGGCATACCTCAACTTGGCTATTTGTGAGTACACTAGTCCTGCTGAAATTATGCCTCGGTATTATTTTAATGTCTTTTGAAATCATGGCTGCTGATTGTCATTTTGAATGTGGCTCTCGATACTCCCCGTTTGGGATGGTTTGTGTTTGAGATTAGAGTAGTAGTTTTCTGCCATAAAAATTCTATGGCATTTGAGAAAGTTTTCTGCCATAAAAATTCTATGGCATTTGAGAAAGTTTTCTGCCATAAAACTTCTATGGCATTTGAGAACTTCCTTAACAATGGGTGACCAGCTTTTCAGTTCATGCAGTTCAGGAATTAACTCCACAGATGACTAAACTAATCCTCACGTGCATTTTCAGGGATCTTAGCTGGAACCTGCTGACCGGATCTATACCTGCTAATAAGCTTGCTTCAAATATTACTACGATGTATGTAGCTTTGATAGCGTTTGTTCATCTTCTTCAATCACTGTACTAATATTTAGTTTTCTGGCAGTGATTTGTCACACAACATGTTAAATGGAACTATCCCGTTAAACTTCTCAGGGCTTCCTAATCTACAGCTATTGTAAGTGTAACATTTAGCTTGCTAAATCTTTCTCCAGACAGCGTTGTGTTAAATAAGAATATGGTTTTCATCTGCTTCAGTTTATTCCAAATTTGAGTAAGTATGAATTTTAGATCATATTTGATTAAATGAAGACATGAGGTTATATCGATTTCTGCAGATGCATATTTTGATATACACATAATTGGTTTACAATTTGTACTCATTTTATCTGGATTAATAGAAAATCACACCCTGTATGATTTTTTTTTTAAAAAAAGAAATATGCATCTGCATGTAAGCAAACATATGTAATAGTTTTCTAGTAATTATAAACTTTTTACGCTTTATTTTGCTAGAATCACATGAGAATTTCATTTTACAGGTCAGTTGGAAACAACCTTCTAGATGGTGTTGTTCCCTCAACAATCTGGAATGACATTGTTCTTACTGGAAATAGAAGCCTTCTTCTGTACGATCCTTTTTGTAGAAGTAATTTTTTCAGCTAGTTCTAACTATGTATATCTAATACATTTGTTAATAACGCAGGGACTTCCGAAATAATTCCCTACAGACGATTCCGGCTTCATTTAGTCCTCCACCAAATGTTACTGTCATGTACGTTCCCATGCATATATGCAATACATTATCTTCTCTTTTTTTTTTGGGAACATGCAAATGGCTTGCATATCATTGCATTAATAGGAAGGGAGTTAATACAACCAGCTTACAGAAAAAACGAGGAACAGGAAGAGTTTGGCAAGCGACTAGAAAGAATAACTAAAGGCAGAGAGGGGAAGGGGAGATACAGGTAAAAGGGCAGTAGGAGAAAGCGCAGTTAGACTGCGAGAAGGAACGAAAATAAGATGGTTGTCAATGCAGCGGAGTCGGGAGTGAGTTCTTGCTTGAGCTTGTCCACGAGTGCGTCGGTGCCTGCCTTGATGTTGTTGAAAATGTGGTCGTTACGTTCGCGCCTGATAGTCCAAATGAATAGGGAGAAGGACTAGCGAGTCGAAATTGTTCCTGCTAGCTTTAGGAACTTGCTTGCAGCTTGCGATGCCGGTGGAATGCAATGCCTGCCGAAGAGAAGTAGGAACTTTGCCCAGACTTGCCGGACCCAAGGGCAATAGACTAGCAGATGGTCAATTGTTTCCGAGTGTTGTTCACAAAGTGGACATAAAGTATGCGACGGCACTCCGTGCCTCGCTAGAAGGTTAGCTATCCAGCAGCGCTCTTGAGTAGCAAGCTAAGCGAAAAACTTGTGTTTGAGAGGATACCGCCGAGGAAGAATGCATTGTAGGGGACCTAGCGGAATACTTCTCCGACGAGTTTAACCTACATATCATCTAGTCATCAGTGAACGGTTGGAGAGAGATGGAAGTGACCCTGTGCCATAAGGTGAGGTATTCTGCGATAACCTGAGCAGACAAGGTTCCTTTTATACCTTGGGCCCAGGAATTATGCATAGAGCTTGTGCAAACTGTGATGGTTATCTTGATTTTGTTATGGACAAGTGTGGCAACAGATGGCACAATGTCTCCGGGTGAGCTTCCTTCGATCCAATTGTCGTCCAAAACAGAGTTCGGTTGCCATTGCCAAGGCGAATTTGTGCTGCCGCTTTAAACATTGCACGAACAGCCGGTTCATGTGTGACTTAGAGGCTTGCCCACGCATGCGATTGGTCAGTTTTTTGGCCCTAAAGCCAGCGTAGACGCAACACATAGCCCATTGTCTTGAGGTCTAGAATTCCTAAGCCACCGAGGGACAAAGGCCTCCCCGCACGGCTTCTGAGCCCTTCCAAAGGAATGCGTGGCGTCTTTTATCAATTGCTTTGATTGTCTAAGAAGATAAATCGAGTGAAAGAAGGTGGTAGATGGGAGCCACACAGAGAGCATTCCTACATAAACATATCCATAGTATTTGTTCGGATGCATACTTAATTCCGACCATGCAAGTTTCATATCTGATCTCCATTTTGGTGGTTAACACCACCTCATCTGTCAAGTTATAGCTGGTACAGACCTTCATTTTCTTTTTTGAGACCCAGCTTACAGTTCTATATAACAGTTTTCAGGCTGCACTGTTCCAATTCGAGAATAGATATACATAATCAGCTAATCACCAAATAGTATTTTGCATCCTACACTTGTACCGTATTATTTGAGTGAAAATCAGAACTGTAACTCTCTAACTGAAGATTGCCCTTTTCTCAGGGGACATAGAAAATACTTCAATTCCCTTGTTAACTGACTTTTTTTCATGCAATGGATAATGATCATCACTGTTGTCATTTTGTGCAGGCTATATGGAAACCCTGTATGTGAGAAATACAGTGGAGCTCTGATAGCTAACCTTTGCGAACCCCAGTCAGTAAGCCAGCAAACATCTAAACAGGAACCGGGCTCTAACTTGATTTGTAGGCCTTGCCCAACAGACAAAAACTATGAGCACAATCCTTCATCCCCTATACCTTGTTTTTGCGCCGTGCCACTTGGAGTTGACCTCCGACTGAAGAGTCCAGGACTCACAGACTTTCGTCCCTATGAAGTTGACTTCGAGATCAACTTAAGCTCTTTGTTGCAGCTGTTTCATTACCAGCTGAATATTGAGGACTACATATGGGAGGTGGGTCCAAGGCTCAACATGCATCTGAAGTTGTTTCCAAGTAATACAAGTTTATTCAATATGTCTGAGGTTGTGCGACTCAGACACGTACTTGCTGGATGGGAAATTACTCTTTCAGATGTGTTTGGCCCATATGAGCTCCTCTACTTCACAGTTGGCTCCTATGCAGATGGTATGTGCTCTTCGACGCTAATGTGTGTGGCTGTGCCAACATAATTTTATGATGAAAATTACGATTTTAGCTTATTTGGTCTAAAGAGTACAGAATGACAACTTCTTTTTATAGGATATATTTTAGTTTGATCAGCAGTATATATAGATTACGACTGCATGCAACACAACAATATAGATTATTCTTGTCAAAAAACAATCTATATTATTTAGTTGTCATTAGCAATTTATTTTTATGTGCAAATATTTGTTAAGATTATTATAGAAGATAAAAAATAAGTATCATGTTTCTTTTTTAGAGGCATAAGTTGACTAGCAATCAAATTTTATTTTTTCTTGACTTGCGATTCATTCAATTGTATTGCCACACTGTGCTTTGCCCAGTCACTCCAGCAATTACTGGTAACATGTCTTTTGTTTGTCATATTTTTTTGCAGAATTTCGCCGTGCAGCTTCATCATGTTTAAGCAAGGCTGCACTGGGTGGTATGTTGGCAGGTGCAATAGCTGGCGCTATTGCACTTTCTGCAGTAGCTACTTTTCTTATAATGAGAAGGCGTTCAAGATCAAATAAAACAGTTTCAAGACGGTCAAGTAAGTCATTATACTTAAGTAAGAAATAAGCTATCACACCATGTACACTTTCAGGCTTGTTTATTGACTCTATTGTTCATGGCACTTTTGTAAGAAATAAGATACATGCTCTAGCCTTGATCATAACTGTTCGTTTGCTTTATGATCGTTGGATATCTGGTTGTGCGAATAAATTTTAAGCTTTGATGGCAAACATCTTGTTCAGGAGATACCACCTGAAAACATATACCATATTACCATTTGCAGTGTCGAGGTTTTCTGTCAGAATTGACGATGTAAGATGCTTCACATTTGAAGAAATGGTTACTGCCACAAACAATTTTGACCTATCGGCTGAAGTTGGTCAAGGAGGTTATGGAAAAGTCTATAAAGGAATTCTAGTTGATGGAGAAATAGTAGCAATCAAACGGGCTCACGAGGATTCTCTTCAAGGTTCGAGGGAGTTCTGCACAGAAATAGAGTTGTTATCTAGATTGCATCATCGCAATCTGGTTTCATTGGTTGGCTATTGCGATGAAGAAGATGAACAGGTGCATCTCTTTTAAAAAAAAATTATTTATGTAGAAATGGTATTTTGTTAACATCATCCTCATAAGAACATGTGCTTAATGCTATACTGAAGGGTATCCGTATTACCTTCTGTTGCTCATGCCGCCATGCCAAATTGTGTTTTGCAGATGCTGGTCTATGAATTCATGCCAAATGGTACTTTATGTGATCATCTTTCTGGTAAGTATTTGGCTAGTTCCATTGTCAATTATTTCTTCCTTTTGTGATAGTCTAAGATCCAGCGAGTCATGCAGAAGGCATGTGAATAGTACCATGGGTGTTGTAGCCAAAGATAGAAAACTGGTACCGGGGAACTTCCCGCCCGGTGGTCGGTTACCGGAAAAACAAAAAAAAATCGGTTGAAATTCAAATATTAAATTTTGAATTTGGGCTGTTTTCAAACCGGTAGTTGTTCCGGTTACCAAAAAACAGGAAAACCCGCTAAAAAAATAGAAAACCCGATAAAAAAACCTAGGATTGATGTATATTTAGTCATACAATAGGTAATCTAGCGTAAAAAAGAACTAAACCAACATAGAAAGTGCATTATGCAGTCATAAATGTAAATTTACATTTGAAAATTCTAGCCAATTTTTCTATCCTTGACTGTAGCAACGCGTGAATAGTTCTTCACATGCTGCAACGATGTTATCTGTTTTCAATAGATGGTTTGATCAGTTTCTTAGGATAAAGATTAGTTTCCTTAGGTATAAGTTATTGTTAAGGATATTATCTTATGTATTGGGAAGGTTATTGTTGTGGCTACGGGTCAAACAGTAGAAGAGGGATTAGTAGAGTGAGTATAACAAATGAGCTATCCTCCCCCTTGTTGATCCAATAAAATATATATACATGGCCATAATGTCTTATTATAACAACACCCCTACCATGGGGTACTATTCCAAAGGTACACATGTCTTTATATCTTATTGAGGCCTCTTGGCCCGGCAGGCCGAATGAATATCGATGGGGGCCATCCCCACAACATCTATCTTTTGTAGTTGAAAAGATTAGATTGGATTATTAAGTGGCTAGTACTATATAAACACGATATTGTTATTCTTCCTCATTAAGCAAAGAAATAAACAAAGTTTAATAATCTCTGTCCTTTTCTAAAATCAGCCCTGAAGAGCTCTACCGGTAGTTAGATTAGGGCAAACGCCCTATCCTTAGTCCTTGATCTGTACCCAATCAGACACCACAACACTTCTGTCTTTTCCACTTAGACCCAATTCGGGTGGTCTGGGATCCCGCCCAATCGTGACCAACCCAAACTGGGCCTCATGGACTTCGAAATCAAGATCAACCATTCAGTTATCAGCTTCCTGAATCTTATAATTGATGTGCTTTCTTCAGTGATTCGTGCTTGTACCTTCTGAAAGTGTATTGTGTCAGACTTGGACTTGTTATCATTGACCTTATTTTTACATCACTTGCCAATCACAGCGAGGTCCAAACGATCTCTCAGTTTTGGTTTGAGGTTGCACATTGCATTGGGTGCCGCAAAGGGAATTCTGTATCTACATACGGATGCAAATCCCCCCATATTTCACCGTGATGTGAAGGCCAGCAACATTCTGTTGGACTCCAAATTCGTCGCGAAGGTGGCTGACTTTGGTCTTTCGAGGCTGGCTCCAGTACCGGATGCTGAAGGGACATTACCAGCTCATGTTTCCACCGTTGTTAAGGGCACCCCGGTAAGTGTTAGTTACATCGGCAGTATTGCAGTTGCCATGCTTTCTTATGCAGTAATACTATATCGCTTTTTAAGGGAAGAAATACTATATCCTTTCATTTTGGCAGGGCTATCTTGATCCAGAATACTTCTTAACTCATAAATTGACAGACAAAAGCGATGTATATAGCCTTGGCGTTGTCTTTCTCGAAATGTTGACTGGGATGAAGCCAATTGTGCGTGGTAAAAACATTGTGAGAGAGGTACACAAGCTTTAAATAGTACTTGTATTTAACAATTGGAAACCCGTTGAAAATCCATATAAAGTATAGTCTGTATGTTATTATCATGAAACTTAGTTGTCAATCGGTGATAAGTTTTGATGAGGGGATGTCAGTGGCTCAACATGTTTGTGCTTGCTTTGAAGAAATATACGAATTTAAGTTAAGCAACAATAGTAAACTGAAAAACTACATTTTGCCCTTGTTATAGGTAAACAAAGCTTACCAGTCAGGCAATATTTCGGAAATCATCGATAGTCGGATGGGGTTGTGTCCTCCAGAATGCATCAGAAGGTTCCTCTCACTAGCAACCAAGTGCTGCCAGGATGAGACTGATGCTAGGCCTTCCATGTCGGAGATTGTCCGAGAACTTGAGGTCATCTTGAGGATGATGCCAGAGGTGGACCTTGTTCTGCTGGAAACTCCAGAGACAGACCCAGCTGATATGACTAAATCAACGTCAACTTCTTCAGCAACTGGGACTTTCTTCCCCTCGCAAACTTCCGGTTCTGGCAGTGTTGATGCAAGTAGTGGCATGCATTCTGGGATAGTGACTCCTCGGTAACCTTGTCATTTTCGTAGTGTACTACTTGTAAATATGCAACAATGTTTTGTAACATTATAGACTGTCCCAGGCCCCTTGTTTTGCACATTAATCAGCCTTGATGTAAACTAGAGTGAATTTTTTCTATTTAAGCCCTTTTTTTGAAAAATATTCACATTTAGACCCCTGGTGGTTTTAATTCCGTTTTTGGACCCAGGGGGTCGGAGCCGTGGATCACGGCGCCGAGGTAACACGTCTCGGCGCCGTGATCCATGGCTCCGAGGCCCCAGGCCGGCACCAGCGTGGCGACCCGCGTGGTGCCGACGTGGCAGAAGCTCGGCGCCGTGATCCACGGCTCCGAGCTCGGCGCCGTGACTCGTGGCTCCGACCTCGGAGCCGTGGATCTTGGCGCCGAGCTAGCGGCATTTACCCAGTCGGCCGGGCCGAGCCATTTCGCGTCGCGTCTGCCCTCAGCCCCCGACTCCTGCCGTGACCGCCTCCCCGCCGCCTCCCCGGCCGCCAGCGCCTCCCCGGCTCGCGCCGCCAGCGCCTCCCCGGCCCGGCCGCCTTCCCGGCCCCCGCCGCCTCCCCGCCCCGGCCGCCTCCCCGCCGCCTTCCCGGCCCACGCCGCCTCCCCGGCCCACGCCGCCTCCCCGCCCGCCGCCGCCTCCCCGCCCGCCACCGCCTCCCCGGCCCCCGCCGCCTCCCCAGCCCGGCCGTCTCCCCGCCGCCTTCCCGGCCCCCGCCGCCTCCCCGCCCCGGCCGCCTCCCCGCCGCCTCCCCGGGCCGGCAGCGCCTCCCCGGCCCACGCCGCCTCCCCGGCCGCCACCGCCTCCCCGGCCCCCGCAAGCCTTCAAGGTGAATCTCTAGTATATCGTGAATTTTTTTTCCACATATGTTACACACTGTCGCTTAATGTTCACTCCATATCTATGGTACCTACGAGAAGGCATAATGATTTTAGACTTTTGGTGTGATTAATACAATATCTAGATAAATATTGGTGGTTCTGTTTGACTCCAAAAAAGACATTGTAGGCTGCATATTATAACTGAAAATCTCATGTGACTATATCTGGATCGTATTAGATATATAGATGTTTGAATGGGAAAGGGTTCATTTAGATATTTTATTGCTTAAACAAGTATGCATGTGATTTATCCAAAATTTCGCTTAAAGGTATTGAGTTTGGTATTGTGTATGAACTAGATGGACAACGTAGTGACCCTATATCATGGAGGCAGTGTGACAAGTGATGATTATGGAAATGTTCAATTTGTTGAAATGCAAAGGGTGCCTCTGATGTTCAGTGATCGGCCGTCGTTTAGTGAGTTGGTTGCTAGGACCCGGGAGAAGCTACATTGTCATGAAAACGAGGAGAGCATCACAGTTGAGGGGTTACTTCACTTCGGTTCGAAAGACACAATTCTCAGGCGGTTGATCTTAATTGGTTGTGAGGATGAGTGGGACAAATATGTCAAAGTGGTTATGAGGAATGAGTTAAAATGTTTGGACCTTGTTGTGCGGAAGGTGTCTATTGAACCAACCCCTCACGGTTATTCACCAGAACTAGGTGATCAGGCACCCTTTGACCCTCCGTTACTGGATCTTGCGGTGGATGTGGAAGAAGTGCCTGAGGTGCCCGATGCTCTATCTGCCCCGAACGAGGTTCAGATTTCTCAACCAGTTCGAGTTGAATGTCGGACTGATGATGTCGTGGCGGCCCCTCAGGAGATGGGATTGACCCAGAATCATCCCAGTAAGTGTCGAGCAACACTTTAGCCTTTTGTCGTCATTGCTTTTTTTTGTCTCAATCCCATCGTTTTCGTGCTTATGATGCAGGAGACATTCCTGATAATGTTGGTGTTCCTCCCGTTGCTCCATCTAGCAACGTTGAAGAAGTCTGCAGGGACTCCAATAGTGTGGATGTTCAAATTGTGGATGATCTGCAGCCTTACGAGATCGCAAGGGCCGTTGAATCTGACGATGACCGCCCTTTTGGAGAGCTGACCGAAAGTGATATTAAGCTGATCAGGCGTTATTGCCCTGGCCGGGATCCATCAGTTCATGAATTCAGCGATCTTAGGCATTCTCATGGGGCTTATGCAGAAGGAAGGGATGACGAGCTGCTAGATGCTCCTGAGGCCGGTTCAAGCATGACAATTGAGAAGGGCATGATGTTTGAGTACTTGTCTGCATTGAGAAGGTGGCTGCAGGAGTATTCAGTGATTCGTAAAAGGTCATTCAAGGTGAGGCATTCTTATGTGGAGCGGAGGTACACAGTTGTGTGCGAGAAGGAAACATGTGAATGGAGGGTTTGTGCTAGGAAACAGAAGGACACGGGAAAGTTCAAGATCACAAGAATCGTTGGCCCACACACTTGTGCCGAAGTAGAGCTCAAACAGAAGCATCGGCAGTTGACCTCTACCATTATTGCCAAGTCACTGTGTCACATAGTAAAGGGAGAACCCAATATGAAGGTGAAGACACTTGCTGGGATTGTTAAGGAGAAATTTGGATACGAGATAAAGTATGGAAAAGCATGGAGGGCAAAGCAACGCATCTGGAAGATGATATATGGGGACTGGGAAGATGGGTACTTGCAGTTGCCAGCACTTTTCAATGCAATCAAAGCGGTTAATCCAGGCATGCATTATGAGTACGTCCCGAAACCAAACGAATGGACTCAAGATGGGATGCAGATATTCTTCCGTGCTTTCTGGTGCTTTGCTCAGTCCATCGAGGCCTTTCGGCATTGTCGTCCCGTCTTCTCCATTGACGGTACGTTTCTTCTTGGCAAGTACCAGGGCACACTTCTGATAGCTATTTCGTGTGACGCAGACAACACGTTGGTTCCTTTGGCGTTTGCTTTGGTTGAGAGGGAGAACAAAGACAGCTGGGGATGGTTCTTGCGGCTCGTTCGGAGGCACGTGGTCGGCCCTGGTAGGGAGGTGGGTGTCATATCTGATAGACACCAGGGCATACTTGCTGCCGTACAAGAGCAGATACCGGGGTATCCACCTTTGCACCACCGTTGGTGCACTCGGCATCTTGCCGAGAATCTACTCCGTAAGGATTGTAGGAAGGATAACTTTCCTCTGTTCGAGGAGGTCGCTCGAATGCTTGAGGTCAAGTTCTTCCAGGAGAAGTTGGAGCAGCTTAATACTGCAACAACCGCAGAAGGTAGACAGTGGTTGTCGGGATTGATGAGAGATGTAGACAAATGGACAAGGGCTCATGACGATGGTGGCTGGAGGTACGAGTTTCAGACAAGCAATATGGTCGAATCCTTCAATAACTTGCTTAGGGGTATACGTGGTATGCCCGTCAATGCTATAGTATCATTCACCTTTTACAAGCTTGTTGCCTGGTTCAACGAAAGACACACACATGCAATGGCGCTACAGAGTAAACAAGAGAGATGGGCGCCAAAACCGAAGCGTCACCTTGAAAAGGCAAAGGCGAGGGCTGAGGCACATGAGGTACAGTGTTTTGACAACTCCACGGGCACTTACGAGGTTGTAGAAAGGGGTGGTACAACGACCGATGGAGAGCTCCGGCCGACGAGGAGGCATAAGGTTGTCCTTATTGATTTCTCATGCACATGTGGTAAACCGAGGCAGTACCACTTTCCATGTTCTCATTATGTGGCAGCAGCGAGGCATCGCAACTTTGACTACGAGAGCAAGATACCTCGGGAGTTCAGTGTTGACAACCTTGTGCTTACGTGGTCTCCCCGTTTCGAGCCTTATCGGGATGAGGGAGAGTGGCCACCGTACACCGGGCCCAAATACATTGCGGATACGGGTAGCCGTTGGAACAAACGTGGAACCAGGAAAAGGACGAGACACAAGATGGTTATGGATCAGCTTCAAGGAACAACGAGGCGAGGGAGAGCAACCCCCTTTCTTACTAACCCCGAGCAGAACCAATGTAGCAGATGTGGTAGACTTGGCCACAATTCACGCACATGCCATTGGCCACTTAGTCAGGTGCGAGTGCTTGTTATTCGTTATGTTTCATAGTTCGTCTAGTTATTTTTTCATATGTAATTTGCTATGTTTCTTATTTAATTTCTTATTCTTTCCATATTTTATGCATGTTCAATTTTTTGTTTACTTGTATGTTGGACTGACAAATTCAATTTTTTTGTAGGATGGCGCAATTCCACCTGCTAGACCAGTACTACGAGGAGAGCCACCGAGGACGGCTCACCGCGGAGGGGGGGTATTGCCTTCATCACTTCCTGTACAGTTTGAGTTTATATTGATGCATTAACTACATAAATTGGTCTATTCTATACAGGAGCTGCCCATCCTTCGTCCTCGAACCCATGACGGGTTCCTGGACATGCGGTACGACGAGAGGTACACTCCCTTCCTGGAGAGGGCTGGCCTAGACGCCATCTCTTACCAGGTTCGCCGTGGGTTGCCCACCTTGAACCCCCCGGCCATCACTGCACTGATTGACAGGTATTCTCCTAAACCATTGCTCCACTTGCATGTTCATTGTTGGTCGGCTATGTCCGCCTCAAATTCTCTGACATGTAGTCCTCTTTTTTGTATCATGTAGGTGGAGGCCGGAGACTCACAGCTTCCACCTCCCTTTCGGTGAGATGACTATTACGCTCCAGGACACTCAGAAGATACTTGGTGTCGCCATTCACGGCCGTCCAGTGATCGGACCGTGCGTGCCTGCTAGTTGGAGAGCCCGAGTAGAGGCCTTCCTCGGGACAGAGCTTCCTGCTGAGGCAGTCCATCGCAGTTCTGCAGTTATGATCACATGGCTCCGGCAGACTTTCGCAGAGTGTCCTGCACACGCGGACGAGCAGACCGTTGCCTACTACTGCAGGTAGGGGTGGATATCGAGCCAACTCGTCGTACAAATCGAGCTTTTTGATTAAATTGACATAGTTTGATTTAATATCATTTCACATATAATTGCAGGGCATGGATCCTGCACTTGTTTGGCTGCGTTCTCTTCCCCGACGGAACGGGGGACAGCGCGTCGTGGATGTACATCCACTGCCTCACCGACTGGGACACGGCGGGGCAGTACAGCTGGGCTTCCGGGGTGTTGGCGTTCCTTTACCGCCACCTCTGCGAGGCGTGTCGTCGGAGTTCGCCGAACGTGACAGTAGGTGGTTGCCTCTACCTCCTCCAGCTGTGGATGTGGTGTCGTCTACCAGTTGGTCGTCCCACAGTTTCGCCTCCTCGTCCGTGGTTCGCAGAGGTTCCTCCTCGTCGACGTCCGACACTTGCATATCTTTGGGACCAGGTCTCAGTGCCCTACGCCCGGACGAAGAGGGCCTACCTAGAGTACACAAACGAGCTAGATGCGCTCACGGCCTCCAGTGTAAGTTAATTCCATTTGGTTTCGTGATTTTCATTTGTTAGTATATGACCTTAAACGTTAAATTATTTCAATGCAGGTTAAGTGGGAGCCGTAAGCCGAGCAGGAGGTGGAGGCCATTCAGTTCAGCGCACTATGCAGCATAGACGAGGCCCTCTACAGGAAGAGGTGTCCTCTTATCTGTTTCTATGCTGTTGAGTATCACCTGCCACATAGAGTTGCACGCCAGTTTGGTATGAGGCAGATGTGGCCAGTAGCGCAGTTCTCCACGTCTGTGGCCTTGCACAAGTAAGTGGCATGCAATTTCAATTCTAACCTTGGAATCCAATTGCACAGAGCTTTTTCTATTTTTAACGTTTGGTTTACGTGACATGCAGATTTGATCGTCGGCGACAGAAGAAGGTCACAGACTTCGAGCAGCACCACCACGTGTACGTTGAGGAGTGGGGACACTTTCAGGACCACGTGGACGACAACGACGAGCCGCACAGCAACGAGAACTTCCGGCGGTACCAAGTTTGGTACCAGCGTGCGACGCGGTCAAAGCTTAAGGGCCAATGGACTCAGGATGACTACGCCGACATTGCGTCCTCGGGCGACGAAGACACGTCGTACGACCAGTCGACTCGCCTTGGGACGCAGGTGGAGACGGCACCTGTCCTGGACCGTGTGGTAATGTTCAATCTCATTGCTTATTTTCCAATAGATATAAATATCACTACATATAGTAAATTATCCATTCTTTTGCTTGTTTGCAGGGCAACACCCTGAAGCAGTCCGTATAGGACATAGAGCATTTCTCCAGGACAGTCGGCGACGCCCGGACGCTTACCTTCCTAGAGGTAAGCTTCGACAAAGCCACTTACAAAATTAGTACGTAATATCTTCGTATCTTGTTGGTTAACAAAATGTTGGATGACAGAGGCTAGCAGGTCGGCTACGTCGTGCGGCTAGTCGTTGTGGGTGCAGCACCGGCGCGGGGAGGGACGTAGACGTGCCTACGACACGACTTTCAGACCCGACGCGGCGAGGGTCTTACACGGCACAGAGCTCATCCCCCACGAGCGACACTTTCCCTGACGAGGGGGGTGAGGACGACGACGAGGTGGAGCAGCAGACTTACGATGAGATAGGCCCGTCTCAGCTCGTAGGCGCTCCTGAGACTCAGCCTTCACAGCCTGTACCACGCAGACGCCGCCGGGAGCCTAGCCGTTACACTCCAGGCACCGACGCCCTTGGTAAGGGTAAGGGTAAGGCTAGGAGGCAGTGATATTTATGTGTAGGCTTGTGGGTCGTGTTGTAATGAGCTACTTGTTTGTATGTATGTGTATATGTTATATTCATGTGATATTTGTGTTCGAATCCGTAGTCTGTACTTTGTTGTTCTATAATTCCTGCAATGAATTTATGTTTACTGCAAACGACTGCAAATGATACGAACTATGAATTTTTTACTTATGAATTTATGCTTCCTGAAAAAGCACAATCGGCTTAAAAGGCAAACGACCTAAAATAAAACAGCTTTGCCCAGTCACAACACGAAACAACACATAGATTGCACGTACATAAAATATAGCAAGTACTACAACCATCAACACAGCAACGACGGTAAACATGGAGGGTACCAAAAAATGACAACACAACCAAGTACTACATCCATCAACGCATCAACGAACACAACAACTAAAACACAACACAACCATACACCTTCTTACCTACATGCCAAACGAGCCTCGTGGCACCCACATGGAGAAATGCTGAGGGGGTCGCCTCGGACGTGGTTGTCCATCGTGGTAGTGGCATGCACATATGCAGCTCGGGTTCGCGCAGCAACATGTGGGATCATAAGAGCTTCCTATATTCACGACCTCCTCGTTGCCCCTCTCGCGTTGCATCTGTTCGCGGAGGTCGTTGTTCTCCTCAGTGAGATTCTCCATTCGGTACTCCAAGTCCCATATTCGAGCCCGTAATGTACCCACATAACGATCAACATACCGTTCGTGAGGAGGGTCGATCCAGTGGGAGAAGTCGCATTTGGCCATCTGCACAAAAAATGACGGTAAATTCGAGGGTCCATAAGCAATACAAAATGTAACATTACTAATTTGTACCCCGGAGCGTGAGCATTGGAAGAAACGTCGCCCGCCATCGTTCGGGGAATCCAAGATCTGGACGACCGCGTACTCATTGTGTCTGCATTTCGGCCACGGTGGTTGAGCACGCCGGCTTGGTATCAATCGGTACTGCGGACCGAACATATCCCTCGTTTCTAAGGGAATGTCGTCCTTCGGTGACCCAAATCCCACTGGCCCCTCGACTTCAGACATGGTATGTTTCACCACGAAAGAGAGGGTACTACTTTGTTCGATTCACAATGTCATGGGACCCCAACCCTGCTACTTATAGCCAACGGGGCAGCTTAATGCAATGACCACCAAAAAAAGAGGCTTTTGCTCAGGGACATGACAACACGCCCCTGCTTTTCTCAGGGACATGACACAAGAGGTCAGCTTTTGCTCAGTGAGATGACAAAAGAGGGCAGCTTTGCTCAGTGACATGACAAAAGAGTTCAGATTTTGCTCAGTGACATGACAAAACGAGGCAGCATATGCCAGCTTTGCGCAGTGACGGAGTAGGCCTTTAACCTGTACACATATAGGGCGTAGGTCTTTAGCCTTTACAGGAGTAGGCCTGTAGGTCTGTACACATATAGGGGCGTAGGTCTTTAGCTTTCTAGGCTTTGAATGGTCCAATCTCTGAAAAGGCTACGAACTATGAATTTATTACTAGACTATAGTCTCTGAAAAGCCTACATAGGGCCATTTATTGCTACACTGGAATCCAGGAAAAGCGAAAATATCCTCTCCATGGACTATACCCACTGCACCAGATAACCTGCCTACATAAAGGCCTCCCTCCTATGTCTTCCATACCACATCTCCTCCTCAAGGCATCACAATACTACTACACAACAATGTCTTCCTGGAGGTCCGACCCATTTGGAGTGCCGGAGTGGCATGAGCGCCCGAAGTGCCATTGCGGCTTTAGGACGATGTTGGGAGTCTGGACTGATCGAGTACAACGAGCCAAATACGGTCATAGGTTATTCAAATGTCCTGACCTGGATGACGACTTCGTGGTAACGACCACAACTAAATCATTTGTTTCTCGTTATCTTTTTTCAACTTGATCGATGACATCTACCACGCCACACATAGGCTTGCAGGTTCATCGAATGGGTGGATCGGGTGTCGCCGGCATAGCCAAATAACCGGGCAGTGGAGGTGGAAAACAAAGCACAATACTTTGTCAAGATGACTCAGGCTCGCGAGGTGGAACGACAGATGCGGCTTGACCAAGAGCGTCGCGTGAGGGTGGACCAAATCCGTCTGAAGGGCAAGGAGGATGAGCTGCAAAGGAGGCGGGAGCAGTTAAGTCTGCGTGAAGCTGCCATCAAGCGTCAGGAGGAGGAGCTTCAAGCTCGGGAGGCAGCTCTCAAGACCAAGAGTGACAGGAAGAAGGATGCAGCGGAGCCATCTTCAGGGCATGACAAAAAGGGGAAACAACCACGCTGTACCCAATAGACAAAATGTAATAGACCCAGCAAGTTATTTTCCCTAAGGCATGCATGTTAGGACTAGTGGTGGAATTCTGAACATTAGAAGTACAGAGTTGCACACATGCCACATGCCTGCCATGTCAAAATATCACTCACCTTCGAAATATCACTTACCACTATATGCATCGATATTTCTACGCTCAATCCTTCGGCAAAAAAATTTAGCTTAATTTGGTTTGCATGTCCAACCTGCAATGAACATAAATTTTTATTACGACTTCATCAGATTCGTTCCCATATTACAACTACAAAATTACCAAACCTTGCAAAAACCACGGGAATTGCAAACCCTTAAAACATATCAAACCTTAAAAGACACTTACCATTTTATATATCGACCGTTCTACGCACAATCGTTCCTATAAAAAATTACCATATTTTTTTATACATCTACAACGAGCCAATCAACATAAACTTGTTTTACAATTTTTTCAAATTGTTTTGTAATTCACAACTACAAAATTAACAAAACTTATAATCATTACAGTTCAAATTAACAAAATACAACTAGTAATTCTTTTTGCGACAACGTAAAGCCTGATCGGTGCAAACCCTAGACGCCGAGTGTCTGCAGACGTGGCAGGGAGCTCGGCGCCACGACCCACGGCTCCGAGCTCGGCGCCACGACCCACGGCTCCGAGCTCGGAGCCACGATCCACGGCGCCGAGGTGCTGCCACGTCAGCGCCACGCAGGCCACCAGGCTGGAGTGGGCCTGCGACCTCGGAGCCATGGACCACGGCGCCGAGACGTGTTACCTCGGCGCCGTGGGTCACGGCTCCGACCCCCTGGGTCCAAAAACGGAATTAAAACCAACAGGGGTCTAAATGTGAATATTTTTCAAAAAAAAGGGCTTAAATACAAAAAATTCGGTAAACTAGAGAATGTGACGCAGGAACTTTTTTTGCCATTTCTTTTTTGATTTCTAGTCTGTTAATCGGCTTCCTGTAATGAACAGCTGAGGAATATTGACGTAGTTGGGTGTTCCAGAGGTTCAGAAGGTTCCAGTACACACATAATGTCATAATGACATGAGCAATGATTCTCTCTTGCATCATGTACACAGAAGCACTGAGAAACCAACATTACAGCACTTGTGACACCAGATTTGCATCATATAGAGGGACTCGCATGCTCGATTGTCAAAACATTCCTTTACATGTAATCTTGGCCTACCTATGTTAACAAGTATATCGGCTGCCGCAATGCAAGGGTGATTAGTAAACACCCATAATTTAAGAAAGAACAGACCAACAAAATAAGCAAAACGGATGACCTAACAGGAAAGCACATCGCTAATACGGCAACATACTAGTGCAAAGTACCTATATTTCAAGTCTGATGTAATTAATTAGCAAACTAACGCCGTCCACGGAGTTTTCTTCTTTTAGCGCCTTTTGGAGGTTCAGAATTGGAAGGGTGTTCAGTAACAGGTGACTCCTGATCAGGATCTTCCTTGGTTGGATTGGTGTCCTTTGTGTCCCCATCAGCGTTCTTATCATCAGGCTTCGCCTCATTTACATCCACATCAATAGCCTTCATAATGTAGATCTGTAACAGATAGTGAATTGCATGTCAAGGCTACATAAGTCGACCCAAAAAAAATGCTGCATAACTGCATATACATAACAAAATGCTAGCCCTGAGTGCAAAACCAAAAATGAATATAGACAGGATATTCACGCAATCACGCTGCCTCATATTTATAAATACACATGCAACACAATGCCTCAGCTTGATGATACTAGCGGGTGTGTTCTTTTTTGTTGCGGCTGATAGTTTATGGCTGCGGCTGATGGTTGTTAGCCCTAACACAATCGTTTATACCATTAGAACATGTGATGGTCGAGCATTTTATTGATGATGAATAATTGACATTTGGTTTTATTGGAATTTGTATTTATGAAAGTTCTAGTCGATGCGTTTCTGTGCTTGAGTTTTCAAGATGGCAAAACGACCATGTATGGTAGTCCGATCAATCTTGTGATGGCTAGTCCGATCAATCTTATGATGGCTAGTCCGATCGGCCTTGTGATGGCTGATTCAATTGGTAGGTTCGAACGATAGACTTCAACCACAGTAAGTCGAGCACTGCAAATTTCGACCATGTTCGGTTTCGATCCAGGTAGACTTCAACCACGATATTTCGATCACGAAACATCGACCACGACAGAATGACCATACTTGGCCAAAAATGGTAAATTACAGTACTTTTCAATGGTCATAGCTACAGTGCTTTTTGATGGTCATAGCTACAGTACTTTTCGATGGTCATAACGACAGTACTTTTCGATGGTCGTAACTATAGTTCCTTGTTATGGTCGTAGCTACAGTAACCGGTCGATAGTCGTGAATTTTACTGGTCGGTACTCGATAGTCGTGGACTTTACTGTAGATACTCGATGGTCGTGAACTGTACTGGTCAGTACTCGATTGTTGACGACTCTGTGATCGGTACTTGTAGATTTTACTGTCTGCTGTTAGTGTCTTAGATTTTTTTTAGTCGGTTTTTGTAGACCTCGCGATAGGTAGTCGAAGGCGTTTGCAATCGGTTACCGTAGGCTTCACGGTCGGTACGAATGCTTCAACTCTTGTGATCTTTGAGTACTTCGAGTACTTGTGTTAGGCCAGCAGCATGACTGGCTGGTGCATGGTGGTCGGTGATCGGTGAGCAGTGCTCGGAGAAACAGTACTCAAAGAAGTCGGTACTCGGAAGATGAAAGTACTCGGTGGTCAGATGGTCGTGGTACTCGGTACCCGGTAGTCGAAAGGACTTGATACTCGATAGTCGAAAGGACTAGGTACTCGAAGTCAGAAGGACTCGATGCTCGGTAGTCGTAGACTTTGCTATTCGGTAGTCGAAGGCTTTGGAGTCGTGGGTTTCGCAGCTGTACTCGGTGATCAATGGTGCAGCAAATGGTTGGAGATCGGTAGTCATAGACTTAGCGATCTGGTGTTTTAGTCATAGCGATCGATACTCAGCAGTCAGTACTCGATGGTTCTATGGTCGGTAGCGATGCTTGCTATTCCCGAGTGTTCTGAACGATGGTATTTCCCGAGTGCTTGTGTTCGAGTACTCTATGAGCTAGCGATCGGTCTTACATAGCGGTTGTAACCGGTCGTATTGAGTGATCTAAGGTTGATTTATGGATAGCGATGAGAATAGTGGTCGTGGACGACCTGGTTGGTGTAAGTGGATGGTTTGGTTCTTGTCTATTGATAGACGAGGGTGTGTTATACGTGTGTGTGTGTGTGCTAATGACGGCCATGTTGTGGAGAACTTGTGCCGAGAAAACATTCATTAGTCTTTGATGTGCAGGTTGGTGTGAAAACGGTCATGGTTGGTGACGAGGAGCACCGAGACTAGGATGGAAAAATTGGAGGTACAGGCGGTCGAAGATGTCACACGAGATGGTCGGGCTCACGCCGGAGCACATAGAGATCAAAGGTGGTAATTCGTGGAGAAGCTACGGGCAGTGCGGTCTAGGAGGCTTCGGCACGAGCGAGAGAAACTACAGGAGGTGAGGTCTGGAGGCTTCGATACGGGAGTTGATGGTGCGTGATGGAGATACAGGAGGTATTGTCCTCGAGACTTTGTCACATGTTGGGTTAAGAGTTGTGGATGGAGTCCATAACTGAGAAGATTGAGAGTTTAAATAAAACCCATGTTCAGAAGGGTTTCGGACCCCTTGATTTGAGGAAGAGATAGAATATTGTGTTTGTGTTTGAGGGAGACATAGTTTGAACATTAGCCCTATAAAAGTAGGGAGAGGTTAAGGGCTAAGGTGTGGCTTTTGAGACGTTTTAGTGCAGTTTTGAGAGGGCTTTCGTCGAGAAGATTTTTAGGGTGCTTGTGAGGGCACTTTGTAAATCCACAAAATTCCAGCAATAAAGATAGTCTTGAATCAATCTGGTTCTTGATTTGCTTAAAGTGCGCTGATGATTGCTGGTGGTTTGATCATACGACAACGAGTAAAGCGATCGAGGGAAGAGGTCGAATAGATCGGTTGATCAAGCGGTCGTACGCTGGGCATCTAATCAGACGATTGATCTTCGTGCAGTCGAACCCATCATCAATTCTTTGGTGGTTTGATCAATTGTTTGGAGAGCAGAGCAGAACAACAATACGCTGCGCACCAGTAGCAAAGAGGGTAGTAGCGGCACTCCAAGAAGAACGGAGAGAGGCAGTGCCAAGCGGCGCTCCATGAATGGAGCAGCAGCAAGCGCTGCCCACAGGCACGGGCACAGGAACAGCGAAGCATTGAGGTCGGGCTGTTGGTGCGGCGGCGCTCAGAGGAGACGCTGAGGGCGAGCTACAGCGACGTCGACGAGCTGGGGCATGGATGAGCTTGGTGGAGGTGCCCAGAGAGAAGCAAATCCACTCAGGAGGGAGGGCAGAGTAACGGCCCAGAGGGCAGTGGTGCAGCGATGACTCCCGATGATGAACAGCCCAAACAGATCTGGAGCCGATCGGATCTCGAGAGGCTGGATCCGGTTACCTTGGGCGGCGGTGCGATGGCCTTGAGGTGGCGGCGAAGCAGCGGCCCAAGAGGCGATGATGCACGCTCGTGGACAAGGAGAGGCCGCCGACGACGACGATGGAGGACAGATCTGGAGCCCTTGGAGGCTGCGGCGTTGAGATGGACTAGAGATACTAGCAGCAGCAAGACCCATCTCCTCGTCCAACCAGCAAGACCACACATGCAGCCCAACAGTAGCATCATGGCTCAACACCAAAACACCATCGGCCAAGAAGTGAGAAGCTCACAGCAGGGCAACAAGCCTAGTTAGCAACACACCAAGCACCTAGCAACGTAGATGCTAGCCCAAGAAGCTGCCAACAGCAAGGGCCTAATAGCAACAAAGAATTGTAGTGCACGGCTGCCCAAATAGCAAGGAATGACACCCCAAATATACCAGAATTTCAGCAGATAGCACTATAGCAGGGCTCTCTGCTCCTCTAACACAGAGAACAGAGAGTTGAGGCGACATCAGCACAACAATGGAAGCCAGATCCGGTGCAACAACAGCTCGCAGGAGGCCGATGTTGGTGCTCGAGGATGAGTCGAGGCCGGCAATGATGAAGATGGGATGTGCTAGAGAGATACTATCTCTAAATATGACGTGGCATAAATTAGAGACAAGATTGTCTCTAACTATTGTAGATGCCCTAATTGGGAGTGGGGGCAAGATCAGGAATGTCTGCATGTTTTTGCAGTCATGATATGAAAATCTGTATGGGCTAGTGTGGAATATGGTGCCGAACCTAAGGCATGATAGTACCTTAAATCTGTCAGGCTCGACCAATTCAAAGACCAAGGAATCCCCGTCTTCCAAGTAGTGGTGCATTGAAAAGCCTCTCCATCCACCACTCAGACCTGTTCGATTTCCAATGTAGACTGCATCAAATTCAACACCCTCTTCATCCTCCAACACCATCTTAACTTCTCTGGGAGGCAGATATTTTTTTGCAGAACCTAGTAGGAAGACCCTTGTATGATGGGGAAAAAATCATAACCACAATTGTTAGCTGATCATATATATTTCACTAAAATTAGTTAAATGTATTCTGGAGAACAACATCTTACAAGCCAAAAGCAGCTGGACACATGTGATCGAACCATGGTCTTAACAAACGATGGGTTCTCAGGGTCTAGACTATCTTGAACTTTCTCAGCTCTTCTAAAAGCACGCTGTTGCTGTTCATAAGAAGAAATTCTTCCAGTGTACTCCCTTCCATACTCTGCACTCTTACTACCCCTGGTCAACACAAGAAAATAGCCAATCACATTAAGCCTGAGCACAACCACATCTAATATAAATCAACAAACCAAATGAAAAAAATTACCTTCTGCGACGCAGAAAACTATCTAATTCATCAAACTGTCACAACAAATAAAGTGCAATTTAGTATCAACATTCGTATTGCAAAGCACAAAATATCTCATCACTTCATGAACAACACAAATCTTCCTTGCACTTCAACTCTAAGCAAGTATCAGATCGCATGACACATCACACAAACGTTACCAACTTACCATAGGACATTGTTGTAGTCATGCAATAGCACAGCCTCACATGAAAGGTACAACTTCAATAAGGGGACTAAGATCATGTCAAGATCATGTCACTAAGGATCCATTTGGAATTACCGTGAATTTCATTACTATTATAAAAGAACTAGTTAGAGACTCGTGTATTGCAACGGAGTCATAAAAATATTAAGACGGAACTTACTGTCTGGCCAACTTCACACATCAAACATTGGAGAATAAGCGACAGAGAAAGAAGGGTGGTTAGAATGCGCGAGAAGATAGGGAAAGTGGAGGGGGGTGGGCGGTTGTATCCTGAGAGAGAGAGTAGAAGAAAGACAAATGGTCCAGATCAAATCGGATGGCTGAAAAGAAAGGACGGAGAATTGACCAACCACCAAGTCACATTTTTATAATAGTAAAGATGAGTTGGTGGTCGTACGTCCTTTCTCCTCCAACCGCCCTATTCTCAATTTCTCATCACTCTCTACTTTTCAACTGATCAGAGTATCCTTTTTCCACAGTATGATTATCTATATATCCAATAAATTTCGTTGCAACGCACGAGCAAACGACTAGTAAAAGGAAAAAACCAGGATAAGCAAACCATTTTCAGGTATTGGTAATGTATTAACTACTTGTTTAGAAACATAACGACAATATCTTCCGCGACTTTCATGAATTTGGCGGCATATTTAAGTCATAACAATAGCGCAGAGGCCAGAGGACAACAACTCACATCATCCTTGTAAGAAACTGAAGTCCTCGCCCTCGATGAGCGCCTCACTTCAGTAGTGGCCTCAAACTTCTTCCTCGACTTTGGGCTCGCACGAGTGCTCTGCAAAATCAGCGCAAGAAATCAATCCGCCATACAACAACCCAACTCCTGCTCGTGATACAGATCGTTGCAAGTACCTTGTCCTGCAATCTTGCGGCCTGGAGCAAGCTCTTGGACATCTTCGATATACCCAAATCCTGCGCAGAGTAAAAGGCCCAAACCTTAGCAAAACCAACAGAACGACGTTACAGGGAAGAATCCGCTCAAATCGGCAAAGAAGAACACACGAAATGTTTCCTTTTTTTTCGCGCACTCGCCATCAAAAGAAATCGATTTTGCAGGACAAAAGCATCTCAAATCTACTCATCAAACAAGAAGAAAAGGTGAAGAAAGAAGGGGATTCATGGATTCATCCGTGTCCGTGTACGTGTTCGGTGTTGGAAAGGAAGAAGCGAGAGTTTGATTACCTCGAGGTGCTTGAGGTTCTCGAGGACCCGCTTCCTGCGCTCCTCCTCGTAGGCGGCGCCGGGGGCGGCGCTGCTCGCGTCCGTCGCCATGGCTTCTCCGCAGAATCTCTCCCCTCTCCTCTCTCTCTCTCTCTCTCTCTCTCTCTCTCTTCAGGAGAGCGAGACGCGACAGGGTAACGAGAGAGGGAGAGACCGCTTGCCTTATTGGAGGTGCCCCAAGGATTTTGAAATTTCGAATTTGAACTTTTGGGTTTTTTTATGGTTTATGATTTTTAAATTGTTTATAAAAAAATACAAACTAAAAGAAACTCACGTATAATTTTAGCCGATATAAATATTAATATAATGTATACTACAATTAAATTATAGATCTTATCTTAAACAATAGTCTGTTAAAAATTTAATTGCTATAGAAAAACTAAAAAGTAAATTTACTCCCTCTGTTTTCGTTTACTTGGCATTTTTTACCAAGTTTTTCTCTTGGAAATACTTGACATTTACTATTTTTAATGCAAAATTTTTGCTCGTGTGCTTGTATAGATAACAAAAAATATATAATTTTACCACTTTTTACCGTTACTGTTCATCAGAGTAGTTAGTTACTAAGGTATTTTTGCTATAAACCAAATACCGATAAGCTGATAATCTGTTTCAAAAATATTGTCCTGATAAATCGTTTCAAAATGACGACGAAAAAATAATCCTATTTATTCGTTTATGAGAGCCATAAATTGAAAAGTGAGCCGAAGTCGTCCCACCTACAAGATTTTTTTCATCTCTGCTACCAAAAGGCTTGCAGAAAAGCTTGAACTGCAGGTAAGATTTTGCCGGCGCGTGACTTAGCTCCTCTACGCCATTCATTTTGAGATGGATGGCCCAGATTTTTTTTAGTTTTGATTTTTTTACTTTTAGTTTTTTAGTTTTATCTTTTTCTAGTTTTTTATTTTTTTTATTTTTTATATTATCTGTGTTAAAATAACATATTTTTTATTTATAAAAAATAGGTTATTTTAACACAGATAATATAAAAAAATAAAAAAGATAAAAAATAGAAAAAGATAAAATTAAAAAATAAAAACTAAAAGTAAAAAAATCAAAACAAAAAAAATCTGGGCCATCCATCAAAGAATGAATGGCGTAGAGGAGCTAAGTCACAGCGTGACTTAGCTCCTCTACGTCAGAGAATCTCGTTCGAGATTTTGCTTGCATCGTGTATCCTAACATTAGCAGCAATAAACAAAGGCCATGTTTCAAGCAATTTCTAATTTTTGACTTTTAAAAACTGGCTTTTGAATAGAATAACTTCTCAACGTCCATTTATAGAAATCATTGCAGGAGCCACTTTAAACAACACAAGTGTCTCTTACTTTCTTAATCTCTCTCGCAATCAGCCAAAAGCCCACCACAGAGCTTTTGAATGGGGCCAACACTATATAGGACTCGTCTATCGAGAGGCAAGATTTAGAGTATTTCATCTTGGTAATACCCCTTGATAACAACTCGCAATATGTTTGCACAGACAAGTCACCAAAGTAAGATAAATCACAGTAACTTAGAACTCTGCACACTACCATATCTCAGCTCTACCAGCAACAAATAAATCAAATGTTCTAATTATACAGCCATAGAGGGGGGAGAATTTGCTACTCATCGATCATCTCAGTCAGTCACAAGTTAATGTCACATGGGAGATCAAAATTCTAGTAGTAACAGATATCGTACGATGCCAACACCATCATGAAAGCTTGCTCATGAAAAATTAAGTTGTGAAGGCATGGATTGGTCGGAGTTTCTGGAGGGTCAAGGGGGAGGAACAAGCCTCTGCAGTCATTGTTTCATTCGTTTCATACCACCATTGCTGAAGGGAGAAGCACCACCTGGGTGCGGACTTTCCTCCCGAAGTGGTGAGTTCAACATAGCAAGTTCTCGGAGTTGCTCTCTCTTGTAGTAGTCTTGTGATTCATCCTATACAGCAAAACATGAAAGAATTAGGATTTAGAAAGAGAAGGACAAGAAGTTGATTGTGCATGCTTTTCTAAAGAACACACTGCATTGCTTTCAATTATTATATTGGACTAGCAAAAAGAATTGCGCTAGTTCTAGTGGGTCAGTACTTAGTAGTGCACTAGAAAAAAACACGTTACGACATAACAGCTGGGATAGGATAATAAACTTGTGAAAATGAAGGTGGGAAAAAAGTGCAATTAAGGTAAGGTTCAGTTTACTATATTATCACAAACGTTAATATCTCAAGGACTCGTGTCTGGATTACGAATGATGATAGGGTAAGGACACTACATGCGAAGCTCTTTTGTTGCCACGTTTGGATGTTTCAACTTGTTACTTTGTTCAATGGCCGCAGACTAATGAATGGAAAGGAAGATAAGAGAGTCGAGACAAATATGCATACCACTGGTTTCAACAGCTCTTCTAGGATTTCTTGCGCTTTTGCAAGTCTTGCATCAATGACATTGGCAGGTAACTCAGCTTCAATCAAGATATGCAGGGGATCATCCAAGTGCTCATAGCCAGGCCTTCCCTTGAGTTGCTCCTCCTTTATGAAATGAAAAGAACATGTGAACATTGCAGGCTTGACGAACACAATAAGATTAGTGCCAGCTGCCTATTTGCACAAATATAACTAACATTGATGATATAAGATATGGGCACACAGTTATATCTAAGATATCTGCCTAATTCCAGAGTGATGTTCCACAAGAAAAAAGGTTTTACCTTGCCAGTATCCTTAATTGAGCCCTTCCCTCTGATGAAAACACGACAACCAGTAGATGCTTCAATCCTCTTTAGTGAGTTTCCCCTTGGTCCAAGAAGACGGCCAATAAAATTGAACTGAACGAAGTACAGCAAGCAGAGTCAATAATGACTCCATGCCAGTAAACATTACAAATATGAAAAATAACTAAATAAGAACATACATTAGGGTAACTATCTGTTGGTATTTCCAACCGCAAGATCTTCTTGACAATATAAGAAGAGGGGCTTTGTGCTACTCCTTGCCAACCCACAGGTCCTTGAGAAAAACCTACTCTCTGATCAATAATAGAACGATAAGGTGATGTACTTAGGAGATAATATGGAAAAATCAAGAAATGGGTGAGTGTGTAGTGCTGAACAAGAACGTTCCTCCAGATTTCCTAATGATTTCTAAGTATCTCCATGATTCAGTTATATATAAAATCTTAAGCATCAAGGTTTTTCTTTCTTCAAAATGAAGGCTCTAAATGTCCACATTTCAGCTCTCACTAAGGAAAAAAAATGGATTGTGTAGTTGCTAGCTCTCATTAAATGAAAATATAATGAAAGATATTACCTCTTCGTGGAAGTGCATAATATGAATTCTAAACTAGGAGCAACAAATCAGTCTGGTTTTCTTTTTCAGCCTTCAGTAGAAAGGATATGTACCCTCAATTCATAAACTTTACTCTGAAAATACGCTGAGACAATATTTAACATGTTATAGGGATATATATACTTGTTTCTTTGCAATTATCAAATTCACAAATATAAGAATATCAAGCATAGATCCTGTTTATAAGTACGGCATCACATCCTTCAGTATATAGTTACACATACTCATTACATAATGTCTTAAGCACTTTAAGAGAAAGTCATAGGATTTGCCAAATCTTTATCGAAATTCACCAATCCAGTTAAACTTCAATAATTTAAATAGCAGAGGGCAACACATGAAATGAAAAAAAGCAGCTGTATCTGTTTGAATGTATTGCAACTTCTTTTCAAGCATTTCTTACAAACTGAGGTGAACCCAGAAATGGAAGATAATATTATAATAATATCACATGGAATGGAAAATTGAGTTGGCGATTCTCAACCAACTCAGCTTACAGCTCTGAGCTCTCTCTTCATGGCAAGTAAACAACTCAGAGAGTATAGGTGATTTGGACAATATGGTTGCCAATGTAGGGAAAGTTCTTTTCTTGGTTGCCCATACAAGGAAAGCATGTACTGCAGACAATTTAGAAAAACAAGGTTGGCCAGATCTTCCCACAGTTCCAATTGGCACATGTATTACCAAGAGCAAAACAACATCACATCTGTTGCTACAGTGCGCTAATTTTGTTGTTGACACATGTAAATGCGTTGCTGAGTGTTGCAAGTGTTGTAGGATAATCTTGCCGGTTACTCTACACCAAGGAATTCGGTGGTACTCATCTTCTAAGTTATAGCATTATGTCTTTGTAACTTTATGCGTAAATTACTTTTACACCACTTTTTCTCTCTTTATAAATGGAACAAATATGCAATTGTGTAGTTCTTTTATATGAAAAGGTACGCTCATTTTTTAAGTTGTGTATGGGATAAAAATTGACAGAGTGAGAGTATAAACATTGATACATTTCTTACATTGATAATATGTTGTGAAGGTACCTGTGGTGATTATTTATTCAAAGTATTTGGTTAAAAGAGGGAGGGGAGAAGTGGATCATCTAACAGCACAAAAGTCCAGAGAAGCTGATGATAATACCACTTGGAACTGTTGGCATATATACATAGTAGTGTTTTTTCGAAAGGGTGTACATAGTACTCTTTGATAGTCACTTTTATTTCAAGGGGCTTGATGGGTAAACTTGATGAGGAATTGAGGACAGCATATTAATATGGAATGGCTCTTAACAAAACCACCGTCATTATTATATTTCTTTGTTTCCTTCCTCGTCTACATCGCACTTTCAATGATGTCTAGTGCAACTTAACTTACATAGCATTCTTTTTTGCATAAAGGCTTAACAGCTGATGCTTGCAAGTGATCAAATAGGACAGATGAGTGAATATAGTAGCATCCTCATGTTAGATAACTAACGCAATTACCTCTGGATGCATCCCACTCCAGGGACCAAAACCATTTCCACAAAAGTTGGGCATGGGGGACGATGGATGCATCTGGTTTGGACTTGCGACCGGCAACCTCTCAAAGTCCCCAACACCATGTTGGCGAAGCATGCCCGACACCCGCATTACCTCTGGTAGCATGTGTGCAAAAGCAAACATTAGCACACATCATTAACATAAGAACATGGAAAACTTCCTGCCACTGAAGAAAAGATACAGTCTTTATTTCTTAATAACCCAACTACATCCTTTCAAGACCTATTGACACAAAAGGATTGCACCTCCCTAAACAGAAGCATAGTCACCGAAGCAAAGTTTGCATAAACAAAAGACGAGGAGGAATTAGGCCACCGTGAATCAGCAAAGACAAATTCCAATCTAATCCAATAATGCTATCCACTCAACAAACAGAACAATGGAGGCTAAGAACCGGATCAAACCTCTCACCTTGATTCAACAGCCTGCTGCAGATTGGGAGCACCTGCATGAACGGCCCCAGCTTCTGGTGCTCCTGCAACAACTCCGCCAAGTACTGGCTGCGCCACCGCAATCCAACCCCGCGCCATCCAATCCGACCCAGGCACACAAGAAAAAACAAAGGCGCAATTCAGACGGCCGGCCATCCAAGAACACGCCAAAGAACCAACCTTTTCTCTTCCCAAGAAACAAAACCCAATCTCAGCGTTCTCATCTTACCCGCCTACGTCCGGCGGCCCAGCAGGGGGCCTCACCTGCGGCGACATGGCCCTCCCGGGGGAGAAGCAGGCGTCCGTACCGTGCAGGCCGTCCATGGCGACGGCGGCCGGGTCGGATTGGGCTCAGGCACCAATCGGGAGGAACCGAACGGGAGGAAAGAGGAGAGGTGTTGGTGGTTTTTCGCCTTGTATTCTTTTCTTTTCTCAGTACGGTGGCAATAACCTTTTTTAGGAAAATCTCGGCAAAACCCTGCGCTGCTCACGACGTCCGACGGGCGCAGGCGCAGACGCCGCGCAACCCTTTCTGTTTGTTTGCCGTGCCCTCGTACTAGGGTTTATAGGCCCCTGACTCCCAGGGGTAACTGCAAGACACGCAGCAACCGACTTGCCCTGTTCCTGCATTGCCATTTTACCAGAGAGAGATATATGTCAGTATTTGCAGATAGTATTCTGGGAACAAACATGTTGTGATGTGATATGTTGATGTGTTATAAGGGGCAATTCATAAATTTGGGTTTTTTCTAGTTTTATAATTACATAATGTTTTGTTCTTAATTGGAAGTGCATCAACTTAGGTTCATAAATTTGGGTTCATACAGTTTACCGAACCCAGAATATTTGCTATGTTAGGTTTTGAGTTTGAAAGTTATGGTAGTTCGAGCACCCGAAACAATGAGGCATTATCTAGTGAAAGAATATGGTATGTGTTGGGTTTGCACTTAAGAATGATGACATTCGTATGTGTGCATATATGGTTATAATGTAATGAGATGAAATTGAATGCTTGTTCAGGTGGAGGTTTGGGCATGGTGCCATCACACATAGTCCACAAAGATGAACAAGCAAGTGCATAGTAAAACAGTGAATTGTGACGAATGCTTGTTACTCATGTTTCATGCCATGATATATAGTATTTATAAGATGGTGTACATGATTACGTACTAAATAAATATTAAATTATAGTAGTGATTAATGATAGACAATGTGTATTGGAAGGATGATGTCATTTGCCAAAGAAAGTTGATCCAATTGCCTTTCTGCTATGTAGCAAAAATGCAAAATAACAGTACTGCATGTAACAAGCTAGCAAGAAAATGTCGCATGCAAAAATGCAAAATAACAGTACTGCATATAACAAGCTAGCCAGAAAATTTCGCATGTAGTCCGATGGAAACTGGTCCATGATCGCACATGGCCAGCATCACTATCAAACATTTGAGTAGCAATTAGTCAGTGCCATTTGGATTTTTTTGGTTCACCAAAAAATAGAAAGATTAACTCAGGCAGATACTTACATAAACTGGTGGAGCATGCGGCTCATGGGAGTCTCGGTTCATGGGTGTACGAGCCCCTGCGATTCACCACCTGGAAGGCTAGAACACATCGAGCCCCCCCAACGATCAATAATTCTAGACTCTTACTGCTGAATTTAATCACATGAAACACGGTGGTGCTTATGCTAGAACTTAAATTGCGTTCCATGCAAAATACGAGATAAATAACACCGATCTTGACCTTGGCAGGCTCACTGATCTTTTCAATTGGAAGGAGAGTACTATTAAGGAGAACTTATTGCTTCATTGCTTGCTACCTAGTTATTCGGGAACAAAAGATCAAAGAAATGGTAAATGTAAGGCCAAAATCGTAACCTAAATCATCATTACCCTCAGAAAAATAAAAGTGTGTAGATCATACCATATTATTCGTAAGGAAACTTTGGGTCCAACTCTCCCTCTTTTTTTTTTTTTTTGCAGAGCTGTTCTACGAGCTCGTGGCTTCTAAAAATGGCGACCGTACATCGGAAACAGGGGACATGCACATGGAGGCCATGGATTACTGGACTTGAGTAGTTTTTTTAAGTGCCATTGCATGCACGTTCGTGCGTGATTGTGTCATCAACACGTGCTCGCGCCATCGCCTTTCCGCAGGCGAGTTTGGCGAGACGGGTGTGCAGATCCAAGGCATAGGATGCTCTGCGATTGCTAGGGCGAGTACACAACAGTGCCTGTTGAGAGGCAGGTTCAGGGCATGCGTGGTAGTAACAGTAATCGTAGTAGCAAAAAAAAACAAAAGTGTCAAGTGTGTGCCTAGCTTGTTCACTACATCTTGCTGCTGAAATCTGCTCGAAAGATACGCTGCTGAGTTCACTGTGCGGTCACAGGGCAGTATTTGTGAGGGAAAAATTCAGAAGCACTGCAGATACGCAGTGTTCCTTCAATAGGCATGCGAAATTGCGAAGTAGCCCCGTGAGCTAGCTTAGTGCAGTCGACGTCTTCCCTTGTTTTAACCGGTGTGCCAGGCAGCCTCGTACCATTGCCAGAAAACCGCCAGTCGAAAAAGAGAGGGAGGAAAGCACTGCATCGCACAAGATCCCCCGACGACGCCCACGCACCTTGTCGTCATGGCCCGGGGGGGGGGGGGGTAAGGGGGCTCCTGACCCAAGACAAAAGCGCCGTCCATCTCCATGCCCGCTTTGTTTGCTCCGGGCAGCTTTTCCAGGCTCTTGCTTCGTGTAAAGTGGCGATATTTTGTGGGCTTCTAGCACAAATCCAGGAGCCCTTGTCACCCGCCTTGGGAAACCCGACCTCCGTCCCCGGGTTTTGGTGGCCGAACGCAGCGCTCGCTCCGTCTAGGTCTAGGCCTCTAGGGGGAATGGAGCTTCCCTGTCCTCCTCTTCTTATTCCCCTCCCTATCCTCTCAATCTAAACCACTCATATCTCATCCAATGACCAGTATTTTTTTATATTTTCACCATTTGCCTATCCATCATGAATAATAAAAAAATACAAAAAATAAAATTTATTTTTTATTATAATTTTTTTACAGAAAAAATAAAATTATAATTTCTGTAAAAAAATTATAATAAAAATAAATTTTATTTTTTCTGTATTTTTTTATTATTTATGATGGATGGGCAAATGGTGAAAATATATAAAAAAATATTGACCATTGGATGAGATGTGAGTGGTCTAGATTGAGGAGATAGGGAGGGGAATAGGGAGAGGGGGATAGGGAAGCCCTATTCGTCTAGGGGTGGCGATTTTCGCCGTAGGCGACCCTCTACGGAGAATGTTTTTCACCAGGGACGAAGGTGATTTTTCTCTTTTGCAACAGGACGGGGTCGTCTCTCCTGTGGGATCTGCAAAAATACAAATTATAGTATATTATAGCTTTTTAATATAAGAGATTGTATTTTTTATTGTATATTGATACTAAAACTCAAATCTATATGTTAGAATATATATTTTAAAACTGTATTTAGAAATGTACCTAAATAATTATAAAGTAATAAATAAAATTATATTATTATTTTTTAAAAATAATATAGTATCTTTTTATTCTTTACATGGATCCCGTGGGGGTTGGGGGGCGATCTCCCCCGTTTAGTATAATGGGGCCACGGGGCCTCCTCGGGATACTCTGGTACCGTTACCACCCCTAGTCATGATGCAATTTGAGCAGGGTTTACAGTACTAGTCCATACTCATTGAAACTTGGTTTTACTAGACACCCGACCTCAAATATTTTGGTCCAATTTAAAATTGTACCAATTTATGCCGATTTGCTTTGAAATTTGCGGCCAAAAGCTCCGGTATTTTTCATTTTTTGGTCTTTTTTAATTCAAAAATTGATTAAAAAATTTTTAGGACAAAATCCTTCGGAATTTTTTGATTATCAGTAAAATCGGTTTAACAGGAACCCCATTAAAAATTTCAAACCAATTTTCAAGTCCCTGAACTTGAGCTAATTTGTTGATTTACATATGCAAGGGTATCTTAGTTGTACGTGACATTTGCTTTTTCGGCCCAAAAAGGGAAGTGAAACTCTATTTTTCTAGCTAAGCTAGTGTGAGCTACTATCTTTTACCTGTGCACCCAAGGAGCTCTGCAAGTACCTAGTTGTTGCTTCTCTCCCCTCCATGATGGCTCAGCGCCGACATAGCCGGCTCACACTAGCTTAGCTAACCAATATGGAGTGTTGAAGACGCTTTAAAGCGCATTTTCAATGGTTCTATGTAAACAGTGTCTATAATATTAATTAGCATATCATGTAGAATTAGTGTTCAGTGGATAGAAAATTAATGAAGGAAGAGGGTGAAGCAGTGTCTCGTACAAGGCGTTGCTTGAGCACGCAATCCAACACGAAGATATTAGCTAAGACATCTATTGGGGTGAAAAGTGATGCCTACGATATTACAGAGGTGTGCCATTGCATTAAACGATGCATTAGGGATTGATTAATGATAGACATTGCGTATTGGAAGGATGATGGCTAGCCTAATGTCTATATGAGGTAACAATTTATAGACAGGCCTTACGGCTGTGATCGTTTTGTCTTCAGCTTTTAGCTTCCGGCTTATTTTTCACTATTCATAAATTTCGTTTTTTTCTGAACTTTTAGTTTTTTGTTGAGCTTTTTTGCCGGTTCTTTTTTCCCCGTATTTGTTTGTATTATAGTAATGGGCTAACATGTTTTTTATATATTTTTATTTTTTTAAATTTAATTATGCTAAATAAGCCTCTGTTAGCTACAGTGTATTTTCATCCAGCTACAGTGCTTTTCAGCCATAAGCCACCAAAAAAAGCCCAAATGATCACCACCGTAATATCACCATTGGAAATGCTCTAATGCCATGAAAACCTATAATCCACTGATTCACCATCCATAATCATACTAGTTTAATTTGTATGGTAATAAATCGCATTGTCCATCCCGTTGGTCCACGAGGCAACCCATACCGAGAAAATCTGGCATAAAAAATAGCAACATATTAAGACATTATTTTCAACTTTTAAAAGCTGTTTTTGGACTTTTCTACATTAATTATGAGTGTTTTCTCAAGACGAGGTCTATAAGTTGATTGCAGCACATATTATAGTGACTTTATTTATATCATCCAAAACTACATGTGAATTTCTGTTAATCCGTACTCTCTCTTATGAATAGTTAAAAAATCCAAAGCCAAAGAAAAAAACAGAATAGCCCGAATGGCCTTTTGTACAGTCTAGGCTAAGGCTGTAAACGAGCCGAGCTCGAGCGAGCTTGACCTAGCAAGCTCGAGCTCGGTAGAAACTCGAGCCGAGCTCGATCGAGCCTGAGATTAACATCGAGCTTTAAGCTAGGCTCGGACAAAACTCGAGCCGAGCTTGAGCTTCGCATGTGTAGGCTCGGTGAGGGAGTACCTGCTGGAGGTGGCGGCGGTGGCGCCGGGGGACGGCCGGAGAAAGTCAGGACGGCCGGACTGCACCTTCACGACGCGGTGGCCGAGCTGCAAGGACGGCCGGACGGGTGGCGCCGGCGGGGGAGAGGAGGGGCGCCGGGGGAGGAGGGGAGGCGGCGGCGGGGGAGAGGAGGGGCGGGGGGGGGGGGATGAGGAGGGGCGGCGGCGGGCCGGGTTGAGGAAGGGCGGCGGCGGGGGGCGAGGAAGGGGACTGGGGGGCGGCGGCGGGGGAGAGGAAGGGGACGGGGGGGGGCGGGAGAGGGGGGGCGCCGGCGGGGGGGGGGGTGAGGAGGAGAGGAGGGGCGCCGGTGGGGGGAGGAGGGGCGGCGGGGGGGGGGGCGAGGAGAGGCGGCGGGGGTGGGGGCGAGGAGGGGGGACGGGGGGCGGCGCCGCGGCGGCGGGGGAGAGGAGGGAGGGGGACGGGGGGAGGGGCTCAGGGGCGAGGAGGGGGACGGGGAGGCGGCGGCGGGGGAGAGGAAGGGGACGGCCGGCGGGAGAGGAGGCGGCGGCGGGGGAGAGGAAGGGGACGGCCGGCAGGAGAGGGGGCGGCGGCGGGGGGCGGGGGGGCGAGGAGGGGCGGCGGCTGGGGAGAGAAGGGACCGAGGGAGGCGACGAGGGGGATGGGGGTGGGGGGCGGCCGGCGGCCGGCGGCGGGGGCGACGAGGGGCGGGGCCGCGGGTGGGGGCAGGCGGGGGCCCGTGGGTGGCGGCGGGGGGGGGGGCTGGGGGAGTCGGGAGTGGGGGTGTGAATTTGAGAGGAGAGGCGGGAGGGAGGAGTGGGGGCTATTCGAGCTCGGCTCGTTAAAGCTCGCGAGCTTAGGATGAAGTTCGAATTCGGTTCGTTTGGAGCTCGAGTCAAGCTCGAATCGAGTCTAGAGCGAGCCAAGCTCGAGCAACTCGCGAGTCTCGAGCTTTTTTTGGGCCACCCAATTCGCGGACGGACGGTTAGGAATTAGGATCCACGCAGAATTTGGGTCGCGGATATTCTTTGCGATCCATTTACGGAGCAAATTTGGGCCCCGAAGACGGAAGCTCGGCCCAAACCTGCCGCCCAGTATCTCTCCACCCGCTCGCCTCCGCCTCCGCGACCCAGGCCCCAACCACCGCTGGATAGCTCGCGAAGGCTCGGGAATCTCCCCGCTGCCGATCCGTCCGTCGTCTCCCCCGTACGGCTCCCGATGGCGCGGCTGCACTGGCTGGAGGCGATCCTGCCACTGGGCATCATCGGCGGCATGCTCTGCATCATGGGCAACGCCCAGTACTTCATCCACAAGGCGGCGCACGGCAGGGTACAGCTCCTACGCTCTCCTCCCCCCGATCGGCTTCATTCGAATCTCCCGTGCTGAGGCTCTCGCTTGAAATCGTGTGGTTTTTTTTTTGTCTCGGTTCGGTTGCAGCCGAAGCACATCGGGAACGACATGTGGGACGTTGCCATGGAGCGCCGCGACAAGAAGCTCATCGACGAGGCCTCCGGCAACTAGGTGCGGATCTGATGCCATGCCTCCGGCTTCTGCTCGCTAGGGCTGGTGCGGTGGCCTCTCTTGGGTTTTTGGGCGCTTGGCTTTGTGTGGGATTGGAGATGCGATGCGGGATTCTAGGGTTTGGGCTCGATTTGGGGGGAATTTGCACATTCCTCGTGGGGATTTCCACAGCGGGGTTGCCATGGTTAATTGCTAGTATGTTGCAGCTTGCTGGAGACCTTGTGATGCTTGACTGAATTGGATTGCAATGGGGTAGATTTTGGTCCGGTTGGTTGTTATTCAGTGGCAGTTGCTACTTCTCCGCTGAAGTGATGATACAGCTAGGGTTCTTGCATTATATGATTGTAGGGCTAGTGTAAAATTGGGAGGCTGCAGAGCACATCTTTCTCTTGCACGCTGGGGAAAATGTCATCTTATTGGGGTTTTCGAGTGGGGAACTGATGCTCTAGGTTCGGCAGAGCTTCCTCTAGTTTTGTTGTTTGGTCACTGGAGCTAGTTCTGTTCCACCATTTTGCCTTTTCTATCTTTTTAAACGATGCTGATCTAGACAACTGTAGTTAGATACTATGGGTGTGTTTGGTTGCTTTTGGGTAGTGGGATCGTATATCCTGGATGTATATCCTGGATGAGGAGGGCCGTATTTTGAAAAACAAGAGTGTTTGGTTCGATGTATCTGTGGATACAGGCTGAATGAGTATGTGATTGGTAGGCTGTATATGAGGCTGTATGAAGGTCTTGCTCGACTCCCTCGGTCCTGGACGGGCAGATTCGGTCGAAATGGCCTTCACTCCCGGTCCCGGATGAGACCGTATGCGGGGACGAGCGGATTCAGGCTTCCACAGTAAATTCGTCCAACCAAACACCCGAATTTTTCGCAATATACGGTGGAGCTGGGATCCGGCCATCCATATTCAGCAAACCAAACACACCCTATAGCCCTCTCTTCAGTCTCTAGAAAACCATGATCTCTTGCTCATTGAAGGCTCCAACAGAACCCACTCCATTGAAGGCTCAAAACCATGGTCTCTTGCACATCAACCAGAGACTTGCAACATGGTCGTCGTGTTATATTGTTCTTTATTTGTCTTTCGCCATCTTGTGATTGTCCAATTCTATCTTCTCTGGTTTACCTCAATAGTATTGACCTTGCTGTGCATCCAACCTCCAATTCATGGATAACACTAGCGGTGATGATAATTCTATGATGTTTGTTACCACTATGCCTCGCCAGTTTGAATAACGTCATTGAAAATGCTGTTTTCGAAAGCTAATAACTTAGTATTAGCTTTGTTTGGAACATTTTTTTCTTTCATTGTGATGTACTACTGATATTGTGATCACATTGCTAGCCACAAGATTTGTTTTGCCAAATTACCTTCAACAGATGATAAGTCCTTATTCCCTTTTATGCCTGTGCAGCTGTGAGTTACATTGCTATTTAAGCTCTCTCCTTGTCATGGTTGTCACGGCGGAGTTGGCGACCACGGCGAGTGAGGGGCACATGGACGCCTAGGCAACGCCACGGCGACGCCATGGCGAGCGTCATAACCTGTAGTGTACATGGCTACATGCATACGGTCACATACTCACATCTCTCCCTCTCTCCTGTCTAAAAGCCAACGTGGTCCCCTCCCCTCATACTCCTCTCTCTCCCCCATGTCTCCCGTCTCTCCCATGCTGCCTCCTCTTCCTGGTGCCGCCTCCCCTGTCTGCCGCATCCTCTTTCCGACGCCGCCTCCCCCGTCCGCCGCATCCTCTCCCCGGCGCCTTCTCCCCTCGCCTCCTCCCCCCACCACCTCCAGCTCCCCGCGCCCGATCTACTAACCCTAGCCGCCGCTAGCCAGTCCGCCCGACTGCTCTTCGGCTCCCGCTCTCTCCCCCCATCTCTCTCTCCCCGCCGCCTCCCCTCCCCGCGCTCGATCTCTCCCCGTTGCCTCCCTTCCCCGCGCCCGATCTCTCCCCGTCGCCTCCGCTCCCCGTGCCTGATCTCTCCCTGCCGCCTCCCCTCCCCGCGCCGCTGGAGATTGACGCCGGCGGCGGCAGCAGGCTGGAGATCGACGCCGGCAGCGGGAGCAGGCCAAAGATCGGCGTCAACGGCGGGAGCAGGCTAGGCGACCAGCATCGGCGTCCCCCTCTGGCCGCCAGGACGACTTGGCGTCGGCTAGGCGACGCCGTGACAACCATGCTCCTTGTAGTCTCGTATTGTATACATTTGCTAATAAGTAATAACCAGAATGGAGAAGGGAAATTGCTGAATCCAATAGTTCCTGTCAAGTGATAATCTTCATACCCTTTTCCCTTGCATCTCTATGGTGCTGTAAATCAACTAATCAAGTTCTTGTTCAATCTCTCTTGCAATTTCCTATTATATACATTGCTAGTAATTAGAATGGACAAGAGAGGGGGGAAACTACTTTTGAATTGGCAGAATATGTTGGGAAACTCTCCTATTGTATACATTTGCTACTAGAAGAAATGTGTCTTAAGGAAAACTTTCCATTTGAATTTTCTGGAAACGGAATCTGTGATGTGTGGCTTGTAGTTTTGCATTAACTTATCTATGGCTAGCACTAAATCTGAAGAGTGAGCACGTATGTCTCTTTGCTATGCATCGACATGTATTTTGTTTTCCTTTTATGTATTATCAGGATGATGCTCACTGCATATGCTTGTTAACTCCGTCGTCATTGTAAATGTAATATAAACCCACTGAACTGTATTGCATGTTTTTGTAGGATATTTATCTTCGATCTATCTTATATGTTGAGAAGCTCTTTCAGGGGCCCAGAACTACTGCTGTTTCGTTTCCTTGTATAATGGTAACCAAGGCTTATGTTTTTGTTTGCAAATTCCGAACATTGGATGGATGATGTATATCTGAAATGTTTAAACAAACAAAGTTGGGTTCCTTTGTGAATTGTGTAACCATCCAATTTTTTCACCCGGAGCTGATTCGTAAAGAAAGTGTTGTTTGTTGTTGTTGTTGTTATGGCATTCTATATGTATGTCCGTATCTAACCGTTGGTGCGGTCCAGAGTTCAGACTGGTTTGGTGCAATTGTTATGATCAGAATAAGAGTAGCAATAGCTTGTACTTAAGGATGGTTTAACTCTGAATGCTACAATCTGACGATGAAATTGCAAAATTCTAAAGTTGAAGCATCAGGTATGCTTTTGGTAGCTGTTTATTTCTAAAAATTCTGAATCAATGGACACTATAAGTGGTTGTAGGCTCACCAAATGAGAATTTTATTCGGGGCAGGGTCCATGGATGTGTTGCTCAAATCAAGAGTTGCTTTATTTTCACCATATATGATCAGAAGAACTAGGAATTACATTGAACAAAACAACAAATCAGAGAGGAGGTATTCTTCTATTACATGCATACACCATTGTTTCAGCAAACACAAAAGGCCTTTCGTCAATCATCGTTCGTCGTGTCTGGTGAACCATTATCGTCCTTGAAGCTCCGGCGCATGGGCGGTGCCTCTGATGAACCGTTATCATCCTTGAAACTACGGCGCATGGGCGTCGCGTCTGGTGAACCATTGTCATAATTGAAGCTCCGGCGCATGGGCGTCGTCTCTGGTGGACCAGAGTCACCCTTGAAGCTCCGGCGCATGGGCGACTCGGCACCGTCAATGGCGCCGCTGTTTGTCCGCGACATCCGCGCCTTGCCAGCGTGATGAGAGGGGGACTGGGGTACAGTGCCCCGGTCGGCTGGCGTGTACTCCGCCGCTTCCTGGACCTGGCCGCCGGACGGCGAGAGCGTCCGGAGATCATCGTACGGCCGATCGGTGCAGGCGTCGTCCTCGTCTTCTTCCTCGATGTCCTCGTCGAGGTTGACCACGTCCTGCATGTTGAGCTGGTGGAACTCGACGATCTCCCGGAGGAACCGGTTCTCCCTGGCGTACACCGTGTTCTCGTGCGCCAGCCGCCCCTTCTCCGCGAGCAGCGTCTCCAGCTGCTGCCGTATCTAACGAAGCACACGCATGAATGCAGCAACCGTGTCAGATACGCAGTTGCAGACATCATCGTCGATCGTTCGCCATTAGCAGGGAGCTAGCATGCAGAGAGAGGATGGTTCCTGCAAGGAGGGATCGATGGAGATGGATGTGGGGTGGTTAGTTACCAAGTCCTCGTCGGCGTCGTGGTTGCCGCCGCGGTGCAGCCGGTTCTCCTCCTCCAGCTGCGCGCTCCGCTCCTTGGAGAAGGCCAGGTCGGCCTTCAGCGTCTTCAGCTCCCGCTGGAGCAGCTTCACCTTGGCGGCCATGGCGTTCGCTACCTGAGGAGGGCACAGACCAGAGTGGAAAGCTGTTCTTTCATCGACAGAAAAAGGAACCGTTCAAGAACAACAACGACAACAACAACAACAAAGAGCAAAGGTTTCTCTTCTCCCTGATCCTTCTCTCTCATTCATATGTTCAGTAAGTACTTGGCTACTTGCATTTGCAGTTTTGCAAAAAAAATGTAGATTTTGTTGCGACAACAGAGAAAATCAGAAAAAAAAATCGCATTGATACTGTTGTTGCAACAGCTAAAAACCAGCGGCACACTCTAATTAACGCACAAAAAAGGAGGCACCTTACGTCGCGAGAAGCTTTGATCTGGGGAGACTCCAAATCAATTAGCATTGGCGACATGTGTGGACTGGCCAAGCTTAGGTTGGTGTTTCGAAGGTCCATGCTGCAAGCCTTCCTTCTGATCTGCAGCTTCCGGGCATGGAGGACCTCGGCGCCCGTTCTGTTCTCGGCCATTGTTGCCAGGCCCTCCTGCAAACCATGATCACATCAGGATTCATCAACCTCTGAATGCTGAAAAGGACTAATCTATGCTTAATTCACTCTGAAATTAAGGTCTTACTTCAAGGACATTCCTGATCTTTCCTCCAATGTCTCGTTCCCCACCTTCTGATCCTTTCTGCAATGTAGAGTTCTCCGACTTTCGGACTCGGTCGTAGGACCAGCGAGATTGAGACGGCTGAAATGGGGCATTTGGGAAGCAAATTAAGCATGGGTTAAACTAAAGTGAACGTGCGAAGGGAGCATGCTGTCAAATGGATTCCACGAAAACAGCTGCATTTGCAAACAAAATCTGAAGATGAAATCATCGATTTATCGTTATTTTGCTGATTGATGCTCACAACAACCTTTATTTTGTTGTTGTTGTTGTTGTTTCAGAGTTCTTACCTGAATGCCTCCTGATGAGCCCAGAGACTGATTTCTGCCGTCCTCTATGGAGCCATTCTCGTCAAGCATTACTTTGGCCTGCTGTGCCAAAACTCCCCAGAATTCATGGTTCGCCTCATCTTTTTTAGATGGTTCATACTTTGGATCATCGTTCGAGCCACTCGTCGATGTGCACAACTGGGTTATAGGATCCTGCAACGTTGAGAGCAGATTGTTCAGGAATGGGATTTAGCAACTTGTTTTACATATTTTTTTCTCAAATTGCCAGATTAGAAACATAACCATTTATTCCAATAGAAAAAAGGGGAGGCATGCAGGAAGATCATGCAAATCTGACGAATGCAAATCTGACTTGATGACAGGATTAGATTACACTGTCTTTAGTTAGTTCATGACAAATTTACCGCATGCTTTTCACAGTAGAAAATGACATATCTTGAAACAGCTCTGATCATTCAGATCAACACAATTGCATTGGCAATTCTTGATAAGAAACACCGGATCGAGATTCCATAACAGATACACGGAGGAGGAGGAAAAAGAGCGCACCTGCGCCGGATCACTCGGCCGGCCGTCGCGCTGGGGCGGCGAGGCGGGGAAGCGCTCGGCGGCGAAGGCCGGCATGTCCCCGCGCGCGGCGGACGCCAGCATGGCCTGCGCGGCCAGGGAGCGGTCGGGGCGGCGGCTGTCGTCGGCGAAACGGGTGGCGCGGGGGGACGCGATGGCCGGCGACGAGGAGTCGCCCGACGACGGCTGGCGGTGGTCCTCGACGAAGGTGGCCGACCGCTGGATGCCCTGCTTCCTCCGGTACGCCATCGCCGGGAGGGATCGTGAGGTGCTCGTGCCGTTGCCGTTCTTGGATGGAGTCGTCCTACCTTAGGTGGTGTGCTCTTGCATGGCTTCCCATTCTACGGGCAGAGAGCAGTGGGCATGTCGTGGCCGTTATTTCGTAACTAACTTCGCCCGCATTGAGGCCGCGCCTTGGATCACAGCCATCCATCCTCCGTAGCAATTTCCTGTCTTTTTTAAGGATCGTACGGCGCAATCAGAATAAATGAATCAGTGAATGATTATCACCGTTTTTGATATCTAAAAACAAATATTAAATCAGAAGAAGAAGCAATATAAATTATCGGATGTAGATTTTGACCGCAAATCGCTCGACTGCTTGCTTGACTTCCTTTGCATGTAGTCGAAATCTTCCTCCACTTAAAAACTTCAACCGCTTTGAACGCTTCGACTGCACAAACGAGAATAAGCCAAGGACAACGTCGTGCTCTGATTGGCTGTATTGATTCGACGACCAAAGACACCGTCCTCGTAGATCATAAGATCGTAATGCAATAGCTTACCGACGAGAACATAGTTAAGCGATACTCAAAAAAACTTTGTTGTGCTTTGATTGAGACAACGAGGCAACGTCGCAGTGATTTCTTTCTATGAGAACAGATGTGATATTTTACTTCTATATCATATTTGTGGTTACAAAACGCCCTCATGGTACCCCTAAAAACCTTAGCACAAAAAGTATCGCAAAGCCACCAAAGCCCTGGCTAAACACTTAGTCTTTCCTCTCCTCTACTTTTAAATGCTAGAGTCTTAAACCATGTTTACCTTAAACACGGACATATTAACTCGTGTCTTAACAATCTGGACACGCAATCCTATCTCTTCCGAAAATTAAGGGACCCAAAACCCTTCCAAACACATGTTTTTCAATATCTCTAATCTTCCGCATTACGGACTCCTTCCATAACGTTTTCAATCTCACTACATAACGAAACCTCTAGGATAACACCTCCTGTATCTTCATCATACATTATCATTACGTGTCGAAACCTTCTGGACCGCACCTCCCGTATCTCCACGTATCATCCTCACGTGTCGAAGTCTCTAGGACTGCACCTCCTGTATCTTCTCCATGCATCATCCTCACGTGTTAAAGCCTCCAGAACCGCACTTCCTATATCTTCTCTACACGTCATCACTTTTGATCTCTATATGCTCCAGCGTGAGCCGGACCACCTCGCGTGACATACTCGACTGCTTAGACCTCAGATTTCCCTATTCTAATCCTGGTCCTCCTTGTCACCGACCATGACCGTCTCTACGCCAACTTGCATATCAAAGACCAAAGAATGTTTTTCCGACACAAATTCTTCACAACTAAACTGTCATAAGTACACACACATATATAACACACCGTCATCTATCTATAGACAAGAACCAAACCATCCATAAATACCAATTAGGTCGTCCACGACCACAATATCCACACTCTTTAGAAATCACCAATTTCAGATCACTCATAATGACCGGTTACAACTGCTATGCAAGACTGATTGCTAGCTCATTGAGTACTCGAACACAAGTACTCGGGAAAACACCATTGCTCAGAACAATCGAGAATAACAAGCATCGCTACCAACCATAGAACCATCAAGTATTGACTACTGAATACTGATCGCTACGACTAAAACACCAAATCGCTAAGTCTACGACTACCGATCTCCAACCATTCGTTGCATCATTGATTACCGAGTACTGCACCAGCCAGTCATACCGCTGACCTAACACGAATACTACAAGTACTCGAAGATAGCAAGAATTGAAGCACTCGATCCGACCATGAAGTCTATGAGTACCAATCGTGAAGCCTACGGCAACCGATCGCAAAGCATTTGACTACCGATTGCAAGGTTTACTATAACCGATCGAAAAGTCTAAGACAACGACACCAGAACGCAAAGTCTACGAGTATTGACTAGTAAAGTCTACGACTATGAAAAAATACTGTAGTTATGACCATCGACTAGTTACTGTAGCAGATAACCTTACGACCTCTGACCGATTCATTGTAGTTAAGACGGGTTCACTGTCACTTACGACCGGTTAAATGTTGTTTACGATAGGTTCACTGTTAGAGATCGAGATCTACAATTACCTGTCGTGGTCATTCTGCCCTAGTCAAAATACTGTGGTTGATTTGCTGTGGTCGAAGCCGGACATGGTCAAAGTCAGACATAGTCGATGTCTAACATGGTCGAAGTCTACTGTTCGGACCTACCAATCGGACCACCAGACATGGTTGTTTTGCCATCCTGAAAACTCAAGCACGGAAACACATCGACCAAAACTTTCATGAATGCAAATTCCAATAAAACCAAATATCAACTATTCATCATCAATAAAATGCACGCCCATCACATGGTCTAACAATTCTTGATGGATTGTAAGGGCCTTCTCACTCTAAAAGTTAGCTAATTAAGTGAGGGATTAGGTCTTTTACCTTTTTACAACCAATGTGAAACTATACCAATAATCTCCTTCGCACATTTGTGTCTCTCAGCCCTTTACCGTCCCTTCACGGTACAACGACGGTCTCTTAGAGACCCTTCACCGTATACCAACGGTCGCTCAGGGTCACAATCCATTAAACGTTCACACACTAGTGTTTATTAAACCAGAGATGTAAGAACTGGACTCTGATACCATTTGAAGGATCATAAGGATCTTCTTACTCTAACAGCTAGCCAATGAGGTTAAAAATCTTCTACTTTTAAATTAGATCTCTTGTTTTTAAATTAGATCTCTTGTTTTTTCATAATCAATATGAGATTATTCTAACACATTTTCTCATTTCTGTCATGGCCTCGTTGACATTTTCAGGGCCCTCCAGCCTTGACATTTTTTTAGGGGGGATTGGATCATATACCCTTCCCTTAGTTGGGAAATTCAGGATTTATCCTCCCACCTCAATGACATGTGGGGTCATCATAAGTCACTGACGCGTGGGCCAGGAGGGTAAATCCTGAATTTCCATCTAAGGGGAGGGTATATGATGAATAAAACCTTTTTTTAGGGTCCCGCTTCCAGACTTCCTGCCCCCTCCAGCCCTTTTTCGGCCTGGCGTTTCGGCTTCGCTGGCCTCCGTGGCCCTCGGAAGCATTTCCGCGAACATCTTCCGTGCTGTGCGCCCCAGACCACCCCGAAAACCCCCCAAAATCACCAGAGCGGCGCCGGCGCGGATGCCCTCCCGTCGCCCCGCGGATGGCGTCGGCACACGCGGGTGGTAGGGAGCGGGGGCCGATAGTAAGATGCGGCGCTTCTCCCCGGCCGCCGCGCTGCTGCTCCTCCGACGCTCGCTCGCCTCCTCCGCCGCGCTTCTCTCCACTCCGGTACCTCTCCTCGCGCTTTCTCTGTTCTTTTGCCCCCTCCCAAAAGAGAAGAGAGTATATTGCGTTGGTTGGTTGGCGCCGATACGCGCGAGTTTGATCGACTTCGAGCCCAACTCTACAGAGATCGCGGCTGCGTTTTACTGCTTCGAGAGCGGAGAGCCACCCTTCAAATCGGATATTAAGCCTAGGACTAGGAGGTTTTTTTGTTTGGCCATTATAGTTCTCCGTAAGCCTAGAAGGTTGTTGGCCTCAAGCATGGACGATTCTTAGGTGGTGATCGGTTCGGCTGAAAGCCTCATGGCTTATGGCTGAAAACACTGTAGCTGGCTGAAAAAAGCACTGTAGCTGACAGAGGCTTATTTACCATAATTAAATTTAAAAAAATTTAAAAATAGAAAAAACATATTAGCCCATCACGTATAATGTAAACAAATACGAGGAAAAAAGAACCGGTAAAAAAACTCAAAAAAAAGCCAAAAGTTCATAAAAAGACGAAATTTATGAATAGTGCAAAAATAAGCTGAAGCCAGATTGAAGCCCATGCTGTGAGGGTTTAATAGATGAAAAAATTGATCATATACCCTCCATTTAGATGGAAATTGAGAATTTACCCTCCTGGCCCACGTGTCAGTGACTTATGATGACCCCACGTGTCATTGAGATGTGGAGGGTAAATCCTCAATTTCCCAACTATAGGTAGGGTATATGATCCAATCTCCCGTTCGAATTCATAAACTAATTAGGATTATATGGTGAACCTTTGAACTTGTTTACCTTTTTACCTTTGTTATTGCATAACTGGCACTCTTTTATTTGTACTTGACCTCATAAGCTTTCTGCGTTTTGCCACCAGAGATGTTTGATGCGTGCCTTGCTCCTCAAGGACTGCCCCGCTAGGCGTGCTAGTTCAGCCATGACTGTGTGGTGCCACCGTTGGTCTAGTGCAGCAGATGGTGATGAGGATGAGGTTATTGAGGCTTTCAATCGGGGTTCTACCTCTGCCTATAGAACTGCTTTAATGACTGCTTATGTTGAGAAGCTCTGCAGATCGGGCAGCCTCCCTGATGCTGTTCGGATCCTTCGGCATTTGCACGATGAGCAGATCCATGTAGACTTGGGCACGTTTAATATGTTACTGCAGCAAACAGGTGAAGCAAATAGCTTCACTCTTTTCGCCAAGGTATTCAGATACTTGCTGCTTTCCAAAGTGGCTCCTGATTTGACTTCTTATATGAATGTCACGAGGGCCCTTCAGAATTTGGATGACCCTGAACTAATACTCAAGTTTGTAAGAGAAGTTTTGGAGATTACACGTGGCAGAGATCCTACAGTGGTGAATCGCGTTATTTTTGCCACAGCTAAGTATGGACACATTGATAAAAGTTTGATCATATTTGAAGAATTGAAGAAAGACCAGACAGGCTTGGATGTCGTCACATTCAACACCGTTCTGGACATGCTAGGAAAAGCTGGTCGGGTGGATCAAATGCTTCATGAGGTTAGGCTAATGGATGGACTTGGTCATTCTCCTGACATTGTAACATATAATACAGTAATAAACTGCCTGCGGAGGCTTGGAAGATTACATCTGTGTAAAAGCTTCGTAAGAGAAATGCTTGAGAGAGGCATCAATCTAGATTTGAGAACATATACTGCACTAATTGATAGTTTTGGCCGGGCTGGTCATATTGCTGATGCCCTTGAAATGTTTGACCAAATGAAAAGGTCACATCAACCTTCAGTTTATGTCTATCGTGCACTAATCAGCAACCTAAAGAAGGCTGGACGGTGTGAACTAGCACAAAAGCTCTCTGAAGAGATGAACGCAAGTGCTTCAGAATTGTTAGGCCCTGAAGATTTCAAGCAGAAGTTCAGGGGAAGAAAGAAAAGGAACCACAGGTAAGAATCCCATGAATGATCTTTCAGGCCTGAATGTTTTCTTTAACATGCGCCATGTGCTCATCCACAGTTCCAGACTGCCAGATATTCTGGGATATGTTGACATCTTCCGGAGAATGTATCTCAGAAATAATCAGAGAACCGCAAAGCTCAGATGATAAAAGCATGATGATTGTGAAGACACGCAACGATCTCAGGTCAAGAGAACGTATAGACCTGAATGAAATATCATGGCTGTAGACCATTGCTGATGTTCGCTTCAAGAGACAGTAATAAACTTCTCCAGTTCGTCTCTTTAGTCAGTGCAAGGGAAATATTTCCAGATACGTCATGCAGGAGACCTAAAAGCTGTATCTGTGACTCATTGATCAGCAGGTGCACATACTCGAGTCAACAGACAGTTGACCAGCTGCAGGACTTCTAGGTTGAGATATATGTGTACTGCTGGATTATCATGTGAATCGCATCTGCATGTTCTGTTGCTATGCACTTCTGCGCGTAAAATTTCAGCATTTGCCATTTCTTTCCGGTGGCACGAAGAATGGTTGAATCTTGGGCCTGGAGTTTTTTTAGGCTATGTTTGTGAATCAGGCATAAATTGAAATTGACCAGGTTCTTTTATTATCCTTTTTCCCCCATGCAGCCAAGTAGTGTTCATTGTACTTATGTAAATTTATTAAATACAAATTATCTGTGCTATGATACATGCTCATGTGTCTGGAAATATGCAATGTACTGAGACATTTCAAAACCGCTCATTTTTTTTTATAAAAAAACGCAGTTTACAAAGTGCAGTTCGATCTAGCGATGCTAATCAACAAGAAACGACGGTTTCAGTTACAAGGCTCCAGTTTACAAGTGCATTTCGATCTTGGCTTTGTCTACTATTTTTAGCGGTTAGACCAAACCAAAATTACGTAGCAGATTCTGGCATGTCCATGGCCGTGAAACTGCAACGTGCAGATACTAGCTTGGTTTCATGAATTCGACGACGTTGTGCGAGTCACAGCAACATGTATTATATAAACATCTCAGACTATATCCTCCTGTACAGCGCAGTCAGACTCTGCAAAAGATTCACCTGAAACATTAGAAACTAGAGTAATTCAGGCGACCGGGCACTCTACGATCATATGCACTGGAGCAAACCCAGAATTCAGGTCTGGCAGAAAGGGAGGACAAGTACCTAGAAGAGCATGGTTAGATAGAGAAAAATCCATCCTGCCATGGAGAAGACAGCAAAAATGTGCACCCAGAACAATATTGCAGCTGATTCCTTACCACACCCTCTTAAATTCGCAACAGCGCCTGCAAATGAAAACAATGGACCATTGTACTCCATAGTCCATACCAAGGTTGGTTAGCATGCAAAATAGGCATGGTGTAGCTGCAGTTTATAGTTTCTCATACCTGATAGTACCGATGTGGGCATAGAGTGCTGCAGTAGCAGGACGAACTTGAACATTTTGTTGCCTTTTGGAATAAATCCATGTTTGTCAGCAAACAAGACAATGCTAACTCCACGAATATGATGGCGACGGTGGTCCGGACTCCAAGCCTCTTACTTCCTTCATCAGGGCCTGCAAGTATGGAGTTGAGAGAAATACTCAATGACAAAATGAAGAGTGCGCTGTAAGTGTAACATTGCATCACGGTATGGTTACTGGTTAAAACAAAATCGAGCTTACCATCAACCAGATTGCCACTAACAGCAAGCAAAATGCATGGAATCATAGCTTCCCTGAAACATGTAGAATATTGTAAGACATTTATAATCATCATGGATCTGGCAGGAGACTTATATATTGCAAGAAGAAACTAAAAGTGAGACAATACCCAACAATGAGACAGCCGTCTGTGAAAAAGAATAGAGGTGCATCATCTGTGAAGATCAACTTCTTCAAAAAGGGCACAACACCAATGATGATCGCAAAAACCTGTTTCATAGTATAGAGCAACAGTTAAGTCCAGAATGAAGCATACAAATTTTTCTAGCAATTACTAAGACAGTCATACAAGAGAAATTTTAATACTTACTGATGCAACTATTGGTGGTTGAAGGAGATGTTTCTCTTTTAGAAATCTAACCACGCATTTAGGGCTCATTATCTGCATCAAGTTATCAATAGAGTATAAATAGTTATTTTCTGTTGGTAACGACAAATAACGTAGCTCTAATTATTTGCCAACAAGATACCAGGCGTAGTTCTTACTTTTGACCCTAAAGAAGGAACAACATCTTGCTCCTCCTCTGCAGATAACAGAGGCTCTTCCTCATGTAAATCACCGTGAGCACTTGATTGATGCTTCATTACACCTGATGCACCATTCTCACGAGGAGCCTTGATTGGAAGTTTCTCTTTCTCCTCATCGCAGCTGTCAAAGGTAGCTCCCGGTGGTGGAGCAAGCATCTTGAACACATAGGTGTAAACAATAATTGCACCAACCTGCACCATGCAAAAAAAAAAGTCACTAGAAGTACCTCAACTAACATTCATATGCCCACCGTGAATACTGGGCTTTCCTCCTGGATTGATAACTTTTGCTATTCCGAGTTGAACGAGAACATATGCAGCTCCAGAAAAAAAAAATGGCATACCCATTGACCAAATGATATATATGCATTTCCATCTTGACTGCATTTGTTGGAGTCACCGAATGGATTTGATGGGTCGCGGCATAATGCTGAAATAAGGATAAGAGGTATATTTCCTATTTGCCTGCATTAAAATCAGTGTTAGATATATAAATAACGCAGAAAGATTGACAAATGAGAAAACGACAATTTTCAGAAGAGAGGGCGTGAAGAAATTACAAACCTATTCCTATGTGAATAATGGTGAACTTGAAGTATGGATAAGGGGGTCGTATGCTACATGCCACTACAAGGCCGATCAAAGAAGCAGACACTGCGCCCAGAACAATATTTACTGGAACGAACCACCTGCAAACACAGAAGTATTATACCCGTCAGAGTGTTATCAAGAAGCCAAGAAGGAATGCCGGATGTAAGCATATGGGGAATTTTGGCATGACAGCCTCACAAGGGCACATCAGGTTAGGCAGAAAATCAAGCTTTGAAACTGGATGCACTAGCTCAACAATAGTTATTGTTTTTACAAGAAGGAAGCAGGATGTAAGCACATGAGGAATGTTGGCATGACAGGCCTTCACAATGGTACATCAGGTTGGGCAATAAAATAAGCACTGAAGCTGGATGAGCTAGCAAGCTCAATAATAGTTATCATTTTAAAATCCTTAAAATAACAATGAATTTCTTCTACGCAGTTCCTGCAGTTGTGTGAATATTTCTGAGTCATGGTATTCAATGAAAATGTCGATACCATCCAGCAGCATGTACAGCATACATAGCTGGCCAATATTGCCTAAGGACATGTACATAGACCGACCATACAAACAAGTCACCCGGGAAAGAATCGAAGGGAAGCATGATATTGGCATGACTGACACAACAGGACAGCACATACAATTGCCAAGGGAAGTAAACACAAGGAATTAATCGAAGGATAAAAGATTGCTCTTACCACTCCAGCAACTTCTCAATTGTGACTGCCCGTCCCAGCTGCGCGAATATGAGGCAAGGGAGCAGTAGCGAGAAAACAAGCTGCCAAAACGCCGAAACGACGAGATGATCAATCCAGGCTTAAGACTCAAGAACATGGGATACATCACACGCGAGCACTGCCACCTCCCAGCATGTTCGATTAGCTTCTGTTTGTATTGCAATTAACAGGCAAGCTGATGAGAGTCAGTGCGTTACCCCGTTGAGAAGCTTCCGGCCGCTGGGCTGGAGCACGTTTGAAAAGTCCCCAAAAATTCAAACCAAAATTTTCCTCTATTTTTGCTGCATTTTCGGGTGTTTTTCTGAAAACTTTCCCTTTTGGGAAAGTTTTCCCCGCCACCGCTTTCCTTTTTCGGCCGGGCGCCTCCCCTCTCCCTCCGGCGCCCCACTCCTTCCCGCCTCCCTCCCTGTGCAGCGCCTTCCCCCGCTCCCCTCTGCCGTTGGCGCCCGCTTCCTCTCCGCCTCCTCCCTCGCACGCGCGTGCGCGCTGCGCCCGCGGCCGCACCGCCTTGGCTCGCCTCCGCGCCCGCGATTTTGCCCGCGCCCCGCCGTTTTCCCCGGTCCGAAGCCAGCAGGACTCGCGCGCCACGCGTCGCCTCCTCTCTGCCCCGACCCCACCTGGCAGTCCCCGCCTCCTCCTTCCTCCGCGCGCGGACGTGCCCCCGCCCTGTTGCCGCTCACCTGCTCCCCTCTCCCGTCGCCTCGCCATAACTCCCTCTGCAGAGTCGGCGTCACCCCGGTCTTTGCTCCATCCCGCGGAGGAGACGCCCTACCTGCCCCTGTTGACCCCGGAGCCGCGCCCGTTGCCTTCTCCCCGAAGGACCCCCTCCCTCTGCTCGGGTATAAAAGCCCCCTCCCGGCTCCTTTCTCCTCCTTTGCTCCCCGAACTCCTCCACCGCACTTAACCCCGCCCCACCACCCCAGGGAAGCTTCCCCAGCAGCCGATTGACGCCTCACCACTCCAATTGCCGTCGCCATCTCCCCCTGAGCCGGCGACCCCGTAACCCGGATCTCCTTCTCCCTCCCTCCATTTCTCAATTGCATTCGTCCAGAGTGTCCTCTCGGTGCGCTAAGCATCTGGGTAACCTCCTTTTGGCAGGTGATCGCTCGAGGAGTTCCAGCACCGAAGCTCCCCGCCGGCCGAATCACCCTCCCCGTGGCCAGCTTACCCCGAGGCTTCCCCGCCCCCACCACCCCCGCCAATGTGAGCTCCCAACTCCCCAGATCGTGTGGCCGTCGCCGAATGAACCCTCTCACCGCCGGTGACCTCCCTCGCCGCCAAATACCCGAATCACCCCCTTCCCCCTCCTGCCATCTCCATTGATCCCCTTCTCTCCCTAAGCCCCAAAATGGAATCACCATGCCAAGCTCCACCCGTTGACGCCCTCCCCTGTGGCCGGGGTTCCTCGCTATCGCCGGAGAGCGGAGACGCCGCCGTCTCCGTCCCTCTGCTGCGCACGTGCGGATGGAGGAAGAAGATGATGACGTGGCCCCTCCCCCGCCGTTCATCTTCCCCGTTGCCTTTTAACCGCAGCCGCTGGATGACCCCTCCTCCGCCACCGTTGGATCCTCATAACCGCACCGCCTCGCCTCCGTTGGATCTCGCCCTGTACCGCTTCGCCACTCCCGCCTCGCTGCCGTCCACTCCGCCACGCGGCGGCCATCCAGGCCGCACGGGCGCGCTCGCTCTGGGCCGCTCCCCTCGGCCCACTCCTCTCCCGCGCATGCGCGCGCACGTTGGGCCGCGCCGACCGCTCGGCCGAGCGGGCCAAACCCTCGGGCCAGGCCGAACTGTAGCGAAGAGGCCGGGCCTTTACTGTTCACACCGATTTTCCCGAGTTTAATAATTTCTAAATTCCAGAAAAATCCAAATAAATTCTAGAAAATCACAGAAAATCCCAAAAATCCCCAAATTTCACCACTTTGCTCCAAATAATATCCTGGACCCATTTTTGGCCTCCTCTCCCACAGAATCATCCCAAATAAATTCCTAAAATTCCCATTTGGATATTTATGCATTTTACTCCTTTTTAATTAGTTTATTTTGCCTCGCTTGATTAGGCTCAAGCTGGATTTAATTATTTTATGTGTTTGGCGCTAGTGTCGGAGATCCCGGAGGTTCAAGTGCAGGCTCAGGATCCAGGTGTTTCTTCGTTCGAGCTAGCTGAGATCATCCGGATTGACGGCAAGTCCCAAATCCTTTGATCATGTTGTATCCCATGATGTTTAATTACGTTACTATGTTATTTGCATTAAGCTAGTTCTGAAATGCTAGTTCAAAGTAAAATAAAATGTTTAGAATGACATGATATGTAGTTAAACCTACCACCGACAAGTGCCATGTTAAACTTGTAGCCATGCCTTTGTAACCCTAGAAATAATTACTTGATAATCTAGATAACTGTAGGTTATTATTATCATGCAAAGTCTTATACTAATAAGGTTGTGGCTGAGGGCCAATAAAATTTGAAAACCCGACTCTAAGGTAGGGTGGTATGGGACACCGTATCTTAGAGCGGAGAGTGCCGGTGTGCACAAGTTAGGGTAAGGGTGCTGAGGGGCACCGCGAGACGGCTTTGGCCCACCGCTTACCCTAGGTTGGAGGTCGCGGACGTCGTGGAAAATGTAAGGTTTAGACCCTTACGCTGAGCAAATGACATAGTGACCGCTCAACCACAGGTGTTGACTTGTCAACCCTGGTTTAGTACCTGCTCAACTTAAGTGAAACCCCGCTTTGAGAGTCGGAGCAAGACAACGATAGGTCCCCACAACTCGGGTCCGGCGTTCCGCGATGGCCAGCGGACGCCCGAGGATGTGCGGGTTTCTTATCTATCGGGTGGAGTGTATACCAAGAGTTGAGCAGCGAAAAGACCCGGTTCCTTAACTCAGTCATGAGGGTTAAGGATGCGTGTGGGTAAAGTTGGGCAACTCTGCAGAGTCAAATAAATGATATTCGAATACGCCGTGCTCCCGGTTAATGGAGCTGTGTCACTTGGGTGATTCCAGCAGCAAAGCTTAAGTAGTTTTGTACATGTTTTAACTTGATTAGTTGGTTAATTAACTCTTCATGAAAAACCCCTGAGATCTTAAGGAATAGTTTTGAGTCCGTTTTATAAAAAAAATTGTTTGCAAATAAAACTGCATCCACCAAAGCTAATAAACCAAGTATATTCCCTTCCATTGTAACTCCGTGCATGTAGTTAGATAAAGTCCCTTTTGGGGCTTGCTGAGCCGGTTGTTTGGCTCATGGCTTGCTTAATCCCCTCTTTAGAGGATCAAGACGCTGGTGAAGGACTCCCCGTCGAGGATGTGCCTGAGGATTTCTTCGTCGACGAGGACCCGTGGCTTTAGGTCTTCGCCGCGCTCAAGCGGATTCTGGAAGTCTTTTGTAATGTAATTATACTTTGGGCTTGCACGCACCGCTGTCAAAAACTGGATGTTATTCCATATATGAATTATATGCTGGACTTTTGTTGTAAGCATGCAATGGTATACTCTTGTGCGACACTCCATAACTGTTCATGCGTGAATAGTTACGGAATGCCGTGTCCGTACGTGCCCTGGAAACGGGGGCGTTACAACGTTGATGCGCTTGGACGCCATGAGGAAGCCCATGAAGCAGACGGTGAACACCTTGGCGATGGGCAGCACCGCGTACTTGAGCATGCCCAGCACCGACCTCTCCATCGAGATTCAGATAAAAATATTCTCCCCGCTCTCGCTGCTTTCATAACCAATCCCGCCGCTGGTCGATCCAACGCCGACGTGATGCTAATATACAATCAGCCACCAAGTAATTGTAACAAAACTTCGTTAAAAACTGCCAATTTCGAACCGAAATCGCGTCCCCCGAAGGGCAAACGCAACTGATCGTGACGAGATGCTTGCAACGGCAGGGCGAGAGCAGCAGCTCGGTGGCGAATCTATCGCCAGAAAGAGCAAAAAGAAGCAGTTTCCGAAACGGCCAGTGCGAGTACTACTCCTACTACTCGACTTCCTTACTTTCCCCCCCGCCTCACGGCCGGATGGATTAGGAATCCAATTCGCGCCAGACTCGGACGCTTCGGGGACCGAAAGCATCAAGCTTTCTTTTTTTCTTGATTGATCCATTCACGCGAGCTCCCATCGCACGCAGCTGAGCTCAAAATCACCCCAAAAAAGAACTAGAAATCGCGCGGCGTGATCGACCCATCCCTATATTCCATGACATCGAAGCCGTCGCGTAAATCGCCAGCCTCCCGAGAGGGGAAAAAAAACTCGACGGAGAAACTGAACTCACCGGCCGTCGACCTCTCGTAGCGTCGTGTTCTGCGATTCGCGGCGCATCGGGGCAGAGAGCGCCACGCTGGACGAGTGGGGCCACTCCTCTCGGGGCCCGTGCTGCGCGTCACAGCGGGCTCAATTGCATTGCCCGGCCCATACAAACCTCTTCGCTTAATTCAAGGCCCATGCCGCTCAGCTTTACCAAAATAGCCCTATTCTTGAGAGAGAAGATGGGCCCAATGCTCCAGTGTAAGGCAAACATTGATTGCTGCATTTTACAAAGCTCCCATTCCATTTCTCTGAGCAAACATTGATTGAGTGGGCCCATAGCCCTATTCCATTTCTCTGAGCAAATTTCACATAAGCACGGGTATATTGGCATAACTATCGAGAGACTACAGATTCAAGAAGTAATTTTACAAAGCTACAAATTCAGATGTATAATTTTACGTAGAGCTGCATCTTTAACAAGTCCTGTACTATGCAACATGTATTGGCGATTGGGCCCACTCAATTCTCCCTGACTCGTCCAACCTTTTTACATGTGCGGATGCCACGTGTGTGGCGGCCTATTGACATGCAGATTGCACACATGGCATTGGGTTTTGGGCCTGTAGAGAATCCCAGAAAGGGCCTGGTGTCGGTCTCGGTCTCTTCTTTTTTCCGTTTCGGGGCTTTTGGCTCTGACATGATTTTTGATCTTCTTATAAGAGAAAGCATAATAGAAATTTATATATGATTTTAGCTGATATAAATAAAATCGTTATAATATATACTATAATTAATATATAAATTCTACTTTTAAAATTATTTTATTTAAAAACTAGTTACTATAGAAAAGTCGTAAAATAACTTTTAAAATTTGATTGGAAGGGACTTGTCGCATCTCATCGTGCTGTACCTAGAGAAGAAAGTCTTTTCGGAGCGTGCAACCTTAACCGTCGGGCAAAGAGATGTATGCGAGATTGTCAGGTGGACCTGGTCTGTCAGAGTTGTTAAATCTGTAGCTCAGTTTAACAAAAGAGCTCTAAATCTGTAGTTTCTTAAATAGTCTTTTTAAACCCGTAGCTCCTTGATAATTACGAAAATCTATTTGTAGTTGTGTGAAATCTACTCTTTCCTTTTCTCACCGAATGCTCGTTTTCCTAGCGGGAAGAAAAATCCAGCATTTCCACACGCACTTTTGACTAATCGAAAGACTATATATACTCCATACGCAATAGTCAATCCAAAGTCTAAACCTCAGGTCGGCTCTAATTGGCTTACGGTTTAATTTCTGACAGTGACTTTTAGCTTATGGCTATAATTACGCTGTAACGGCTGTTAATTTTTTAGAGACAAAAAAAAGGAAAAATAGAAAAAAAAGGAAAAAAAAGACATAAACAAACATTATATCGTCGCGAACAATGTAAAAAAATAAGAGAGAAAAAGTAAATCCAAAAAATTCTTAAAAAATCTAAAATAAATTAAAATTAGAAATCAACGTATTCTAAATAACTTTTGGTTTAAATAAACTAAAAATCAAACTAAATCAAAAGCAAAAACGCTTTGGTGTGGGCCTTCCCTGAAAGGCAAGCATTATGTAGTATATGACACGACGGAGAAACCAATAGCAATTAATGCTAGATTAATTAATTCGTACCGGACGTTGCTTGAAAGAAGAGGCCACACCACGGTGGATGCTAATCTGAACGTAAAGTAATTAATACAGGCGAAGTTGACATGAAGAAAAGACTTAACTTGTGCCATCGATCGATCGGGAAGTTGACATGAAGAAAAGACTTAAGGAAGAAATTAATCCAAACGGTTTCTGTTTTTAGTTTTGTTTTACTTTTGGTTTATTGAAATTAAAATTCACTGAATACATCGGTTTCTAATTTTAATTTATTTTACTTTTTTGCTTTTTTTCTTTTCTTTTCTCTTATTCCTTTTGCAATGTCTGTGACGATATAACGGTTTTTTTTATTTTTTTTCCTTTTTTAGAAAAATCTAACAGCTATTACAATGCAATTTCAGCTAAAAAAACACAACCACAAGCTTAAGCTAAAAGCTAGCTGGAGCACCACCTAATATGTAGCTTCTGGCTTATGACTGAAAATGCATTGTAGCGGCTGTTAGTTTTTTCTGAGTAGTTAAATTGAAAAATAAAAAGTTATATAATCACGGACAACACAAAGAAATAAAAAAAAGAAAAACAAAAAAATGAAATTAAGAAACTAACATGTTCCAGAAACCAGAATCAGAATAAGGGTCTGTTTGTATTAGTTTTTGTTGATGACTTTTGACTGTGGCTGATAAATAGTAGTGGGTGATAGAAGCGGCTGATAAATAATAGTGGCTAATGAATAGCAGTTCGCCATGCGGCTTACGTAATTATGATATAATAAAATACAAAATATGTTACAACATGTGAAAGCACAAAATAGTGATTGATGAATCATAATGATTTATAGAAAGTGCGATGTTTGTATTGGCTTTGACTTTAGTTTCTGGAAGCAGAGACCAGAATCCAATGCCAATATCAATGGGTCCTAAGAATCTAGGGAGATGTAGGTTGGCAGTTGTGCTAAGGATGACGCGTGTGTATGCGGGAACATATGTTATGCACTTAAGTTTACCATGCAATCATGGTGCACTCTAGCTAAAAAGTTATGAAAATTTCTAAAAAAATTATACATGTACTTCATGATTTACTCTATCTATGTATAAAATTTTAAGTTCAAATTTATTGTACGTTAAGAGTAGCAAAGAGAGAGAAATCTGATAAATTTATGACTTTAAATTTGTCAATTTGTCTCTTTTTTATTACTCTTAACATAGAATAAATTTGAACTTAAAATTTTATACATAAGTAGAGAAATCTTAGAAGTATATGTCTAAGTTTTTTTAGAATTTTTCATAACATTTTTACTTAGTGTGTATTATTATTGTACCATAAACTTATATATATAGAGAGACACACACACACTAGTTGATTGTCCGTGCGTTGCTACGGTTTTTTAAAATTAATCATACTACATGTTTTAAAACTCACGGGTGGTAAAATTTTTAGAATATGCATATAAAGATGTTCTAAAAGTTTTTAAATCCGTCAAGTAAGTCAGAAGTTATCGATCAACCTCGTGGCCATAAGTCGGAAGACATTGACCATACCTCGTGGTCGTAGGTCGGGAGCCCTCGAGCGCACCTCGTCGTCGTAAGTCAGAAGCTGTCAACCATTGCACGTGATCGTAGGTCGGGAGCGGTCGACCATCGCTGGTGGTCATAAGTTGGCAACGGTCGACGATCGATCGTGGTCCTAAATCGAGAGCCTTCGACAAAGGCTCATCGTCGTACATCGGAAGCCGACGACCATCGTTCATGATCCTAAGTCGGACGCCATCAAGGATACCTCGTGGTCGTAAGTCGGAACACATCGATCAGCGCCCGTAGTCGTAAGTCGAAAAACATTGACCACACCTCGTGGTCGTAAGTCGAAACACATCGACCGGTGCTCATGGTCATAAATTAAAAACTGTCGATCACACCTCGTGGTCGTAAGTTAAAAGTCGTCGACCATCGTGTGTGATCATAGGTCGGGAGCGGTCGACCATCGCTGGTGGTCATACGTTAGCAGGCCTCCGGTGTGCTTGTGCCCTATCGTCTGACTGCCAGCACCAACCTGCTCAGCCCTAACTTCGACCATGACCCCGACTTCGACACTACCCCCCTTCGACTTCGACCACTGCCCCCATCGACTTCGACTACTGCCCCCTTCAACCACTGTCTCCTTCGACCACGACCCTTCGACGTTGACTACTTCCCCACTCGACCATGGCCCCCTTTGACCATGGCTTTGACTTTGACCGCCTTGTGGGTCTTGCCGTTGAGTGTGGGGAGCTCGATCTCGGGGGTGACCTAGGGGTAGGCGACAGGGATGTCCAACTAGAGGGGGAACTCGCGGTGGAGGTGGTAGACGAACCAACAGATGCCCTCCAGGTTGGCGCTACGACGACAACCATGACCACTACAACCACGTCCATGGGCGCTACGACCACTGCCCCTTCAACCACTGTCCCCTTCGACTATGACCCTTTGACGTCGACCACTTCCCTCTTCGACGACGACCATGAATCTTCGACTTCGACCACTATCTCCCTTGACCACTGTCCCCTTCGACCACGACCCTTCAACGCCGACCACTTCCCCATTCGACCATGGCTCTCTTCGACCACAACTTCGACTTCGACCAAGGATCTTCGACTTTGACTATGGATCTTCGACTTCGACTATGGCCCTTCGACGTCGACTGCTCCCATCTTCAACCACAGCCCCCTTCAATCATGGATCTTCAACTTCAACCATAGATCTGCAACTTCGACCACTGCCCCCTTGGACCACTATCCCCTTCGACTACGGCCCTTCAACATCGACCACTTCCCCCTTTGTCCACCGTCCCCTTCGACGACGACCCTTCGACGTTGACCACTTTTCCTTTCGACCATGGCTTCGACTTCGACCACGGATCTTCGACTTCGACTACTACCCCCTTTGACTACTGTCCTTTTCAACCACTGTCCCCTTCGACCACCATGTACCTTCGACGTCGACCACTTCCCCCTTGGATCACCATCCCCTTTGACCACTGTCCCCTTCGACCATTACCCTTTGACATCGACCACTGACCCCTTCGACCACGGCTTCGACCTCGACCACTATCCCCTTCGATGACCACGGCCCTTTGATGTCAACCACTTCCCCCTTCGACCACTGCCCCTTTGACCACGGCATCGACTTCGACCACAGAGCTTCGACTTCGGCCATAGCCCCTCAACCACGGCCCCCTTTGACCACAGCTTCAACATCGACCACGGCCCCCTTTAACTATGGTTCCGACATCGACCACGACCCTTTGACTTCGACCGCGGACCGACTTCGTCCACGGCCCTTTGGCCACTGTCCCCTTCGACCACGACCCTTCGACTTCGACCGCAGATCGATTTTGTCCACGGCCCTTCGACTTCGACCACTGCACCTTCGACCATGACCCTTCGACCACGGCCTGACTTCGACCACAGCCCTTCGACTTTGATCGCGGGCTAACTTCGTCCACGGCCCTTCAACATTGACCAGTGCCCTTTGACTACTGTCTCGTTCGACCACGGCTTGGACTTCGACCACGACCCTTCGACTTCGACCACCATCCCTTTAATCACAGTTTTGACTTTGACCATGGATCTGTGACTTCAGCCACGATCCCCTTCAACCACGGATTCGACTTCGACCATAGCCCCTCGACCACAGCCCCACTCGACCACAACACTGTCTTCAATGACCAGCTTGAGAAACCAAAATCGCCAAACAACGCGATAGGCTTTGAGCGAAGAGCAGGAGGAGGTAGAGAGGCTCACCGGGCGAGCGAACGCTGGGCGGTAGCGGCGGGGGGAGAGCCACGTGGGCGGGCATAGTAAGATGAAGCTGTCGCCATCACCGAGTGCCCTTCTCTCTGATCCACCAACCGCTGTCGCTAAGCACCGTTCTCTCTAATCCACCGACCGCTGTTGTCGAGCATCGTGTCGCTGGTTGAAGGGGCGATGGGAGATGAAATTGGTGGCGGCGCTCTAGGGAAAATTGGGGGACTGCAACTAGACGCTGCCGCGTAGGGAAGGAATTGATGGCGGCGCCGAGGAGGAGGAGGCGCGGCACGAGGGTTTAGGGGAGAAGGAGACGGTGGTTGCGGGAGGTGGAGGTGGGGAGGCGGTGGCGGGCAGATAGGGAAAGAAGGCGGTGGGCAAATGCAGTTGGAGAGGCGGTGACGAGGGGATGCGACACTGCTAGGGGAAGTTGGGGGATTATGACCAGACACTGTCGTACGGGGATGGAATTGGTGGCGGCGTTGAGCAGGAGGAGGTGTGGCACGAGGGTTCGGCGGAGAGAAGGAGGCGGCGGTTGCGAGAGGTGGGGTGGTTGCGGGAGGTGGAGGATGTGGAGGAAGAGAAGAGGAGGAGCGCGTCCCACGCGTCGGGCCGATCTTTTCTACGAGTAGTGGAAGAACTAACTACATGCAGATCTGGACGGCTGGTCTTTGACTGGATAGCTGAGAAGAGAGGAGAGAGAACGGATCGACGACCACCAACTTATATTTTTATAATAATAAAGAAATATGCACTATCTATCGCAAGATTTGCTTGCGGAAACAGAGATGTCGTACTGGCATTTTTCTTTTCCCGTCCGTAGAGGCGTAGAGGTGTCACGCGCACAGATCGATTTCTTCGCAGAGATTAATTACATGCGTAACCTCACAGTCACAGGAATACACAGTTTCGAAGGAGACGGGTTCATGCTACCGAATGGATCTTCTTGAAGGCAAAGTCAATCTCTCGAAAGGAAAAAGAAAATATATGGCACCAGAGTCGATCCCTAGCTGTTTGGTACTTTGGTGATCGTCACTCTCTCTGCTTAATTAGTCGCACGACACCTGCTCGACGGAGATTAGCCCGTCCGGACGGCCGGTTCTTATCACTGTGCATGCATGTGGTAATTGAGGAGAAATTCGACTTGATGTCCTGCGGAGTGCCGTCTAGAAAAAGATAGGAGATAAGCTAGAAAAGTTCAACATGGACCCTGCACTTTTCAGTCGTATACTCATATACGCGGATGTCGTAAGCACACCAATTATATTCGTTCAAGGAATCGACGTAATCCTCAGTTATGATCTTTATTTTCTTTTGGTCGAAAATTTCACACAATGATAATGAAGGGAAGAAATGTATATTTGTCGTCGGTCTTTAACCCGTATTGTGAGATCACATGAGGTACCAAGCCTTGTGATAAGTATTTAACTTTGATTTGTAAATTTTATCGAAATTTGAGTTTGGTTTTGAAACTTTTCAATCTCCAGAGTTCTTGTTATGTTTTAGTCGGTCAGACCGGCCTGGCAACAGCGATCAGATCGGCTATGGACATCTCTTCATACTCTGTGAAGAGCGGTCTGACAGACGGCTATGGAGTGGTCAGACCAATCATATGCCTTTTAGAAAGTGGATACTAAACACTTGTGTAATCATGTTTAAAGATGTGTTTGCACCAGTTGTCACTTAATTTGGAGGTCAGAGCTAATTAAATTAGATAGAGTTTAACTGAAATTTCAGATAAAATATGTTTTGGTGCTCTTAAGCAGCCATACCGGCCAGTGGTTGATGGCACTACTACAAAAAAGGGCTATATTGAACGCCTCATCACAGACGGTTTCAGAGAACTGTCAGTATTGCAATTATCACATATGGTTCTTGTTAATAACAATATGTGATATTATCACAGACGGTTTGGATTAAAAACCGTCTGTGATGTATGCTGATATCACAGACGGTTTTTAATCCAAACTGTCTGTGATAATACCCCATGTATCCCCCCGTTGGCTCACCGATAGGAGTAGAGGGGGACCTCTTGGACTCCCGAACCTGCATAAATCTCTATGTCATTTTTACTCTCGTGGACGATAGCCCATCAGACATCGATGTTCGCCCCTCACTTGTGTTTGAGTTTCATACATATAACATTAGCATAATACGAAAGGCTATGGTTCCTACCAATAAATACTCTAAGTCCACGAAGCCTTCTCCGACTCTAGAGTGCAACAAGTTAAGGGACGACATGTCTGCTCTTTGGAGGAGCCCTAGGCGTGCACCCTCATAGGAGATCAAGGCCATCTACCCTAGAATAGACAACGTCCTATGTTCCCCAGGGCTCCCAAGCACGTACTTCTCCCTTGCACTGGCTCATGCCAGATCCAGCCAAGGGCAGGAAGCTCAAGGTGCCCTCGCCAGAGGGCTAGGGATTTTGGGGGCAACCATCACCCCCGGGACACATGACGGCACTAACTGCAAGGCGATGAAAGCCAACTATGTGAGCTACCCCCTAACATGCTATTGTTAGGGGACAATCATGATCTACAAATTTCATTACTCTCATTTGGGCTCTTGAGACACTTTCCCTGCATAGGATTTCACCCTTATGGTGCATAGGACGTATGACCTTCGTGGCCTCCCCTAGCAAAAATCCAAGGTGGCTTGGGCATCCATTGCCTCTACCATGGCGGCTCGTGTCCTGCTAGACCTAAGGCATAAGCGACAACTTGGGTCCAGTGCCCAAGTTGATGGATATGCTAAAGACTCATCCCCCTTACACTCCAGGCCACATGCCGAACGTCCTCCGGGTCACTGTACGCTTCGCTTCATTGCCTGGTAAGGGTTAACCATTCTCATGCATTCTCAATCACCAGTGAAAACCCCACCTACATGGTAAAAGATCACAGCATCATACTTCCGTGCCCCACAGCTTAGTCTCGTGGGCACCCCTCCGGTGTGCCCATGACTTAATGCTATGAACATACCTCTAATGTGCTCGTGAGTTAGCCTCATGGGTGCCTCCAAGTTTGCTGGGGGCTACCACCCCTAATGGCCGTTCGGTGCCCTATGGCTTAGTCTTGTTGACACCCCTCTGGTGTGCCTATAACTTAGTATTATGGACACACCTCTAAGGTGCTCGTGATTTAGCCTCATGGGCGCCTCTAAATCCACTAGGATCACCCCTAGTGGCCATTCGGTGCTCCACAACTTAGTCTCATGGGCATCCCTTCGGTGTGTCCGTGACTTAGTGTCGTGGGCATGCCTCCAAGGTGCTTGTGAGTTAGCCTCATGGGCCCCTCTAAGTCCACTAGGGGCTACCACCCCTGGGAGCCATTCGGTGCTCCACAGCTTAGCCTCGCGTACACCGCTCCAGTGTGCCTGTGACTTAGTGTCGTGGGCACTTCTTCAAGGTACTCATGAATTAGTCTCATGGGTGTATCCAATTCTACTGAGGGTTACCACCCCTAGCGGCCATTTGGTGTCCAATGACTTAATCTCGTGGGCACCCCTTCAGTGTGTCCATGACTTAGTGTTGTGGACACACCTATTATATGCTCATGAGTTAGCCTCATGGACGTCTCTAAGTCCATTGGGGGCTACCACCTCTAGTGGCCATTCGATGCCCCACGACTTAGTCTCGTGGGCACCCCTCTGGTGTGCCCATGACTTAGTGTCATAGGCACATATCTAAGGTGTCCATAAGTTAGCCTCATAGGCATCTCCAAATCCACTGGGGGCACACCTCCACAGGCTTTCACTCTAACATGCCACCCGCCTAGAAGGATGTGTCTAGGTGACGTGGCCCCGCGTCCACTACTTTGCCTCCATAAGCTTTCCTCTGATGCGCTGCTTACCTTGAAGGCTGTGCCTCGGTGGGGTGGCCCCGTCGCGTGTGCATTGGCGCTTACGCACATGCTTTGCACCTTAACTCCTGGTGCCCCAGCACCTTGCTCCCTAGTGTCCCATGCCTGCGCCGTAGTGCCTCGGTGTCCTATGCTCAACATACCTTGGTGTCCCTAAATGCTCAACACATGCCTTAGTGCCCTGGTGCCTTGGCGCCCTACGCTCAGCACACCCCGATGCCCCAACATCCCCATACCCTATGCTATGTGCAAGACTGTGCGCCATGCATGCCTTGGTGCCCCTGCGCTCGACAGCCAAGACTTGCGCCCATACACAGCGACGCCCTGTGCCCGTATGCTATATCCGACTCCCTGGTGCCCACACCCATGGTGCCCTAGCGTTCGTGCGCCATTGCCTTACTCCACATGGACTTGGCGCCTCCGCGCATCACTCGGTTCACCTTACATCTAGCAACTGACACCCAACATCCTGCTCTCCTAGCATTTAATGCCCGGCTCCATGCATCCTAGCACCAAGTGCATAGTGCCATGCTGCCCGTGTGCTCACCCCGGCACCATGCGCCCCTGTGCCCAACATTCGTGTCTACTGCTAGGGTGCCCTGCCACCCCGATGCATGCCATGGCCCTATGCGCCCACATGTTTCATGGCGTCCTGAGCCCTGCGCAACATAAGGCAGCCTATGGCCTCTCTACTGGCTCACAGCCACATCTGATGCTCGCACGACCTGGTAAGTTGCACACCTAGTTGCCCGTGTACTCCAGTGCTCATGCGCTCAGACAGGCCACATGTCCTAGTTGCTGACATGCCCTAGCAACCTACACGCCTTGCTGCCATGGGCGCCTTGCTACAGACATGTCTAGCTGCCTACTTGCCCATGGCATGCCCACGCGTTGGCCACCCACAGGTCCAGATGAATGTGCGCCCCAGCAAAATTGACACTCTGGTACTCCCAACAAGCCATGGCATCTTGGTAAGTAGCAACTTATGCCCTACCACTCTTGACCATGCGTCTCAGCAAAACTGGTGCCCTGGCACTCCCGACAGGCCCTGACACATTGGCATGCATCCACTAGTGCCCTGGCAAGTAGCGGCCTAACCCTGGCACTCTCGACTACTTGCACCCTGGCATCCTCCCACCAAGTCCTGGCACTCCCAATAGCTTGCACCCTAGCATCAGCCAGCTATCACCCTGGCAAGAAACCATCGGTATCCTAGCGACCTGCTGCTCGCGCCCTAGCATCTGAGTGTCGGTGCCCCATGCCCCTACACTCTGCGCCTGGCTTAAGTAAATGCCTCATGGCATATTCGGCATACGTACCAGAGTTAATAAAAAAACAAGAAAGGGGAAGCAAGAAGTCAAGAGCAAAGAGCGAAAACAGGATCGAACGCTTACCTTGCCTAGGCCTTCCATGAGAGCTCACCATTGCAACATGCCTTGGAGGCTTAAGTAGCCCTCGTGTGCCCCTCTACCCAAGCCACATGGACCTAGCCTTTGGCTCTACCTACTCGCGTCGGCTATCGTCCACGGTGGCATGCCCCTTGCCTTCATCACCCTAGCCACCAACCATGGCTAGGCAGTGCCACAGGGTCGAAGGGGCCTAGCTCGCCAAAGCTTGAAGCTTGTGAAAGCTGGGTGGTGGCTCGTCGAGACTCGAGAGGAGCACAAGCCCACGCCTCCTAATTCCTCCCTTCCCTTGGGACTACCTCGATGCCCACTTCTTTGGCTAGGATTCGGTGGCCACAAAGAATAGGGGAGCAACTAGGTTTCCCTGTTCTGTTATTCTCACATGAAATTGGGCTGGCCAATTGGCCCACTAACAAGTAGGTTCACATGGGCCGATTTTCATCATCTAGGCCCAACATCAAGGAAATAGGGGCTCAGCCTAGTAGCTGGAGGAGCCCAAATGGCTTTTTGTTATAACCTAAGCACACTTGCCATGGGTTAACTCCCTAATGTTGCCATGGCCCAAACGCTAAAATACGGGACAAGCTAGAAGCCCTGCTACATTTTGAGAGTCTGAAGAATTTTGGTTAAGCTCATAGGCTAGCCACCGTTTTAAGACATAATATTGGGTACAACCATGGTTTGGACCCTACTAGGTCCGGGCCAAGTATCGATCTTAGCACAGTAAGTAGAGCAACTTAAGACTACCCCTTTGGGCGTTTCTTCTAAAACACTATGGGATAGGGGGGAAGTGTTGGAAAAATTATTTTACCCTTTTGCTGATAGGGCCCCCTCTATAGAAAACACATACATACAAATCACTGGACTACAGTTATGCTTAGAAAGTAAAACAGTACCCCTCGCTTGTCCTTATAGGCTAGTTATCTCGTTGAGGGGTATCCTAGTCATTTACACAGGCCCATGAGCATATAAATACCCAATATATCCCTCATTTATATAGAGAGCTCTCTTGAGTAATAAAAAGCATATTCAAACTGGTGAGCCCCCAAGGACCCCTCCTTGAAGGTAACCCCGTTAGTTCACCGATAGAAGTAAGGCGATCCTCTCAAAACCCTGAACATGAATAATTCCCATATCAATTTTATTCCCGTGAACGATGGCCCATCATTCGGTTGACATTCACCCCTTCATTTATGTTTGAGTTTCACACCTATAACAACATTCATCTCCAAGTGAAATAAATATCTAAATTTTATTCAAGTGAGTTTTGCCAAGAATTTCTCCTTGTGCTTTTAAATTACTTGGTTTTCTTATTTGAATTTCTTCCCTCCTTGATCTTACTATTTCCTAAGGATATGTGGATGATAGAAGAATCTCTTAGGGACTAGATCTCATCCATCTAGGCAACCCTATGATAGTTCTTGGTGTTTGCCTTGGTTTGTCTGATTTTGATGTAATTTGACTTATTTTGGGCAAATGTCGAGTTTTTGTTGAGTAGCTTATCGATCCATTAATGGAATAGGTTTATAAAACCTTGAGGAAGTTATGTTTCAAGTCATTTGGTTGAGTAGATTAAAAGTTGGCTATTTTGAGTTTTTAGCGTTATGTTATTTTCTATTCTGGAACAATGAACGGTCAGACTATTGTGATCCAAGCGGTCAAACCGCCTAGGCTCCGTCAGACCAGTATGCTGCCTGTGGTAAGACCGGTCAGCTAATGTTTTTGCCCATTTGTTGCTTTTTTGTTCTCTTGACTTGTTGACTTCTTTTTATATTTGTTTCTACTGTGCATATGACCTTATCAACTTCTCATGGCTAATTGAGTGAAGTAGGCAAAGATGGTTGATTTTGGTAAAGTTGAAAAAGTGACAGATTATTCATAACCATACTCTTTAAGGGAGTGTCTATACAACATTCGACTATTTTTGAGGACAAAAACAGTCAGATTTTGAGCCGTTAGATGAAGATCTAACGCCCTAGATCGTTTTTTTTGGAGGGGTCATTTTTTTGGAGGGGGGCTTGTATGGGTGGATCCGTTGGATGGAGATCTAACGTCCCAGATCAATCTGACTATTTTTATTCTAAAAAATAGTCGAATGTTGTATAGCAATACTCTTTAATTTTCGGCATCGGTTCTATACATATATACCCAGATCAAGCCAAACACAATAGCACAAGCACCTCATCGATCTCTCCCCAGCCAAAATACGGCGAATGCATGCACATGTACGCAGGCCGGCCTGCAGGGACGAGACGGACGACAGTTAACCCAAAAACACAAACCAAGCAAGTAGAGAGCACAAGTCCCAGCTAGCACGTACGGCGGCCACAAGCCAGGGATAAGGGAGTCTCGCCAACCACACGTCAGATATATACTCAGATGTATTTACTTGGCATGTAAATAAGATGTGTTAGCCAAGAGCATGAGCGCCTGGACGGTCGAGGGGGTCAGTGCATGCTTGGACTCTCGTTGGCTATGGCGTCCGGGGGGCTTGCCGGCCTCATCTGCCAACGGCGCATGTCGGCACGGGGAGCGCCCACACGTGCCTCGGCTGGCGGCACGAGCGGCTGGAACGGCCGCGTGGCCGGCCGGCCGGCCGGCCCCAACACGTGGGGACGGCGGCAGCATGGCAGGCCTAGGGCCGGAGCACCACGTACACATCGGAAGGCAGGCAGGCAGGCACGCAGCAGCAAAGGCGAGCTAGGCCGGCAGGCAGAGGGCTTTAAGGGCTGGTCCTGCTGCATGGCTAGGCATTGGCCGGCGGCACCACAACAGATCTAATTACCTGTAGATTGGCATAATAGAGACAGCATGGAATCGAGGGAATGGACGATGGACAGGTCATCTACCTTGTACTACACTACTGCTTGCTTCCATCGCCTCCCTTGTACCTAGCCCGCAAGCTAGCTGTCCTTGATTATTCCATACATATATCACCAAATTAATCCGATTTTATCGTACTTTCTCTCGTCTGTCCACAAATATAGTTTATCGTAGGTTCCGCATGATCAAAAAATTTAAATTTTATTCATTAATATATGTTAAAAATACATAGAATGATTATATAAAAATAATACCATTGAATTTATTTTGCAAATTATTTTATAATATATATTTTATTATTTTTATTAGTATATTAAGATAATAAATTATAGTCAAAGTCTTACATTGAAACCATAAAAAGTTAGAAATCTATTTACATTTGTGTATGGAGGAAGTATATAGGAGTGCAACTAATGGTAAAATCCTCTCAGTCTATCTTTTTTTTTTTTTGAAAAAAACATCGCAATCTATCAACTCACCTCGCGGGAAGTCTTCTTTGGTGTACAAGTTTCTGCATGAAATTCCCACGTTGTAAACAGGTACTAAAACGTTTTTCTGTCTCACTAGCTTAGCTAGGTACTACAAGTCCGGACCACTTTTCTATAATGATTCTAGCTAGCTTAGCATACTGTTTTTCTACGCTCTATAGTGGAGTACGGATTTCACCATCTCCAATAAATTGAAATCTTGCTTGAATATTCAAAAGTGAGTAGGGTTTTCAAGGTTTGAAGTATTGGGAAGATGGATCTAACGGTGTACTTTTTCCCGGAATTAATGCACTGCCGTATGTACTTGAAAACGATAACAATACAGGTAGACACCTCTACGCAGGAGCAGCAGCTAGCTTAGGTTGGGCCTGGTTTTAAGGTGGATTTTTTTTGGATATGTCTGATGTCTTTTATATATGGTTGATGATTTTTGCTTTGATACAAGTGTTTGTACAAACGTACCAAAAACTGGTAGGCTATTCCAACAAGCCATTTTAAAAAGACCGTGAAAAAATAGTTATATTTATTTATTGGGAGTGTCTAGGTATCACTCAGATATTTTTTTCTAAGTATCATCCAAATTTGTGATCCTTAGATTAGAAATTAAGAGGCCTTTGTTTTTGAAGGAAGGAGATTTTTTTAAGGGGGAGGTGGTAGAATTCAAAGAAGAGGGGGGTGAATTTATGGCTATTGGATATTTAATCAAACAGTTCTAAATCTGAATGATAATTACGAAGAAAATATCTAGATAATATTTAACAAAATCCTTATTTAGATGAAGTTCATAAACTATAAGCAAAAAGAACAGGAATTTTGCGCCGAGCTCCTGCATGCCCGTACACACGTGTAGTGCTTGGAGCTGTGTGCCTGTGTGCCAAGGACGGCCCATGCATCCAAGACAGGTCACCGGTGAGCTCACACACACTCACCGTCGACGACTCACCGACCTTTTTAATTGCAAGTGCCTGCCAACCAGAATATGCCAAGAATTTTTTTACCTTTCATGCGTTGCTTTCCACAGTTGATCCTTGCTATCTGTTCATATGATCGTATGACTTTGTTTCTTGAGATGATACTTTCTTCAGCATTGGACAGGCATGCATTAATATGGTAATGCTTAAAGCTGGTAGGAGAGTAGTTGTGGACACTAGTGAGTTGCAAAATGGTATTTCTATTCATCTTTTGTGTGGTGATTTTTACGTGATTTCCATCAAAAGCGAGCACATATATGTAAGTTTCATGGTCTGATCGGAATATATAGGAATTTCGTAGGGAACGTTTAATTTAAGCTGATCGAGGAAATTTCCATGCATCCAAGACAGATGCTTTCCCCGCTGTTTTCCCTTTAAAATATAATACTCCGGTTAGTCATCAATATGACCCTGCACTATCAAATGTTCCCATCGGACCTTGCAACTTAATTAAACACGCTACACATTTGAATATGAAACAATAGTTTCCTTCAAAAAAATTATAAAACAATAGACCATATTGTTCTCAATTTTCAACAACACAACTCCAAATAAGCTAGTACTCACTGATTGCTTGCTTGCTTGATTGTACTACTAGTAGTGGAGAACTCCCCACAGTAGGTCGTTTCAGACATCGACATGGCTATTAAAATACAACTTTGACCACTAAATACTATTATAATATATTTGTAAAACTCAACAAAATTATAATATTATAAAAGTATTTTTGAGACTAATATACACAGATTTTCATATATCTAATTCTAAATATTTAAAAAGATATAGATAGCTAGTTTTTAAAGTTTAGGCTTGTTTTTTGAACTGAATAGTATAACTTTCCAGACTTTCTCTGGAGCTCTTCAGTCCTTAACAATTAATAAGGCCCTCATCTCTCTAATTATATTCAAGGAGTGGTATTGATTAGTGGCACCTATCCAATCATATTTAGGACCCCGCAGAGAATATACTCCCTCTATTCCAAAATATAGATTATTCTCAATTTTTTACAGTCTTCAATCAAGACTTTGATAATAATTTATTATCATAATATACTAGCAAAATGATATATATTATAAAAGTATTTTGTAAGATAAATTCAATGATACTATTTTCATATAGCCAACTTATATATTTTAATATATATTAATAGTTAAAGTTTAAAAAATCTTGATCATGAAATCCTCAACAATCTATACTTAGAGAAAGAGCGAGTACAGAAAGTCCTTTGACCGGAAGCATTAACTAACACAGAGTCGTTCTGATATGCCCCATTGCCCCGGGCCCTACCTAGCTTGTGTAGGAACACCGGAAAAGCGATCTGTAGTGCCTACGCATAGGACATGTATCACTGCTCCTCGCCAGGATTCAGGCTATATACATCTGCATTTTTTTTGGAGAAATTTCAATTCTTTTTACCACTGTAGATTATACATTTTATAAGAGATGTCAAACAGTCCTGATACTATCAAATTTAGTTAAAATCTAAAGAGTTAAAATGCAAACTTTGAGGCTGTTGAGGGGCCACGGGCCCCTCAGCACCTCCCTCCCCCAGCCACTGCTGGTTTCTCCGTTCTTTCCGTTATTCACCTCGACCAGACAGAACATGTACTATATACACCAGTACTTGCGTTCTGCCTTAGCTTGTACTCAGATGAGTTTTGACGTCAGATAATTAGATATGCCCAACGCCGGCAACCGCACGTTACACAACTGTGCGTTACCGACTGGTGTAATTCACCTCTTACATGCTCCAAACACGCTAGTACCACGTCTATATAAGAGAGCTAGCTGCTAGCAGAAGGGGTGGGAGAGAGAGAGAGAGAGAGAGAGAGAGAGAGAGAGAGAGAGAGAGAGTTTGTATGCTGGTCCATGAGACCATGATGGCTTCCACGGAGAGCTTCTCGTTGTGTCTCGTGCTCGTGGGATCATGCAGCTCCACCGTTGTTGCGGCGGTGGTCTACCTATGCATTACCGCATGGCTTAGGACGCGCCGTGTAGGGGAGATCTTCCGGCGGCAAGGGATTGACGGTCCGCCGCCGCCGTCGTTCCTGTCGGGGAATCTCTCCGAGATGCAGGCAAGGGTGGCCGCGGCGGCGGCGGCCGAGGAGGCTGGCGGCCGTGACTTCCAGAAGGAAGGCTTCGACGACCACTGCAAGAGGATCTTCCCCTACTTCGACAAGTGGAGGAAAGCCTTCGGTACGTCACGATTAATTAAATTGCGTTACCACATGCTTTAGCTTAATTAGTACATGCATGCTTGTTAATTACGTTCATGGCTGCTAGTATTAACAGTTATCATGCACAACTAGGCTCTTGCTATCGTAATTCTTTTTGGTGAAGAGTGAATCGTTTCTAGTGGTACAAGCATGATATATAGAACTAACACCTCTCTCCCCCTCTCATATCTTCCATGAAATTGCAGTACAGCTGATTGCTTGCCCTGGCAAGTTGACTAATTACCAGGGTTTTGGTTACCCGTAGGAAACATATACAGTAGGTCATCGAGATTTCAAGGGTAACTAAAAACCTTTGGAAAATCTCAGCCGAAATTTCTTGAATTCGAAAATATTCAAAAATTTTACCGGTTCAAAAATACACTGGTCCTCACCAAGATTTCCCAGCCGGTAACCACAACCCTGCTAACTACCAGAGTTTAATTTAACTATGCTGTACTAAATGTTGATGAGTTTTTTTTAAAAAAAGAAATACTACTGTGTGGGAGAGAATAAATAAATATACACTAGCGAGAGGGTTTGAGTTTGTCAATGAAGTCAACATCAGAAAGTTACCAAATAAGAAAAGAGAATAAACAAATTAATGCAGGACAGAAACTGTGGTTGAGAACTAGCGCTGTCAACTGTCCTGGGTCATCAAGCCTTGGAACAATTAATAACCACTAGCAACAACACTGAACTTGCCTGGCTAAACCTAGCTAGCTAGGTGAGCTACAGATTATAGCACGTACACAGTACGTTGTATGTACGTATAATTAGGGTATATACTATAAGAGCAAGGCTAATAATACAGCCTTCAACTGACTGTATGGACACTTACAACCCACTTATCAGCTCATTCATATAGTAGTTTACAGCCAGCTGAAGGCTGTATGACCCACCCCTTTTTCTCACAAAGTTTCTTGATTCTTGTGCTTCAGCTGGCTGTAAACTTAGAGCCCATCTCTCTTCTCTCTCCTCCTCTCTCTCCTCTACCTCAGCATACAGTCTACTAACAGCCTTTTATTATACTTGCTCTAACTCCATATACGATCCGGCCGACGACCGATGGATCGGACTTTTTTTTTGTTTTGTTTTCCTTTGGAGAGGTGACTTTTTAACCTGTTAAACTGTGCACATGCATGCATGTATTAATTGCTGAGGTGATAAGCACGCCATGGATTTGGGGACCGTTTGACCTTTGGTTTGCAATTTAGCATCCACCGGTCCATTGGCCATGAGCTGCTAGCTAGCTTGTAGTAGCTAGCATATGGCGCTAATTATTGGCAACCACCTCTTTACGAGCACAGAAACATAATTATTTGAGGAAAAAATATGTTTACATTTTGCAGATATCTGCATCATACTCTCAAAAAGGTGCGGGTGTGAAATTGATTCAAGCAAAACCGACCTAATAGTAATTTCCTACGCACATCGATTTGAAACAACAAGGTCGATCTATCGTTATAATTAATATATATTTAAAGAAAATAAGGCTGCTTTCCGAATGAATTATCAAAGCAAAACATACCAGCCATATATAAATCTAATGCAGTGCTATTATATTATGAGACCGACCTCAACCATGCATGCATCTTAGCTAGTGTGTGGCTGTCATAGTGTCATGTACTACGAACCTAATTAAGTTATTACTAGCAGCATCTGACCTGATTAAGATAGTGAGTAGTCGGGGTAGGCTTTCCGAAAACGGGCACGTATGTATGCCATTAGCTGTCCAAGCACGTCGATGAAAGCTCACCCTGTTCACGACGTCGCCAGACCTGGGCCAAGTGAGCCCGCCCGGCATGGCCCGACACGACCTGATGTAGGCACAACCTGGTTAGCTTGATTAACTAAATGGGTTGTATCGTGCTTGTCTATAGGTTGTGCCATAGGCCCGAACACAATCCAAAAAGATTACGGGTCTTGCTATGCCGGCCTGGACACATTTAGCCTTCGGTGGCAACGACCATGTCGATGTCGATGTCTCCTCCACCTCTGCCATACCACCAGTGCTACTATTGCTACTAGCGTGATCGCACCATCTCCATTCTACTTCCCATCTCCCCTGACGCCGATGTCCTTTGCGCCAGAGGCTTCGTTGAGGAGCTCCTGACACCCCCCCAGCAACCTTGCCGTCTTCTTCAATCCCCCTCCCTCGCCTTACCCACCCAGTTTAGCGGCGGAAAGGCATGGAGGCTCAGTGGCAGCGACGTCGGCTAGATGAAGAGAGGGAGGCTTACGAGGGGAGACATGGGATAGGATAGCACAAGAGGAGGAGGCGACGGCCGGCGTAAAGTGTGCTGGCGCTATCGCATGCGGGCGCTACTGGTTGAGAGGGAGGGAGGAGGTGTTGAGGCGGAGATAAAGGGTCAGGAGGCTACGGCGATGCTAGGTCGTGCCGTGTCATGCTTGATCGGACACGGTACTATTTTGTGACATGCTAGGTCGGCCCATCATACTAAGGTGTCGATCCAAGTACGGTACAACTGATCAGATTGGGCCAATACGGTCCGTTTGGCCATGGGCCATACCATACTTGGATCGAGCCAACAGTATCATGCTTCGAACCAGCATGATTAGCTTAGCCTATTTGAACAGCTCTAGACGCGCGTCGCCAATTCTTATCCATTTTCAAGTGATCCTGGGGCACTGGGGGGAGCTAGCACACATGTACACTACTCCATTTTGGAGGCAGAGAGAACTATATATGATAAGTACGTCCTCGCTGAGGTAATTTTGGCAGAGAGAACTATATATGATAAGTACGTCCTCGCTGAGGTAATTTTGCACATGTGGCCTCAAAAGAGAGATCCATATATGCGTATGTCATTTTGTTTGGAATCCGGTGTAGCTTCCGAGTTGTCGATATAGGCTAGAGTTCAAGTCCGACCAGCTATTTTGGTCATCCATTCAGAGTAAAAATGAACGGAGGTCATGTACCATACATATCATTATATATAGAGAGAGTCAGTATACGTAAACTATACGGCACACAACTATGTATACATAGATTTAGATATGGTAAAATAAAATTGAACCCAGTGTCATATGCATCCTCCCAAGCCTCAAGTGGCTCCGCCCTGCTTGTGATATACTATATGGTCCTAAATTCAACCCTGAACATTGTAATTAGATCGACTAGGAAAAATCCTAGCTTGCCAAACTATAGTTTCCTTATATATATATATATATATATATATATATATATATATATATATATATATATATATATATATATATATATATATATATATATATATATATATATATATATATATATATATATATATATATATATATATCCATATGCGCGAATATACAAACATGTATGTATAGGTATATGTACACACATAAATATACATACATATGCATATGTATATGTATATATATATACACATACATATATGTATCTGTATGTATGTGTGTATATATATATATATATATATATATATATATATATATATATATATATATATATGTGTGTGTGTGTGTGTGTGTGTGTGTGTGTGTGTGTGTGTGTGTGTGTGTGTGTGTGTGTGTATTCTGGTAAATTAATCTTGACAAAAACTTGGAGCAAAGTTTATGTATATCAGAAGACTTGGTTACATCCATGATGCTAGTTATCTATAATACTTGATTTCTTCTTCTTTTTTAATTATGAAAAAGTATTGTTATTTTATTGATCATAATTAAAAACAAGAAGGGCGCCGACTAGATCATTTCATGCATGACGCGCTGTACGTAGGATATGACAGCACTATTTTACCCACATGTAATTGTATATTGTTTATTTATCTTCTTGTTCTCTCCCCTAATTTAAGTAAAGGCCGGTTTGATCAACACAAACAAATAATTAAACTGATCTTCGACCCAGTAGTCTTAAACAACGTTTTCGCCCATAAGACTAATTGTATAGTAATAATTCTTCTCCGTCTTGGTACGTCAAGACTACCCTGAATAAGTTTAATAGTACTTCCTCCATCCAAAAATATAGAGTGAATTGTGGGTGTGTTTTTTTAGGTTGTGGCTGTTAGCTTTTGGTTTTTGAATTTTGATCATTCACGAGAGTATAAAGAGAGAGATGGTCACATGCGATTTTGACCGGTATAGTTAAAGTTGGTACAATGTGCACTACAATTGATCGGTAGACCTCGCCAGTTTGAAAAAACACACCACTTGAAAGCTAATTACTGTAACAAATGACATAAGCCAAATGCCCTCTCAAACGCACCCTTTGTCTTACACAGAGAACAAGAAGACATTAAAAATAACCAGTTTACTCTTGATTATTACCTATAAGTACTACATTCAATACATACATATAAGAAATACAAAGTAAAACTAGATATTTATTACGGATATAAAAGGAACAAAATACTTATTTTGCATTGTAATACGTAATACATTCTATATTTATAGATAAGATCATACATATGCGCATATGCACTGTATTTTTTACAGATGGAGTAATAAGTAGTATACTACCACTAAATAAATAAATAGTGATCAACAATAGCATTCTAACTAGAAAACATTTAATTTGTAATCTGTAAAAGTGAATCAAGGAACAACAAATTGACCCGCGCCAAATTAACGATTTGAACAACTCGATGGGCTTCAATTAATTCGACGAGCTGGTCCTGTGCATGCATGCCCACACACTCTGAGAAGGAGTGTCTCAATTCTACATGCTGCCTCCCCTGCAGTGCCATTGGCTAGGTTATTAATCCCAACCGAGGGGCTCGTAGTCTGTGCAGTGTACTACACCACCAACCTTCTTCTCTTGCACCTTTAAGGCCGTGGGGACTGCGATTTCTCTGCATCTCTCCTACAAGGATTCCACATGGGGATGCACGGCGCCATGGCTACCCTAAGAGGATAAAGTCATGGCTACCCTAAGAGGATAAAGTGTATCACACCGAATGGTAGAATTAATTAGATCCGCTGCACGCACTTTGATAGCCTGGATCGAGAAAATTGATGATAAATTTGTTTTTTCTTTTCTGTGTGTTTTTGACTAGTGATTTGATCTGAAACCTACTGTGCTCTTGATACTCGTTCTCTTCTTGTCTAATTTCCCCGGCCAATGGGTTGATCGTATGCATGTGGTTACTTAGTTGGAACTTGTTTTTAAATGTAGCTTTTGGACATATATTTTTGCAAATTTAACTCTCGTATTGGACTTATTGATCTCGATAGTAACCTACTAAGTTAGGGAGCTTGACAGGTGCTTACCGAGCTACTACCAAGCTCCCCTAGATAACACATGCATCACACATTAATTAAAGGTCATTATTAGCGCTAATTAAATATGTTTAACGCTAATTAAATGTGACTTTGCTAATTGTGTGTGGTTGGCTGGCAACCAGTCGAGCTCGATAGATCCAATAAGGTAATTAGATTTATAAAAAGAGATGTTTGAAGGCAAATTAAAAAGAAAAGCAGTTGAAGTGCCATTTATATGAACAATTCGCCTTAGTTGGCCAAAAGCGTCTTGTTCAGCTGTGCAGCGTCGATCACGTACACTATATATATCACGATTCCCTTCTTGGTTGCGCTAGCACACAAATATACTTGGGATGCAGACTAGGAGGAGGACGGACAGCATCACATGCTGTACGTACTGAAGCACAGTGTGCAGAGATCTGCATTTGGAATTAAAACGCACTCAATTTTCAGACTAAATGATAATCGCGAAGGTATCAAATCAATCGATCGATGGAGCAGGCGGAAAAGACGTACGTAGTCGATCGCGCGACAGCACGTCAACGACACGTCACGTCTGAGTCGATCGATTGATCGGGACGTACACGAGTTGCTTTCACGTAAGGCGAATGGTAAACCACACCGTAGCAAGTTCATCAGGAGCGTCGTGGTTAGAGATGGCAACGGGTAAATACCCGTCGGGTATAGCCAAACCATACCCGTACCCGATACCCGCACCCGCACCCGCTACAATACCCGTACCCGCACACGGGTATAGAAACTTACCCATACCCGCACCCGCGCGGGTATTTATACCCGACGGGTAACCCATACCCGAATTGATAAGGGTATATACGGGGCACAGGTATATACGAGTGCGGGTATTTCCATCGGCTTCGTTTCGAATATATATATACGGGCCACAGGTATATGTACCTGTTGCTATATCTAATATACACCCGGCCGGGTATATTTTACCCGCGGGTATGCGGGTACGGGTAGTATACACCCGCACCCGCACCCGCATACCCGATGGGTAGAGATTTTTGCCCATTAGCATACCCGCGGGTGAAGATATCTTTCCATACCCGCCTCCTTATCGGGTAAAACCCATCGGGTACTCGGGTTTCGGGTACCCGTTGCCATCTCTAGTCGTGGTCGACGTGCCGTACCTGCTTGCGAGTGGGCTTGCAAAGCCTGATCTGCCCCCGATGCCACCATCACTTCACCAAGTTAATTACTCTAAGTTACTCTAAGTGACCAGGTCACGAGAGAGCTAGTATCCTTTTGAGTTATGTCCAGTCAAACTTTTATTGTCGGCATATTTTTAGATATTTAGATAGGATATATAAAGATTATATGTATAAATTTATCTTGAAAAGTATAAATTTATCTTGAAAGGTATTTTCATAAAATTATATTTTGGTTAAATTTTATAAATACATTATAATGGAAATAAATAATCAAAGACGTGTTTTAAAGACTGTGTTAATATCCAAACAATACTTATTTAAAAATCTTAGTAAGCGATACTGCTATGTACTACACAATCACGATGACATGAGTCTAAGAAATAAGAAATAAACGTCGTTTTTGTTTTGAGGGTCCACCGCATTCAGTCCCACTAGTGTGTTCAGAGCTAGGGAGCTAGAATCGGATAGTTCGTGGTTCCTCGAACCAAACACCTGAGAGCTTTGGATGGCAAGCTAAATTAAACATGAATAGTTGATGAAGTTTTTGCGTGGATTTTTTTACGGTGACTTTGGTTTAAAATTTTAAATTCTAGTTATTCGTAAGAGAGAGTATAGAGAGAGATATCCATATACAATTTTAGCTGATATAGATGAAATCAAGATAGTGTCTACTATAATTAATTTGTAGATTTTGTCTTAAAAAATACCCTATTTAAAGATTAGTCACTGTAAAAAAATACTAAACCATAAGCCTAAAAAAACCTACCCTTTAATATGCCTGCGAATGAAAGGTGGCTTGCAAATTAAAGACATGTGAACTTTCATTAAGATCGTCAAATCTTGGAAGGTGTGTAACTGTGTATGCTGGTCAGCAGGATGTGAGCTAGGACCCCATAGCTAGACTGCAAAGTCAACTAAGCCGTGCACAAGTTGGATTATGCTTTTGACTTTTAATTTCTAACTTCTTAAAATTTTTTTGGCTTCTAATGGGTTTTTTGTCTTTTCTTTTTTCCATATTACTTTTGTATTGTCCGTGATAAGAGAATCTGTTTTTTATTTTTATTTTTTAAATTTTAATTATACCCAAAAATGTTACAACAAATACAGTGAAAAAAAGCCTCAATCAGTGCCAAATAAGCCTAAAAGTTAAAAGTATAAGCCAAAATGAGTCATATAGGCTTAAGTTTTTAGCTTCTAATTTCTTGATTTCATCTTTTTCTAGATTTTTGACTTTTTTGAGCCTTTCTATTATTCTATATTTTCTTTTTCTCTTTTTTCCTTTGCATTATCGTGATGATATAACCCTTTTTATTTTTTGAAAATTAATTAGCTAAAAAAACTATCAACAGCTTACAATACAATAAAAAGCTCCTACAATACCAGAAAAGATAGCACCTTGAACTTCAAAAGTCCAAATGAACACTCGTTTAAGCAACTTACGGTGCATGCGTGCATGCATGGGATTCAATCAGGGCCACAAGAGTTCGGTACGGATTCCGTTTGCGTTTTAGGTTCTGTTTTTTTAGCTGGCTTTTGGTATTTGACTTTTTAAAAATTAAAATAAATAAGACAGTTTTTTAAAATAAACTCCCTAAACGACTTCTCAAGTAGAAAACTATATGTGGCATCTTTACTGAAGTAGATACGGACAAAAACCATCGACTGCATGCTAAAGATACAGTGTCTTAATTTTGTTCCCCGGTCAAGATTCAACTAGCTAGGAATCTCCGTGTGATCCGGAGATTCTTCTTGCGAAGATACGACGGAACCGTAAGCCAGTTGGATGAAGATTCTGCAGTAGCTTTGACCCGGATTTTGTAACACGGGTCAACAGGTTTGCCCAATAGCCTGGAGATACATGCACAAGTGCACAGACCATAGGCAGATCGATCTGCATGTGCATATAGATCATTCACGCAGACATGGAGCAAGCTTAACTTTTATTTACTATTCTTTACCTGTAGTTAGAGCTCGGAATAAAGAACAGATGGAACCAATCTAATACTATATGTTTAGATAACTTAGTAATAGATGATTAGTTCCGTAGCTAAAACAAAGCTTTTCTTTTAGGGTTGGGAGGGGGAACTTTAGCCCTAGAAAAGCTTAAATTTCTTAGAAAAAATTAACTATTTGCCACCGCAAAATTTGGCTTTCTAGCATTTGTCACTCCAAAGCTAGGTTGATTCGCAATTACACAAGTTGATGCTTTCACCGTCTATTACACAAGTAGACTCGGCACGTCCTTTTATAAAGTTACAAAAACCGATATCACTACTGAAGCTTCAGCTGATAAAGGTCACATGTCCAGCTCTCTGTTTACTGAAGCTTCAGCAGTCTTGTTTCTTTGCCGATATTGACAAAGGAATTTAGTAGCAAAACACAGCTGCAGCAGGACAAAACCCCAAGCGTTTGAGAGAGTTGATGATCAAAGCGTCCCCCAGTTTGGGAACCTTGTTTATTTTTGCTTCCATGGCATCCTTCAGAGCAACATTGGCACTGATCTGGCCACATGAAGAAAGAGCATGAATTGGCAAATGGCAGGGCCTTTTTCATCCTTCCATGCGGGGGCAACTGTGACCGCGCAGCAAGCCCTAGAAACGAAGGCCCAAAAAATCGAAATGAAACTTCCAAGGCCCACCAAAAGCACTTTCGAATCAGTTTTTTTCCCCGCGCGGCGCGTCTCATGTCATGTCGTGCGTGCGTGCAGGAGAGACGTACCTGTACTGGCTGCGGCGGCGGCCGGCGCTGTACGTGACGGACCCGGAGCTCATCCGGGAGATCGGGCGGTGCGTGTCGCTGGACATGGGCAAGCCGACGTACCTGCAGAAGGGCCAGGAGCCCCTCTTCGGTGGCGGCGTCCTCAAGGCCAACGGCGCCTGCTGGGCTCGCCAGCGCAAAGTCATCGCGCCCGAGTTCTACTTGGCCAAGGTCAGGGGCATGGTGGACCTCATGGTGGACGCGGCGCGGCCCCTGCTCACCTCGTGGGAGGGCATGATCAGCGCAGCCCCGGGCGGCGTCGCGGAGGTCGGCGTCGACGGCGACATCCGGAGCTTCTCCTTCGACGTCATCTCCAGGGCCTGCTTCGGGACCGACTACTCCAGAGGGCGGGAGATCTTCCTCCGGCTCAGGGCGCTCTCCGGCCTCATGGCGGAGCCCAGCGTCATTTTCACCATCCCTTCCCTGAGGTATCTGCCGACGGAGAAGAACCGGAGGATCTGGAGGCTGACGCAGGAGATCCGGTCGCTGATCATGGAAGTGGTGAGGAAGCGCCGGGCGGCAGCGGGGTCGTCGTCGTGGCCGGAGCGCGACTTCCTGGGCTCCATCATCGAGAACAGCAGCGACCAGCCGCGGCCGGACGACTTCGTGGTGGACAACTGCAAGAACATCTACTTCGCGGGGCACGAGACGAGCGCGGTCACCGCGACCTGGTGTCTCATGCTGCTCGCCGCCCACCCGGAGTGGCAGGACCGGGCGCGCGCCGAGGTCCTCGAGGTCTGCGGCGGCGCCGGCGCCGCAGCCATGCCGGACTTCGACATGATCTCCAGGATGAGGACGGTGAGCATGGTGGTGCAGGAGACGCTGCGGCTGTTCCCGCCGTCGTCGTTCGTGGTGCGGGAGACGTTCCGCGACATGCGGCTCGGGTGGCTGCGCGCGCCCAAGGGGACCTACCTCTTCGTCCCCGTCTCCACCATGCACCACGACGCAGCCGCCTGGGGCCCGACGGCGAGGCAGTTCGATCCGGGCCGGTTCCGGGACGGCGTGGCGGCGGCGTGCAAGCACTCACAGGTGTTCATGCCGTTCGGTCTCGGCGCGCGCACCTGCCTCGGCCAGAATCTCGCGCTCGTCGAGGTCAAGACGCTCCTCGCCGTCGTCCTCGCGCGGTTCGCGTTCGAGCTCTCGCCGGACTACAGGCACTCCCCGGCGTTCAGGCTGATCATCGAGCCGGAGTTCGGGCTGCGCCTCCTCATCCGCCGCGTCGGTCAGGAATCCCAGGACGGCAACTGATGCATACGCATGCCCGGCATAGTTACATCGTGAAGGATCTGCAGTTGCGTTTTGTAAAGTCCTACTACTACTTACTAGCTAGCACATGAAAAAAGAAAAAGGATTACGAGAACAGCAGTGGACATTAAAAACAATAACATGATGATACGTATGAAGGATCTTAATACCGAAGCACTTTGTCAGTGATATATGAATTAGCACGTGAGTTTAATTTAGTGTGTATTTTTTGGAAACATATGTTCAGTGTACATTTAATTCAGTTGTTTAATTTGGATGTCTCTGAAATATCCTAAATGGACACGAAGTACTGACTTTATTGGACCCAAGAAAATCCTCTCGAGCATTAGTCCCCTCCTCCGTGTTTCACTATTATACTCCTTATGGGAGATTTGGTAATTTACTCTATCTTTCTTTGCCACTTGATAAAATGTCTCGTGATATCTCACTAACATGTGGTTCCAGGACCCGCATGTCAGTAAGATATCACTTGCCATTTCGATGAAAGATGGAGCAAATCATCAATTCATCCCCTTCTTATATGTAACAGCTCTCAATCAGATCAGAGTTTATTAGATACGATACGAACGTACAGGGTATCAAGAACGAAAAATATGAATCTCGTAGAGAGAACCGAAATAACAATGTTGAAGCAACCACGATGAGAAAGAAAAGATTTAGCAAAAGTGATCGTAAATTCCTGAAGCACAACTTCAAAATAGTACAAATAGATTGTCACTCTCTCACAACCCTCTCGAATCTTTAGGACACTGGATCTTACCCTATACAAGAATCTAGTTTTAAAAAATTACCTAATCTCTAATCTTTTTGTGCACATTTACTTTTGGATGAGTAATTTCTTTGCTTTGTTGCTTTGGTTCTCCATAAACATCCCTCATGGTGAAAAGCCCCTAAAAATTTCAAAATTTTTGAGCCTTTTCCCTGAATTTTTGAGTGAATTTTCGAAACTTTCCTTTTCGGGAAAGTTTCCCCGTTGCCGCTTTCCGTTTCGGGCGAAGCCGCCTCCCCTCTCTTCTGGCGTCTCGCCCCTTTCCGCTTCTCCCGCTCCCTGGCGTCTCCCTCCGCTCCCGCTCTTCGTTGGCGCCCCGCTTTTTCCCCGCCTCCTCTGTTCGCCAGCGCCTGCGCGCGCGAGGGCACCCCCGCCCCTTTCCGCCTCCTCCCCGCGCGGACGCCCGAGCCGTGCGCTGCTCCCCGCCGCACCGCTCCTGCCGCCGGGTCGCCGTCGCCGGCTATTCCCCAACCACCTTGGACCGGTCGTCGCCTCCCTGCCGGCCGGGACCCGCCTACCAGCCCCTCTCTTCTTCCTTCCCCCGCAAGCCGCGCCGCTCCCGCACCGCCTGCGCCTCCCTTGGATCCTCCCTCCGCGCCCCGGTCTCGGACCGCCTCCGCCGCGCCCCGACGTCAGCCGGCAGAGCTTCCGCACCACGTGGCGCTGCCCGCCTGCGCCCGACCCCACTTGCCAGTCTCCGCGCCTCCCCTCTCCCGCGCGCGGACGCGCTCGTGCCTTGTTGCTGCTCACCTGCTCCCTCTCTCCCGTCGCCTCGCCATTAAGCCGCCGCAGGGCCTGGCGTCACCCCCATTACGCGGAGAGACTCCCCAACCACTCCCCTGTCCACCCCCTTGACCCCGGCACCATTGCCGCCTTCCCCCTCCCTCGGATTCCCTCGCTCCGCCCGGGGCATAAAAGCCCCATCCCCTGCCCCCTTGCTTCCCTTGCTCCTCAAGCCTCCCAGACACCTCCATTCCCCTTCCACCACTCTAGTGAAGCTCCTCATGCAGTGGATTGGGACCCCGCCGCCCGTAACGCCGCCATTCCCCTCCCCTGAGCCGGTGAGCCGTCCATCCGGTCCTTCTAATCCCGACCGCCCCGTTTCGATTCCCTGCTACTCTAGCACCCTCAAAGCACCACAAAGCCATCCCCTAGCCCAACTCCCCATTAGCATTTCCGTAGAACTCTCCCACCATACGCCGCCCCCGGCCGTGAGGCCCCTCCCGTGGCTAGCCTCAACCGGAGCTCCCCAGCTCGAACCAACCCCACCACCGTGATCCTCATGCTCCAGAGATGCTCATAAAACTTCCCTCCTCGCCGAAGAGTCGCCGGAGAGACCGGGAGCCGCCGTGGAGGCCCCCAACTTCTCTCCTGCCCCCGGCCGCCGCTGCCCATGCTCCCGTTCCCCAAGGCCCCAAAATGGAGCCCCTAAGTCGAACTCCACCCGCCCGCACCCTCGGTTGCCGCCGGCGGCCACCCTCATGCCCGAACGGCCGCCGTCGCTTTTGCTCTGTCTCGGCGACCCTGTGGCAGCCGGAGGAAGAAGAAGGAGATCCCCCGAGTGACGTGGCCGCTTCTCGTCCGTCCACTCCAACCCTCGCCGTCTCACTGGAACCCTCCGATGGCATCAAATCGTGGCCGTCCGCGCCATCTAAAGCCGCCTGATCTCGGTCGCTCGCCAGCGCCCCATCCCCGCCGCCCGCGCAGCCACGCGTCGGTCATCGGGCGCAGGCAGGCGCGCGCGTGGTGGGCTGCGCGGCCGCGCGCACTGAGCTGGGTCGGCTCGGTCGAGCCAGGCCGAAAGCCACCTTGGGCCGCACTGTTCCCTTGGGTCGGCCCGTCACTGTTCATTGGATTTTCCAGCAATTTTCCAATTTCTAAAATCCCAGAAAATCCAAATAAATCCTAGAAAATCACAGAAAATTCCAAAAATTCCCAAATTTCACCACTTTGCTCCAAATAATATTCCAGACCCATTGGTAACCTCCATTTCCACAGATTCATCCCAAATAAATTCCTAAAATTCTTCATTTGGAGATTTATGCATTTTACTCCTTTTTAATAGATTATTTTTCCTCGCTTGATTAGGCTCAAGCCGGATTTATGTTATTTTCAGTGTTTGCGCTAGTGTTGAAGATTCCGGAAGCTCAAGTGCAGTCGCAGGATCCAGGAGCTTCTACGTTCGAGCTAGCCGAGTTCGTCCCGGTTTACGGCAAGTCACAAGTCCTTGATCATGTTGCAACACATGTTGTCTAATTATGTTATTATGCTATTTGCATTATACTAATTGTGAAATGTTAGTTCGAAAATAAAATAAAGTGTTTAGAATGACATGTTATGTAGATAAACCTACCACCGACAAATGCCATGTTAAACTTGTAGCCATGCCTTTGTAACCCTAGAAATAATTATCTGTTAATCTAGATAATTGTAGGTTATTATTATCATGCAAGGTCTTACACTAATAAGGCTGTGGCTGTGGAGCCAATAGAATTTGGAAAACCCGACTCTAAGGTAGGGTGGTATGGGACACCGTATCTTAGAGCGGAGAGTGCCGGCGTGCACAAGGTAGGGTAAAGGGGAGTGGAAACCGCAAGACGGTCCTCGCCAATCTTTTACCCTAGGTTTGGAGAAGGGTAAGGGTGAGTGGGAAACCGCGGGACGGTCTACGCCCACCGCTTACCTCAGTTTGGGTCGCGGGCCTGGCGAGGTTGCGGACCATGTGAAAATATAAGGACTAAAACCCTTACGCTGAGCAAATGTCACAGTGATCGCTCAACCACAGGAGTTGACTTGTCAACACTTGTCTAGTAGCTGCTCAACTCGATTGAAACTCTACAGGAGGTTTAGCAGTGAGGTTAGGTGAGCCGCGTTATGGGTGCCTAACAACGGTAGAGTTCACTCGAAGCGGACACTGTTTTCTCTTGTGTGTGTGTGTGTGTGTGGGATCCAGACCCGAGTGAATTCTACCGGGTAGAGCCTATATAAAGAGTTGAGCAGTGAAACGACCTGGCTTCCTTAACTCAGTCATGAGGGTTAAGGGATCGTGTGGGTAAAGCTGAGCAAACTCTGCAGAGTCAAATAAATGGTATTCGAATACGCCGTGCTCCCGGTTATTGGAGCTGTGTCACTTGGGTGATTCCAGCCGCAAAGCTTAAGTAGTTTTGTACATGCTTTAACTTGGTTAAGTTGGTTAATGAACTCTTCGTGAAAACCCCTGAGTTCTTGAGAAGTAGTTTTGGGCCGTTTTATCAAAATGCTTGCAAATAAAACTGCACCCACTCAAAAGTAATAAACCAAGTATACTCCCTTCCCTTGTCGATCCATGCAAGTAGTAAGTTAGGGTTTCCCTTGTGATTTGCTGAGTACGGGGTTGGAGTACTCAGGCTTGCTAAATGCCACAGATACCAGAAGGAAAAGAAGGCAATTCAAGTTTTCGTGTTGGAAAGGTCTCCCCGTCGAGGACCCGAGGCTTCAGGTCTTGGCCGCGCTCAAGCGGATTCTGGAGTTCTTGTAATGTAAGTATACTTTGGGCTTGCACGCCCCGCTGTAGAAAAATGGATGTTAATCCTTATGTAAAATATATGCTGGTCTTTTGTTGTAAGCATGCAATGGTATACTCTTGCGCGACACTTCATAACTGTTCATGCGTGAATAGTTGCGAGGTGCCGTGTCCGTACGCGCCCCTGGAAACGGGGGCGTTACAAGAAGTGGTATCAGAGCAGGCTCTTGACCGTAGGTTAAGACCTAAGGCAGATTAGGAAGCGATTTTATCGCAAAACAGAATGTGAGAAAGACCGTATCGAATCGACTGCCTCAAAAGATAGGACAAACAGAATGTGAGAAAGTTAGTTAAATGCAGCTAATCCTAAGGAGAAGCCTGGGACAACAGATCTAGAAATTTCTCACACAACTGGGACTCAAATTCTCAGGTGGTTCCGCGTTCCATCTGGTGGAACCACAACACCTTGACATAAGAAATAGTCCGGCATCGTAGTTAACACTCTGAACGTTCCAGGATATGGAACAGCCGTGCCACAATGGGTAGGTCCTCCGAGGCCTTCAAGTTGGACTACTCCAGAAACTGATCAAGGTCATTAAGGTACTTCCTCATCATAGAGATATGAAAGATGTTAGGGACGCCGGCTAGGGAGGCAGGCAACTCCAGACCTTAAGCAAGTTTTTCTATTCGTTCCGTGATAGGAGATGGTTCAACATAACGATGGTTCAACCTTCCTTTTGCCCCAAAACGAACCACTCCCTCAGCAAAGCAAGAATGGGAGCGGAACAAGATGCTCCTTCAGGGTCTGAAAGCTGAACTCACAGTCCTCTGTCCAAATGAGTTGCTCACCCTTTTTGAGTCAACTTGGTCAAAGGCTTTGAAATGAAAGAGAAATCCTGGACAAAACGGCAGTAGAACCCAGCCAAACTCAAGAAACTGCGGATCTCTGCAACATCACCAGGTCTCGGCCAGTTTACTACTGCAGCAATCTTGGAGATATCCACAGAAAGTCCCCAGTCACTAATGACATGCCCTAGAAAGCTGACAGAAGAAAGCCAAAAAGCGCACTTCTTTAGTTTAGCCAAGAGTTGATGACTCCGAAGAAGATCAAGCATAACACGGAAATGTCGCTCGTGCTCCTCTGCAGTGCTAGAATGTCATCGATAAAGATGATGCCAAACTGATCCAGGTACTCGTGGAACACCCGGTGCATCAAATCCATTAACATTGTTAAAGCATTGGTCAGCCCAAATGGCACAACCAGGAACTCGAAAAGGCCATAACCAGAGCGACAACTACCTTCTAGATATTGAAAGTCTTGGTCCTGACTTGGTGGTAGCCGGACTGCGAATCTATCTTGAAGAACTTGACACCCTTGAGCTGGTCAAAGAGATCATCCATACGAGGTGAAGGGTAGCCGTTCTTGAATTGAGAGCTCGATAATAAAGGTACATACGCAGATCATACCTTCCTTATCCACAAGAGTGATTGAGAAGCCCACTTGAGGTAAAGCATTAGATAAAGTCTTTGCTCTGAAGGGCATCCAATTGCCGCTTCGACTCTTTTTTTTCCTCAGCATGGGATAGATGGTAGGGAGTCTTGGTGATAGGAGTAGTGCCAGGGATAATATCAATGGCACACTCAACTACTATAACTGGAGACTGGCCTAGAAGATTCGTAAAGAGGATATCAAGAAATTCTTGAACAATAGGCAAATCTTTTGATAAGGGTCCAATGTAGGCCTCTCTAACAGGGCGAGAAGGCGCCCCGACCTGGTCATCCAGCAATGATCGAAATAGGAAGGCCAAAATAAGAGATTGATGCATCGTTTTTTTTGCCTTGATCAACGATCCCTTTATCATCCTGAAGGGAAATAATCTTGCGGTCAAGCAATGGATAAAAGCGGAATGAAGAGATAGCTAGTCCCTGCTCACAATAGGTCAAAGGTTGGATGGACACCACAATTGCGTCAAAACTAAAATTTATGGCCTTCAACTCCCGAGCAATATTGGAATAGGTAAGATTGCTAGCAAAGATCCATTAGTAGCGGTCAGAACCACGGAATACGCTAAGATACTAATGGTTACAGAGTGTTACTGAAAGAAGCGAGATGCCCAAAAGGAGAACTAGCTCTCGAGTCAGCAATACAAGAGCAGGGCGTAAACTCAAGATGACCAAATCTAAAAGGTCAGGGAGCGAGGAAAAGTAAAGGGTTGGAGCAATGTCACAGGTTAACAATGAAATAAGGGAAACGGAAATTGGATATGGGATCATGGTAATATGCCAGTGAGTGGATATGCATGCATGAATGAATTAACCCGAAGCCCCGTGTGCGTGCAAACCATTTTTTTTCCAGAAACTACAGCTTGAGCTCTGATACCAACTGTAACACCCCACGTAACTATATGGGATATTACTATGGAACGTCATCGCCAAAGTGAAGAATAAATAAGTACAATAAAAGAAATCACAAAGAGTTTAAAACTTTATTAAAACTTTAATAGAGAACCAACGGAAGCTGGAATAAGTATTTAAAACATGGGACCGGTCCACTTCTAATCAAATAAAGAACCAACGAATCAACAAAACGGTGGCAAACCACGGTGCTGAAAACTCGAGTGCTCCCACCCATGCATGATGCTATCACTCCACTGGCCTTTTACCTGAGACTGAAAAGAGCAAGCGTGAGATTTGGAAATCTCAGCAAGTACCCAACTACGGTCGCAACACAAAAGTAAGACAAGCGATGCAACCATATGAAATAACGGCAAGCATGACAAGTAAGCATTGGACAAAAGGCAACCAACGAGCAACTGATATCGGAGATACTGTCATGATTAGGAGACGGATATTATGAGAACTATGTATTAAAGATATTTGTAATGTGACAAGTTATAGCAAGTTATAGCAAGGGTGCCGGCGACCTTATCCCACATACCCGGTTATACGAGAATAGCCAGACACAACCTTGTCCTTGACTGTATAACCGCAGACGGGGTGTAATATCCTGTGTAACGAGAATGTACGGCCCCCCGTACGTTACCAGGTTGGGTGGAAATGACCCCTATATGTGGGCAGCCCCAGCGTGATAACCCTTAGTTTGTTATTTAGCGAGTTATCCATGATATAAGTAAAGAGTTGTGATTGAATTAAGGTAAAGTTATGCAAGTAATGATTTAATCCCAATGAGACCGAAGAGACATGATTGGTGAAACTAGGTGATAAAGTAACCGATACATCATGGACAGATTAAATAGAACAAAATTAGAGTAGCTAAGAGATGGCGAGGATAAGGCTATAATAAAATGATGAGAAGTGAAAAGATGTGCTAGGGTTGAAAAAGGAAAGACATAGTTTCTAATAATAGGGCGATGTGGAATAATGATAAGATGATAGTGATGTAATAATCAACCTAAAGAGGTGTTATAATGTAGCTCACACAAGTTTATCAACTAATCAAGTTTTATTATGTGATAAGTGATTATTAGTCAAATTAACATTTATTAAGGTATAACGATCATGACTCACATAAGAAACTGTACCGGCAATACATCATGATATCGAGAGGATTGAACACAGAAGCGTGATACTTAAAGGACTGTTGGTGATTTTAACCTAAGTTTACAACATGATCACCCGCTACCCCTATTAACGGTTTAAGCATGAACTCTACACATTAATTAAAAGCATGAATCTTATAACATTACTAACTAAGTATTATGATAAACCTAAAGGCATGTGAAATAAGGTAATCTAGAACATCATGGCAGGAATACAATATTAAGGGTATATAACCAGCAAGCATTAACACTTTGATAAGAACTAGACAAGCATTAACAATATGATCATAACTAGGCAAGTATAATAATAAACAGGCAAGCATGAATACTATTATAACAACCAGGCAAGTACTAGAGAGATGATAATAACCGGGTAGCTTGATGACAGGATATTAGCCAGGTAAATTCAGTGATATGATAAGAACCAGGTAATTCATTGATATGATTATTGTACTCAATGACAATGGTAACAAGTAATTATGAAAGATGTGAAATGTGGAATTAAAATAATTGGAGATAAGTTCATGCACGATTACAAGGAGTGAAAAGGATTGCTGAGGTTGAGGACAGGAGATAAAATCAGATGGGAGATGAAGAAGGATAATACGACGGTGGTAGGGATCCATGAATGATTCTCACCCAGCATTACAACTTAACTCACACCAAGGGGTTGTCAAACAACTAGATTTTATTACGTGATAGGTTGTTATTAGTCAGGTTAACAATATCATATATAATTCCATCGAAACCAATCAAGCAATAACATACAAGTAATGAATCAGGGAACCGGTAATTAAATATTTCATTCCGAAGCTAAAGATTACTAGTGGTTAACCTTAAGTTGAAGTTAAACAACGATTATAATTAATAATTAAAGCTTGCAACTTAGACATTAACCAAAGCATTTTAATACATCTAAGAGCCTAAGGTATTAATTAACATAAAGCATGGAAAATAAGATAACCTAGAACCTCATGGTATGAATACAATATTAAAAGTACATAACTGGCAGGCATTAACATGTGACAACAATCGGACAAGCGTTAGAAATATGATAACAAGCAGGTAACTTTCATGGTATGGTATTAATCAGGTAACATTAGTGATATGATAAAAGCCCGGTAAGTTTTGGTGATATGATCGTAAACAGGTACGCTTAAGTGACATGATAGTGGATAGGTGAGCGTTGGGTGATATGATAATAGACAGGCCAGCTTTAGCGATATGGTAATGATACTGAATAGCAACGGTAGTAAACAATCATGGGAGATGTAAAATATGAAATGCAGGGGTTACGGCCGCGAGGTACTTGCCTTGAGCAGGCTCGACGGACGCGCTGCACGATGGATCCGAGAAATGCAACTGCCCAGCTACTCCCTCGACAGCTGCATGAGAACCTACAGAGTGATATGGAAACCATCGATTAGATATGACGATTTTGATTAGGAACGACAAGGGATAAACGACTGAAAGGAAAACGGCAATTCGGCCGTGCCGTCGCCTCGGCCGACTCCGGCCGCACGCGCGCTACTGCTGCATGCATGCACACGGCGCAAGGCGCTGCACTGCGCGCTCTGCCGACCAACGCCGCCGCCATCGCTTGCCGCCGCCACTACTGCTGCCGCTGCCACCACCGCAGCCCCAAGGCCGTGCGAGCGCGTGCAGGTGTGCCGACGAACACGCAGACGTGCCGGCGTTGCCGTCGCCACTACCGTGGGTCAGCCAACCAACGGCTGCCATCGCCGCTGCCACTGCAGCCCCTCGGCGCCGCCGCAGCCTCCATGGCCATGCGAGCGCGCGGGCGAGCGTGAGCGGGCGTGCGGGAAGGCACCACCACGTGGCCGTCGCGACCAGCCGTCGCTACGCCGCCGATGATGCCGCCGCTGCTGCAGCGCTCCTCGTCGTCGTCGCCGCCGCAGACGTCGCCACCACCCCGCAACGCCGCCACGGCCGCCATGGCCGAAGCTCGCACACGGCCGAGGAAGCGCATGCGAGGCTGCTGCTGGGCGTGCCGCCGCCGGTCGCCGCCGTCGGCGCCGTCGCTGCCGCTAAGTCCGCCGCCGCCGGTGCTGCACTTCTTGCTAACGTGCGGCAAAGCGAGAGAGAGAGATTGGTTCCATGCAAACATACGTGAGGGAGAGAGAGAAATTTCATGCAGACTCATGCGTGAGTAATGGAGAGAGGGAGAGAGAGGTTGAGGGAGAGAGAGAGTTAGAGGAAGAAGATGGAAACGTGGGGGAGTTAGACAAATCAGGGATAGAGGAGAGAGAGAAGAGATTAGAGATGAGAGAGAAACGTGGGAGAGTTTTGGAAAGGAGGATGCGGATGGGAGAGATAACGGGTGAGAGAGATATTAGGGATAGGAGAGAGAAGGATGGTTTAGGTAGGAGGGAGATTAGGGATCTTTCCATTTTTCGGGTGCTACAATGTAGCTAAATGTGATGTCTGTCAACAGATCAAGATAGACCACCAAAAGCCATCGGGATTGTTGCAGCCTTTTCCAATTCCTGAATGGAAATGGGATAGCATTGGTATGGACTTCATCACTGGACTTCCCAAGACTCGTGAGGGATATGATGCTATCTGGGTCATTGTTGATAGATTGACAAAGGTGGCTCATTTCCTCCCGATCAAGCAAACCTATGGGAAGGATAAACTTGCCGAGTTGTATTTGACCAGAATTGTGACACTGCATGGAGTCCCGAAGAAGATTGTGTCAGATAGAGGAGCACAGTTTACATCCAAATTCTGGGAAAAGTTGCATGAAGCCATGGGCACCGATCTGAATTTCAGCTCAGCATATCACCCACAGACAGATGGACAGACAGAGAGAACCAACCAGATTTTAGAAGACATGTTGAGAGCGTGTGCGATAGTGTATGGAGCAACATGGAACACCTGTTTACCATTTGCTCAGTTTTCATACAATAATAGTTAACAAGCCAGTATTCAAATGGCACCATTTGAAGCACTGTATGGCAGAAAATGCAGGACTCCACTGAATTGGACAGAAACAGGAGAACGGCAACTTATCGGTCCTCAGATTGCTCAAGATGCAGAAGCACATGTCAGGATTGTCAGAGACAGACTGAAGATGGCACAAGACCGACAGAAGAACTATGCAGATAATCGCAGGAAAGACTTGAGTTTCGAAGTTGGAGATTATGTCTACGACAAAGTCACCCCATTCAAAATAGTCAAGAAATTTCAAGTCAAAGGCAAATTAGCACCAAGATATGTGGGACCGTTTCAGATAATTGGAAGAGTTGGGGAAGTAGCTTACCAAGCGCAGCTTCCGCCCAACTTATCCAGAATTCACAACGTGTTCCACGTATCCCAGCTTCGGAAGTGTCTACGCCAACCAACAGATGAAGTGTCATTGTCAGATATTGAATTGCAGGATGACTACACATATGCTGAAGAACCACTACAAATACTTGAAGCGACAGAGAGGCAGCTCAGAAACAAGAATGTCAGATTTTGCAGAGTGCAGTGGAAGAATCACACAGCGGATGAGTGCACTTGGGAACGAGAGTCAGACTTGCAGCGAGATTTCCCCAACTTACTCCCTGGACCAAGTTAATCTCGGGGTCGAGATTCTTTTAAGGGGGGTAGGTTGAAAAGCCCCTAAAAATTTCAAAATTTTTGAGCCTTTTCCCTGAATTTTTGAGTGAATTTTTGAAACTTTCCTTTTCGGGAAAGTTTCCCCGTTGCCGCTTTCCGTTTCGGGCGAAGCCGCCTCCCCTCTCTTCTGGCGTCTCGCCCCTTTCCGCTTCTCCCGCTCCCTGGCGTCTCCCTCCGCTCCCGCTCTTCGTTGGCGCCCCGCTTTTTCCCCGCCTCCTCTGTTCGCCAGCGCCTGCGCGCGCGAGGGCACCCCCGCCCCTTTCCGCCTCCTCCCCGCGCGGACGCCCGAGCCGTGCGCTGCTCCCCGCCGCACCGCTCCTGCCGCCGGGTCGCCGTCGCCGGCTATTCCCCAACCACCTTGGACCGGTCGTCGCCTCCCTGCCGGCCGGGACCCGCCTACCAGCCCCTCTCTTCTTCCTTCCCCCGCAAGCCGCGCCGCTCCCGCACCGCCTGCGCCTCCCTCGGATCCTCCCTCCGCGCCCCGGTCTCGGACCGCCTCCGCCGCGCCCCGACGTCAGCCGGCAGAGCTTCCGCACCACGTGGCGCTGCCCGCCTGCGCCCGACCCCACTTGCCAGTCTCCGCGCCTCCCCTCTCCCGCGCGCGGACGCGCTCGTGCCTTGTTGCTGCTCACCTGCTCCCTCTCTCCCGTCGCCTCGCCATTAAGCCGCCGCAGGGCCTGGCGTCACCCCCATTGCGCGGAGAGACTCCCCAACCACTCCCCTGTCCACCCCCTTGACCCCGGCACCATTGCCGCCTTCCCCCTCCCTCGGATTCCCTCGCTCCGCCCGGGGCATAAAAGCCCCATCCCCTGCCCCCTTGCTTCCCTTGCTCCTCAAGCCTCCCAGACACCTCCATTCCCCTTCCACCACTCTAGTGAAGCTCCTCATGCAGTGGATTGGGACCCCGCCGCCCGTAACGCCGCCATTCCCCTCCCCTGAGCCGGTGAGCCGTCCACCCGGTCCTTCTAATCCCGACCGCCCCGTTTCGATTCCCGGCTACTCTAGCACCCTCAAAGCACCACAAAGCCATCCCCTAGCCCAACTCCCCATTAGCATTTCCGTAGAACTCTCCCACCATACGCCGCCCCCGGCCGTGAGGCCCCTCCCGTGGCTAGCCTCAACCGGAGCTCCCCAGCTCGAACCAACCCCACCACCGTGATCCTCATGCTCCAGAGATGCTCATAAAACTTCCCTCCTCGCCGAAGAGTCGCCGGAGAGACCGGGAGCCGCCGTGGAGGCCCCCAACTTCTCTCCTGCCCCCGGCCGCCGCCGCCCATGCTCCCGTTCCCCAAGGCCCCAAAATGGAGCCCCTAAGTCGAACTCCACCCGCCCGCACCCTCGGTTGCCGCCGGCGGCCACCCTCATGCCCGAACGGCCGCCGTCGCTTTTGCTCTGTCTCGGCGACCCTGTGGCAGCCGGAGGAAGAAGAAGGAGATCCCCCGAGTGACGTGGCCGCTTCTCGTCCGTCCACTCCAACCCTCGCCGTCTCACTGGAACCCTCCGATGGCATCAAATCGTGGCCGTCCGCGCCATCTAAAGCCGCCTGATCTCGGTCGCTCGCCAGCGCCCCATCCCCGCCGCCCGCGCAGCCACGCGTCGATCATCGGGCGCAGGCAGGCGCGCGCGTGGTGGGCTGCGCGGCCGCGCGCACTGAGCTGGGCCGGCTCGGTCGAGCCAGGCCGAAAGCCACCTTGGGCCGCACTGTTCCCTTGGGTCGGCCCGTCACTGTTCATTGGATTTTCCAGCAATTTTCCAATTTCTAAAATCCCAGAAAATCCAAATAAATCCTAGAAAATCACAGAAAATTCCAAAAATTCCCAAATTTCACCACTTTGCTCCAAATAATATTCCAGACCCATTGCTAACCTCCATTTCCACAGATTCATCCCAAATAAATTCCTAAAATTCCTCATTTGGAGATTTATGCATTTTACTCCTTTTTAATAGATTATTTTTCCTCGCTTGATTAGGCTCAAGCCGGATTTATGTTATTTTCAGTGTTTGCGCTAGTGTTGAAGATTCCGGAAGCTCAAGTGCAGTCGCAGGATCCAGGAGCTTCTACGTTCGAGCTAGCCGAGTTCGTCCCGGTTTACGGCAAGTCACAAGTCCTTGATCATGTTGCAACCCATGTTGTCTAATTATGTTATTATGCTATTTGCATTATACTAATTGTGAAATGTTAGTTCGAAAATAAAATAAAGTGTTTAGAATGACATGTTATGTAGATAAACCTACCACCGACAAATGCCATGTTAAACTTGTAGCCATGCCTTTGTAACCCTAGAAATAATTATCTGTTAATCTAGATAATTGTAGGTTATTATTATCATGCAAGGTCTTGCACTAATAAGGCTGTGGCTGTGGAGCCAATAGAATTTGGAAAACCCGACTCTAAGATAGGGTGGTATGGGACACCGTATCTTAGAGCGGAGAGTGCCGGCGTGCACAAGGTAGGGTAAAGGGGAGTGGAAACCGCAAGACGGTCCTCGCCAATCTTTTACCCTAGGTTTGGAGAAGGGTAAGGGTGAGTGGGAAACCGCGGGACGGTCTACGCCCACCGCTTACCTCAGTTTGGGTCGCGGGCCTGGCGAGGTTGCGGACCATGTGAAAATATAAGGACTAAAACCCTTACGCTGAGCAAATGTCACAGTGATCGCTCAACCACAGGAGTTGACTTGTCAACACTTGTCTAGTAGCTGCTCAACTCGATTGAAACTCTACAGGAGGTTTAGCAGTGAGGTTAGGTGAGCCGCGTTATGGGTGCCTAACAACGGTAGAGTTCACTCGAAGCGGACACTGTTTTCTCTTGTGTGTGTGTGTGTGTGTGGGATCCAGACCCGAGTGAATTCTACCGGGTAGAGCCTATATAAAGAGTTGAGCAGTGAAACGACCTGGCTTCCTTAACTCAGTCATGAGGGTTAAGGGATCGTGTGGGTAAAGCTGAGCAAACTCTGCAGAGTCAAATAAATGGTATTCGAATACGCCGTGCTCCCGGTTATTGGAGCTGTGTCACTTGGGTGATTCCAGCCGCAAAGCTTAAGTAGTTTTGTACATGCTTTAACTTGGTTAAGTTGGTTAATGAACTCTTCGTGAAAACCCCTGAGTTCTTGAGAAGTAGTTTTGGGCCGTTTTATCAAAATGCTTGCAAATAAAACTGCACCCACTCAAAAGTAATAAACCAAGTATACTCCCTTCCCTTGTCGATCCATGCAAGTAGTAAGTTAGGGTTTCCCTTGTGATTTGCTGAGTACGGGGTTGGAGTACTCAGGCTTGCTAAATGCCACAGATACCAGAAGGAAAAGAAGGCAATTCAAGTTTTCGTGTTGGAAAGGTCTCCCCGTCGAGGACCCGAGGCTTCAGGTCTTGGCCGCGCTCAAGCGGATTCTGGAGTTCTTGTAATGTAAGTATACTTTGGGCTTGCACGCCCCGCTGTAGAAAAATGGATGTTAATCCTTATGTAAAATATATGCTGGTCTTTTGTTGTAAGCATGCAATGGTATACTCTTGCGCGACACTTCATAACTGTTCATGCGTGAATAGTTGCGAGGTGCCGTGTCCGTACGCGCCCCTGGAAACGGGGGCGTTACACATGGTTTGATGTAGTCTCCCTAGCTCTCCTCTAAAGTAGAGTAGAAATACTAATTCTATTAAGATCATTTAAAACTTTTTATAGTATATATTTCTAAATTTTTAAAAACACGATGGTGAAAAATGTTGTGCCTCTCTTATGCTGTAGGCCTGTGGTCGAGTGAATGACCGTATGACAGAGACGCCGACGCACTGGTCTCCTTTGATTTCTACTTTGTGGCACTAATAAAACCCTGCAGGTTGGTTGGTTCAAATCACCAATTGTGATTTGCGAGGTTCTCTTGTACGTCCATCTGACACTGCACTAGACACGAAAGGGAGAGGTCTTCAATGCGTTACATTCGCATGTGCATGCTCGGTCCTGATCAACTCGGCTTCGGCTTCTGACTTATTTTTCACTATTCATAACTTTCGTTTTTTTGAACTTTTAGCTTTTTGTTGAGCTTTTTTGCCGGTTCTTTTTTTCCCGTATTTGTTTGTATTATACGTAATGGGCTAATATATTTTTTATATTTTTAAATTTTTTAAATTTAAATATGCTAAATAAGCCTCTGTCAGCTACAATACTTTTTTCAGCCAGTTACAGTGTTTTCAGCCATAAGCCATGAGCTTTTCAGCCGAACCGATCACCACCCTAGGGTCTTGCACGTAAGTGCGTAACAGGGTCCCTTGCGTCTTGTTTTGATGTGTGTGACGTGAGTTGGTGTGTGTCGCACCTCGCACGAGACACACCTAGTGCTCGATGTAATTCAGCTGTCTCCAAGAATGGTTCGAAATTTTGGGAGGAAACATCCGTGTCGGCTATGCATTTTGCGGGAGGCGCGCGACATAGCCAGGCCATTTTTGGTTTCGTTACCCAATGGCTATAATTTATCCGCAAATTTTCATTTTTCTTTTACTTGTTTTGATACTTTGGATCTGTTTATATTAGTTTTTACTGGTAGTTTTAGTTTTAACTTATGAATAGCAATATCTTGTAGAGATGTGATTTTAGTCGATATAAACAAAGTAATGTGTACTACAATCGATTAATACATCCGACATTGAAAAGATATTTTATTCGAAAGCTAAATATTATAAAAATGACTATTTAATATAGAAATATAGTTTTTAAAAATTAATACAAATAAGACAATTACACAAGTAGACTCGGCCATTCAGAAGATGAAACATTCCGACCACGCTGATGCTTTCACCGTCTATTACACAAGTAGACTCGGCACGTCCTTTTTTCTTTGCCGATATTGACAAAGGAATTTACTAGCAAAACACAGCTGCAGCAGGACAAAGCCCCGAGCGTTTGAGAGAGTTGATGATCAAAGCGTCCCCCAGTTTGGGAACCTTGTTTATTTTTGCATCCATGGCATCCTTCAGAGCAACATTGGCACTGATCTGGCCACATGAAGAAAGAGCATGAATTGGCAAATGGCAGGGGCTCTTTCATCCTTTCATGCGGGGGCAACTGTGACAGCGCAGCAAGCCACAGAAACGACGGCCCAAAAAATCGAAATGAAACTTCCAAGGCCCACCAAAAGCACTTTCGAATCAGTTTTTTTCCCCGCGCGGCGCGTCTCATGTCATAAACATCTCTGAAATAGTGTGTATTTTTTGGAAACATATGTTCAGTGTACATTTAATTCAGTTGTTTAATTTGGATGTCTCTGAAATATCCTAAATGGACACGAAGTACTGACTTTATTGGACCCAAGAAAATCCTCTCGAGCATTAGTCCCCTCCTCCGTGTTCCACTATTATACTTCTTCTTATATGTAACAGCTCTTGATCATATTATAGTTTATTAGATATGATACAAACGTACATAGTATCAAGAACGAAAAATATGAATCTCGTAAAGAGAACCGAAATAACAACATTGAAACAACCACCACGAGAGAGAAAAGATTTAGCAAAACTGATCATAAATTCCTGAAGCACAACTTCAAAATAGTACAAATGGATTGTCACTCTCTCACAACCTCTAGAATCTTTTAGGACATTGGATTCTTACCCTATACAAAAATCTAGTTCTAAAAAATTACCTAATCTCTAATCTTTTTGTGCACATCTACTTTTGGATGAATAGCTTCTTTGCTTTGTAGCTTCGTTTCTCCATAAACATCTCTCATAGTTTGATATAGTCTGTCTAGCTCTCCTCTAAAGTAGAGTAGAAATACTAATCCTATTAAGATTATCTAAAATTTTTTATAGTATATATTCCTAAATCCTAAAAAACACGATGGTGAAAAATGTTGTGCCTCCCTTATGCTGTAGGCCTGTGGTCGAGTGAATGACCGTATGACAGGGACGCCGACGCACTGGCCTCCTTTGATTTCTACTTTGTGGCACTAATAAAACCTTGCAGGTTGGTTGGTTCAAATTGTTAGGTCCTTAGGATCATCTAGAGGTAGATCTGAGGGTATTCTTGTTCGGATTCGAGAGAGAAGGGGAGAGGGAGAAAGGATTAGGGTTAGGGGTACCGACCGTCCGATGCATTGGAGGAGGAGTTGGCCATCGCTGGTTGGCTCGGTGAAGTCTGCGCACGGGCAGCGACGGTCGGGGAAGAGGAGGGCGGTGGCGGCGGCGTAGATCCGGTGAAGGGGACGGCGATGGAGCTTCCCGCCGCCGACTGCGCGTCCCTCTAGATCGGTCTAGGGTTTGTCGGGTGGAGTTTGCGGCTCAGGCGAACCTCATTACTCGAGCCGCTGGCCCCCACCCCTCTATTTATAGCGCAGCGCGACGAGGGCCCACCAGCCAACAGATGGGCTAGACGCTCCTGATCAGGGCACGGATCAAGACCCCGATTAGCCGTTGAGCTAATCGGGAGAGAGATCAATCTAACACAAATCACCAAAGCGTACTGGAGATTGTGACTTGCGAGGTTCTCTTGTACATCCATCTGACACTGCACTAGACACGAAAGGGAGAGGGTCTTCGATGCATTACATTCGCACGTGCATGCTCGCTGCGCTACCTAATGTTTCACACGTAATTACGTAACAGGGTCCCTTGCGTCTTGTTTTGATGTGTGTGACGTGAGTTGGTGTGTGTCGCACTTCGCACGAGAACACGTAATGCTCGATGTAATTCAGCCGTCTCCAAGAATGGTTCGAAATTTTGGGAGGAAGGTGATACTTTGGATCCGTTCATATTTCTTTTTACTGATAGATTTTGAATTTTAACTTATGAACAGTAATATTTTTTAGAAAGTCGTACGAAGAGAGAGAAATTCACATACGATTTTGATCGATATAAATAAAGTCATTATAGTGTATACTACAATTAATTAGTAGATCTTATATTAAAAAGATATTTTGTTCGAAAGATAAGTATTATAAAAATAACTGTTTAATATAGAAATATAGTTTTTTAAAATCAATATGCAAATCTTCCACGACCAGCACAGGTCTTACTACTTGTTGTACAACCTATGCTTCCAAAATTCAATTGACAACACACTCACTAGGCCACAGCTCACCAACACACCGCGCGCGCGAGCGGCCCAGCCATGTCGGAATCCGGCGACACGGCGCCGGCCCAGCACAACTGCCCGCTCCACCGCCCCGGCCGCCGCCGCATCCTCATCTGCCTCAGCTTCGTCGTGCTCGTCCTCCTCCTCCTGGCCGCCGCGGCCACCATCGCGGTGCTCGCGGTCCTCCGCCCGCGGGACCCCACCACGGAGCTCCTCTCCGCCAACGCCAAGGGCGCCGTCCCGCGCGTCGTCGCGCTGCCCGCCGCTTCCATCCAGCTCAACGTCACCTTCCTCCTCGTGCGCGTGCGCAACCCGAACCCCGCGGCGTTCCGCCACGGCGAGGCCACCGCGGCGCTCCTCTACCGCAGCGCCCCCGTGGGCAACGCCGTCGTCCCGGCCGGGACCGTCCCGAGCCGCGGGGCGACGGACCTGCGGGGTGGGACTTGGGCCGGGCTTTTTTGGGTCAGCCCGAAGCACGGCCGGCACGACCCGGCCCAAGCACGGCCCGGCCCGACACGTGGCGGGCCGTGCCGGCACGGCACGAACGGTGGGCCGGGTTGGGCTTCAAAATCCGGCACGGTGGGCGGCACGGCACGGCACGACAGATCGGGCCGTGCTCGGGCCGGCACGGCACGAAGAGCACGGTTGGCCAGAAACTATTTAAAATTGATTTCTTAACTATAGTAAATTGTACTCATGACTCTCCTTGAGCTTTTCTATTTGACTAGTTGGGTAGGCCTATGCTAGATTGTCGGGCGATGTCCACGTACGCCATAGTCTAATTTGCACCAAGATATGCATTCCATTAGACTAGATGACCAAGTTCGAAGGTGAAATGGTATGAGACAATAGAATCGAATTTTAAGTAGGTTTTTAATAAGGCGGATACAAGAGAAAGGAAGATAGCGGCCACCGTTACCATTGTCGTTGTCGCTTTTGTCGTGTATAGTTACTTTGGGCTGGGCTTGGGCTGGCACGGCACGAACACCGGCACGGTGGGCTTTGGGCCGTGCTTGGGCCTGGCCGAAGACGAGGTGGGCCGGCACGGCACGGCACGACGGGATAACTGGGCCGAACCGGCACGACACGAAGCGGCCCAAAGCACGGTGGGCATGGCCCAATTCCCACCTCTAGCTGCGGCTGAACTTGACGGTGCAGGCCGACCGGGTCGTGGCGGCGGCCGGGCTCGGGGGCCTGGTCGGGGACGTGCTCGCGGGCGAGATGGAGTTCGAGGCGAGGACGGACGTGCGGGGGCGGGTCACGTTCCTTGGATTCGTGAGGCGGAGCGCCGAGGTGAGGTCGGTGTGCCACGTCGTGATCGGCGTCGCCGCCGTCAAGGTTCGACGCCAGGAGTGCCACGACGAGGCCAAGTTGTGAGCGGCTCCAACGTGCATGTGTTACAATATACATATGAGAGAACGTACTGTACGTATATGTGTACTTGTACTTCGTATGTATGCACTTAACTTTTAAGTTATAAATACTTCTCTTTCCCCAGTCTCTGTCTCCGGTAGCATGGTTTTTATACGCTATTTGTATGTAGGAATTGTGCGGCTTATGATTTTACAGGTGGGAGTGACATCTTTTTTGGCTTTTATATATACTATGTGCTATTTGGAGCTCCGGTTCAAGCTCGGCTACGAGGTTTCGTCTCACTGGTCACATATCTAAGTTTTCCTATAAAGTTTTGTTCTGTTACAATCATATATTAAAAACGAATACACTCTCTTTTCAAGATATACAACGCTTCGGACAAGATACAATCTCCAATAAATTGCTTTGACTATCAATTTTCGTAGTAGTTTGGTAGTTAAAATTATAAAATTATTACATCCGAAATTACTTCAAATAACAAATCTAACTATTTTCATTTGATTAGCCTATCTAGTTTTATATATACTAATGGTCAGAATTAAGAAAGTTTGACCGCTCAAATTCTTAAGTGTTGTATATTTGTAAACGGAGGGAGTAACATAGACGTCAATTCACCGAGCTGAGATACCGTCGTTGCAATCCTTGACGACATTTTCATAACGTAATGTCGTCTACGACTACCTTGATCAATTCGGCTTAACCTTCTGACTTCTGGCTTATTTTTTACTATTCATAAATTTAATCTTTTTCTGAATTTTTAGTTTTTTTGTGCTTTTTTGCCGGTTCTTTTTTCCCGTATTTGTTTGTATTATACGTAATAGGCTAACATATTTTTTAATTTTTTTAAATTTAATTATGCTAAATAAGCCTCTGTCAGCTACAGTGTTTTTTCAGCTAGCTACAGTACTTTCAGCTATAAGCCACAAAAAAAAGCCTAACTGATCACCACATTTATCTATATGCAGGACATCTATCATCTATGGCCAAGTTAGTACTACTCACTAGTCATACGCAGGATCTACCTGTTGGTTCGGCTGATTACAAATGAACAGCAATGTACCTAAAAAAAGTTGAGGCACAAGTACATTTTAATGGTTAAGGTGCCGCTCATTTGGGTTCAAAATAGTAGTTTATATTTGAAATTTTAGTGTAGCTGACTAAAATTACACTGTATCTGATAGTACTACTCACTAGTCATACGCAGGATCTACCTGTTGGTTCGGCTGATTACAAATGAACAGCAATGTACCTAAAAAAGTTGAGGCACAAGTACATTTTAATGGTTAAGGTGCCGCTCATTTGGGTTCAAAATAGTAGCTTATATTTGAAATTTTAGTGTAGCTGACTAAAATTACACTGTATCTGATAGTGACTTATTTGGCATGATTAAATTTAAAAAAATTTAGAAATAGAAAAATAGGTTAGCCCATCAGAGTATAATACAAACAAATACGAAAAAGAACCGGTAAAAAACTCAAAAAGAAACCAAAAATTTATAAAAAGATGAAATTTAGAAATAATAAAAAATAAATGAGAAGTCAGGTTGATAAAACTAAAATAAACGGGCCTAAGCATATAATAATAAAGACAAGAAAAAGGCAGAGGCCTGATGAAACAGAGTACTAGTGCTGTTTTGGACGCAGATGTAGCAAGGGCAGTGTCGTGTAGTTGAATCATCAAAACAATCCGAGTTAGTAAACGGTGCGGTTCGTGGCCAGACATGTTAAAAGAACAGTGTGAATGTGTAGAAAAGAATTTTCACAAAATTGTTCCATCGCAAGAGCCAGAACGAATTGCTTGCAAGAATTTTGCAACCGTTCTATAACAAATTCATCCGTATATATATAACAAAGTTATAGGGGAAATCATAGGCTTCACTTATTTCAGTTTGAATTTTTGATTTCTGACTTATTTTTTACTATTTCTAAATTTTATTTTTTTAGTTTTTTTGCCGGTTCCTTTTTTCCGTATTCATTTGCATTGTCTGTGATGGGCTTATATATTTTTCTATTTTTATTTTTTAAAATTTAATTACGCTAAATAAGTCATCATCAGTTACAGTGTAATTTAGCCAATTACAATGTAGTTTTAGTTATAAGTCATATTTTTTTCAGCAGAACTGAACAGGCTAATAGTCAAGTTAAGCACATTCTATCAAATTTGAAAAGGCTCTATGTAGCAAGTACTATATGAAAAAAAAAGGAAAACAAGCGAGTTTACGACCCTGATCAATATGGCTTCAGCTTCTGGCTTCAGCTTATTTTTGCACTATTCATAAATTTCGTCTTTTTCTGAACTTTTGGCTTTTTTTGAGTTTTTTTACCGGTTCTTTTTTTCCTCGTATTTGTTTACATTATACGTGATGGGTTAATATGTTTTTTCTATTTTTAAATTTTTTTAAATTTAATTATGGTAAATAAGCCTCTGTCAGCTACAGTGCTTTTTTCAGCCAGGTACAGTGTTTTCAGCCATAAGCCATGAGGCTTTCAGCCGAACCGATCACCACCTACACCTCAGTGGCAGGCAACCTTTTCAGTTTTCACCGCTCCGCTTCCCCAATATTTACCTTTTACAGCAACCAAACCATGCGCCTCATTTTAAATTTCAAAATCCCAAAACAAACCATTGGAAAAAGGGAACACTCCACCGATTTTTTTTAATAATCTATATTCTAACCCAAAATATAAAATTATGCCTGCGTTTTTTTTTTGCAAAAGAAGACTCCTATCGTTGAACCATTAGACAACTGGCCCCTATCACCCAACAGCCGAGCGACACGAAGGCAATAGCTGTACTGTTGGGCGACGCGATGCAGTCACCGAACAGTTAGATGACATGTTTTGTCACCTAACCGTTAGGCGACAACTCATCCAGTCGTCCAACCATTCGGCAACTGAAGCCTGCTTTTATTTAATCCCTTTTTAAATAAAGTTAATCCCTCATGAACTATCTTAACTTAAAAATAGAGAATGTATGTGTGGACCATATATGACACCATACTTTTAACTGAGCGTAAATACATATATGGACTAATAATCTTTTTGTGTATTGATAACCTTTGATACTTCAGTGTATGTATACATCATAAAACACCCGTACAATATTTCAAGGGCTTGTCGCAGAAGTGATACGTACTGCATCTTGGAAAAATGACTAATATTTGATTGTGTGGTACAACATGAGGCACAAGGATGGACATATGCTAGACAGTACCGCTGATGAAAGATGTGTAGACATTTTATGCCTACTTCCAGAACTTGTATTTTCATGTTGTCGGATGCCTTGGTACGCGAAGAATTGAATACGAAAAAACAATGCGATTTGAAGTTGTGAATTAAAATAGACTTTATAATAAAGTTGGGAATAACACAACACACATGGTTTGGTTACATTTATAAGAAACAACATCATGCATGATACAACAAACCGAAGTACTCATACGATACATGTGCGCTTTTTAAAATGGAAATGAATTCGACCTTCATAGGACTAGTTCGGAATGGCCCAACCTACTATGTGGATTGGAGCTATTTTTCTTTCCTTGCGAGCTCAACATTGAACTCCTCGATGGCCTCTTTGGCCTTTGTAGCCATTTTCCTCTTTTTCTTATGCTCCCTCTTGTGAGCATCGCGATCTCTGTGCACGCACGCCTCGAGATGAGTTTTCATGTCCCGACGTATGCGCTCAGTTTGCTTGTCATTGCGACACTCCTCCTCCCGGATCTCGCAGGCCCTTTTGACATTTCACTCCTCGTAGTCGACAGTCTACTAGTCATGTGGGTGGATCTCTAGGTCGATCTACTTGCGATGGCCTTATAGCAATTTCGAGCTCTACAAATACGCGGGAGAGGTTGTTAGTGCGCACTTTGAAAGAGAAATAGTAAGAGAACACACTGTAATGGTCCTTACGGCTGTCGATAGCTGCTCGTGTCCCAACGACGGTCGGGATAGTCAGAGCAGTAGTTCGCGCAAACCCAGTAACGCATGCATAGGCTGAGTCACTGTTTAGACTTGAAGAATTTGCATGAATCCCTGCGCAACAGATGAGTAGTGTCTCCCCTTTGGGCAGGTGTTATGACGAACACTCGGTTGGAACGTTTTGGACGGGGTTGCTGGTACGAGGGCGTCATTGCGGGGAGGTGCCCTCTTGGCACGCTCCGTCTGTTCATCCCAGGTTACAACATGCCTTGCTTGTTGATCGTGGGCCACAACAGACCTTACTTGTTCGCGGGTCTCCTCCCATTGCTTCATCATCTTATCTCATTGATTCTTCTGCCTCTTATCCATCCCGACATGGTGAAGCAAGCTTGGTGTAATGTTGGGTTTGGTTGTGTAGTGTTCTCTCCCAGATCTTTTCCACCTCCTTTTATAAGTGAAAGGGTTGGCATGATGTGGTTAATTTTATGTGAGTAGCCTGTGAGGCAGAGTATTGTCATGTCTTTCAGAAAAGATGTTGGCAAGGCAGAGTGTTGTCTTATCTTACATTGTAGGGAGCTGTCACATCCTGCTTTGCAGGATCCTATCTTGTTGGTCTAAAAAGCTGAGGAGGTATAGGGCCTGTTTGGCAGAGCTCCACCACTGAAAAAATGAATCTGGAGCAGCAGATCCACCAAAAACAGCTCCACCGTGAATCTGGGATCCCACCATGGATCTGAACAAAACTGTTTGGCTTGCACAGCAGCTCCAGATCCACGAAACTGAGTTTTTGGTGGGAATGGCCTGTTTTGCCCATGGGTTTTATGGTGGTATGGGATGGGGTGTGTAACCAGTGGCAAAAGGTGGGTAATTACCACCCAACTCCACGAGTAGATACGAAACAAGGTTTCGTGGAGCACCCCTTGAGGTGCTCCATGGATTTCATGAATCTGGAGCTAGATTCAGTATTTTGGTGGATCCAGATTTCGTGGAGCTGGAGCGTTTGGGTAAAAATTCGTGGAGTGGAGCTATTTTTGGTGGATCTGGAGTTGGTGGAGCTCTACCAAACAGGCCCATAGTGTTGTCTTGTCGATCTGAAAAGCTAGCGAGATAGAGTGTTGTCACATCTTACTTTATGGAGTGTTGTCATGTCCTGCTTTGCAGAGTCTTTTCTTTTTGGTTTGAAAAGCCAAGGAGGGCAGTGTTGTCAAGTCGATCTGAAAATTTGGCGAGGCAGAGTGTTGTCACGTCTTACTTTGCAGCGAGCTATCACACCATGCTTTGTATAGTCCTGTCTTTTCGGTCTGAAAAGTTGAGGATGTGCAGTGTTGTCATGTCGATCTAAAAAGCTGGTGAGGCAGAGTGTTGTCACATCTTACTTTACGGAGTGTCATCATGTCCTGGTTTGCAGAGTCCTTTCTTTTTGGTCCAAAAAGCTGAGGAGGTCAGTGTTGTCTAGTCCTTCATCAGCCTATCCTGTAGGCTCACTATGCGATGGCCGATCTTTGTCTCTTGCATCTACCACGTCGGCCTCATCATGAGCAACATCCTTTGCACCCTTCGTAACACTGGCCTTTGGAGCCTCTTCTTCACCAACATGCTGCGCCCCCGAGTTGCTCCCACCACTCGGATGATATCCATCAGTAGGGCCTAGTATAGCTTCTTTTGGGCATCCTTGCACAAGCAACACACACTAGTATCCATGGCGCCGACAACCTTCCAAAAAGTCCTTCCACACATCCATGTGTATTAGTCTTCTTAACTCCCATCTAATCTACATGGGAGACCGGCTCCAAAGCCTTTATATGATGACGCCGCACACCTCAGGGTCTAAGGAGAAACTGCAGGTGAGCCATTACATGACATCTGCAATTCGTGCATTCTCATCATCCGGGTGTAGCAGAGTGGCTTGCGGAAAACTGCTCAAGTCAACATCGTATGGACCTTCACGAACGGTGCCAATACCATAATGTACTTTCAATGTAGTGGGTCCTGGCATGACTGATGTCTACTTGTAATTATTTTCAATATTACAACTAGTCAGATTGCATCACACGATATGCAAGTACTACTGTATTGTAATTTATATTTGTATATTCACCTATCATGAACTACTACACCACTGCATGGTTAAGGCGTCATTCATTCCCTAATACAGAGGCCACAATGAATGTATAGTACAATATTCCGATTCAACCCGAAGGCTGAGGTATTCCATACCGGGCATTATCCGATTCTGACGCTAACTTGCGATCTAAAATGCTACAAGTAGCGTTTCAGTCTTCTATAGAGCTTTACTAATTACCTAAGCCAATTAATCCATACTAATTAATTGGTACTAATTAGTCCATACAAATTATTCATCCTCCTTATGCACTTGGCCAGAGTACTCACTACGACTTACCGACTTTCTAATTATTTATAGAATAATAGTCGGTCATGCATGCACTGACGCAACACCGCTACTATTACAATACTTCTAAAAAACAGCACTACTTCTTCCTTATGAACTGCTTTCTTCTTATGGGTGCTACTTATATTATTATAAATCAACAAGATTCTGATTTACTTCTTCTTTCTCTAACTAAAATTTTCTACGGGTGCTATTTATACTATTATAAATTAACAAGATTCCAATTTACTACTTTTTTCTCTAAATAAATTTTTCTACGAGTGCTACTTATGTATAAATTAACAAGATTCTAATTTACTATTTTTTCTCTAACTACAATTTTCTACGGGTTGTACTTATACTATTATTTACACTAAACAAACTATTTGCTTAGTACAAAGAAATACACTAAAATATAAAAAAAATTATATCATGGAGGAATCTTTCCTCCTTGTCTTCTTCTCCCTCTCCTTTTATTTCCCTTTCTTTCCAATCCTATCCTCTTCCTTCCTTTCGCTCGCTCGGCGGAGGGGGGGGAGGGGGGCTATCGGTCGTTTATGTAAGCATTCTAGTCGTCCAACTGTTCGACGGCTGGATATTTTTGTCGCCGAATGATTGGGCGACAGAAGTATGAAACCTATCGTCCAACCGTTGAGTGAATTAATGCTGCCCAACGGTTGGGTGACTACATTAATATTGTCCAATAGTTGGGTGAGTGGCCGCCTATCACTTGGTCGTTGGGCGACATAGGCCAGTCGACCAACTGTTTGGCGACAGAAAACTAATTTTACAAAAAATAGAATTGCTGGTATAATTTTATTTTTTAAGTAAAAAATAGATTATTCAAAAAAATTTACACTCCACAGCAGTCCACACCTAGCTCACCACGAGATAAAGAGTTCCCCATGCCGGACGCTCCTGACCTAAGCCTAACGGTACAATTATTACTGACAGGTGGGGTAAACGTACTCTTGGGCCCACACGTCGGTGCGGGTCCAAGAGTGAAAGCCAGGTCTCTGTTCGTTCGGACACGACCCCAAAAAAATTCAAACCAGCAGTAAACCCAACGTTTCGATCCCGCCCGCGCCCCGCCCCGCCCCCGTCTCGCTGACGCGTGGTGCCCACCTGTCAGGCGCCTCATCTTTAGCACATGTCCATTTCTTTCACGCATGACGCATCTCCCCTCCGCTGTCTCTCTCTCTCCTCCCCCCAATCTCCCGACTCCGAGACGAGCTCGAGCTCCCCAAACCCTAAGCCTTTTCACCGGGGAGCCGAGCTCCACCGCGCGGGGGACGCCTCTCGCCTCGGCTGCGTAACGCGATCCATCTGTGCGGCAGGCGAGCGGCGGGGTTGCGGCGGAGTGCGGGGATGGAGGCGAGGCGGATCTCGGCGAGCCCCCGCCCGTGCAGCGGGCGGCGGGTGGTAGCGAGGAAGCGGCCGAGGCATGAGGCCGCCGTGAACAGCGTGCGCAAGCTGCAGCGGAGGGAGATCAGCTCCCGCCGCGACCGCGCCTTCGCCATGAGCGCCGCGCAGGAGCGCTTCCGCAACATACATCTGCAGGTACGCCACGCGCGCTTGCCCTTATTTCTAGCTTCACCTAGGTTGTGTTCGCGTGCGCCTTCGGCGAGGTTGGGTCTGTTGGGTGTGAGGAATTGCGCCTCTGGGAGGTCATGGCCCTTGTTCTTACCTTGGGCAGCCGATTTGTGGTTCCGGTGGGGCGCTAGGGTTTACTGGGTATGGGAACGTGAGATCTGTTTAGGTTTTGGTGAATTGTTGGTGGTAATTGGGATTGGCGTGGGTTGGCGAATGCTGTGCTACGCTGGTTTTGCCAGATGGGATGAAAAGGATTTCTGTGTTTTGTACAGCAGCTTGGGGAGCAATGCTGATTTGAGGAAGAGGGAAAGTTGTATGCTAAATTGTGTAGCCGCGTGTCAAATGCCTGTGGCTCTGTGCAGTTTTGCACCGTGTACTTTCTCGTGCAACCGATGATTAGTTTAGTGCAACGTTGATTTGGTATCACATATTTGCTTCAGCGAAAATGATAAGTGGAGTTGTGGACTCTCACCAATGTTTGAGATTGATAGTGGGGATTTCTTGTCAATTGTTTGATTACTGCAATCCTACATGGAAATGGCGGTTGTTATGTTTAGTCTACGGCCTCTGAGACAAGCTGTTTTTGATTTATTTAATACTTCTGTGATGCCAAGTTGGCTATGCATGCTGGCATAAGTTGCTCATCTAGTACTTGAGTAATTGACTGTTGCCTCTGGGTGTCTTTGTCCTGGTTATTCATGACTTTGCACTGCTCAGACAACCAGTTTAGTGGTGTATATCCTGCGCTGAACAAAGAGAGTAGGGGCACCTGCTTGGTTTCAGCAAAATTGACTTGTTTTATCATCAGCACTTAGAAGTTGGAATGCTCCACAAAAAACTTTGTGACCAGAAGTCACCCTATTAGAACTGTCAACCTTGCACTTTTTATCCTCTCCCATTGTCTGTGTAGTAGCGATTTTATCTCCCTTCCGATTTTGTAATATCACTTGACTTCCTCTCTAGCTTTCTAATCATGCATCTTTACTTTCACTTTTAGGAAGAGTTTGACACTCATGATCCTAAGGAGAACAGTCTGCTACTCCCTTACTTGAGGAAGAGGTCAAAAATTATTGAGATAGTTGCAGCGCGTGATATAGTTTTTGCTTTATCACAGTCTGGAGTATGTGCTGCTTTTAGTAGAGGTATGCTTGTATTCTTGCTGTGTACTTTTGCTTCACGTGGTCATACTGAGATGCCTTCTTATATTTCTAGTGACAAATAGGAGAATATGCTTTCTGAATGGAAGTCCAGACGAAGTTATCCGCAGTTTATTTTACAACAAGAATAACGAGTCGCTTATTACTGTATCAGTATATGGTTCTGAAAATTTCAGTGCCTTGCGATGCAGGACAACTCGAATAGAGTAAGCTTTGTGTTCCCTATGTTTTGTCAATGTAGTGAATCTCTGATTCTGTCGTCTGGCTAAAGACCTTGTTCAACTATTTGAAAGGTATATACGACGAGCAAAACCAGATGCTGGTTTCCCTCTTTTTGAGGCAGAGTCCTTGAAATGGCCTGGATTCGTGGAGTTTGATGATGTCAATGGAAAGGTCTTGACTTACTCTGCTCAAGAAAGGTACACTAATTTCTGTAAGGGCTATAAAATGCACTTATTCTGAAGCTGCTCTGACAGCATCTCATTCTGCAAGCAGCACTTACAAGGTGTTTGATTTGAAAAACTACACGCTACTATATTCCATATCTGATAAGGATGTTCAAGAAATAAAGATAAGGTAACTCTAATTTTCTCTTTCTTCTCATGTTTCCTTTTGCATTGGATCACCTTATCAAATAATCGAAGTTGGATGCACCTTATCACTTTGCTGTTCAGCAAATTGTTCTGTTATCATTTGAATGCCTCTTCTCTTAAAATTGACCGAACTAATTAAAGCCAGAATGAAGTATTGCTGTGCAGCTTAACAGCTGGATTTTTTTTTCTGTGTACGTCCAGTTTAAATATCTGATTTTATTGTCTATTTCAGTAGGGAGTTAGGGATACATGGTTGTATTTGTCTCTTGTCTAATTACTTGTTAACTTGTGACAGTCCTGGTATAATGCTATTGATTTTTACAAGAACAAGCAGCTCTGTTCCTCTGAAGATTCTTTCTATTGAGGATGGTACAGTTTTGAAGTCCTTCCACCACCTTCTCCATCGTAATAAGAAGGTGGATTTCATTGAACAGTTCAATGAAAAACTCCTGGTCAAGCAGGAAGGAGAGAATCTTCAAATACTTGATGTAAGTGTTTCCCTAGGTGACAATTTAATGCCTAGCCCAATCAAGCAAAACAAAATTTGCCTCTTGCTTAGGGTTTTAACTCACAGTATTGTAGGTGCGAAACTTCCAATTAACAGAAGTGAGCAGGACCGAGTTCATGACACCATCTGCCTTTATCTTTCTGTACGAGCTGCAGTTGTTCCTTACTTTCCGGAATCGATCTGTAGCTGTTTGGAATTTCCGAGGTGAACTAGTCACATCATTTGAGGATCACCTATTGTGGCACCCTGACTGCAATACCAACAACATATACATAACCAGCGATCAAGATCTTATTATTTCTTACTGCAAGGCTGATTCCAATGATTCATCTTCAGAAGAAAATGGTAAGAGTTGATCTTCTTTGTTGGAGGATGTATTGCTTAATTGGTCATAAAATTGTAAATCTGCGCGTGTTGTGTTTTACTAAGCTATCTGTTCTGGTTTCCCGTCATATCATTCTTTCATTGTCCATTCATGTTCCATGCACTGCTCTCATTGAGCTAGTTTAATTGAACGTGCTGTTGCATGATCTCATCCTCTGCCAAGACAAAACAAATGACACCCACGAACAGATCTGTTTTCAGATTGTCTTTTCTCCACTTTTTTTTTCCCCAGAAGATAAATGAGCACGATACCCACGTTTGTGGATAATATAATCGGAACACTCACCTTTGTTTCCCTGAATGCAGCTGGCTCTATAAATATCAGCAACATACTGACTGGAAAATGCTTGGCCAAAATAAAGGCCGGAGATCTCAGCAAGAAAAAGGCAAAATGTAAGTTCCAGAGTACAGTCTCAGAGGCTCTCGAGGACATCACCGCCCTGTACTACGACGAAGAGCGCGACGAGATCTACACTGGCAACCGGCAAGGCCTTGTTCATGTGTGGGCGAATTGAGAGCTGAGACAGCAGCTTTCACCGACGATAGAGGTGGTGTTCATTTGTAATTGAATTTAATTAACAACACAGCCTCAGGTGGCGCCGGCCACGAAGAGGCCTCGCAGTCCTTATCGACGAGGTGCTTCTCCGTTGAGGCGATTCTTATTTTATTTCTGCGAAATAGCGGTCTCTAGCCATTCTCTACCCCGAGAAGATTTGTTGTAGAATAACATTTGTGACGTGTTCTACCATAGCCTGTAGCATTGGGAGCGGGGGTGTTCGGTTGGTGAGAGGTACTATAGCGGCTTCTCGCAGCCGCTATAGTACCTAACTTTTAAACGGAGTATTTTTTCAAGACGGTGTCTATAAGTTAAGCGTAGTACACGTTAAAAGCCCAATATCTGTACCAGTCAAAATCGCAAGTGAGTATCGATCTCTCCGTAATCTGTACCGTAAACAGCCAAAATTCAAAAATTTCAGCCAAAAATCATAAGCCGCAGCTAAAAAGAACAGGCCAAAAAGAACAGGCCCGCTGATGACACCTTTCGATTCAATCTAATGCATTTAGAACTGGAACAGTGCAAGTGTCAACGCGTGTCAGCGTGTGTAACTATGGTAAACGTTCGGAACTTACAGTCGGTCTCCGAAATCGAGCTGCACTGAACAAATCCGAATCCCAATGATAACCGGCAGCCGAATCCTACATCTCATGTTTCATAGGCTTCTAAAAAATAGATGTTTGTTGACTTTCCCCTGCTCAGGTTGAATTGTAGCTGTTGCTTCTTGTTGCTCTTAATTGCTTTGAATGACCATTACGCTTAAGGATTTTGGTTTAAAATTGGATATTGTTTCACTTTTTTGTAATAATATTAGTGCTATTAGTATTGCTAAAAATCCAGTGCAATATTCAAGAACCAAATACATAGACATTCGCTATTACTTTCTTAGAGAATATGTGAAAAAGGGAGATGTTGTCCTACACTATATTAATTGTGATTCTTAGGTTGCTGATATTTTCACCAAACCGCTTCATTCTTCTTATTTTGCTCGTTTGCGAAGTGAGTTGGGTGTAATGCATCCTATGAGACTATTTTGAGGGGGAGCTTATTGTTTGAAGTGGTGTCAGAAGTTTTGTTAGTTATACTTGTCAAATAATTCATCAAGACCAAGTCTTTGAAGTCAACTGAGTAAAAGAGCCTTCTTTATCATATATACTCATAAGTTATGTAGTTTTAATCATGATTGCCAATAATTAATTTGCTACAATTGAACTAAAATATGACATGACAGAATACTTTGACTAGATTGATTATAGATAGTACTTTGCGATGTTCATATAAAATGATTAGCATGATTGCGAGTCTTATTTTAAATCTTGGCTATAACGCTCGTAAGTTTCATATTGCAATCTTTTTATGATCACTCAGTTGTCATGTCATGTAAAAAAAATAAAAAACACAAATAAAAATATGTATGCTTCAAGCATACCATGGTTAAACAAAAGGAAAAGCACAAAAAGTGCCCGAATGAAAAGAAGTATACTTCATGTATGTGCTACAAAGATGAGCATGTTATCATGAAAAGAAATATGCTACAAGTATGGCACATGCCTAAAGTTCGAGTGTGGAGTAACAGGTTGCTATATAAGACTGCTAGCTCGTTTAGACTTAAAGCTTGTTTCAATTTTAGGTTTAGACATTTTGTTGTGATATCTCATTATACTCTTTATAATTGGTTTAACCATTGTTGGAATGTCTGTCACATATATAAATCGCTTAATCATGTTGAAAATTTTGTTTTGATATTGCTATATGATATATGACTTTATATGATCTAGGTAGCTCTGCTCAAATAGATGGCTTGGTCAAATTATTAAATCAATTCAAAATGATTTGTATAACCTACAAAGTTTTTTGATTTTTTACTTTCATGGCTCCTTAGAATGATCTCTCTCTGAATTTCTTGATGATTATATTGTCAAAGGAGGAGAAATTAGAAGAAAGGGGGAGAATTTTCAATTGCTTACTACTTAAGAAAGGGGGAGAAATTTTAGAAAATTTTTTCTCTAGAGTTTCTAGAAGTTTTCGAGAAGTTTGCTGTTGCTGTGGTTTGCTTTGAAACTTTCTTTTCGTAAATTCTCTCAGACGCGTTTGTGGTGTTGTCAGTGTATTCTTCAAGGGGGAGATTGTTAGACCATGTGTAGTCGTGATTAAAAATAATGATAAATAGTTGACATTTGAATTGCTTTGGAATTTGCATTTGCAAAAGTTTCGGTTGATCGCAGTGAAATGTTTTATCTCCGAGTGGTTTTGAGTTGCGAAGAAGAAGCTGATCGAACTAGTCTGATCAGCGAAGACATTCAGACCATCCGATCTTCATCTAAGTCGTTTTGACGGTCTGATCGGCATCGGAGCGTTCAGACTAGTCCAATCAATGAAGACATTCATGCCATCCAATCCTCATCTAAGTCGTTTTGATGGTCTGATCAGTATCTGAACATTCGGTCCAGTCCGAACACCAGCTCACGTGATCGGGGTAGTCCAAAGAGTTACTTGTTTTTCGGCCGTTGATTTACAATCAGGTGAACCGGCTAGTTGCGACTATTCAAACCAGTTCAAAAGTTAGAGTGATCGTTTTTTCATCATCTAGTATCGGATGGTGTTCGAGTGGTCCAGAATGATCAAACGGTGTTCAAGTACCATCGGAGGTCCAAACGGCTTTACAACCATGCTAAGTCGATCACTGCAGACTTTGACCATGGCATTTCGACTACACTAGTCTTCGATCACGTCTGACTTTGACCATGTCTGGCTTCGATCACTTTTGACTTTGACCATGATAGAACAACCACTGTAGGTAATCGTAGCTACAATACTTTTTCATGGTCGTACTTGCAGTGCTTTTCATGGTCATAGCTACAATGCTTTTCATGGTCGTAGCTATAGTTCTTTCCATGGTTATAGCTACAATAACTGGTTGATACTCGATAGTTGTAGACTTTATAATTGATGGTCATATACTTTGAGGATTGTTGTCATAGTCGTAGTCTTCGCGGTCTGCTATCGTTGTCTTTGGTTTTTCGATCGGTTATCGTAGATCATGCAATCGGTAGTCGAAGTCTTTGCGATCGGTTACCATTGGCTTCACAATCGGTACTCGTAGACTTCTTGGTCGATACGAGTGCTTCATCCTTATGATCTTCGAGTACTTCAAGTACTCCTGTTAGGCCAGTGGTATGACTGGCTGGTGCATGGCTGTTGGTGATTGGTGGACGAGGTTGGTACTCAGTGAACAGTAGTCGTGGGTAGTGCTCTGGTACTCGGTTGTGGGAAGGATTTCATACTCAATAGTCGTGCTTTCTGCGGTCGTAAGTGTTGCGATCGGTTGTCGGAGAGTTGTGGTATGTGATCGGTAGTTGTAGCGATTGATACTCGGTGCTCGATGTATATGTGATCAGTAGCGATGCTTATTTTTTTAGTGTATTGAGCGGAGCGATGATAATTCCCAAGTACTTATTGTTTTCGAATACTCGTTGAGCTAGCGGTCGTAATGAGTTATCTGAGGCTGTTTTTTGGATAGCGACGAGATTCATGGTCATGGACAACATGTGTGATGCTGGTAGATGGTTAAAGTTGTGTTTCAAGTGTGTGTGTGCTGATGATGGTCAAGTTGTGAAGAACTTGTGCTGGGAAAACTTTCTTTGGACTTTGCATGTACAGGTGAGCATAGAGACGATTACAATTGGTGACGAGGAGGACCAAGACTAGGATCAATGACGAGATGGACCGGGACTAGAAGTACGACTTACTGTGGGAGACTAACTCTTAGGTACAAGAACTCAACTCTTTAGTCCACTACTACAAACTTTGGTATAACACAACTTAACACCCTTAGTGTCTATTATAACACTACCTAATTGTCATCTCTCATGGCTGTTGGAAGGCATCTTGTACATGACCGTTTGATTGGTGCCAAGTGGCAACCATCTAAACCCTTCATACAAAATATCCTAGCCCCTACATTCTTCTTCTCTAATATATTGTTTCTTGATATTTGTTTACTTTACCGTGAAGCATGGCAAAGCCATTTGTTGTAGAGTATTCCTAGAAAATATTGGGTGTTTTTTTTTGCTGTGGCTAATAATTTTTAGGTTTAGCACGAGTGTTTATGTGAATGAACTGAACACTAATAAGTCGATAAACCGATAGCTACTTTGAAAAGATGGCGTAAAAGTTGTTCTATTTGTTTGTTTGGGGAAACTATAATTAAGCTGAAAAGAAAGTAGCAAATATCTCTAATTTATGCCAATTTGAGAAATTTCTAGAACCTTAGAGAAGTATGCATTGCACTGATTCTTAACAGGCTGTAATTTAATAACACTACCAGACAGGTTAACCGAAAGATGAGAGAGCCCAGCCGGCGAACCAAGAACTGATGAGAGAAAGGTACTCTTGTATTCGCAACCACTCTGAGCTGATGCGCGAGGGCATTTAATCTATTTCTGGAGAGCACACAAGCACTACTCATAAGAGAAGGTCATACAGTTTCATGCATGGTAAGAAGATTCTAAACCTTGGTCAGTCTTCCAGTTGGAGATCCGGACTACAATGAACCGGACTGGATTCTGATTTCTGACTGTTGCTACGTGATTGATGTGCTCCACCAGACCACTACCGTGCGTACTTGGAAGAACAAGCCGCAATGTCTTGAGGCGAGGCACCGCACCGAGCCAGGCGGCGGTGGTTGCACAACTTTCGGTGATGAGAATTCAACGCGCGCACCACCACTAGCTCGTACCGACGACGTACGCCTCCCTCTGCTATCTTGAAAGGCACACGGCACCAACCTTTTTCTGGTTCACAGTTTGGAAGAAATGAGAATTTTGGATGGATGCATGGGATACATGGCCCTGATCTAGCATTCAGTCATGATCTTGCCAGCTCAGGCTTTGTGTATGCGTTTGTGCAGGAGCTCTGCTCTGCTAGGGAGCGGGGAAGAGACAAAATGCAATGTGTTTAAGCATGCATGTCTCCTCCTTTTATGGATGTTGAACCGCCGGAGCAAAGCTGGCCAAGGGTTTTTTTTCTTTGGCACGAAATTCAGATTTCAGGCTCGACAGACAGGTCCTGGTGCTACCGAAAGCCAAAAAGAGAGGATAGACAGGGAAATTGGCCTGCTGTAACTTTTTTTGGAGTAAATTTCATAGAGCCACATGAATTTTGTATAAATTATTAGAGAACCATATTTTTTTTTATCATATTTCAAAAAACCACACGTATTTCATATTACATTATCATCGAACCACACTTTTTTTTACAGTAATATACAATGCTGATCATGCGGACCCACTCATCGGTGGAACATGAGAAGTTGATGGTAGAGTATGCAAGTTTCGTTGACGAGTAAGCCTGTATGGTCAGCACCGTATGCTGCTATAAAAAGTGTGTTTTTGTGATAATATGATATCAAATACATGTTGTTCCTTGAAATACAATCAAAAAAGTGTGGTTCTTTGATAATTTATACAAAAATACGTGTGTTTCCAAGAAATTTACTCTTTTTTGGTTTGCTTTTAGAAGTATTTACAATTTCATCCCTCTTTACATAGCGCATCCGATCTTCATACATCAAAGAGAGAGGCAACCAAGAGCTAGCAATTCTTGTTTTGCTGTCAGGCCAAAAAAATGTTGGGAATTTAATTGAGGGGGGAAAAAGGAAGCTAAAGGACCTAAGAAAATTGATGAACGACACAGAACTACGAGGACCAGCTCCTGAGGAGCGACGGCTTCCCGAACATCTGGTCCAGCGCCAGCACGACGGCCATGGCCAGTGTCACCTCCATCCTAGGCCGCACCACAAGCCGGAACACGTCCGTGCCGACCGCTTCCTTCGGCTGCAACTCCGCCACGGCGCGCCGTTGCTCGTCGTAAACCGCGCAGCACCGCCGCACGTACGACCCTTCCACCTCGTACCCCCCAACGCCGTGGGCGGCGGCCCCCACGCCAGAGCAGGGCGTGACGTGCGCCATGGACTTGCCGCCGCCGCCACGCATGTACTGCACCGTCCGCTTCACCGCGTAGAGCGGCGGCAGGCGCGTCTCCTCGCCGGGGTGCACCAGCCACTGCTCTCCGCCCAGGCTGATCAGCTTCTTGCGGCGGACGGTGAGCACGGGGCGCCCCGCGGCGTCCATGAGCACGACCTCGGCGCGGGAGTCGGACGCGTAGCTGTCCACGCGGTACACGAGGTTGCCGCTGGCGTCGAACACCGTGAACCCCCGGCAGTTGAACAGCAACGACTTGCGCCACACCGTCAATGTGACCGGCTTCTGGTCATCGGCAGCAGTAGCTGCCGCCTTCGCGCCGTCGTCGGACGTCGCCGGCTCGAGGAGGGACGGCACGGCCACGTTCGGGTGCACCTTCGCCATGCCTAGACAGAGTGACAGACTAGTAGAGATCGAGCAAGGAGGAGACGAAGAAGAGAGCGAGCGGTGGTTAGTTGGTTCGCTAAGGGAGATTGATGAGATCGAGCGATCTTACGACTAGGTCACGGTTTGGGAACGGAGGAGAAGGGAGGTATATATACACGCGTGATGGACAGAAGTGCCCCTTGGGTAATTTGGTTGGGTTGGAGGGTGTTATGCTACATACCCTTTCTTATGAGTAATTGTCTCTAGATCGGATTAGAGTTCGTGAGACGACACGAGTGTATATGGTATTAAAAAATGAAGAAGATAAATCTTATAGAGAGAAAAAATAGCAGTGTTAAAGCAACCACTATGAGAGAGAAATAATTTGGCGAAGTCGACCATAAAATCTTTAAGCACAATATTAAAAGAGTACAGAGGACTATTGCTCTTTCACAGCCCTCTCGAATTTTTTAGGATTCTCGGATCCTGTCTCAATACTAGAATCTAGTGCTAAAAAATGACCTAGCTTCTAATCATCTTATGCACCTCTACTTTTTGATGGGTGGATTCTTTACTTTGTTGCTTAGGTTCTTCATGACCACCTATCATAGCTTTATGTAGTCTCCCTAACTCTCTTCTAAAGTAAAGTAGGAATCATATTCTAAAAAAGTAGGAATTCTAATCCTATTAGAATTCATCTAATACAACTTATATCACACCTTTTTAAATCCTAAAAGATAATGGTATGAGTCACCGTATTCAACAATCTTCACCTTGACTCTTATCCGTTAAAGTTATCGTGCTTTTCCAAGAACTCGCACCAAGTTGTCTCTGTAATTTTTTGTTTTTCCTCCCACCTTTAGGAGTGCCAACATCACAGGGGCTCATGCATATTATTGCAATGTGTGTGTGTCAGTGTCCTAGTTAGCCTGCTCGAACCCTCCACTTCAGAGCTCCTTCATTATGTAGTTTGATTAATCACACTTTTTGTTACTATAGTCTTCTATGCCATAGGTTTGTATCGCCACCGAGCTCCACCTATTTGTTGGTACCGCATACTTGGTCTCACAATGTCTTTATTCTTCTAATAGCTCGCACATTCGTCTTTGCGTCTGCTAGATTTTACAATCGTCTTTGTAGTTTCACACATAACTACATATGAGATCTGAGTATCTACTGTTGATGACACGATTTACTTCTCCTAGACAGGGTTTTCATCAAACCTCCTATTGGTTGCCATTCCTTTAGGTGTACCATCAATCAGTATCATCCATTGCCCTAGATACTTTTCATGATCACATGCCCTTTGCAAGTAATTCGTATGACTTCACCTGGAAGTGATACCTCACAATCTTCAATTCAAGCGACCCCACAAATATTAGATTCTTTTTCAAGCCAGAAATATACCGAACTCATATCAATGTGCGATGACTTTTTCAAGAATGCTGCCTTCAATAATATGCAATTGTCTCTTAATCACTAATTACTCCTATGAAAGTGGTAGAGATGATGCCAGTATGATGACCTTGACGTTCCCCTTAATTTTCTCAGCTACACTAGTCAACTGTGTGATAAGCTTGTTGAAGACATTGAGATGGCCAATGAACCGTGTACCTTACTCTATGCGCATCCTATATAGTTGTCACTTTAGCACCTATCGGTTTGTCAGCGACTTTGGCATATACAATTCTTCTAAGTTCTTTCATAATTTTTTCGGCGAATTCTCTTTGATCACCAAGTAATTTTCCTCATCAAAGAGATATAGATAGATTATACTGACAATGTTCCGCTCCATCACCTTTCAGTCTACATAAAACATCTTTTTTTGTTTGTCCTCTTCAAGAGCATCGATTAGCTCCTACTAGACAAGGACATCCTTTACCATGTATTGATACACACTGAAATTTTCTTTACCATCAAATTTCTCTACTTGATTCCACAATTTCGACATCAGTCTTGATTTTGTGCCATCTGATGCTTTACCGACCTTCTCACAAATTAGATCGATCCGGCCTTGACTTTGATACCACTTGTTACACTCTGATACCCCTTCTTATACACAACAGCCCCCATATCAGATCAAATCAGAGTTTGTGAGATATGGCACGAGCATGCATGGTACCAAGAATGAAGAAGATGAATGTCATATAGGGAACTAAAATAACAACGTTGAAGTAACGACGATGAGAAAAAAATGATTTGTCGAAACCATCCGCAAATTCCTTAAGCACAATCTCCCAAAAGTACAAGAGATTATCGCTCTCTCACAACCTCCTCGAATCTTTTTGGGTTCTCAGATCCTTGCGCTATACAAAAATGTAGTGCTAGAATACAAACTAGCCTCAAATAATCTCGTACATCTCTACCTTTGGACATGTGACTTCTTTATTTTGTTGTTTGGTTGCATAGGTTCTTCGTAACCACCCTTTATGGCTTTATTTATAGGGAGTGTCTATACAACATTCGACTATTTTTTAGGACAAAAATAATCAGATTTTGAGCTGTTAGATGGAGATCCAACGCCCTAGATCATTTTATTTGGAGTGGGCTATTTTTTGGAGGGGGGCTTGTATGAGTGGATCCGTTGGATGGAGATCTAACGTCCCAGATCAATCTGACTGTTTTTTAGTACAAAAACAGTCGAATGTTGTATAAACATTCCTTTATTTATATTATTCCTAACTATTCCTAAATGGAGTAGGAACTCTGTTTTAAAAGAAAAGAGAAATCGTAATTCTATTAACATTCATGCAGGACTTATTATAGCACACATTCTAAATCCTAGAAAACTATACGAGTCACATGCTCAACAAAGGGGTTACGTGGCTGATGGCGCGCTCTCAGGTGCATGGGGGCAGGGGATGGCATTAACAACTCCCTAATAATGTCCTGCCACTTTTATGTAAAGCAAGATTAGTAGTGGTAATTTGGAACTTTGGACAAACTAAGGACGTCATACATGTATATTGAGTCACAGTTAGATCAGCATAAGAACTCCCAGTGGGAACAGATCTAATTTTCCCTCTGGCTTTTTTTCTGTGAATATTGCTAGGTGCTAGAACTTCAAGAAGATCCAATTGGAGCCAGCTAGTTCCTTGATTTGTATTATCTTTAAGCGAATCCCATCTTGGAAAGTAAGAAGAAAGCTAGCCAATCATTGGCGTATAGTTTCTCTTAAACAAACAAACGGAAAGATTTCTTCGCTGTCTTTTTAAAGCGGCTTATCGGGATAGCCTTTTTGAAGTGTTTTATCGGCATTCGATTCGTTCGTACAAACTCTCATGTTAGAGCCAAAAACTATAAGCCGTAGTTAAAATAACGTAAGATAGCTCTCCGTGAGAGGTTACCTCTTTAAGCTTGTTATGAAAGCTTAAGGCCTCATTGCAAATAACTTCAGTTTCTAGTTTCTTAATTTCGTCTTTTTTTCTTTTTAGTTTTTTTGGTTTTTTTAATTTTTTCTTTATATTGTTCATGATAATATAACTTTTTTATTTTTTAAATTTAATTACTTAAAAGTTAACCATCCATACAATGTATTCTCAATCACTATAGGTTAAAAAAAAGGGATATTTGGCTCCTCGCCATTACAATTTTCCAACTTTTGAAAAACGCCATTACAATTCAGCTTATTGGAACTCTGCCATTACAATTCTCATTCCCCCGCGCCCATGCCCTGTTCTACGTCTGGCGCGCAGCTGGGCCCACTTGCAGTCGCCGTATTCCCGTATCTCCCCGTATTGCCCCTTGTTCGGTCGGATCAGGCAGCGGCTGTCCTCCCCATTCTTGTTCGGTCGGATCAGGCAGCGGCTGTCCTCCTCATTCCTCTCCCTGCGACGAACCCTAACCTACTCTCTGTCCGCGGCGATTGGAGGCGGCGGCGGCGATTGGAGGCGTCGGCGGCGATTGGAGACGACGGAGAAGAACCCTAACCACTGGTGCGCGTGCACTGAAGGTGATGGAGGTGCCCTGATGGCGACGTCGCCTTCGTTCGCGGCTCGTCGTCGCACTGGTGCGGCGGCGATGGAGGACGGCGCTACCAGGTACCTAAAGCTTCTGATTTGTCTCTGTGTGGTTATCATAGCTGGCGATTAGGGTTGATATGTCTCTGATTTGTTTGAAATGTATAAGGAGGAGATGAGGTGCCAGGTTGTAGTAGGTGTATTTGATATGTCAATTTGTGTGCAACCTGTGTTTGATGAACTGGAGCCTATCTGTGTGGTTCCTCCTGATGATGCAACTGATGGGTTAGAGGCACATGTAGAGCCTGGTAGAGAGGCACAGGCAGCTGTTAACATGTGTACAGAACCCAGTAGTGCTGCTCCTGAGAATCCAGAGGCAGCTCATAACATGTCTGCACAACCCAGTAGTGCTGCTCCTGAGAATCCAGAGGCAGCTGATAACATGTCTGCACAACCCACTAGTGCTGCTCCTGAGAATCCAGAGGCAGCTGATGAGTTAGAGCCAGATAGGGAGCCTGATATGTTTGATAATGCCGAAGAGTATGTGGGAGTTGATGATGAGGGCATGTATGATACAGTGCCACCTGCTCCTGAGTTTGCACAGCCAACTGACAATGCTAACAATTATTCTACTGCTGAGCCACCTGATGAATTTGTCAATGTTGAGGCAGGGGTGGATGATGCTGACCCTTTGGAGGTCCATGTACTTCATGATCCTGAGAACCCAAAAATAGTCAAGGGGGAGTTATTTCCTGATATCATTGCATTCAGGAAAGCAATAAGACACTATGCAGTGAAGACTGGGTTTGAGTTTGCTGTTGGTTACAAAACAGACAAGACAAGATTCATAGCAAGGTGTGCTGCTGAGGGATGCCCTTGGAGAATACATGCTTCCACCATTTTTGATAAAAAAACAGTACAGGTACATTTTCCCTTTGTTCTATTCAATAATTTCAGCATGTACATATTTCGAAATGCATGACATGTGTTTCTGTCTTTGTCTTTGTCTTTGTGCAGATCAAGGTACTTCCTGCTGAGCACAATTGTCCTACCACCAAGCTTAGAGAAGGGAAAATGGCTACTCAGGGCTGGTGTGCAGATAGGCTTGGAGATTGGGTTAAGAAGAACCCAACAAAGGGAGCAAAGGATGCCAAAGAGAAATTGGAGGGTGACTTTGGTATAAAGCTGAAGTACTCAAAAGCTTGGTCTGGTTTGAAGGTAGCCTTGGATCAAATTCATGGTAAGTACGAGGAAAGCTTCCAACTTATTTTCAATTGGGCTGCTCAAGTAGAACAAAGTTCACCTGGAAGTCATGTAGAAATAGAGTTAGAGAAGATTGGTAAGAAGAATAGGTTCAAGAGGGTTTTTGTTGCTTTGAAGCCATGCATTGATGGATTCCTAGCTGGTTGTAGACCCTTCATAGGAGTAGATGCATCTTTTTTGCGTGGAAAATACACTGGCCAGTTGGCTTCAGCAACAGGTGTTGATGGCCATAACTGGCTTTACCACATAGCATATGCTGTTTTTGACTCTGAGACTGAGGATAACTGGAAGTGGTTCCTTGAGAATTTGCACAAAGTCATAGGAGACCCACCAGGACTAGTCTTATGTTCAGATGCTTGCAAAGGATTAGAGAAAGCTATAGGGGCTGTTTTCCCACAAGCTGAAAATAGGGAGTGCATGAGGCACATGTATAGCAACTTCATGAAACACTACTCAGGGGATGTTTTCAGTGACCATCTGTACCCTGCAGCTAGGAGCTACACTGAATACATGTTTAAGTGGCACATGAAGAAAATTTTTGAGTTTGCTCCACCTGCAATTGACTACCTTCAAGAGCATCATGGTAGGATATGGTACAGATGTGGCTTCACTGAGGAAAGCAAATGTGACTATTTAACTAATAATGTTTCTGAGAGTTTCAATGCTCAGATCAAGCAGTTGAAAGGTCTTCATCTGCATGAGTTAGTTGACAGGATAAGGGAGCTGATAATGGAGAAGAGGTACATTAGAAAGAAGATTGGACAGCAATGGCAAGATGGAATCCTACCAAGTGTTATGAAGGAACTGAATCTTATAAGCAACAATCTAAAGGTTGTCAAGGTTACAGTCAGTGATGAGGACTTTGCAGAGGTGACACTGCTTGATGATTGGAATAAGCAGAGGAGGCACACAGTGGATCTGAAAAATCAGAAGTGTTCATGCAGGGAATGGCAGATAACTGGAAAGCCATGCAAGCATGCCTTGGCATGGATACTGTCCAACAGAGGTATGCAGATAGCTGACTTTGTGCATGAGTATTACTCAGTTGGGAGGTTCAGAGCTGCCTATGCAGGCAGAGTTGAACCAATGACAGACAGGTCCCAGTGGCCAGAAGTCAATCTTGGGTTCAAGGTTTACCCACCTTTGCTGGGAAGAGCACCAGGTAGGCCAAAAGTGCAAAGGCAAAGAGGTTGTCTAGAGAAAAATGCCAAGAAGAAGAAAGTGAGATGCAAACGGTGTGGAGGTTTTGGGCACTTCTCCAAGACATGCAAATTTGAGATGGTAGGAGAAGATGGTGAGACTGCCACCAGGAAGAAAAGGTTATAATTGACTTCGAACTCTTTACTGTTATATGCCTTTTGATGTCAATTTGTGTTTAACTGGAACATGTTAATACAGGAAGAGAACAGAAGCTCCTGACACGGCTGGACCATCCAAGGGGAAGACAAAGAAGGCACCAAAGAAAACCCCCAAGAAGAAAAAAACACCCATGAAAAAGAAATACAAGAAGGATGCAGCTGCTCCTCCACCAAAGGTTGTCAGAAGCCTCAAGGACCTATTTTCTGATGCTCAGTGAACTGGATGGTGGTTGTGAATCTATTCTGTGACATTCTTTTGTAATGTAATGGCTGTGATAGCCTCTGTCAACTTCTTTTGTAATGGCTGTGACCACTAGATTCCCCCTCTTGTTCAATGCTGAAGCCGAACTTGGCTTGCCGTGTAGACTACTGACTAGTGTACTGATCTGTAGCTGAAGCTGACCTTATAATATTCAGATGCATGGATCCAAACTCCCATCTGTTGGTAATCCAGATGCTTTTGTAATGAAAGTTTCCAACTCACTAATTTCTGGCTGTTAGGTTCTATTGTAGTTTTGTTATGGAGTATGAGATCCATACAATTCTGGATACAGCTACACTTGCAGCTACTCCTTTGTTATTTACATGATTCGATTCAAACTGACCTTAACATATATGAAATTTCAGACAAATTTTTTGATTAAATTTCAGATTCCATTCATCATCTTCAGTCACTGGTACATTCAACAGATAATGAAAGTTTACAACAGCTAAGACCAACAAAATCTTTCTACATTGCACACAATTCACTACTTCCAAAGTTTGCTCATAAGACAACCAATAGCTACACCTACACAGACTGCTGCTATGAGAACATAATCCATCTTCATCTTCTGTACTTGGACCTTCACCTCCCAAAGATCATTCACAACACTGTCAAATTTCTGCTTCATTTCATCCAGTTCTTGCTTCAGGTCCAAAATAGGGTCCACAGACCCATGTCCACCTTCTCCTGAACTGAAATGGATCACCTTCTTCGATCCAATTTTGTGCTGCTCTGGGTTGCGTAAGAATGCATCGTACTGATCCTCGGACATGATGATGCCACATGTTGTTGGGTCACCCTGCATCCCACGAAACCCTAGCCGCATCAAAACCATCCAACAACTCAAAATTGAACAGAAATTGACTTACTTTGATGTTGTTCGGGCACTTGACGAAGGTCTGGCCATAAGTACCCCGTTGTTTGCTTCTGATTCGTACCAACTGCACGCGGCAATCCGGGCAGTCCACGAGTGGGTTCAACGGCGGGCTCTGGATCCCCCCGTCCGTCGAGCTGGAGCCGGCCGCCGCTGCTCCCCTAAGCTGGCTACCACTCATCAGCCACCGACGCCTCCAATCGCCGCCGCCGCCTCCAATCGCCGCCGACGCCTCCAATCGCCGCGGACAGAGCGTAGGTTAGGGTTCGTCGCAGCGAGAGGAATGGGGAGGACATCCGCTGCCTGATCCGACCGAACAAGGGGCAATACGGGGAGATACGGGAATACGGCGACTGCAAGTGGGCCCAGCTGCGCGCCAGACGTAGAACAGGGCATGGGCGCGGGGGAATGAGAATTGTAATGGCAGATTTCCAATAAGCTGAATTGTAATGGCGTTTTTCAAAAGTTGGAAAATTGTAATGGCGAGGAGCCAAATATCCCTAAAAAAAACCCTGAAGCTATGGCTTATAAGTCAACGAAACAAGTACGGAAGCCTTTCTCCACCGGCTCCTCCGAGAAAGTTAGCGTTTAAAAGAAGCAAAGCTCTCCTGAATAGGAATTTGGCACATCACTTAGGACTCGCTGAAAATATATGAATTTTACATAATTTCTACAGACAGAATTAAGCTGCTTCATTTAAGATCATGAAGTTTCTATATTTCAAACATGCCCTTAGTTACGTAGGACGTTCTACCTTACGTTATTCAAATCATTTTAGATTTGAGGATTACCACTCCATCACATGCTGAATTCTTCATTCGTTTTGTGCAATGTAATCCACAACTTTTACACAGCACTAGTATCACACAAACTAAACCAAAAAAAATAAATCACATAGCACAACAATACAATGCAACCCTGAGCAATTAATTAATCCTCAGGATGCACGCGCTAGCTAAACACAGCATCGATCCAAACCTGTGGTCATGATCAGTTCGGTCGCGCTAATTACTACAGATTAAAAAAATTCCCTGGTGCTTAGCCTAGCCCTGCTCGAATCTCTATCGACTCTGGCTAGTCAAATCTTTCCCGAAACGGCCCGACGCGTGGCGCCAAGAGGAGGCTCGGGCGGGGTGGCGGCCGGCGAGGATTAGGAGGCGGGCGCCGTGCCGGCGGCAGCACACGGCGTGGTCGGCTGGAGATTACGAAAGCAAATACTTATATTAGTGGCAGCGAAGGAATGATCCTTCCGATCATTCCATCCCAATGAGATCTTTATCTCGCTAACCAAGAGTGGCCAAATTAGGTTACAGCGATTGCGATTGGATGGTGCTGCTGTGAGATTATTTTACATGGAAAAACCGGACGGTTAAGTGATATCAGTGGTAGGTTAATTAACCAGTGGTGCTCAAGCTCAACGCATGCGTTCCTTGCAGGATGGAAGAGGTGCTGTATCCTGTATGCCTAAGATACTGCCTCGTTCTTCAGCTTATTTTAGTAGTCACTATCTATTTATTAGATAGTAAATCACAGTCCAAAAGAATACGATCATTCTGCAATCCATGCCTCCCTCCCCTGCCAGAATTCATATGATGTGAACCTTCATTTGTTGTGGAACGAAGAAAAACTCCATTTTTCTGCAAATAAATTAAACATACGTACAGCGAGCACTCAACCTTGCATCATCCAATATGCTGAATTGGAAGTTCACAATAACAATTCTGGGCAGGGTTGCTCGAGGATCTGTACTAGTTTGGAGCACAAACTTGTCGAATTTATTTCTTTCATTAAATACATCGATGCTTGATCGCATCCGACCGAGATGTGTACACAAGCAATAAACCACAGCCACTTCCACGGATCTATAAAAATGTACGTACATCACAATGCACTCCTGCAAGTGTACCACCCATGAGTCGAAATGTATGAACACGATGAAGGATTTGATCAGGTACTAATAATAATCAAGAAACTTAATTATACTTTTGTCGTACATTTAGAGTGATTAAAATGGCCATGACGATGACGAGGCGACCGATATTTTTAGGTGGCTGATGATCAGGTCACATTGCGAGCACTGAGCCATCAAAAACATCAGAGAGCGAGGCTTGAACTGGGAGTGGTATCAGAGAAGCCAGGTTACGGGCGGCTATATGGTACAAGCACGGCGTGTATTAGTTACATTATTAGTGTATGCAAGCCGTGCATACTTGATCTTTTGTCGCTAAAGAAAGCTTTGCGATGCTATCGTGTAGCGAATGTTAACTACTAATAGTTGGCGTAGTACACGTTCCATATACTTTTTTTTCAGAGGAAAGAAAGTGAGATCCAACTAAGTTTAAGTACTTCTAAATCTTTACGATATCAATTAATTTGTTGCTTTGCTTATTGCTGAATTATAGGTTATAATGCAGAGATTTGAGCAATTATATACAGCATGTTATGTCTATTATATGTGCAGTCATTTGCACTAAATCAATTGATTAATAAATTAAATTTTCTGTAGCAATCTTCTTCTTGAGAAAACTTGACTTGTTTTGTTTAATATAAGCTCCATAATACAATCTTCAGAGCATCATTTCTGTTCTTAACCAATCATTAGATATTCTTATCATTAGTCCAAGATGTAAAAAAAATGGACAGAGCTGGCTAGGTGGCAATAAGACCAATAAAAAAAATTCCAGGGCAACAAATACAGTTGAGGAATTGGTCAGGAACTTGAAGGTTTTTTTTTGGATAATTGACTAAATGCCACTGTAATCGTTTCAGCTCTGAGAAATATTACTACAATCATGTTCCTTTGAAAAATGTTACTCCAATTATAAAATAATCTTAGAAATGCCATTACGATCAATACTAGTTGATTTTTATTGATATAAAATGGGTTTTTATTGATTATAATAGTATTTATATGAGTATGAGATGATTGGAGTGGTATTTATTGACACAAAAAATACAAAATCAAAATACAGAACGTGTATTAATGTAAAATTGGCTTGTATTGATCATAATGGTATCAATAAAATCCCATTTTATATGAATAATATTGTGGTTACACACCAAACAATAAAGAGAGGGGGCTACAGGGAGACCGGGGAGAGCCTGTCCGTAGCCTTGCACACTCTAGAGATGACAATAGAAGTCTGTGCTAATATGGTGAAAGTTTCTGATGTCTGGTCCTTTGCTAAAAAAGAGAGCTCTGCCCTTTCCCATAGCGCACTCAAGCAAGTATTTATAGACATGGGGGCTTAGTTACACAGATATCCCTATCTATCCCTATCTTTATAGGAGTACACATGTCCTTCTTCTACTTCGAATTACATAAACACCTCTATTTAAGTTTATTCTTATAGGGGCACGTATGCTATTTCCTTGACCCTGTAAGTTTCTATGAAGTTGCCGATTGTCTTGCTGGCACCGTGGGCTGCTTGTGCTAAGGTGGAGGCCACTCCCCCAACAAATACACCTCTCTTATGCCGATATGTATTTCGTCCATACAAAAATAATCGAAACATAGAAAGTATATTCATGTAAAATCGGCTAGTATTGATCATAATGGCATTTTTAAGAGTATTTTATGATTAGAGTAGTATTGTTTAAAGGAACACGATTACATTGGCATTTCTCAGAACTAAAACAATTACAGTGTCATTTAGTTAATTATCCCTTTCTTCTTAATCGTGCAGGAAAACGACGTTCTCATTCAATAGATCACATCCATATCGGGATTAAACAAATTGATCTTCCACCGCTGTTCTAGAGCATTCTCCTCACCTGGCTTCGAAGGTGGTTGAGATATTTGCTTAGTTTTTTGGCTGCTGTTGCGCCATTAGCTTCATTTCCATAAAGATAGAAGTTGACCTGACTTGGCTTCTCCTCCGTATATTAGATTGTGCCGGCCTTAGTCAAGCAGAAATCTCCTGTACGATTGTGGCTAAGGGCCCGAGCCTCTGGTACAATTGATTCGATCATGAACAGTACGAAAAGTACATTTCATCTCTGGTCACATTTCAGCAGCTTTCTGATCCATTCCATTCCCTGTTCCTTCTGATATCTCGACGGGGACATCAGAGTCGGCAGCAGCAGGAACATTGAGTCATTGACGAGACATGCATATGCATCAAATGGGCGAGCAGATAGGCCTCCTGTTGTGTTGTTAGGTTCCTCCATGATTACATCAGGGGACACTGGTGACCATAGAGAAAATGATTTGTCCATTATATTCGATCGATCGACCTACTACTGCACGCCAGTGTCAGGAGATGATTGGAAGGTCCAAGAGAAACTGTTATGCAATTGATATGGGTCAATTAGATGGCATCTTCTGATTGGAGTTGGAACTGCTGGTGCTAGCTTGCAAGCCATCTGTGTGTTTGTAGTTCCTCACTGTCTCACCTTGTGCAGTTCACTTTTATTAGCATGACTAAAGGTCCATTAAAGTTCAGGGTATTTGCATGTGAGCTCTGGCGCCTTTTCTTGCGGGACTTTGTTCAGATTCATTTTGATTCTCGAGATCTCTTTGAGCGAGATTTGTCTTATGGTTTATCGATGGAAGTGTGTACTTTCCTACTAATCCTCCTCCTCCTCTCTTTTTTTCCGACATCATCTATTATCTTATTAAAACAATAAAAAAGAAGTTAACATGTTTAAAAAACAAAGTTACGTTCACAATGAAAAGTATGTTCCATTCTGCAAAAGATGGATTTTTATGATGGAAGATTTTCCCATTTCATTGTTTCCAAATGCGACAGGCTGCAATAATGAGATTTTCATGAAGTATTGCTTAGATTAAATAGAGATACATATGCATGCATATATTTTGAAAAAGAGTAACTAATGAAGAATAGGAATATGCAGCTACATGATCTATGCCTAATAGAGAGTGGTTACGTTTCTATGAACCATAACAACTATCTTGCTCAGTGATTTTCTTTTATGAAAAGTCGTACCTCAATTATGTTTCTTAATTTTTTTTTTAAGTTTCTATTGTCATTTTGAATGTTTATGATGTCTTAAAAATCTATATTGTTTGTATGATACGTAAATATATTATTAAGAATCTAAGTTATATCATTTGATACTTAAAATTTTAAAACAAATCTAGCCGTGTAAATACGCGGGCTACCCTGCTAGTTAACAGGGAAAAGAAAAGGAAAAGAAACCTCTGTACTGCTCATCTTATGTTATTATGGGACTAATTAAGACAAAAACAAATGAAAAGATTACGAGAAAGAAACATTATCACACAGGTACCTTGCTCGCCATTGTCCATACCTGTAGGCCATCTCCTGGAAAAGCTTCCGAGTGGGTGGAAGCGGTTCCATCTTTATAAACCTTCACAAAGACGTTTGCAGTTTTCTAAGTAGATGACCTTTCTGGGATGGATGACTCATCGCACACGCCCTCCACTAAGAACAAATACTTACATACAAGAATTGCTTGATTTTGTCATGGAATTAATTCTAGTCACCATTCATGGTAAAAATTTCAGTATTGTTCAGAAAACGATCCTGATGTTCTGAACACGAGATGGTTTTTCTGAAGCAAGACCACTCACCGATCATCAGCGTTCCTGAAAGAGTTCATACAGTAGCAATGCTCGAGATATTTCAGAAAGGGGCAGCCAATCAAGTGTGCAAGGGATACACTTATTAGCGACATGATTAGGGCTAAGCAACCATCATTATGGTGTCTGTTTGGTGTTTGCCACACCCATCGGAGAGCCTACGGGGAGCCTGGCTTTCCAACGACCCTGAAAACAAGGCAGCATGTTCCCCCAGGAGTCCAATCCTGTCTCCGACAGCGTCGCTCTCCAGCACATTTAGTTCTTCCATGCATGGGCCATGGATGACACCGGAGTTAACGTCTCATCTCCCGTGGAAGAACCACCGCACATTGCATCACATTGCGTTGCGTTGTTCCCTCACCTAGCTCCCCCGTCTTTCGGTAGGGACTTAATCGATCCAGTGTCGCTATGCTTAGAAGCAAAGATACCGTCGGTAAGCCGTTGACTAACATGCCCATCGTGTAAGGAATTCCACAGAGAAATATGCGTCCCAATAGAGGAAAATTTAACTATTTGCCACCCTGTATGAGATACATTTATTGTATTTATTTTATCTTTTGGATTTGTTTCTCTTATATTTATGTATGAATTTAGATTGTATAACCTCAGTTTGTTATGTTTATCTCAATTTATCAAAAAATAGCTTAGTTCACCGAGCATCCCCTCTAATTTTATTCTGGCTTCGCCACTGCTCGCAGGCACGGCATTTTCGATAGCGAATGGCACTTGACCCTCCATCTCAAAAAAAAAGAATAAGAAATAAACACTTGTTCTAGCTACTACTAGTAGTGATCATCAAGCTGAGGCCGTTGGTCTGTTCCGAACGGTCTTAACGACGATGAGCGGTGACGGTGATGCGTGCAAGGGCCGGCCACTAGGGGTATCACCTTGCAAGGGGACAAAACCACGAGAGCATATGGGAATCACAGGTGCTGGCGGGCTCCATGCGGCGGAACAAGCCATGTGGGGCTAAAGAAAGGACGTCGTAATAAAAGACTAGGTAGCTAGTAGATGATGACTTATGAGGGTTAGTGATCCAAGAAAGGTTTTGAGTTAGCTCCGCCGGATAAGAGCAAGGTTAATAATACAGCCTTCAGCTGGCTGTATGGACATTTACAGCTCACTTATCAGCTTATTCATATAGTAGTTTACAGCCAGCTGAAGGCTGTATGACCCACCCCTTCCTCTCATAAAGTTTCTTGGTTCTTGTACTTCAGCTGGTTGTAAACTTACAGCCTACCTCTCTTCTCTCTCCTCCTCTCCCTCCTTCATCTCAGCATACAACCTACTAACAGCCTCTTATTATACTTGCTCTAAAAGGTGGATAGAGGCTGCGCAAAATGACGCATCGCCTTGGCGTTGGCGGCGTGCAGATGGTGCTCGATCGACGCCTCCATCCCATCGGTTGCCTGCTTTCCTTGACGCAGACGCATTGCTCTGCTGCATACTGCTTGCTTCTTCGGCAACGTCCTCCTCGTTAGAACACGGAAATTGAACTGTTTTTTTAATCCTAAACGGGGATAACCCAGATTCTATTACCAAAATAATGGAAGGGTTTTACAACTAGCGGCTGTTAGCTTTCAAATGATGCAGATTTAAAGGCTAAGTCTTTTTTTTCTTATGACTTATGGTTTCTCTTAAACAAGAAATATGATGGTTTTTTTGCCGCAGTTTCAAAGTGGTTTATTGGGACGGTCTTTTTTAACCAATTTATCGACACTCGGTCCATTCACATAAGCGTTCACACTAGTATCAAAAATCATAGATCATAACTATAAGTTATTAGCTACAGTAAAAAAGAACCAAGCTAACCTCTGAAAAAAAAAGCATAACTCAAATGAGAACTATTTCGTATGATTTCTGAACGAGCACCAAACTAAAACGAAAACTGCTCCGTATGATTTCACTCCCAGCCTCCCAGGAGCCGCCCATATTGCGTCAGTCTTCTATTCCAGTGCATCTTTGTAACGTCCCAAAAAATTGAAGGCTTGAAAATAGGATAATTTTAAAACTTTTTAATGTATTTTGTTGATAGTCGGGTTTTCTAGAATTCAATCGAGTTTTATTGGATTTTGTATATCACAAAACCAGCTAATAAAAATAAAATAAAAACCTAGGACTAAGTGCTAAGCCATTAACAAGGCAAAAGAATATTAAAATTTTGGAGGTGCTTCTATGTTTTTCTCAATAGTGGATTGCACAATTTTTAATGTATGACGAATAGTTGATAAATATTTCTTATCTCTTTGTTTGCTTTGAGATTACTGCTACTCTTATTAGAGAAGAAAGCATTGAAACACTACTCTTAAAATTTTCATTTGAATAACTGAGCCAAGAATTTAAATGGAAATTCAAATTTGAATTCCAATACCAATTCTAATTCAAAGCCAAAACCAAAATCAAATTCAAACAAAAAGAAAATTTCCAAATGCCGGTGGGCTGGCCCAATCTTTCCTTGGCTCATCCGGCCTAGCCTAGCAACGCACCCTCCCCTCTCTACTCCCTGTGCGCGTGACCCGCGCCTATCGCACCTACCACGCCCACGTCGTATAGCACCCATGCCGTCCTGACCTATCCCATGCACTGCATCGTGCACGCTTGCACACCGACCCAGCCCCGCAGTGCACGCCACGCCCATGCCCGCGCCGCGCACGCTTGCCATCACCCATGCCGTTTGCGCCACTCCATCGCCTAAAAAAGCCACCCCGGCTTGCCTCCATCTCCCCCTATTCTCCTTCAGCATCCCTCACCATCCTCCTAAACTCCGTATTCCATCTTCTTCCTCTCTGAGCTCGAATTGAGCTTGGATACTCGCTGCTGTGCATCGACCATGAACACCACCCATCTGCAAACCGCCACTCCGATGAGCCCTTGCCATTTCCTCGCGTCAAAAGGTGTTCGGGACCTATCCTTTAATACCCCTCAATCAATTTTGTGTTTGATTCACAACGCGTACAGCCAAAACCACCGCCACCACTGCCATTTTCCACACGGTGTGACTTGGCTCAATTTCTCTCTCCGAGAGCATCCTTGCACCTCCCTTTACCATTCCCCACCATCAATTCTAGCTTCCCCTTGCCCTAGGTCACCAGCACCATGGAGCTGGCCTCATCGCCCTAGCTCTCACCACCGAACCACCTCGCAACTCCTCTGCCTCCATGGATTGCTCAGGTGAGTTCTCTCCACTCCTCTCCTACTCATGCAAGCCTCCCTTTCCTCCCTCTTCTGCCCCCACCGTTGCCTGCTCACCTCCATGCTGCTCTGAGGCACAGGCCACCTCCCCTAACTTCCTACCCCCTTCGGCGACCCATTTTTAAGCTCACCGTAGTTCCACCACCCTTCTTCCACCGCTGGTGAGCCAAACTGTGCTCCCCCCTTTGTTTCTCTTCTGTGTTGCCCCCTCTATCTCTGTCTTTCTTTCTTTCTTCTATTATCTGACAGTGGCCCCACATAAGTAAATGCAAAATTGAAATTAATTAGTATATGATCGATTTTAAAATTCAAATATTTAAGAAAAATTCAAATAGAAATATGGTAAAATATAACTTAGTCATAAACAAAAATAAGAATAAAATTATTTTTGAAATTAGAATAAAAAGTTTATGCAAACTGAAAATATTTGAAGATTAAATCATGATTAATTGCATGTCAACAAGGATTAGCAAATTAATTAGTGGCTAGTAATAACTACTGTAGGATTAAATTATGAAAAATATGACAAATCGATTTTGTATCTTGAAACAATTTTATTTAGTAATCAAATAAGATTTAGAATTTACCAACTACTTGCGATTGCAATATAATTCTTGACCAAATTATAATTAATTAAATAATAAAAGGAGCCACTCTGTTAAGGTAACTATTTAATATGTCATTAAGCACTTAATCTAAAGGTATAAAAGGTTATGTTAAAATATAATCTTGTATAAATGATAATTATCATGTCATTATCCCAAAATTTAAATTTAACTAAAGATGATGTTAAATACAAATAAGCCCTATACTATAAATGGTGCCATAGCAATAGAGGAAAATAGGTATAATTGCTAGTCCATGTAAGTTACGAATCTGAGCGAATAAACCCTCGACGTCACGAATAGAAGTTACGCCTCCTTCCATCCTTCGGGATCGCAAGTAGTACGAGGCCGTCCTCCCTGGTCATATGAGGCCTCATACCCTGAATTGGGCTCACTACTGGGCCGACTAACCTCACATACCTCCAGACTTTCGCACGTTCACCCCCTTCAAGTCCGGCCTACCCACGCAGAGATTCGCCGAAGATTTGATCGCCGACGACCTCAAGGTGTTACTCGCCATTGTTGATCTCGGTTGTCTCGAGGTGCAGTCCTTAAGAGTACAGATCTGTTGCGGGTGGTGGTGGGTGGCGATCGAGGGGAAACATCAACGTCCTTTTCCTTTGGATGAACTGTTTTCTGTGCGAAATTCGTGCGTTTTAAATAGGATCTGTTTTTCTTCTTGACATGGCACATCAGCGATGTATCAGTGAACTATTCGTGCTTCATCTTCATCAGAAGCAGATGAAAGGAAGATAAAGCCAAGCTTTTGGTGAAGTAGATGTAGGGGTGCAAACGGAGACAATTATTGACAATTTTCTTCTTTCCTTTCGAAAACAGAATGCCAAGATAAATTGTTGACAATTTTATTCAGCTTCCATGTGTAATTTCAATGCTTGTTTTTTTTACTGAAACTGCTGTTCAGTTTGGTAGTAAGATGCTTTGATGATCGATATAACGAAATTGACTGTTCTCAGAGGATTGGACGAACAAATGTGACATGTGGTAAGAAGAGTTGCCAACGTTAGCATATGCATTGATCGTTCTCAAGCGTTGTAGAATTAATCAACACAAGCAAGCAGTCAGGGTAACTTGTCTCGTCACCTCTCATTCTAATGGAGGGAGCGATCACAATTCACAAAATTAACACGTCTACAAATCAGACAGAGAGACAATTCATCAGCTAGAAATTGTACACGACACAACCATCAAACTCCCTAAAAAACGTACGCCTGAAACCCTAGCGATAAACCAACGAGTGCGTGCAGCTCTCGGAAGTCGGAGGTCAGTACCCACCGGCACCACCACTCCATCCGCCGCGGCCCATCTGGTTCGCGCCGAGCCCCACCGACGGCCGCTGGTTGGCGTTGGTCACGTACTGCCGCACGGGGTCGTCAGCCACCGCGGCCGCAGGCAGCACCCCCGCGGTGATCACGTACTGCTGCATGACCAGCACGGACACCATCTTGGAGAACTCCGACGACACAAGAAGGTCCCCGATGGGCCCCAGCTCCGGCGACTCCATCCACTCGGTGAGGGCTGACGTCAGCGGCGAGCTGGCCTCGCCGGGGTGCCGGCCGACGATGTAGAGCTCGTGCGCGTTGTCCAGGTTCCGGATGGCGGCCAGCGTCTCCTCGCTGTTGGCCACGACCTGCTCCACGTACAGGATGGCGTCGTTGCCGATGTTGCGCGTCCGGAACTCGTTGAGGTACTCCTCGTCCATCTGCCGCTCGCTCTTGGCGCTGTCCGGGACGATGGTGATGGCGCGGGAGTGGACGCTGGCCGCGGGCGGCTGCGGCGGCGCCAGCGCCGGCGCCGTGTAGTCGGGCGGGATGAAGCGGACGATAGTGAGGCAGACGCCCGGGTGCTCGACCATCCGCCACGCGTAGGCGAGCCCCTCGCGGTCGTCGGGCCCGCCGAAGAAGAGGAGCGCGACGTGGTGCACGGTGGCCATGCGCGCCGTGGCGGCGCTGAGGCCGCGGTCGACGAGGATGCCGACCGAACACGGCGCCGACGAGAGGATGCTCTCGTTGAAGCCCCTGATTGACGCGTTGATGGGCTCCATGCCGCCGTCCACCGTCTGCTGCTTGTGGAACGGCAGCACGATGAGCGACACGTGCTTGTCCTCCGCCAGGATGCACACGTCCTCGTGCATCGTCTGGTACGGCGACACCGCGGTGAGCGCCTGGATCGACACGCCGCCTTCACATACACACAATATTTGCATCATCCTGCATGCATCTTGCGTATAGGGACTAGGGAGTAATGGAGGAAGGGTGGCTGACCGGCGTGCGCCTCGTAGGTCTCGAAGGCGTTGAAGATGTGCTCGCTGGCGCCGGGGAGGGAGCTGGCGCTGCGGCTCTGGTTGGAGGCGGAGTGGTGGGCGGCGAGCATGTTGGAGGCGCGGCCGGTGAGCTCGACGAGGTGGAGCGCGTAGATGAAGATGGGGGAGCGCTTGGTCGGGTTGGAGAGCTCGAGGAGGGAGATGATGGATGGCACGTTGCGGGTAGTGTGCACGCATGCCAGCATGCGCAGCTCCGTGTCGTGCTTCGACCGCTGCAGGTTGCGCCGCTTGTACCCTATCAGCCGCCGCGCCGGCCGGTACACCGTCGTCACCACCGGCGTCACCAGCGCCGTCATCGCCACCGACACCAGCACCATCACCGCAAACGACTCGTCGTCCAACACCTGCAGGTTTGTTTCAACCAGAACGCCAATTAATGTCACTTGCAGAACTTTACAGCATCAATCATGCGCCCATAAAAAAATTTCTGACTGAAACATAAAAAAATTTCAGACTGAAACATAAAAAAATTTCAGTCGCCTGTGCAATAGCAAAACTGTTACATAAATTTGATCGTGCAGTAAATTTATTAGTGTGGATTAATTACCTCCTTGTCCCTTCCGATGTTGAGGACTATCATCTCGACGAGCCCCCTGGTGTTCATGAGGAAGCCGAGGGCAACGCCGTCGCGGAAGGTCATGGAGTAGGAGACGGCGATGAGGATGGTGCCCATGATCTTGGCGAAGCTGGCCATGATGAACACGAGCACGAGGAGCCCCACGGTGATGGGGTCGTGCACCTTGGTGACGTTGGTGCGGAGGCCACTGATGGCGAAGAAGAGCGGGAGGAGCAGCCCCGTGACGAAGTCCTCGAGCTTCTCGATGAGCACGACGCCGAGCGGCCCGCTCGGTATGACCAGCCCGTAGACGAAGGCGCCGAACACTGAGTGGATGCCGATGGCGTCGGTGCACACTCCGGCGATCATGACGCCGGTGAGTATGAGGGTGACGTGCACGTCGCCGATGGTCTCGCCCTCGGGGACGCGGCGGATGAGCCACCACATGATCGGGCGCACGACGTAGAAGCAGGCGAGCACGAAGGCCACCCCCGAGAGGAGCACCCACAGGGAGGAGAAGGCGGTGCTGTTCACCTCAGAGATGGCGATGGCGAGCGCGAGCAGGATCCAGGCGCACATGTCGTTGACGATGGCGGCGGACATGGCGATCCGGCCGAGGTCCGAGTTGAGCAGCTTGATCTCGGCGAGGATGCGGGCGAGCACCGGGAAGGCCGTGACCGAGAGCGCCACGCCGAGGAAGAGCAGGAAGGAGCTCTGGTGCACGTTCTTGGACACCTGGTGCCGGAAGATGAAGGACGTGGCCGTGCCGATGCAGAAGGGCAGCGCCATGCCCGCCACGGCGATGATGAGCGCCTTCTTCCCCGACCGCTTGATGACGTTGACGTCCATCTCGAGGCCGACCAGGAACAGGAAGTAGAGCAGGCCGAGGTGCGCCACCGTCTCCAGCGTCAGCAGGCTCCGCTCCGGGAACACCGTAACCGCCCACGTCGCCACCTGCCCCATCACCGACGGCCCAAGGATCACGCCGGCCTACACCGATCACAACAACAATTAATGTACGTGTATGCATGTCAGCATTCGATTCGTCCATGCATGCATGCATGCATGATGTTGCAATTTAATGGATGGCTTGTGTACGCACGAGGATCTCAGCGATGACGCGAGGCTGGCGGAAGGGCTTGAGGAGGATGACGAGGACGCGGGTTGTTGCGACGATGATGGCCACCTGGAGGATGAAGAGCGGGAGGGAGAACTCGAGCGGGCTGGCGCCCTGCCAGATGCCGTAGGTGGTGACCATCATCGGCGAGTAGCACACCACCGCGCCGGCGCCGGAGCCGTTGCCGCCGCGCCCCATCTGCGCCGTGACGTTCTTGGGCGGAAGCGCGCCGGCCGTCCCGGCCTGTAGTATCGGGGCCATATCGGCGCATGGGAGGGCGGGTTCTCGCGTGCGCGGTGTGTGTCTGTGCCGCTGTGCGTCGTCGCTAGATTTGCAGGAGAGGAGCAAGGTTTGGGAGGGAGAGCGTGCAGTGAGCGCAAACGGATCGGACGGTGGAAAACGTCAAAGCAAGCACGCACGGCAGCGAGTGTGAACTTCTCGTTTTTGGCCGGTCGTCCGGGGAGTTTGCGGTGTCCGCCTAATTTTGACCCGTCTTGGGCTCGTCGCCTATGAAGGCAGCATATTTCTGTTGGAAAATCTGGGTTTGGATCTGGGACCTTGGCCCATAATGAACATCTCATCACTTAGTCAATAAATAGGAGATCTCAATCATTGTACTTATACTTAGAAAGAGAAAGCAATGAAGAAAGGAGTTCTCCTCTCATCTTTCTGTGTTCAATATATTTTGTACTTATATTATTCTGTATTTCATCCATCTCTCTTGCTTAGGAGAAATTGCTCGGACTGGACTTGCCAATGACGGTTTCTCAACACGTTATCAGCATGAATCACTCTGGCGGATCGAAGGTAATCATCAAAACACTCTTAGATTGAATTATCTATATCTAAATCACTTTAAATTCCGCAAAATTTACTTTTTTGACTTGTTTCTACGGTGCAAATTCGCTCCAATCTACCACGAACAGACTTGAAGTCACTGACATAATGCGGATTGGTAGATTACATGAGAGAGTAGATATTGATTGCACTGTAGATTGAAAAAAGAGGAAGGCAACACCGTTCGGCTGCCGGCTGCACGTGCCCGCACCGCTCGCATGCGATCACGCTGCCGGCCACCAGCACGTGGCCATACCGGTCACTGCGCCACCATGAGCCGCCGCGCCATTGGCCCCGCATGGCCAAGCCTCTGCTAGCTTCGAGATGCGCCATGCCGTCGACCCCGCGTGACCGAGCCGCCTCGATTAAGCGCCATCACCGGCTTCGCAAGGGCCGTCGCACGGCGCCGCTGCCACGCGAGCCAAAGTCGCTCAACCCCACGTTGCTTACCACCACTGCACGACACGTTTGTCGTAGCTTGACCCCATATGGCACGCCGCCACATTTACATTCATATAATTAAATTGATTGTTTGTCTTCCTAGGATTATAAACATTGCCACAGTCTTAATTTGTTGGTGCACTTAGGTGAACTTAATTAATTTAGGTGTTATTTGTGCTAAATCAATTTGAGTTAAGTTTTCGCATTATATACTTGGTTTAGCCAAATAGAAAAAGAAATTAATTGAAAGAGAATTTTTAAGACCGCCTATTCAGCCCCATCTAGTCGGCCTCCTCGATCTTACACCCATGTGCATATTAAATCATGTGAAAATCTTGTAGATTTATTTATTAAGTCACTTTCAGCATCTAACTTTGAAAGGTGTATATGTGAAATTGAAATGATGTGACTTAGAGAAGTGCAGAACTAAGGGGACTCTTCTCGAGTTCACTATTAAAACTTAATCACGAAGATCGAGTACCCAAAAAATCTTATAGATTGAATAAAATTGGGTGAATTGTATTTTTTTCCCTTGTCGAGTTTTTCTGAAGTTTCTCGGCCAAGGTTTTTAATGAGCTAATTCGTGCAACACAACATAACATGTATCATGTACTCTTTCTCTAAATTTTTTTACTGGGTTTTTATGAAGTTTTAATGAGACATAAACATGTTGGATGAGTACCCAAGAGGGAGTGTTGGATAATCTGGATCTAGGCCTAAGGTATTGGTCTATGGTGGACACCTCACCACTTAGCCTATAAATAGGAGGTTCTATAAATAGGAGGTCGTAATTATTGTACTTGTACTTGGAAAAAGAAAGCAATAAAGAAATGAATTCCCCTCTCATCTCTCTGTGTTCAATCTATTTTATACTTATATTATTCTGTATTTGATCCATCTCTCTTGCCTAGGAGAAATCGCTTGGACTAAACTCGCCAGCGACAGTTCCTCAATAATTTCAACAGGAGAGTTGTTACCATCTTGTAAAGATATCAGAAGTATATGTAATTTAATAACAAGGTATTCTGGTACCTTTCAAATATGGTAAAAACTCTACTTCAACAGACATAAAACCGTTCATGGCATATAGTGATATAGATATACTCTAGTGGCCTCTCTCTGTTCGATACTGGTTTGATTACCGTTCTAACTGCACCATACAGCGCACAGCCAGGTATGTGTGTTTCGACGCAGAAGCTCGCCAGGGAATAGGGATCATGCTTACTTTGTCTAGCACCAGAGGGAAGCTAGGCAAGTGCAGCATCTCGGGCTGCTCTACCTACATCTACATGACACATATTTGCATGTCGTTGCAGCCATATCTAACACACAGCATTACTAGCATTCATAATTTGTTCATATTTTTTAATGGGAAACCTATAAATTCGTTGTGACAAGAATATAGCAATACGCATCAAGAAAGTACTCGCATATGATCGAATTATCATGAGAAACCAAGTACACAATGCAGCCAAATACTTTAATAACCCTACTGATAGTGAACACTGAAGATTGTGCCTATAGCTAAATCTGAAAAAATAGCAACTTCAGAGTCTTGATTGAACTACAAAATCCAACGTTTCCTTTTCAAACTGACCGCAATCAAGCTTCAGCTTGCTCCCTCAGGCGACGGATTGTGCTTCTGACAGTGACCGCACTAGCAGTGCTGGAAATGCAAGGCAACAACATTAGCAAACACGAGTGAAGAAAATGATGTAGCTATTTGGAAATAAAGGTGTACTCGGCATCAGCACATACTTCATGGTATAAGCACCACCAGCCTTAACCTTCCCAGAGTCATTGCATCCCCAGATTCCAACTGCTTTCCTCTTCACGGCAAACTGTGAATCAGGAACGGCATTAGTTATAGTGAACGAACATGCGGCGGGCGATACACAATAAAACAAACAAAAGAAGAAGGCTTCTAATCCATAATTTCATTAAAGATTTCAACAAACTATTAAGAGAACAATCTCCCAGTATTGTAAGTTTGTAACAGTGAGCAGAATTAGATGCTGTTAAGCACTATTTCCCTACCTAGAAGAAACTCATGAACATATCATATGCATGCCCAATGATGATTCAAGAGATTGCAATAGAAGTATGTTGCGTAAACCAGCTTATTCAACAACCTAGTCACTTGAGAGTTAAGATGTTGGCCGAGTTCTTCTCGGCTTATGGTTTATAGCCTACCTCAAATAAACAAATGAGACAGCTTCTCCGCCGACGTTTCGAAGCGGTTTATCAAGATAATATTTTTAAAGCAGCTTATCGGCATTCGGTTCGTTCACATAAGCGCTCGCGTTAGAACAAAAAACCATAAGCCGCAGCCAAAAAAACCCACCCGTTATTCATGTAGCCATCTTAACAGACATCATGAGAGACAAAAACTAACAACCTATACTGAAGACTGAAGTAATCTACAAGAAGAGCAAAAAGAGCGCCAAAACCTTTCACTGTAGAACAAAATCTGACATCATTTATTGAATATTATGCTGCTTATTTGTAATAGCCAAATGGTAACAAGCACTATCTGATACATAGATAAACAGCAGAACAAGTCGGCACACACTTTACCATTTTAGAAACATGACAGACAAGTCATGCGACAGATTTACCTTGCCACAGAACTCACAGAAGTACTTGGAGTGCTGGGTGACCTCCATCTTCTTGATCTGCTTAGGCAAACTGGCAACATACCTGTACCTATATAACATTGACATTATAATGCCACAGAATTGTTAGAGATATATGTATAGTTTGTTATTCCCCATTGTTATGAGGGGTTCTTTATATATTTACCACTTGTACTTTGTGTATATATACTGGCCCATTGGCCTCATATGAATACAAGCGCTATTCATAACATGGTATCAGAGCCAAAACTAGGGTTTTGGCTTACCTAGGGTTCCGCGCACGCCCGTGTGCCGCCTCCGCCGCCGTCGCCGACTCCCGGCCTTCGCCGCCGTCGCCGACTCCCGGCCTCCTCCGCTGCCATCACCGCCCGCTCGGCCTTCACGGCCTCCTCCACCGCCGCCTGTCGGCCTCCTCCGCAGCGTCGCCGTCGCGCTGCTGCTCCTCCGCCCGACGCCGCCGGCCGCTCCCTCTGCGCCGGCCGCTCCCTCGCGCCGCCGGCCCTCCGCGCCGGCCGCTCCTCCACGCCCGACGCCGCTCCCTCCGCGCCGGCCGCTCCTCCGCTCCGGGCCGCTGCCGCCGCCTCCCGCGCCGGGCCGCCGCCTCCCGCGCCGAGCCGCCGCTCGGCCTCCACCCGACGCCGCCGGCCCTCCGCGTCGGCCGCTCCCCCGCGCTGCCGGCCGCTCCGCGCCGTCCGCGCCGCCAGAGCCACCGCCGCCGCCTCCTGCGTGTGGGCGTGTGTTTTCTAATGGGCCGAAGGCCCGTTAAGTTTTAGGGTTTCGAAAAAAAAAGAAAAAAAACGTCGTTCTAACCGCCGCGCCGTCCAGCGCCGCCTGTTAGACTTCGTTGTCTTGGTTGCCGCGCCGTCCAGCGCCGCCTACCAATGGGCACCGTTTCCCTCCCTCGCTGCCCGGTGATCTTTGATGGTGTTAATTACACCGACTTCGTGTCTCACATGCGCATTCACATGCGTGGTCTTCGTCTCTGGGGCGTCCTCTCTGGCGATGTCACCTTCCCGCCTTGCCCTATTCCTCCGACGGAGCCTACGCCTGTTGCATTGCCTCCGACAGCCGATAAGGCTGCTGCTGATGATGAAGTTGATGATAAAGCTGCCTCTGCCTACCATGAGGCTCTGGATTCCTACAAGGATCGTCTGACCGTCTACACTCAGTGGTACGATGACGACGCTCGGGCTGCTGCTGTCTTCATCGCCAGTGTCCAGCCTCAGTTTTCTTCTGAGGTTGTGGGACTCCCTTCGGCTTTCCAGATGTGGACTCATCTTCGTCAGCGCTACGAGCCCTCTGGTGATGCCCTGTACCTGTCCGTGGTCCGCCAGGAGCACTCACTTCGGCAGGGCGATGCTACTGTTGACGCTTTTTACGCTCAGAGTTCTGCTGTCTGGCGTCAGTTGGACTCACTTCGCACTGCTGGCTGTCGTACCTGTCCGTGCTGCCTGGATGTACGTGCTGACCTGGAGTTTCAGCGGGTTTACGAGTTCCTTACTCGCCTTCATCCTGAGTTCGAGCAAAGGCGTGCCCAGCTCCTTGCACGCCACCCTCGTGTCACTCTCCTGGAGGCTCTTACCGAGATACGCGCAGAGGAGACTCGTTTGAGTGGTGCTGGTCTGATGCCACTCCCCTTTGTGCTCGCCGCTCGTCCGCCTGCTACACTGCCTCCTCCAGCGGCTACCACAGGTGGTGGTGGCCGTCCTCCGTCTGGAGGTGGCCATCCTCACTGTTCCTACTGCGACAAGGATGGCCACACTGAGTCCTAGTGCTACAAGAAGAAGCGGCATCTTTCACGCCGTTCTTCTACTGGCACTAGTGCTTCTACGACGACGTCTGCCTCGACTTCTTCAGCAGCTTCTCTCACCGAGCAGGAGATAGCCAGACTTCGACGCCTACTTGCCGCTTCAGGTTCTCCCTCGACAGGTTCTGCAGGTTCTGCTACTGACTCTTCGGGCACTGAGAGACCACCTCCTACACAGTCAGGTACCTCCCCGTGGATTCTTGATTCTGGAGCATCTTTTCACATGACTCCTGATCCTTCCACTCTGTCTTCTATTACACCTCTTGATTCTCCTGTCAGTGTTCTTACTGCTGATGGTACATCTCTTTCTGTCTCTGGTCGAGGATCTCTTAGCAACTCATCTTTTCATGTTCCTTCTGTTGCTCATGTTCCTCGCCTTACCTTGCAGCTTCTTTCTGCTGGGCAGATTACTGACCTTGGTTATCGGGTTATTCTCGACTCTGACTCTTGTTGTGTTCAGGACTGCCACACGGGAGCTCTGGTTGGTTCTGGCCCTCGGCGCCGTGACTCACAGCGTCTCTGGGAGCTTGACTGGCTTCATCTTCCTTCCGCTGCCACCACCGCCGCCAGTCTCTCAGCTTCTGCCACTTCGTCTACCGGCTCTTTCCAGCAGTGGTATCACCGTCTTGGTCGTGGTCTTCTGGGGTCTATCTTAGGAGACGTGTCTTTAGATTGTCAGGGCTGTAAGTTAGGTAAACAGATTCAGCTTCCTTATCCTCATAGTGAGACTGTGTCTCAGCGTCCTTTTAATCTTGTTCATTCAGATGTTTGGGGTCCGGCTCCCTTCGTTTCGAAAGGGGGTCATCGTTATTATATTATTTTTATAGATGATTTCTCTCGCCACACTTGGATATATTTCATGTCTTCTCGTAGTGAGGCCTTGCCTATCTATAAACAATTTGCCACTATGATACACACACAGTTCTCCACTCCTATTCGTGTCTTTCGTGCTGATTCTGCTGGCGAGTACCTCTCTCGTCACCTGCGCAGCTTCCTTGCTGAGCAGGGCACTCTCGCTCAGTTTTCTTGTCCTGGTGCTCATGCTCAGAATGGTGTCGCTGAGCGCAAGCATCGTCACCTCCTTGAGACGGCTCGTGCTCTGATGATCGCCGCCTCTATTCCACCTCACTTTTGGGCCGAGGCTGTTTCCACTGCCACCTATCTCGTCAACATCCAGCCCTCTTCTGCTCTTAAGGGTGCGATCCCTGTTGAGCGTCTCTGTGGTCGTCTTCCTGACTACTCTGCCCTTCATCTGTTTGGCTGCGTTTGCTACGTTCTCCTTGCCCCTCGAGAACGCACCAAACTGACTTGTATTAGAGATATATGTATAGTTTGTTATTCCCCATTGTTATGAGGGGTTCTTTGCATATTTACCACTTGTACTTTGTGTATATATACTGGCCCATTGGCCTCATATGAATACAAGCGCTATTCATAACAAGAATCATGAGTTAGCAAACATTCATGAGCTCCAATGTTGTTACCATATTTTCCAACGATTCCAGCCTTCTTGGTCCGCTTCGTCTGCACAAACATCACAAACACAAGAAATTAAAGCACTCCTCGACAAGCATAGTAAACAGCAAGGCGGGCTACTATCAACAAAGGCAGCACACAAAAAAACATGCATAGTATCGTTGAAGTATCAATTGATATTTGCGCACCTCTGTTTATGTGAATCTAACTCCAAATTTTCAATATGGTGGTCATGGCAGCTTTCTGTGACTAGTTGCACATTTAATCTCGAGAAATAATTAGTTGTACATACTTGAAGCGCAAGGACATGCATTTCATGAATGTTCGGCGATAGAGAGGGAAGCATTTGTACTACCCAAGGAACCCCATTCTACTGTAATTATTATGTAGTGATCATACTAATTGATCAGCTTGCAAAAATGAATATGACGGCAGATAACAGGTATCTTGTTGCACATTTTTAAGCTCAAGGTTTCAGTGGTACATACTTCTAGCTAATGATCAAGTACCTTACGAAAGTTCCACAATTCAAGGGAAGGCACTAGTCTTCCCCAAATGCCTTATTCTATGGTTATTACTCACTCGTACTAATCAATCGGGTGGCAAAAATGGGCATTTCACCAAGAGCAAGACGGTAATGCTCTTCCGTAGGAATTCACAGTGCGGCAATTCGTATCAAGCACAAAAAATGCAAGAGCAGAAAACACTAGAAACATCCACTAGATCTAACAAGTACCGCACTACTCCGAGCAGGATTCCTCCCCGACACAAACCAAAAGCTCCAGAAACCTAACCTGAAAGGCATAGTATTACTAACGCGCCGAGGACAAGCTACGGATAAAACCACAAATCGAGATGATTCCAACAACGAAAGAGGTAGGAAACCTAAGTCACTGCACGCGGAGAGCACGGATCAAATGATTCACCGACGAGGGAAGGTACCATCTCGTCCGCGAGGAGAAAGCGTCTGCGGCAAGCGGCGGCGTCGCGGAAGAGAGGTCTCGAGGGCGAGACGGCGTGGTGGAGCTTATATACCAGGTGAGGCTAGGATTTTGTGGTCCCGTCGCCAGTGGTGGCCAAGGTTTGAAAAACCGGTTCCGGAGAGAATCCCGGTCGCCGGGCGGTACCGGTAACCGGAAATCCCGGTGTAAAACCGGAAGAAATTTGTCAAACAATTTTGTTTGTCGGGGCGGGAGGCGGTCGGTAACCGGCCGGTAACCGGGCCGGTTACCGGTTTTACCGGTCAGAAACCCGGAAAAACCGGTGGAATTTGTATAGAAGTTGGAGCTCCACTTTTGTTGCCGTAAATTGAAAGTTATGTGTGGATATTTTGGCAAAAGCTTAAGTTTTTTATAACAAGTAAAACCCGCATAAGACTACATCAAACTAATTGTTGCCGTAAATTGAAAGTTGAAGCATTTTCTTGTAACTATGAGGCCAAAAGTAATTGAGATATTTCGCATATAACAAAACCTTCTAAATTGGCATATCCATGATAAAAAAGAACTGAACCTCATTCAAAAAGGGTCCTCATCTGAATAAATTCAACTTGGTGTTGACCATGTGGTGAAGCCCTCTCGTTGTAGTGTTGTGTTACATCTGAAATAATAAAAACACAAGTTAGTAGTAATGAATGCTAACTTGAGTAGTATACTAAAAAGTGAAAACACTAATGAAGGATCAATTCGTACCAATACATTGTTGAGAAACGTGAAGGTTGTGAAAGGTACTCATTGTTATCAATGAGAACAAGTCCTTCATTATGAGCCAGGTGGACTTTATATTGATCTCAAGTGTATGTGGGATGAGCATGTTGTACCCAATGAGTATAAATTTGTTGATAGTATACAGGTTCCACCCACTGGTAAACAAATCTTGCATTGGGAGGATAAGAGATGTCCGATGATGAATGAGAATCATCAGCAGAAGATAGTAAGTTGGCATCTCGACGCTCATAAGTCGGCAAAGATGTTGAGCTACCATATGATGCGTAGGAAGAAGAGTTTTTTGGTTGAGGATGATCTCGTTGGCGGTCCTTACCCCTTGTGTAGGTCATTTTGAATCTTCCTGATTCGTGACAACCATGGTCTTCATCCTGGGTAGCATGTGTGAAAGTTTTCTCACAGGTGAATTCCAATGGTTGATATGTGTCTTGTTGGCCTTGTACCCCATCGTGAGATGTCCCACCATCAGTACCATCATCAGATGACGAAGAGGAACTATCGTCAGACTCTTGGTACTCCACTGCATCAGATGTTGGAGTTTCTGTCTCTTCATCACTTCTCACAATATCCTCATCGATGCCTTTTTCTTCTTCTTACCAACCGCTTGTTTCTTTGTTTGTGTAAGTGAGGCAAAGTCTCGAGCCAATTTTTCAGTTGGTTGGCTACAAGCTTTTCTTTTTGTAACATGAGACTTGCCAATAGTTTTCTGAGTCCATTGCTTCAACGGTTGATCATCAAGTGCCTTGTCAAGTTCATGCTCAGATATGGCATTAACTACAACTGTAGATGGCATAGGGGGCTCACCTTCCTCATCTAGCAGAGGCTCTGAGTGGCTCATGGAGCTGTCAAGCCACTCATGGATTGGGTTTGCGCTGTCATACATGGTGGCATTAATGAGATCTCCAAAAGGATCTACATCCCTATCTTCATTCCTAATCTCATGCTCCTGCAATCGAAGCCTTAGATTGTAGTGGACATATACAAGCTTATGCAATTTTTTGTATCCAAGACGGTTCCTCAATTGGGTGTGCACTAAAGCAAATGTGCTCCAATTACGTTCACATCCACTTGAGGAAACACATTGTGAGACAATCCGCAAGGCATATTTTTGTAGTGCTTCTGTCTCCGCTCCAAACGTCATCCACCATGCAACTGCAAGTCACATGAAAAATATGTTGAACACTGATTGTTGATTTTGATGTATTTCAAATATATGTTGAACATACCTGCACTCATATGACTAGTAGCAAGGTAAGCCTCGTTTGAAGCAAATAGGCATCGTCGGTTACGATAATACTCTATCTCGACTAGAGCCTGCACTGCATCCTCAGGTGTGTCGGCTATTCTTTGAATTGCTTTTGTCAGTGCATTGACGAGGGTTGTATTCTTCCCCAAATCATATAGTCTGTGGCTTTGTGGGTCAAGCAACGATGTTGTTCAAACACACATAGTATATTAGACAAAATGTAACAAATATGCAACAAAATGTGTTATGATTTACAAAAGTATGTACTTGCCTGGAACGATGTAGGTGCGTTTCTTCAACATTACAATTCTTCTATTAACAACCTCCATAATACGATTGTAGGTAGCATCATCATCTTTTAACAACTCTTTAAGTTCAAATTGAAGTTCATATGTTTTTGCAACCAGTCCTGCCACTGTTGTAGGTTTCTACGGGTCTGCAAATCTCAGTACTCGATAAATTGGTTGTACCACTTTAATGACCCAATCCATACTAGACCACCATTGTCTACTTGTGAGGCAGGAATACATGTATTCTCCTTCTTCGGTCATAGACAAATGGTTGGAGCTCCATACATCTGATACCATCCACTTCATGAACTTGTCTTTTCTATTCCAAAAACTCTTCAAGAAAATAAATGTCGTTCCAAACCTTGTGGCGTTTGGACGAACTATCTCTCCTCCAATTTGTTGTCTCATTTCATTATGCAGGCGATTGTGGTTGTATAGGAACCTGCAAATCCTCTTGGTCGCCTTGACAACTGCAGCAACCTCGTTGAACTGGCTGATGTCCTTCAACATGAGGTTCACAGTATGCGCAGCACAGGGCTGCCAGACTAGTCTTGGATGCTCTTCAATCACCATTTGACACGCTTTCTTGTAGTTTGCACCATTATCAGTGACAATCTGCATAACATGTTTAACTCCAATTTCTTCAACAACTTTACGGATCTCACGATACAAAAAGTCTGCATTTTGTACGTCACCGGTCGCATTCACTGACTTATGAAAAAATATTCTTCCATTGCAGTACAACATGAAGTTAATTATACTCATCTGTGTAGGTCCTGTCCAGGAATCACACATGATGGATACTCCATATATGCTCCAATCATCTTTGAACTCCTGTACATACTGCTTTATCTCCAGTTCATTAGCATCAAGGTATGGCGCATCAATTTCATGCCCAACACCTTCACCAAGTTCTTGTGTAACCTTGATGGCAGCACGAAAATAAGGACACTCTGCCTTATTTCCAGGAATGTCATTACTATGGAACCACTTAGCCCAAACTTTTTTGAGTTTTGACTTTGCTTCTTTCTTAAGAGTTGTGTCAATGCGGGGTTGGACGGGTGCCCGACTGCGCAAAATATCAGAATCAACTCTCATAGACTGCGACCTACCAAACATCCTCGAAAGAGCATTTCTTCCTGTACCCCTTCCTGTAGCACTTCCACTACCTCCACCATGTTCAAATGTCGCACCCCGGGCTCTTGCCCTCTGCTCGAGCTGGTGCAACTCCAACGACTCTCGTCGAGCCCATTCCATCTATTTTTCCTCATCATCATCAAAGGCATCTTCACGTGATGGACCACGCACTACAGGCTCTGAAGCAACTTGCTCCATTCTCAAGCGCTCATCTCTAATAGACTTCCTCTTCGCCTTCGTTTCTTCTATACTTGCTAGCATGAGCCTTCTCACTTCCTTCGGAACCCCACTGCAAGGAATAACATCCCCATGCTTCCCAGCAAGATGTTCTTTCAGGCGTGTCACACCTCCGCCTGACTTCGTAAGCTTACAATATCTGCACTTCCAACCAGCACCTCCAAGTCTTTCTCCATGGTCCCAAACATTGATACTTCTACCAGCCATCAACTACAATATCATGCAGCAACAAAAACATATATCAGTAATAAACAAGAGGATCATATGCTTCTGTACAAAGAAAGGCAAGGCAAGTATGTGCTCTATCAAGGAGGATCATATGCTTCTATATAGGTAACTCTACATTTCTATTGCATGAAAACTTCGAATGTACTCTAGGCAACATTGGACCTGATCTAAGCTTACAGAATCCTTTCAAATGTTTTCTCTGCTCCAATTCCTTGTGTTGTTGCAACTTGCAAGTGTTGTACACATAAAAGAAGGAGGAAGAGTTTGTTTGCTCACTGTGAAAAGATTATTTCTTAAAGTAGTTCATCTATCTAGTATGTAATCTTCATAACACATTTTCACCCAAATATCTTACATGGGAAGTAATGAAGATGTAACCATTACAAATTTATATAAGCATCTCAAGCCATCAATTATGGAGATCTCAATGCATGCATGGCACATAAGGAATTCAAGGACAACAAAGACAACAAATTGCTAACAAAATACAAAAATTTTAGAAGCCTCACCTCAAATTTTCTTGGCCTGCTGCTGCGTTGCTTGCTGCGTGCTGCTGCTATTGCTTGCTGCTCCCTGCTGCCCTCAACTCAATAATACAAGTCCCAGGCTCCCAAATGCTGCTGCCAGCCAGGCTGCACCCTCCCCTTTTGTCTCCCACATGCAAAAAGTGAGAAAACAACAAGCAAAAGCAAAATCAACAGCCCCCTGGACCCCATATGCTCCCAATCTGACTAGTAAGCATCCAATGGAGGCTACAGTGCATCTACAAATTCAAATTTTCGAATTTCATATTTCGGGCGGTTTTTAAATTACCGGTTGCAGCCGGTACATCCGGTTACCGGCAGTTACCGGCCGGTAACCGTCGGTAAGCCGAACTCTGGTTGTGGCCACGGCACAGGCTCATTTACACCCGGTTCGTTAAGGTCCGCCAAATAAATGGATAGTATCATACCGACCTACGAGTTATGATCTGAGTCCAAGCATAGTCTGTGATTGTGCCAGCACGGGCACGGTTACGACTTAAACTAGAAAAAGAGAAAAAAAATTCAGAATTATAGAAATTTAAAAATTTTGTAGAAAATAAAGAAACAATTCAGAAAAATTATAGAAAATTGTAGACATTGTTAATCATCAAGATAATTATTTTCAACGATATAATGAGCTTTATTAACTTGTTAAATTACATGGAATGGCTGCATCGTTAAAAACTTACTAAGTAAAAACTCAGCTTGAGAAAATCTTGGTAAAGAAAAAAGAGTACAGCCTGTAAAGCTCATTAGTAGCTATATGTGAAGAAAAATATTAAAAATCCTATTCATTGCTATCTAGATATAAATTCTCAAAAGATTCATCTAAATCTCTATTGTCTGCAGTATGTTAGAGTCTTGATTCAGCTTGTTCCCAGTCTTTGACGATCAGAAGGATTTCGACCATCTCGTTTGAAAGACTTGTTCGTCGCTCCTCGATTATTCTTCCAAATAGTCTGAAGGCTGACTCCGAGGAGACTGTAGAGATAGGAACAGTCAACACATCCCATGCTAATATGGATAGCGCTGGATATGTTACTTTCTGGGTTTGCTACCATGAGAGGATGTTCAACTCTTGCTCGAAACTAACGCTATCACTGTTGAGATAGCTTGATAGGTTTTCAGTACTTTGTCGCCTTCCTCCTCCTGACTGATGTGTACTTGAACCTGCACAAGAATCTCTAGAGGAAGAACAAAAAATCTTGCCCTATTGCATAGTCCCCCTAGAGGCGCTAGGGGCTACCGGGGGTCTTTCCAAACGCACGGACCCAACTTAGTTTCATATTTCTCATATACCTCATATAATTTATCCTTAACTACTCTATAGTATGTACAATAGTCTAAACCGGTAGCATCACTTAAAAGTTGTAATACATTTATAAATCCTTATAGTTTGGCCCTAATATCCAAAATAAAGGCGAATGCGTATAAAATAGGAATTTCACTCCAACATTTTAAAAACTTAGTTTTCATGGCAACTACAACATCCCATAGTATAGGATTATTTTCAAAAGCTTTTAGGTAGGTGGCAATTTCAAAAATGTTATAAACAATTAGAGGAGAAGTTGGATAGTATACTCCAGAAAGACAAAGTGTAACTTTATGAAAAAGTTCTGAAAAGGAAAATATTTTTCACCAACAACCCAATCGTCGTCAGTAAGTTCAGGGTCTCTAACTTGGGTTCTACTGGAGGAGCTACGAGATTGATGACCTTGGGTGTGAAGGAAAATAGATAAAATGCTTTTATATGGCAATAGAAAATGTACAGGTATGAAACATTTCTTTCAATTTTCACAATAATTGTTATAATATTTAATTAAATATCTAATTGTGGTTTGCCTAGATACAACACTAAATCGAGGGTTATGAGCAATCCTAATATATTTTTTGAAAAGCATCAGACTCACCAAAATTTAAAAGTAAATATTGAGAAGCAATTAATCTACAAAGAGATTCTCGGGCTACCTTTGGGTTGTACTCCCAAGTACTTACCGAGTCTTCGGGATTATATTGCAGCTGTGTTTAGCGTATTTGTATTCATTGCCTTCTTTTGCAGCTTGCAGCATGCCGTTGTAGGTAACCCGTCCCACCTTAAGATTTTGCAGACAATTCATTACCACAAATTATACAAACAGCATACCCCACCAAATTCCCATCATCGTCAGTCTTGAACTTCTTGTCGAAATCATTTCAGACTCCTGATGTAGTAGCTCTTGTTCTTTTCGCACTCGTGCTATAGGTTGTGGATGCACTTGTTGAGCCAGCAGAAGATGGATCGATTGAACCCTGAACTATCGGGACCGTCGCTTCTTCTGGCTCTCCAGTTTATTATGGATGTAGACCTTTCACGGATAGATATCCTCCTCGAAAGGATTTCATATACTCTGTCGAGAGACCGAATTCGGAGAGTTGAAAATCGTAGTTCTCCATTGAATCAACTATAAATTGAAATAGTAAAGAACAATTAACTTACTATTGAATCAACAAATAATAGCAAAAAAATAAAATAAGATAGCACTATTACCTCTTTTGTAGCTCTCAGAAAATTCTTTGAAGATTTTTGAATTTTCTAAATTTCGCACGAATTTATCACTAATTTTACCAAATATGCGCAAACACTACAGGATTTTTCACAGCTAAATAGAGAGATGAGAGTGAGGTTTGAGGTGTTGAAAATGGAGGCCGAATTCCCCCTATTTATAGAAAAATTCATTTTTTGAATTTTTGCTATTTTCTGCATTTTTTACACCCCAACGGTCAATAAACTGCTATATTAGCCGGGCTGGGCCGTGTTGTGTTGGCACAGCCCACGATGCAAACGGGCCATACCGTGTTGGGCCAACGTGCTGTGGTCTCGGCCCAGGCACGGCCCGGTGGCAAAACGGGCCATGCCATGCTCGGGTTGGGCCAACAATACTAGGCCACGGGCCGGCACGGTTAGGCCCAGCCCACTTGGATAGCTCTACTCATGACTGTTAGCACGGCGATACGGTTGGGCCGTGCTGTGAATCACACACGTGGAGGTGGGCCACGAAGGCCCATACAAATTTGAAAAGACTTAGACCAGTCGAAAGAGGACGTTTTGATGGTTGGCACGATTCCCCGTCGTACTAGTTGTCCACTTGGGTTGATTCCCTATCATACTAGCTATCCACTTGGGTTCATGTTCCGTGAGATACCGAATAAATTTAAATTTATCTAACGATCTCCACTTAAATCCTAGCATGTGTTTTAATAGGACGTGTGCATGCACAATGAGATGATATCAGATCTTAGAGTTCCCTGGGGCAGGTAGCAACCCGATAGCATCGCACTTTTGCCACGAATGCCTCCAACTCCGCATGCATCGTGATGCCAGTGCCTGCAGGTTATCAACCTCCTTGCCCCTGCGATCTCGTGAAGGGCGCAGCACCTTGCCTGAGCTCCTATGTCACTCCAACACTCCAGGCGCCGTCTCCGCCAACGACACAGCGGTGGCCTTAGCCCTCGCTATCACAACCACCTACTCGGGCCTGGGGACCTGCCCGTCCTCTACTGTCAACATCTAGGTGACAACCCTTCGGTCCTCCACGGCCCTCGGATCATCAAGGGCCATCATCTCCACCACGCAGGCCAGCTCCTCATCCCACGTCGACAATGCCATTGATCTTGATTTTTTTGATCGATAGATCGTTCTGGTGTAGTGTGACAACCAACAGGGATGGGAAACTGTAGATGATAATATGTTTTATCCGATATTCGTATCCAAAAAAATGCGAATGTGGTAAGCAAATGCCGAATTTGAGAATGTTCATAACCGTATTTAAGAATGTTCATATTCGTATTCAAGACTATTCGATTTGTATTAATCTGTTACCATCCCTGACAACCTTCCTAGAGATGATTGTAGAAAATAATTTTCTTATGAACCAAGATTCATAAGTAAGAAGTGAAAATTATTTTGCATAATTTTTAACTCTATACACTACACTACCAGCTTGTGTAGACGTGTAATCATGTTACATAAATTTGTTCTACCGAGATTTGTTATAAAAATTTTAGGATATTCGCATTCGACTAAATTAAGTACATATTCAGTTCGAATTCATATGCGTTACGACATTCGATTTGTATTCGTACTCGAGAATGTTTGAATTTGTATTCGTATTCATATTCATTTTTAAAAATATGAATTCATATTCGTATCCATATTTATTTTAAAATATGAATTTGTATTCGTATTTGAGACTATTCGATTCGTATTCGATCCGTTTCTATCCCTCAACATCTCTTAATTTGTGCTAGCAACTGGATCTAGAATAAACATAATTAATCAAACAACTCGTTACATTAGTTAAACTATAATCAAAATTCTTTATTCAAATCAAATAACAATATGACAATCCATATTGCATAAGATGATTAATTACAATTCGATTACATCAATTTACACCTCTCAATCTCAACCACAACGATCCTCTCCAGAATATAAATAAATACATCACAAATTAAATTTGCATCAATATTTGCTAAGCTGTAGTTTCAATCCACTTTTCTGTAGAAAAAACTACATATCAAAAAGAGAAAAACAAGAAAATAAAAAAATAAAGGATTATCATCAGAACATGTTAATCCATATCATCCTATAGGGTTCGTTTATTGAGATACTAGGACCGTTCGAGGCCGATCAGCACCTCTTGCTAATTGGGTATCATCATTTGGCGTAAAAAAACCTGAAGCAATTTTGAACACATTTTCACCACCATCCAATCTCTGTAAAAATAGTTTATCGGAGTATATAGTGATCCACCGACAGTTATGAGTTTCACAGCCCATCCCATACGGCACACAAGTAGAAGGGATAAAGACTAATGAGGAACCAACAAAGAGAGAGTGCACATTCCAGTCTATGGCCAACACAAAGAGAAGACTGGCCAAGCTACCTCCATCCCCATCCCTATCCCACTCCATTGCCCCAAAATCAACACCACCGAAGCTGAGAACCAAGAGGATGGACCACTGAACCTCACTGTGGCCAAATTAGGGAAGGAAGAGAAGAGATGGAGTCAGGGTCAGAGAGAACTGAGGAGGAGACAAGCCAAAATAAGAGGAACACGTGGGAAAATCACCATCACCAAAGACCCAAACCTCGACCAAATCGAGCAAGGTGCCCCCACATGTATGATGCAAGGAAAGGCATGTGGTACGCTAAGTGACTTGGATTTGTTTGCAAGCGAGGATGATTTGGTGGGATCCGAACATATGAGAGGATTAGTGGCAAGTCATTGGAGCCATATGGACTTGAATATGAAGCATAGAGTTGCTTCAAGGTGAAGAAAATACGAAACTTCGTAGAAAATGGTAAAAAAACATTCTAATAAATTACCTAATACTGAAAAGTGGCGATGTGCGAAACCACGGTGTTGGTGTAGGTGGTTTAGGTCAAGGATGTGCTGAAAAATATAAAGTGGATCAAACGTTAATTCACTAATGAGTTAATGGGTCACTACGCTTTGAGAAATGTGCATGTGTAAGTGTAAAACCTGATATAGTGTTAGATTAACAGGTTATCCTATGTAAGAGTGGATGAAACCCAACTAGAGGTGCTGGTTAGGGTTTTTCTTGTAAGCCTCCATATATAAGGAGGGAGAGATGTAGTTAGGGTTAAAATTTTGTGTGAGTTCATGCCTAGCCTTGAGAAGTGTTAGAATTCTTGGGGATAACCTTGTGGAAGATTTGAGAGACTCTTATAGCTGAGCTTTTTGTCATCCTTAAAACTTTGTGTGTGGCTAGAAAATGGCTGTAAATATTCATTTCTAAGTATCAATAGAGATCAAAATTCATCCAAATATTTCTCTATTTGCTCAAATTGTGAAATCTTAATTTGGCTTGATTTTTTGTACTTCTCCTTCCCCTCTTGATCTTGATTTGTATCAGAAATGTGTAAGTGATGAAGATATCTTTTGAAGGCCATATCTCGTCCATCTAGGCACTTATTATTTATAAGTTCTTGTGTCTGCTCAATTTTGACTCAAGAGATGGCGATTTTGGGGTTTTGATCTTATGAACATTTTGGCTTGAATTCGTATTGTAATATAGTTTGCTATGACATGTGAGAATCCATCCAACATCATCTAGATCATCAAGAATTCATGGCCAAGAGCAGATGGAAGTTTTTTTTCCTTTTGCTCAGTTTTGATGCAACATTCCTTCAAATAGAAAAATATCATAATTTTGATAATAATTTTTTTAATCGTTGATTGGAATAGGTTCTAACATACTAGATAATGTGCATAATAGTGATTTGGACTCTTAGTTTGAGAGTTAGCTCAATTTGTGGTTTTAACCTGGTTTTGGTATAGCGGAGATTTAAGAGCCAAAAGGTCTCACTTTTCTGGTTGGGATAGATTTTTAAGGTCATGATCTAATCTTAGTTCAAGTTTCAAATTATTTAGAGTTGTGGATCAAAAGTTTCATCGAGTCAGACCGCCCTATACACTGCAGTCAGATCGCTTAGGCAAATTTTGATCTGTTTATCTCGGTTTTTCTTGAATATTTCTTTGTAGGTGATTGGTCGTTCATCTTTATAGTTTCTCATAACTATTAGAGTGAATATCTTTACTTTCTCATTTAGAAAAGATTTAGAAAAACTTTTAATTGAGTTAGCTTCTATTCACCTTCCTCTAATCGTCGTTCTCGGTCCTACATGTCGTGCGTTTTATAACATTCTACATCGGATCTAATGAAGCTGCGAGTCTTATCCACATGCTCGCAGTTACGACATTTGGGGGGAGTTTAGTAGCATATGCTGTTGCTTCACTCCTCGTCCTCGATCGATGCAGGGAGCAAGACTATATAATCTCCTGATGTAACTATGTAAGCAGTCATTTTCCACTGTAAATGTAAAAAAGATACACAGCAGCAGTAGGCAGTAGCCTTCTTTGACCCAGTATCACTACTCTAGCAGTCAGTTTCCGCTACTTGTTGCTTAGTCAACTTCGCTTAGCGGATTAGCCCTTCTGATGCTAAGCTTGCTCTCCAGCTATTACATGTGTCCATCTGCAAGGGAGCCGTGCACGCCCTTGGATTGCGCTGCGATTCTTACAAACCAACTAGCTCGATGTGCCCGTGCAATTGCTAATAGATAAAAGCATATGTTTATGCAGATATATACAGGCAGGCAGTAGATTCACGCGGAATTGCTGCCTTTGGCCTTGGCCACCGGCTGCATGCTACATGGAGCCAGAAGTTTAATCGATCATTAACTTACATTTGGTTCTACTCGTCGCCTGGTTGCCAGGTTTGTCTCTGTAATATACTAGTGATATCTCCTGCATATGGCCATGCATGTGCAAACAAGGCATGAAGTAGCTAGGCATCACCTTCAGCTTGTCATCGACGATTGTACTCAACCCGTGTCAATCTGATCCACCATTTCATGAATTATATAGTACGATATACCCATGGCCTTAATTATCACGAATACCAGGTCAAATTGGCAAGCTAGAGCTTGCTTGTTTAGCAGTTAGCACATAGGAAACAAGGAGCTTGACATGTGGCAGGAATGAGCGCGACGGCTTGATGATGTTGCTGCCAATTAGTCCGGCCAATATCTGAAGCTTGCTGGTCTTAAACTCTTAATAGATAAAGAGTGCCATTGATTCGCTGCATGAACTAGTAGTCATCAACCTTGAGTTTGCCTCCCACACTGAGGCCAACTGCACTTTCGATGTTGACTAAGCCAGTTCATCATTGCAAAATAAACTACTGCTTCTTTAGTTTGCTTCTTAATTCTTACATATAGTAGAGTAATCGATCAGGTAAGCATGATCTTCGGTTTTCGATCCTGCTCATGATTTTAAAATACATTTCTTAATAAATTGACCCAATGCTTACGCGGAAACTAGCTGGTTCGGGAAGAACCCAGAATTATGATTAGCAAATATCTATGGCATACAATACAGAATTGTATAATAAACTAAACCATGGTTTTGTTTGGTTTACGACATGGTTGCTTTTGTTTCATATGTTACATTTTTTACGTTTTGTCATTAACCAAGCGATTGGCACACAGAAACGGACAGAGTTTGCGACGATGTGCATTTTTTATTTAAAAAACTATACATAATTTTTTGTGAGAAACCCAGACATAATAAGACCCTGCTCGGTTGGACTGATAAGCTATAACTTATGGATGAAATTGCACTGTAGCGGCTGAAATTTCACTGTAGCAGAAGGTGGCTTATTTGGCGTAATTAAATTTAAAAAAATTAAAAATAGAAAAATATGCTAGCTCATCACAGACAACGCAAACGAATACAGGAAAAAAGAACAGGCAAAAAAGCTCAAAAAAAGCAAAAGTTCAGAAAAAACGAAATTTATGAATAGTGAAAAATAAGCCAGAAGCTGAAGCCGAAACAAGCGGGGCCTAAGTCTCTAGAAACAGTACAATGTAATCCATTTTAATTGCATTGTCATCTTGTGCGACCCTTCCTGGGGTTTCTAGTTCGGTTGCGGTTTTCTCCGTGCAGTACATAGAAATGTACATCACAAGCATCAATATTAGTTTTAAATAAACCTCTCTAGGAATTAACAAGAAAAAAGTATGCTTTCTCCCACAAATATCTTACGAAAATTACACGCCACAATGAAAAGGTTGTGAAATTGCGATCACTTCTAAGTTATCAATGTCAATGTTAACTGTTATTAACCCAAGTGTTTTCTTTACATAGAGAGGTACAGAGTTGCCCTGATCCTTTAATTTCCTAAGAAATTTCCATCTGAATTTTCTGGACATTCCGGATTCTACACAACACAGCACACTACCTACTTAAATCTGCTGCAAAAACCAGTAGCTAACCAGAGCTTACGGGCCCCTGGATAAACACCAAAACCCAGCAGCTCATTGTGCCGGCCAAGCCTACTGGCCAATATGAATACAGCTCAACGAATCATCAGGCTGCTGCTTCACAGATTCCTGCCGTGCAACTTCCTTTTCACATTGCCACTAGCTTCCAGGTTGACCTAGTAATACACCATGACATGCATACACTAGCATTATTAAGTCAGTCACACACACTCCATATATATAGTCATTGCTCTCACTTTGCTAATCTTCTCATGAACTATGCAAAAGCAAAACCCTAGTTGATTGATGATCAATCACCTATATGACAGGAAGAGGCTCAGACATGCATGATTCTCTAGGCTTGATGCAGTTCCATGATCACCAGTACCTGTACAGCAGCAGCACTGGCACTAGCAGCATCAACCTGCCACTGCCACACCCTTTCTTGCCTCATCACCACGGATTTGTTAACGCCAATGAACGTGGCACCGGCAAGGACGTGCCGGAGTTCGTCGAGCCGGCGACGGCCGAGACAGACGAGCAGGTGGAGTTAGGGGCGTGCAAGGGGGTGTCCAAGGAGGGAGGCGACGGGGCGGTGGAAGAGCGGAAGGATGTGGCAAGGGCCGAGGTGGAGGATGAGGAGGCCCACGGCGTGCGGATGATCGCGCTGCTTATGGAGTGCGCGGTGGCCATGTCGGTGGGCAACCTCGCGGACGCCAACGGGGCGCTCCTCGAGCTGTCGCAGATGGCCTCGCCGTACGCGTCGTCTTGCGGCGAGCGGCTTGTGGCCTACTTCGCCAGGGCCATGGCGGCGCGGCTGATGGGCTCGTGGGTCGGCGTCTGCGCGCCCCTGGCGCCGCCGTGCACGGGCATCAACGCCGCGTTCCGGGCCTTCTACAACGTCGCGCCGTTCGCGAGGTTCGCCTACCAGGCGTGCAACCAGGCCATCCTGGAGGCCTTCCACGGCTGGCGCCTGGTCCACATTGTCGACCTCGACGTCGTGCCCGGCGGCGCGCTGCAGTGGCTATCGCTGCTCCCCGCGCTGGCAGATCGGCCGGGCGGCCCGCCGGTTCTCCGCGTGACCGGCTTCGGCATGTCGGCGTCGGTGCTGCACGACACCGGCAACCAGCTCGCCGGGCTGGCGAGAAAGCTGTGCATGCCGTTTGAGTTCTACACCGTTGCAAAGCGGCCTGGAGACGTCGACGCGATCGCCGACTTGCCGAGCAAGAGGCCAGGGGAGGCCGTGGCCGTGCACTGGATGCGTCACGCCATGTACGACGCGGCCGGGGACGACGGCGCCACGATGCGGCTGGCGCGGTGGCTGGAGCCGAAGGTGCTGACGCTGGTGGAGCAGGAGAGAGGGCCGGCCGGGGACGGCGGCCACGGCCACTTCCTGGACCGCTTCGTCTCCACGCTTCACCACTACTCGGCGGTGTTCGACTCCCTGGGCGCGTCGCGGCCGGCCAGCGAGGACGCGAGCAGGCACCTGGTGGAGCACGGCGTGCTGGGCAGGGAGATCGGTAACGTGCTGGCGGTCGGCGGCCCGGCGCGGAGCGGCCGCGGGCAGAGGTTCGGCAGCTGGCCGGCGGAGCTCGCCCGGCACGGCTTCCTGCGCGCCGGTGCCGGCGGGCGCGCACAGCTGCTGGCAGGGGCGTGCCCGGCGGGGCTGGGCTACACGGTGGCGGATGACCACGACGGCACGGTGCGGCTGGGGTGGAAGGGCGCCCCGCTCTACGCGGTCTCCATGTGGACGTGGTGCGCCCTGCCACACGCGGGAGCTTAACTAAACTAGTTAATCTCGTTTTGATTAGTACCAGTAAGTACACGGTGATGATGCAGTACTAAGCTATCACCAATGCCATGCCAGGCTGGTCTCTTGCAAGTGGGCTCACACATACAGTCACACATGCAATGCACTGTGGCTGCTGGGCCAACTTGTCAGTGACCAGCTCCCGTATGTGTGCTACCTGTTCACATGAAGGTTGAAGTGTCACAGAAACTTTTACTACTTTGAATGTTTATGCTGTCTTCATTTGCCTCTCCATTTGCTTTTAATCAAAATGGAGTTAGAATTAGAAGGCTGGAAAGAGATTGCACCTGCAAGCAGCAGCCTGCGTTCAAGACTCGCCAGCCATGAAAGAGCACTGAACAGAACAAACAGGAGCACACAAATACCTATCAAGAATCCAAGATATCCCTTTGGAGGAAGATAAAGAATATTTTCATTGCGTGAATTTAAGTGCATCAACGGCCAAAAACAACTGCGGGCATCAGTTCAACAGGGCGGGCACTGAATACATTCAGGAAAATTTTGGCTAATACCCCAATTTCTAATAACCTAATTTACTAACTGGATACCTTTTAGCTAAAAATAAATAATAATATCTAAAAAATAGCTTTAGGAGACAAGCGGTAGGAAAAAAAGAGATACATCCACAAGATATGAACGAGAGGAGCGGGATGCGTAATGTGTTCATAACTCCCTGCCTTATTCCTAGAGTGGAATGAGAGAGAGATTAATAGAGAGTTTTGAGAAACTAGATTTTCATATTAGCTTTTGACTTTCCTGATCAAAAGCCAATATTAACAGACACTGCAACACATCCTCAAAACCAATTTGTGATGCTGATGTAAACTCAGCACCTTTGTCCAACCCAATCCTCACTTTACATCTATCAAACAACAAAAAGAACGATAGACCACCCGCCTGCAAAAATCCGCAGCAAGTTTCCTTCACACCTCAGCGCCGATAGGTAACCCGTCTGCAGAAATCTTCACCCATCAGCGACGATTGCGGTGCTCATTGAAGGAGCTCGCTTCCGATCAAATTGTGCATTTTTCCGTGCATATAGTTGCAAACTTTTGCTGTATTGCAGAAGCTGGTGTTGTCCATGGACCATCCCATGAAACTTGAAATTCCAAATTCTAAAACTCACAAAATTTCTGTATTCATGGATTCACATTGCAATCAATCATAAATGGCTCATCCCTTGGCAGGTACCTCTTCCAATATTTCCTGTACCGTGGTATAGCGAGTTCTAACAAGGGTTTCATGTTACCATTGTAGTGCAGTATGGCAGCTCTCTTTATGGCACCATGAGTAACTCCATAGTCATGACCAAGACCAAATTGGACCAAATGGCCTTCAATAGGATGGATCAGATCTTGGAAAGCAAGCAGGCCTGCAGGTAGTGCTGCAGCTCTCCACGACTCTTCCGTGTCATGTTGCAGCTGTTTTGAGGTGAGACATAAGCACACCTTTATCAGGTTAAGAATTTACAAACTCTTGGCTTAACAAGCTAAACATGTAAAGAATAGGGCTTGGTAACTTAAAGAAACCATGCTACTGCCTACTTGCAGACAGGAAACCAAATCATGGTGAATGCACGAGTTGAAGGCTTCAAGCTGGTTTATTTTACAAGTTTAGTTATTATCACAATTTAGTAGAGTAAGTTCAGTACAGCACACACACAAACACAAACACACACACAAAAGGAAGTTTTTAAAAAAAAACAAGAAAAGGACAGCAGCCAAGCGTTACTACCATACTAACCTTTTGGAGTACCCGATTATGAACACCAGTGACATCATGTTCCCTCCATTTATAAAGATCAATAACACTCACTCCAGACAACCAGATACATGAACTAGCATCATATGGGAAGTTAGGCAAGTATGCTCTGAGTTGCCTTAATCTAACTCGACAAGACTGAACAGCACCAATCACTTTCCCTTTCAAATCAAGGTTCCAGATGAGCGACAAGTCTCTCTGGACTATAGTATCATCTTCCAAAACAATCACCCTGTTAAGATTGCTAAACAGTTCAGGAAGCAAGAAAAGGGAGTGCCCAAACACTGTAATATATTCAGTTCTCATTAGGGTGTTCAACATTCGAGCATTGCTATTAGAGGTGATGCGGAACTCCTCGGATGGTGATAATTGCTCAACCTCCCTATTATCCAAATGTTTTACTTGAAAATCATCAAAATTAAGGACACTGATGGTGGCTTCCTTGTAAGAATTCCTGATGAACCAATTCTTAAATGTATAGAAGTTCTGTGCATCAGTGACAAGATGGAAAATCTCATTTGCTGATTCCTGAAACACTGAAGAGAACTGGTGAGTGACATGATGCAGATTTTCAAATAAGTACGTGGTCCAGCACTATATACAATGCCATACCTCAGAATTTATCACAGTTGAGTTGATAGTCATGGATGATGCAAGAAGGTTGGTGGAGAAAATAACATAGTGCCGGAGTACTGGATTTTCAAGCTTTTGCGCATCTGAATACTCCATGTCAGCAAAGGATTTAAAGTAGTCTACTGTCAATCTCATTGAAAGGCAGTGGAGGCTCTTGGGTAACGTCTGAACTCCAAGCCTGTAAAGATACGCGCTCTGCCTTGCATGAAAATGAGCTTCATCTTCAGTCATATCAAGCAATTGCCTCAGTTTTTTATCAAAACTAGTGCATTCGATGGCACATGAATTTGCTGCAGCTATTGTCTGATCCATCTTTGCCATATTGACTTGATGACTTCAAAAATAATATAGAAGAATCAATATAGCAAACTCATGCAACAAAATCTGTCATTCGAAAGTTAAGTTTGATAAGAAAAAAGTTTGTTGGCAATGTCTACTTTCACTTTGAGCCATCGTTGCATCAGCCCACTCAGTTCCTTTGAACATACGACTTACCGGTACTATTATTGGCAAACTATTCTTCCCAAGATCACAATTTTAGCTTACATACTGTAATGTTATTCAAGAAAACTACATACTGTCATTACTATGGTCCACAAAGATGCAAAACATATAACAAATCACAAACTAATGTGCACTAAAAACAAGATCAGACGTAAGTAAAGAGATAAATCCTTAGCCTTCTTTCTAGTTAAGACTGCTGGACCACTCATCAACTGTAACTGGTCAATGGATTATGTTGCAATTGTTACTACCAGCCAACATGTGCACTTGCTGGTCCCTCATGACTACTATTGAATGTACATAGTTAGAACAGATTTCTCACTCAGGTAATGCTCAATCAACTTCTTTGAAGAACAGATTTCTCACTCAGGTAATGCTCAATCAACTTCTTCGAACAAAGAACGACTACTAATGATATGCTGTCAACGTGTCAATAAGACATGACTTCTGTATCTGCATGCATATCATACAATAGTGGATACCACATGCACATAGATTTTTTTTATAAAAAAAGCTGCAAAGCACAGAAGCACAAGGAATTAGTGATGTTGTCCAGGTGCAAAGCTAGACTGCTGAAATATCACTTGTTGCATTTGATGTGTAGGAGTATTTTGCAGCCACTGTGAACAATAGGAATTCCAAGATTTCCATGTGGGATAAACTTCTGATTTCTTAAGCTAGCCACTCTGTTTGGAATTTGGATTAAGACAATATGTTATAATGAAAACTGAAGAAAGTAATGCTGCAAGATTACTTACAGTTTAGGAAGATCAGCATCAGATATAGCCTCGCTAAGCATGTGCTCATGCTCTTGGATATTTTGCTTCATTTCACGTGAAAGTTTTTCCATCCCCTCAAGTTTTGCAATGCTGGGATGGTAAGTTCTTGCAACAAAGAGCTGATCTTTGAGTCTCTTTACTATAGAATCTTTCATGACTTCCTTATGTTCTACAGACCAAAGACAATAGCTTCCAAATTCAAGCTGGCAGGATTTTACACTCTCATCACCAGGTAAACCTTGTTCAAAAGTGTCCTTCAGGTCAGTATCAGTAATCTGCAACAGGTGGGGGGGGGGGTGATAGATCAAGCAAAAAGGTTCCATTATTGTTGCCATGTAATCTACGAAAACCTTGCATATAAGTTACAAATGATACATCAACAGTTCTTAACAAATATTTTCATATCAAAGTATATTTGGCATGCTCTACTCATGAATTCTTGTAAAAATCTGCCTGTAAATTTACTGTGAGAGTGGACAATAGCATGACGGAAAAAACTATTAAGCACTGTGGCTCTTACATTTAGTAATGATGAGTTTTCCAAAGTTACAGTTTGTTGGATAGGAGGCCCTGTACATTAAAATAAGACTTAGATAAAGCTTGCCCTGTGTACTCAAAACTTTAAAACTAAGAAGGTGGACAACAAAAAGAGGCATATTTACCTGGATAGATTGAGGAATTGCTATTCAAATTGTCAAGCTTGGGGTGGCTGTTGATACCATTGTGTTCTGTGTCAGTATGACTGGCATTTGTATTGGTCCAATCCTGTCAGAAGAATAGTCAGTTAACTTGGCCAGATAATAAAAATATGCATGTTTTGGTAGATAAACAAGATTTACGAGATGATAAAATGCACTCTTTATTCAGAAAATCTTCACTCTAAATAAATGTGCTATTCTAAGAGAAGTTTTTTTCTTAACGATCCAGTTTACAGCAATAGTTTCCCTTGAAATAATCATCAAAATATCCATACGGATATAGAAGACAATAATTACTGCAAGTGGTGGCCCAGCATACAGATTGAGTTGGATGTTTTCTTATTAGTGTTATTCTTGAAGGATACAGCTAAATTATCCACCGTTGTTGGCTCAGCAAGAACAAGTTATATCTGCGTATTTGAAGCACTTGCTAGGCCAACCATTGTGATTTTCCCTCTCCAAGACATGTGCATATGGAGTGACAACAGAACAATTCCACAATAAAGCAAAGATGGAATTTTCAGTTCCCACATGATGCCCACAAACATTTACTGCATTACTTTTCAACATGATGCCCTTACTTTTCACTTGGTGAGTTCATTAGTCGACACTTCATATTGGTAGCCCAAACTAAATCTGGATCAAGCAATAAAAGCCACAATATATCACAGAAGCACCAACTCGGGAAACAAAATGCAGCCACTACATCAGGATCAAAGTTTACCAAATAGTACCATAACAATCCCTGTAATATGACTAGCTCTCTACTGGCCATTATGATAGTCTTGACCTCTGTACTAACTGTATTGTACCATCAATATTTTAGTCTTGACCTCTGTACCGGCCTTTTGCTTCGGCTTCTTTTAATAATCACTGTTCATTAGATTAATAAGCTGCAGCCCAAAAAAATGCCCCCAATACTGATATAACAGGTGCAAAGCTAACACAAAAAACGATCCAGAAGCTCTTTGAAAATAAAAATGTGCACTGAAATGAGCAAATAAAAAAGATATCCAGCATTGATCAATCATCACTTATCTTAAGATTTATTTTCTTCCCACATGATCCAGCATTGATCAATTCTAACTAAGATACGGACACACCTAACCATACCCCCATGTGATTGGGACACTTAGGGAAATGGAATAAAAAATAACCCAGAAATGGCAATGATGAGGACCCCTACCTCCGATGGATTTGGCTCCCAACTACTACCCTCTCTGCCGCCATAAACCTGCGCAGCAGAAACGTGGGGCAAGGCAAATCTTAACAACGATCAAATTAGATTAAATAAACCAAATAACGTAAACATGAGTTAATTAGATTCAATTGGCACTCACCGACACGGCGCTCTCGTCGCCCAAATACACTGCAGAGATGACAAAAATCAACAAAAATTGGATAATTGAACCATGCAAACAGCTGGCCAGCTGGGGTGTCCCGAAATCGTGCTCAAGCCGGCGAACCGGACGCGAAGCCCAGATCTGGGAGCAGAGAGAGAGAGAGAGAGAGAGAGAGAGAGAGAGAGAAAGAGAGAGAGAGAGAGAGAGAGAGAGAGAGAGCGAGGAAAAGGTAGGGTTTTGGGAGGGATAATGTACGGACCGGACGGGAAGCGCGTGTGTAGGCCGAGAAGCACGGCGAGCGGCACGACGACGGCGAAGAACAGCAGCGCCAGCGCGGCACCCGTGGCCGCCAGGCACCGCCACCGCCTGTTCGCCGCCGCCTGGCCCTTCATCCCGCTCTCGCCGCACGGAGCCGCGCCGCCCTAAGCAAAGGTGGCCCCGGGAGCTTCCAGAAGGGCCGCACTGGATTAGAAGAGCGGGAGACGGCGGCGGTGGCTTCTAGAATGCCGCTGCGGCGACGACGACAAGGAGGAGTCGGCGGCGGGGATGCCGTACATTTGCTCGGGCACCTTTTTCCTGGCCTCGGAGTGCGTGCGACGAATCGCTCCGTCAGTGCAGGCGGCGAGTGGGTGAAGAGGCGGACTGGGCTGAGGTGTAGTGAGTCTGACTGTGAATGTGTGATGCAACTACTAGCCCTAGCCCAGCATTGGATTCTAAAAGTCTTTTTTAATAATATTTATCTTCACATAAAGTATTTTTTTGAGACGAATCTATTAAGCAATTATAGTATATAGTATAATCACTTTATTTATATCGGTCAAAATCACAAACGAGTATCTCTACCTCCGTACAGTTTCTATAAAGCTATTACTATTTATAAACTAAAGTAAAAAATTATCCACAAAAGCTAATATAAACTGTTCATATGGCTTTTGCGGGGGCCGGGGTGGATAATATAATTGATTGTAGTAGACACTATAGTGATTTTATTTATATCAGCCAAAGTTTACGTAGGTATCTCTATCTCTATATGGTTTCTAAAATTATTACTATTTATAAGTGAAAACAAAATCCCGTATAAACGGGCCCTACGGACGACGCCTGCGCACGACGGTGGATGGCGATGTGGTTTTGTCTATGGGTGTTTATAGACTTTGCGTGCGACGGTGATTTTGTCTATAGCTGTTTATAGACTTTGGGTCTAGTCTTTTTGGTTGAGACTTATGGATTTTAGCTACGGCTTTTAGCTTTTGGGCTGTTCGTACAAGATATTATAGAGTAATATAAACTCACGTGCGGTTTTTACCGGTATAAATGAAGTCGGTACATTATGTACTATAATTAACTAGTAGACCTCATCTTAAAAAGACATTTCGTTTAAAAGTTAGTTACTATAGCTAAAAACTGGGGAAAAAAAACAAGCCCTTTTGTTGTCTACGGCTGTTCACGACGTTTTGAATGTCATCCGGTTTTGATTGAATCTTGAATAGATGTTCTTTGGTGCGGTCCTCGGTGTATCTGTAAGGGCACCGACGCCCCCCATCATATATGGCTGTTCATTAATTAGGGGCAAAATTGCAAAATAGATAATCAGATCCAAAAATATACGGATGTTTTTTTTCCTAACTATCATTCAGATTTATGATCATTAGATTAGAGATCCAATGGCCATGAGTTCTCCCCCCTCCCCTTGAATTCTACTCCTTCCCCTTGAAAAAAATCTCCCCATTTAAAAACAAAGGTCCTTTGATCTCTAATCCAAAGGTCATAAATTTAGATGATAATTAGAAAGAAAATATCCGGGTAATACCTATACACTCCCAAATATTAATTTCTACCTTGAGCCCCTCTCATTTTTGTCAGGAAACTTTGGTTGGCCGTCTTCGTCTCTAACTCCTAGCTCCAACCTTGAGTGCGCCGATGGTTAATTCCAGACTTCCGTGCATGCAATGACTGGTACCTGCATGTCTTGAATCACCACGAAACCTCGTTTCAAGAAAATATTACTTTGAAGTACAATTTTAGTGGCTATTTGCAAATTGGGGCTTAGGGAGATGAAGGTAGTAGAACGTAATCCTAACAAATATAGCACACGGATTAATATAAGTTCATCCTTCGTATGTATGTATATATAAAAGGTTGGCTGGTTCCTCGCATAAAATTCAAAATTGTACATTGTGATTCAAATATGATTGGTCGGACTACTCTGGTCGGCTCAATCACTACTGGTCTTTTCGATCGCTTGAAGAGTCCGACCAAGTTACACTCAAAATATATTTCGACCAGTAACCGATCGAAATATGAACTGGTCGGATGTTATGATTGAGATCATCTTCTTACCCGTCATGGACTCTACACCAACTTACATCAGACGTAGTATCCCAAGGTGTTTACGCCAACTAAAGTCAGACATGGCTACTGGAGTCGCTTCCGACTACAACTCTTCCACCGTTATTTTCTGAGGCTCTGTTTCATCTCTAAGCGATGTGTTGTTCGCGTCTCCGAGTAGGTTACTATTCCAGTTTCCGAGTAGTCTCTGTTTCTATTGTTAACTAGGACTCTGTTCCTTCCTCGTCTAGTACTCTTATTTTCAAGACTATTTATACTCTCTGTAAGCCTCATGATAGATAGCGTGTACAGTACGACGCATCTACACATGTAATACGCCAAGAGTGTTCTGTAATTTCTCCTCCATATAGTTATTTCGTCGATTATGCATATGTGGTTTTCCCCCGCAAAGATTTTCCACATTAAATTTGTCTCGTACTCCTGATTATTCTTTATTGTTTTCATATTTTACCGTATATTTTATAATAGCCTAAATTGGCTTAATCGTTGGCATGAGATGTTCCTGAATGCTCGAACCTCTATGCCTCATTGACTACAGAAACATTTGTAATGTAGTGCTCATTCCAACATATAAGGTTCTGTTCTAAATAACTTCTGTCTTTTAATTTTTAGAAGTTGGTTTTTGAACGAAGTGACTTTTCAAGATAGTTTCTATAAGTCGTTTGTAGGAGCTATTTTGAATGGAGTGGCTTATTAAAAGACTGAGGGCCTGTTTGGTACAGTTTCTGCTCCCAGCTTCTCTGTTGAATCTTGTGGAGCTGTACGCCAAACATCCAGCTTCCCAAAATGACCAGATTCTGCTTCTCGCGAGGAGCAGAGTCCAAAATGAACTAGTCAGGAGAAGCAGCCTTGCGGTGGATTCTCGTGGGAAGCTATCCAACCTAAAGCCAACGTACCCATTGAAGTCTAGAATATTTACCCGCAAATGCCACCCATATACCCCCCTGCCCGCCCCCCGTCGCCCCGCTGGCTCCCTCCTTCCCCCTCTCACGTCCGCCTCCTTTCCCTCTCCCCTTCCCCTCTCACGCCCACCTCCCCCCTTCTCTCGCGTCGTCCGCCTCTCGCGCCCCGCCACCTCCCTCCCGCCTCCTCCCTTTCACTCTCGCGCCCCGCCGCCTCCCTCCTTCTCTCGCCCCGCCGCCGCCCGACACGCCGCTTCCCTCCCTTCTCTCGGTCCAGATCTCGCCCGCCGCCGCCCTCCTTCTCTCGCCCCACCGCCTCCCTCCAGATCTCTTCCGACGCCGCCTCCGTCTAGTCCACAGCACCGCCGCCGCCTCCCTCCAGTCCCCAGTACCGTTGCCGTCCTTCTTCTCTCGCCCCGCCGCCGCCCTCCTCTCGCCTCGCCGCCTCCCTCTAAATCTCGTCTGACGCCGCCTCCGTCCAGTTCACAGCATTACCGCCGCCGCCTCCTTCCTTCCCCTCTCGCGCCCCGCCGCCTCGCTCCTTCTCTCGCCCCGCCGCCGCCCTCCTTCTCTCGTCCCACCGCCTCCCTCCAGATCTCGTCCGACGCCACCTCCTCCGGTTGCCAGCACCGCCGCCGCCTCCTTCCACCCCTCAGGACCGCCGCCGCTTCCCCCCTCCCCTCAGCACCGCCGCCTCAGGCTCCTCTTCGTTCACTGCTCCCAGCAAGGTGAACCTCTAACCCTAATCTCCCCCTCTCTCCTAGCCCTAGATTTGGGCTTGTAATTGTTCATGTTTAGCACTTGCTACTGGTATTCACTTCTAACCCTCTCTCCTTGTTTGCTGTTCATGGTATTCACTTGCTACTATAATTGTGCTTAGCTGTTGTATGCGTTTATGTTATTCACTTGCTGTTCATGGTATTCAATTTGCTGTTCGAAATCTTGACTGAACATGGCAGTGTTAAAAAAAAGCAGAAAGAGAGTTTGACCACATCTGTGCTTGCATGAAACTGTCTACAACATAATTGGATACAGAGAGCCAGTTAGACTGCTGTGTAGAGGTTTGGACGACATGGGGACAAATGCTGCATCATATGGACTGCTGTGTAAAGCATGATCTGATGGGGTTTAGAGATTTCAAGTGACTGCTGTTGTTGATTTGGTAAGTGGGTTTGTAGGGTATGTTTTTGTTTGGGCCCCTCAATTTGCCTCACCAAAATTTGGTAATGCATATGATTTGTAGTCGGATTGAAAAACATGTATACATTGTTCTATGAAAAACATGACAACTTGCAAAACCAATATGTTTATGGTTCCCTATGTTTGTTATACAATATCGTAGTGCTTCATTTTCCTGCCATGGTTGTATTTTCATTAGCAGTTATGTAGTGATGACTAATTGTGACCATAGTTCCATTGCTTGTTCTTTTTCCATCTTTTCTCTCTGTTCTTTATTTTTGGGGTATGTGTGGGGCTGGGGGATGCCTAACACTGCCGATGCCGGTCCCAAGCCCGGATAAAAGTGGAGGGGGCATGAATTCAAAGTTTTAAGTTGTGGTAATTTCAATGTCACGGTAATTCCTTTGTTTCCATTCACTTGAGTATGTCATCCAATGTCACAATAATTCCTTTGTTTCCATTGACTTGAGTATGGAAATGCCTTGTGAAAAATAATATTAGTTATTGACTAATATTAAAAGGTAACCATCTTCTTTATGTCTTTACTGACTATTCCTTGATTCAATTTTACATAGTGATGTTCCATCTGTTCGGTGCAACTGCCCAAGACATGGATTAGTCGGGGTGTTGGCTGATGAAAAGCTTGTAATAGGAAAGTTCATTCACATGGATTAGTCGGGTGTTGGCTGATGAAAAGCGTGTAATAGGAAAGTTCATTCACATGGATTAGTCGGGTGTTGGCTGATGAAAAGCTTGTAATAGGAAAGTTCATTCACATTAGTCGAGTCTTCGCATTGTTCATTCACCGGTCTGTTCACGCAGTTAACGTTATTTTCGCATTGTTTATACTCGGAGAAACTGTCAACACTCATCTTCACATGTATTTTCGTGTATTTATTATATCATAAAAATATCATTATTTATATATTTCAATCATATTCATTTTCTTTTAATCATGTATCCGAAATAAACAAAAAAACAAGCAAATAGATAATTGTGTGAAAACTAGGGGTAACATGGTCTATTTTCATCAAATCCCCCCTTTTATGAATCTGGAGCTAACCTATTAGCCAAACGCTTTTCAATGGCAGCTCCAGATTCTCAGAGAAATAGATTCTCAGAGCAGAAGCTGAAAAATGAGAATCTGGAGCTCTACCAAACAGGGCCTGAATATTACAACAGAGGGGGTGAATGGTGTCTTCTAACTTTCCCCTAGTATTCAATACCCATTCACTCTAATAACTACAAAGCTATGAAAATTGGAATGAGAAGTCGCTGCCATACAAGTAAAACAACCTTCTGAAACTTTGAAGAAAAATCAGGGAAATCAGAAATACCTTTGTTTGCACTACGGTACTTCTGATTTTTGGAAGTACATCTGTTTGCACTGTGGTACTTTCGATTTTTCAGAAGTACCTCTGTGTTGCACAGCGATACTACCTATTTGATGAGTTTTTGTACAAATAAACTAAGTCAAAGCAAATACATAGACACATGCTTTGGAAGAAAACTACATTATGTGTACGTGCTATGCAAGACTTAATTTCTTTAAGACCGGGTAATGAAATAGCACGTGAGCCGGTGCTCAAGCTGTCAGTTTATGGTCGATGCGTTGCGTCTCATATGGCTGCAAGTCCCGCCCAACCATGAAATATGTGTCATGGTCCTCCTCTGAGTTCATGGGTCTTCGACCACATTGAGACAATCATGTTGTGTTGACCACGCCTGCTCGAGCACGGTCGCTTCGACCATGCACGTACTATGACCACGTTGAGACAAGCGCGTTGTGTCGACCACACCTGCTCGAGCACGGTTGCTTCGACCACGTTGAGACAACCACATTGTGTTGACCATGCCTACTTGACCATGGCTCATCGACCACGTTGATTTTATTATAACTATGGTCGTACCGCTCACACAGAGCTAGTACTTCCAGTCTTTGACCACTCGCTAGCCTCTGATCACGTTGTGGTGACCACGGTTGCTCGACCAGGTTGCTTGACCGTGGCTCGTCAACTATCAACAATAAGATTAGTTTCCAACACAATCTATGGTCCAATTCAACCGGTCATTATGTTGTGCCTCCTATGGCCGCATGTTCTCACCCCGATCATAAGGCGCGTGGCCAATTTATGACAGCCTATGCACCGAGATGGAAGGAAAAGATTGATTTTGGTTTGTCGTCTTCGTGATGGGAAAATGATTACACCGTATCTCCATCTGATGGTAGTAATTCTCAATAAATCTTTTTGAAATGCAAAGCAGAGGTCTAGAAGATAAGAAATCGGTAATCAATCGGGAATTTGATCTTAAAATTAATGGCATGATTGGCACCGTGTGGGAGCCACGTATGTTGCCTGCGACTTTGCTTATGCATATAAAAGGAGAGACCTCGCAGACAGAGAGGAAGAACACGGATAGACGAGGGGAAGGGACAGAGACACCCGATCACACCCGTACACCCTGGACAGAGGGACGAATGGAGCTGGCTCGCAGATCAATAAATAGCGGTAGTAGCGAGATGATTGCAGATCCCAAATTTGACTTTTTGGAAAAATTTAAATTCAAATTAATTATTTTAAAAGTATTTGGATTTTACTTGGCTTTTATTTGATTTTTTGGATTTTCTGGAGTTTAAAACCTATTTTTAAAATTTAAAAAGTATGTTAAAGTATGAAAATTAAATACCAACATAAGTTGGAAATAATTTTATTAAGTCCAAAATGTCTCCAGGAGCTTCTGTGAATTTTTCTGGAATTTTTGGAGGTATTTTCATATTTTTCTGAGGCCTAAATAATTTTCTAGCCTTTTTGAAATAAAAAAATCAAAAATCTGAAATTAAATTTCCCTTCGGCCAACGCGTGGACGGCCCAGATCCGCCCACGTCGCCGCCTGGCCCATCCAGGCCGCACCTCCCCTCTCCCTCGCTGCCCCGCGGGCCCGGCCCGATGCACGCCACGCTGCCCGTCCGCGCCCCGCTCCTCTCCTCTCTGACCTACGGGCCCCGCCCGTCAGTCGCCCGCGCCCCGCTCCCTCTGCCACCCGGGCCCCGCCTGTCAGGCCGTCGTCTTCCCCGTGGAGCGCCGCCTTCCTTCTTTCTCTTTCCCCTTTCCTTTCTTGCGCCGGCGACCGAATCCCCGCGGATCCGGCCTTGCCTTCCCCGGCCCTCCCCGGTTTTGGAAACCGCCGCGACCGAATCCCTTCTTCCCCGCTCCTCTCTTTCCTTCCGTGCCCCCTCTTTCCTTCTCTCCCCGCTTCCTTCCTTTTTTCGGCCGACACTCCGGCGAGCAATTGTCGCGCCCTTGCTCCCCCTCCGTCCCTATAAATAGCCCCCTCGGCTCCGCTTCTCCCCGCACAGCATCCCGCCGCACTCCACCTCCCTTCCCGAGCACCGTAGCGCCCCGCCGTCGTGCTCTCTCTCTCCCCGAGCTTCGCCGCACTCCGGCGAGCAATCCCCGCCGCCTCAGACCTTCCCGGAGCTCGCCACCGCCACCCCGAGCTTCCTCATGTCCGTGCGATCTTCCCCGGCACCTCGGCCAAGCCTCCCCGCCACCGGAGCTCCGTCGCACCGGAGCACCCGAGGCCGCTCCGCCATCCCTTCGCCGCCGGCCACCTCCGCTCGTCCCCGAACCTCGCCGACCTCACCAGCAGCACCCCCTTTGCACCAGGGGCACATTTTGACCCTCACCCGGACCGCTCCGCCACTCCCTCGCCGCCGGCACCGCTGTATCCGGCCACCTTCGCCCGGCTCCCTCCGACAGGTACCTCAAAAGGAATGTTTGCCCTATACGGGTAGGCAACGCCTCCCCCGTCCGACTGGTTATCAGCGCGTTCTTTCTCCCCCTCGGTTCCCTCGGCGCGCGTTCGAGCCCCGGCTCCGCACGCTGAGGTTGAGCCTTTCTCTCATTTTTTCGGGACTGACAGCTGGGTCCCACACGTCAGTGGCCGCCGTCTGCGCTGGCCACTGCCGTCTGGTCCCCACCCCTCTGCGCTGGTCACTGACAAGTGGGCCGGAGTCCAGTGGGTCCCACATGTCAGAGGCTAAGCCAGTGAGCTCACTGTCCAGTGGGTCCCACATGTCAGAGTCTGTCCAGTGGGCTCACTGACCAGTGGGTCCCACCTGTCATAATCTCAGAAATAAAATAAAAAGATTAAAAAAAATTAATCCTACCAGTGGGCCCCACCTGTCAGAAATTTGGGAATTTCTGTATTTATTCAATCTGAGATTTTCAAATGATCATAACTTTCTCATTTTAATTCCAAATTCAGCCATTCAAATTTCTAAATTCATCTAAAATCATAATCTATCCAAATATGGCCTCTATTTTAATTTTTGATTTTATTTGAATTTTTGGTTGTATTTATTTGTTTTGTTGCTTCGTCTTTTTGCGCGTAGATTCCTCCGTCGACGAAGATCTCTCCACTCCGCAGCAGGAAGACCCCGAGAGCGTGCAAGAAGGCAAGTCTCCTTTGATCATCTTGAACCTATGATTTTGAAATGTTTTAATTATTTTAAATTATGTGCATTGCTATTTATTTACAACATTAGTTCAAATATTAAGGCATTAGTTAATACAACCTTGTTATACCCTTCATTGAACTTTGAATGCCATATACCTTGTAACTCTAGTATTACCTTTGTCTAGAGATGGCAATGGGTAAATACCCATCGGGTATTGCCATTCCATACCCGTACCCGCTAGGTGTAAATTTACCCGTCGGGTTACCCGTATCCGCACGCGGGTAGGAAAATTTACCCATACCCATACCCGTACCCGCGCGGGTATTACTACCCGACGGGTAACCCGTACCCGCAAGCATACCCGGTTCAACACATAAGAATATCATCAATTTAGACATTCATTAATCATACATGCCAAGCACAAAAAGCGTCTAATGATCAAAATTAGTACATCACATAAACATACTTGACATGACCATATCAACATATGACAAACAAATAAACAATCAACAACAAGTAGATAATAAAATTAACATTTGAGTGTGATGTCTAGTTGTCTAATGCGGGTATTCATTACCCGCGGGTAAGCGGGTATGAGTAGTATATACCCACACCCGCACCCGCCTACCCGGCGGGTAGAGGATTTCGCCCAATAACGTACCCATGGGTACATAAAATTTTTCATACCCGTCTCTTTATCGGGTAAAACCCGTCGGGTATTCGGGTATCGGGTATCCATTGCCATCTCTACCTTTGTCTCAACAATGAGAACTATATAATCCTTTGGTAACATTAGATGGTAGTATAATGCTTAGTCATGCTATTTAATTCTTTTGTAATCTTGAAAATGGGAAATTATGATTTGTTATATTAAACCTTGTGTTTACAAGTTTAGTGGCGATTGGAGTTGCCACTGTTCGTTTAAAAAAATAAAATACATTGTGAAAATTTGTTTAGATTAGGGTGGATGGTTGGTTTGGATTGGTGCGGGAAGCACGAGATCTTGTAAAGTGTATGTTCCACCCTAGTCAATTAAGGACCGACGCTTGTGTTTGTCCAGACTGAGCATGACCGTGCAACCCCAAGTCTATATGGTACGACCTAGCTGATTAACTTATGATAGTCTAGTTTAGGTGCCACCAGTGGAAAGTGGGTGCCAGGGAGTTACTAGTTATTCACAGTGAGGGACATGGATTTACTGTACTCATATGGCGCTAGAGGGGGTTTCGGATTGGGCAGATTTAACCCTTCTGCGGTGAAACCTCAGCGGGTGGTATCTAGCTAAACTAGAGTAAGGAGAAGGCTTTGTGATATTTTATCTGTGTCTCATGCCAAAGGAAGCGTGGTGACTATTAGGATAAATTATCTCTTGGGGGTAAAGTTGTACAACCTCTGCAGAGTGTAAAACTATTCGAATAGCCGTGCCCACGGTCAAGGGCGGGCAAGGAATGCATTCACATGGTAGATTTTTGGTTTTGGTTTTAAAATCAAAGTTTTGTATTCCGAGAGTGGAGGGAACTCTCGGAAGGGTATCCTGGCAGTTGGAGCCAGAGAGGGTGGATGGAACCCGCAGTTTTAAACTTGATCAATTGTAATTGGTCAGCTAGTGTTGGTAGATGGAACATTCACTACAAAGTTAATGATAGTTCTGTTAAAACATTATTTTATTAAATTGATGCCTTCAAAAATAATTATTAGTAATTGAAATTTAAAACATTGCTTTGTGCAAAAGAACCATATAGGCTTCCTTTGTCAAGCCTTGCATCTATTGCATTTTTCCCAAGACTTGCGGAGTACTTTATGTACTCACATGCTACACTCAAAAATAATATTCAGAGGAATACGAAGCCCAAGAAGGAGAATACGACTACTTCGCGGGTGGATTCGACGAAGGATTCCAGGAGTTCTAGGTCGCGCTTCCCAGTCAATTGCCTGTGGCGTGTTGATGGGTTTCTGCTGAATTTTATCTTGCTTCCGCTGTATTTTGATTGTGCGAGGTCTTGGACCCTCCAATGTAATAATGAGACCTGATGGGTCAGTACTCTTTATTATTGTGATAATGCGTGGTTGGTTATGAATCATTTATGTTTAACTGTGTGCACTAGCTTTGATCTGGGACTAGTGCAGTAATACACAGAGGGTCCGGGTTTGGAAATCCGGGGTCTCGACAATCTCTGCTGGTGATGCCGTTGAGGAAGTGCTCTAGAGCTCACTATTGGGCATCTTGTGGCCACAACGACGGGGCTAGCAAGATCATCGTCGTCTCATTAGGCTTGAAGAATGAAGTCCTCCCACTCTTTCAAGTGGCGCGCACTCAACTTAGACGACTCGAATCATTTGTCAAAGACGGGCACCTCCAACCGCTTGTCGAAGTCGGACGTCTCTAATCACTTCTTGAAGACGGACATCTCCGATCACTCGTCGAAGTTGAGTACCACTGACCGCTTCTCAAACACGGACACCTCCAATCACTTGTCGAAGTCGAATGCCTCCAACCGCTGCTCAAACATGAGCGCCTCCGACTGCATATCGAAGATGGGCACCTCCAACAACTTATCGAAGACAGGCACCTCCGACCGCCTTCAATACTTGGTTGCCAATGATCGCTCACTGTACTCAAGCGTCATTGACCGTCTTTCATACTGGGATGTTCATTACCGCCTTTGGCACTTGTACGCCTCTGACGACTCATCAAACTCGAACGTCCCCGAAAGACTTCAATACTCGGTCATCCACGACCATTCGCCATAATCAAGCGGCTCCGACCACCTTTTGGTACTCGGACGCCTCCGATTGCTTATCATACACAAATGCCTTGGACCGCTTGTCAATGACATACGCTTCTAATGGCTTCTCGAGCTCGAATGCCTTTGATTGCTTGTCATACATGAGCACCTCCTACCGCTTGTTGAGGACAGGCGCCTTCGATTGCTTTTAATACTCGGATGTTCACGACCGCCTTTGGCACTCGTACGCCTCTGATTGCTCATTGTACCCGAGCGTCATCGACCGCCTTTGGTACTCGGTCGTCTCCAACGGTCCATTGTATTCTTACACTTTTGACCATCCGTTGTACTCGTACGCCCGCCGATCACCAACAATACTTAGATGAGGTGTGCTACAACAATCAGACTTGCTGCAGTAATCGGCTTATAACTGATTATCAGTGGCTTCCGACTGCTAGCCACGATCGACGGTCAATGGCTTCCGACTATGGACCGCGACTGATGGTAGATAGATTTCGACTACCATCTTACGACCGACGGTCAATGTCTTCCAACTACCAGTTACGACTAATGGTCGATGGCTTTCGACTATCAGTTATGACTGATGGTCAATGGCTTCCAACTATGGATTACGATTGATGGTTAATGGCTTCCGACTACCGGCTACAACTGACAGTCGATGGCTTTCATCTTTCGACTATCGACCACGGGCAACCACGAACAACTTCCGTTGGATTTTGACCACAAGGGCTTTCGATCACGAGCAATGTTCGATGGCTTTCGACCATGGACAACTTTTGTTGGATTTCGACCATAATGGCTTTCAACCATAGATGACTTTTGATGGATTTTGACCACAGTGGATTTCGACCACGATGGCTTACGACCACGGAAGGTTTCCGAAGGATTTCGACCACGCTGGCTTTCGACCATAGACAACTTCCATTGGATATTAACCACAGACACCTTTCGATGAATTTTGACCATAGTGGATTTCGACCACGAACGCCTTCTGATGGATTTCGACCATGGACGCCTTCTGGTGTTTTTCAACCATGTTGGCTTTCGACCACAGATCACTTCAGATGGATGTTGAACATGATGGCTTTCGACCACAGATCACTTCAGATGGATGTTGAACATGATGGCTTTCGACCAGGGTCAGTTTTGATGGATTTCGACTATGATGGCTTTCGACCACGGACGCCTTACGATGGCTTTCGACCACGTCTGTAATTGACCAACAACTACGATCAATTGCCGATGGCTTCTGGCTTTCAACCACTAATTATGTTCGATTGCTAATGACTTCTGACTTTCGACTACTGACATTTCTGATTGTTGATAGCTTCCGTCCTTCGACTACCAACTACATTCGATAGCTGATGGTTTCTGCCGATGGTTTCCAGCTTTCAACTATCAATCACTCCCGAGTGCTGATGGCTTTTCGGTTTTTGAGGAGTCTTTTCCAATGATCACTTTCAACCACATCAATACTGGATCTTGGCGTCCTGCCTTGTTAAAAGTAAGGATGGTTTGCCCTTATGACATTTGAGTTCGGCTAAGTGCATCTGCACAACAAAGGGTCCTTCCCATTTGGTCACTTTTGATCACTTCAATATTTGACCCAGGCGTTCTGCTCTGCTAGTCTCACCACCCGAATTAAGTACATCTACTACACTGATTCTACTATTGTGCCGTCAGACCGGTTGTGCATGATGTGAATCATTCACACTTTTAACCACCTTAATTTTATGTGTCGTTTGATACCGACAAGGTCGAGCGACGTGGGTGGGTGCGGCCAATACAAAGGCTACACTGTTAACGGCCCCATAGATCGACGAGGCTATAGATCACGCCAACGCCCATATCTACATCAGCCATTCATCACATGCATGGAGAACATGAAAAGCGAAGACTGAAGACGACGACCAATGCACAGCTTAATCGGAGGTACTATATGGGCTTACCCCATGGATGTAATTAACCGGGAGCCTTCCGAGACATCGGGAACCAGGAAAATACATCGCCTATGCCAGATCTGTTATGTAAAGTGGGCTATGGAGTGCATATACACAAAGGAAACTTGTAATTTTGTTATTCTCCAATGAATGAGTAAAATACATATGTTCTCTACTTTTGTTGTTTCTATTTATTTTTGTGTACTTTAGTACACTGTCACACCAACATCTTATACCCTAAGGCAAGAAATCCTTGAGTGATGGGTTAGATGGTTAACCTTGATCCACCTTGATCAAACCAGCTCCAACTGACCTAAAACGCACTCCAACACATCGCCCATGCGCCGCAGTTTTGATCCAAGATGGTTTCCGGTATTTTAGTCAAACTACCAAAATACTCTTACTTGACCTAGTCATCACCAACCACTGTAAGCAATCGCCATACTTGCCACATGTAGGTGCACCACTAGCTTGCCACGCGTTGCCAAGTCTCTCCTGTCCCGGTTCCATCGAACAACAGCTCACTTGGCTCGTGCAAGCCACATGGTGTCATCCCGTCATTCGAACTCGCCTTTAATAATTCCCGCCTTTCTCGTGCCATGCTTGAGCTCACTATTTCACCCGGCATCTTTGATCGTTCTGGGCCTCAACTATTCCATGAGTCTAGCCCCGATCATCGCCGTTGACCATAGTTAACTTCAGGCGACTCTGCACATCCAAAGACAAAAAAAATAATTTCCAGACACAAGTTTCCCACAATTTGACCTACATTAGCCAAGACATGCATTATACAACCTTAATCTAATGACGAACTAAACCTCTCTGGAAAAAAACGTTCCACAGCTCTGACCGGAAATACCATTCTGCGGTATTACCACGCTCACAATGTCGGTACTACCGCTCTGCGGTACTATCGCATAAATACCTACGGCACTTTCGATTTTCCTGACACTTCCAGAAAACTACCCAAATTAAATGCAATCTTTTCAAAAACCAATTGACCTCCATAAACATTGCAATGATTTATCACAACATTAAATGACACCGTCTCGTATGGTACTTCACTTAAGAATACGAGTGTTCTTTACTTTTTTAATCTCTTTTGTAAGTAGTCAAAAGCTAAAAGTCACAATATTGAACATAGCCTAATTCTTAGTCCTCGCCAACTTAGAAAAGTGAAAATAGGCATGTGGTACTGTGAGTTTTCCTATCAGATGATGGATAGACAGGCAGAATAGAATGCATAGGTTAGGCCCTGTTTGGCACAGCTTCACCAACAGCTTCATGAGCTGTTGTGAGATGTTTTTTGCCAAACACCCTTTTTGCAAACAGCTTCATGGGTGAAACTCCTTTTTTTCTGCTCTCACAAAGGAATGGGGAGAGGTGAAGCTGAAAAAAGTAGCTTTTCACAGCTCTCTCCCTCAGGCCCGCAGTCCTAGGAACCTACTGCCCCTCTGGTTCACCAAAATTACACGCATTTGCCACTAGTCCATCCCGTTCACCTCTCCCGTTCACGAAACATAAACAAGGCACTAATATTGCTTCCTAATGATTTTAATTTTTTTTATTTTAATGTTTTAATTCATACTCATTCAAATATATTATTTTTTAATTCATATAACCATATACAAACATATAACTCCAAATGTTAGAACAAGTCAGGTAGACAGGGGCATCTTGGACAATTGCCCTCTCTCAACCATGCATGAAGCTGTTGGTGAAGCTGTTTTGCCAAACAGTTTTCCAAAACAGATTTAGCTTCATCGGTGAAGCTGCTCGTGAAGCTGAAACAAAAAAAAATAGCTTCACTAATGAAGCTGAGCTATGCCAAATGAGACCTTAGTTCAAGATGAATTTGCTGTTGGACTGCCAGAATGCCTTTTAGGGCGAGGGGAATAGAGGCACCAAAATGCATTTCCTACTTAACCGTCTGATCATGCACGGATGCTCGAGATGAAAGAAAGAAAAATAAAATGGGGGGCTTAGGATCAAACTTCTCACAGGTTATTTTGGACTTGTTGCTTTTTGGTTTTTGCTACTGTAGCTAACTTTCAAACAGTGTATCTTTTTAAGGTAGAGTCTATAAATTGACTGTAATAGACACTGTACCGACTTTAGCTATACTGACCAAAATCGCATACGACTATCTCTCTTCATACTATCTCTCTCACAAACAGTTAGAATTCAAAAGTCATAGAATTCAAAAGCCGTAAGTCAAAAACTATAAACAAATTCCAAAAGAACCCACGTATCATCTTTCCCAACTTGACGCAAATCATCTGATGCTTATGGAACGGCTACAAAGTGCTGAACGGAAGGGAAATGCAGAGGAGAGGAGGGATATGCAGGAGATGAAACCCTCATTCTTCGAAGATGAACAGAAATACTACTAGAAACTGTAACCAACACAGACAACCATCTGTAAGGCATTTTGGGTCAGGTAAATGGCGTGATAAAATTATATATATCTCCCATTACAATGATTTGAGAGGGCATCTCGAGATTACAATGATTCCATGCGTTCCCAGCCGGCCTAGCCGACGTTAATTTCTCCCTCTTCCTACGCTTCCTTCGTCTTTGTTCTTTTGAGAGGGGCGCGCGCATGCATGCATGAGCCCCAGTGCTTATTCCGCCAAAGCAAAAGGGAAATGCCAAGAACAACGGAGTACATAACGAACAGAAACAACGATCGATGGTGGATCAGGCGGGGAGGTAGGACGGCGGCAGCGGCAGCCCGACGACCTTGCCGCAGCGGAGGCCGTTGTCGGGCATGTTGTACTCGTCGCGCAGCGACCGTTCCGGCGAGACGACGCTGATGTAGAGCTGCTCCCCGAGGTAGTGCCGCTCCCAGATATTGGACCGCACGTTCCACATGCCCGCGTTGTCGAACGTTAGCATGATCGCCGACCACGACCGGGGGTACACCTGGATCGTGTGCCTGCTCACCGCGTCCAGCAGGTTGTACGTCTTCCTCAGCTCCGGCGACCACTTCCCCGGCCCCATCCTGCACTCACGAGCGGGTAGGTACGTCAGATCGAGACAGCCCGGCCGGGCGCGCATGCATGCGTGCGGCCGCGTTAGCGTTAATCTCTTGCAGGGTACATAGCTAGAAGATCCTATTTACACGTACCCGACGGCGAAGAAGGCGTAGCCGTCGAGGTGGAGGGAGTCCATGCTCTTCTCGGGGTTCTCGAAGATGACCTCGATGAAGGTGCGGAACTCGGCGGTGATGACGTTGGGCAGGACACGGAGGGGGCCGTTCACGGCCGGGGGCACGTCGCCCATCTCGTTGTACTTGAACACCTGGTCGCTGACGTTGAAGTACTCGGCGAGCTTCAGGGGGGTGTCGGCGTCCACGTGGGAGATGCCGTTGAAGCCGTACAGGAGCTTGCCATCGATGTGGCCGCGGGAGACCAGGAGCTTGATGGTGCGGGTGATGTTGATCTGGCCGTAGTGGTACGAGCCCTGCGGGTTGGGCCGCGCGGCGCTGGCCGTCAGGTTCCACCGGAAGGACCTCCACTGGTTGAGGGACCAGGCCCAGCCGGCCGGCGGCTCGGGCACGTGCTCCGACGGCGGGGTGTTGGAGCCGGCGTAGCGGATGACGGCGGAGACGGACTTGGCGTCGTGGATGAACCTGGTGGAGGCCACCATGTAGTAGTCGCCGGGCTTCTGGTCGGCATCGACGAGGACGGAGAAGCAGTGTCCGACGTGGACGTCGAGCGAGTCGTACACGTCCTGCACGGTGTGGGAGCCCTCCATTTCGACGAGCTTCATGTCGTGGCCCTGGATGCGGAAGTTGAGTGACGCCTTGACGCCGGCGTTGCAGACGCGGAAGCGGTACACCTTGCCGGCCTCCACGGTGAACATGGGCGTGGCGGCCGCGTCCTTGCCGCCCCTGCCGTTGATGAGGACGCCCGCCGGGCGGCCGATGCTGCGGCCGGCGTCGAGCAGGCGTTCCATGACTTCGTGGTCCTTGGTGTACCAGTCGCCGATGAGGACCTCGTAGTCGTCGGCCGGCGGGTCGAAGGGGACGGGGATGAGGAGGCGGCTGACGACGCTGATGGGCCCGTAGCCGCCCGCCGCCCGCTGCATGCCGATGGACGGGAAGTAGAAGAAGCTGCCGATCTGGTCCTTGGGCTGCCACTTGTAGGTCCAGTTCTGGCCCGGCGCGATGGGGCACTGCGTGCCCGGCAGCCCGTCCTGCCAGGAGTTCTTCCGGTGCTGCATCCCGTTCCAGGTGAAGAGGAGCGGCTGGTCGAGCCGGTTGAAGACGTTGACGACGATGTTGTTGTTGGAGGAGCAGTTGATCCTCGGGCCGGGGAACTCGCCGTTGATGAGGATCACCTTCTGCGGCACGCCCAGCAGGGTCTTGGTCCCGTACGTCACCTGCCACTCGAAGAACAGGTACGGATCCTCGGCTCGAACCACGGCGCCGAGCGCCGACAGCAGCAGCAGCAGCACGCCGGCCGCCGCGGTGGCGCGCGTCGTCGTCGCGGCCATCTCACTTCACGACAGCCTCTCGATCGATCTCGGTGGCAGGCCGGCTGGACGGGCTAGTGGGCGCTCTCTTGAAGGATTGTAATGTAGGAGTTGCGGCGAGATGGGGGGATCTAGGAGGAGGCCATGGAAGACGCCCCTGGTTGCGGTAGAGGTAGTAGGGTGGTGGAGATGGGTGGGTATATAGGAGACCGGGAGGTCAACCGGGGAGCTTCGGAGTGAGGAGGGACGCCGGGGCTGGTATTTATAGCGCGGGAGGGCGAGGGAACGAGCGGTGCGCCGGTGCGGGGTTAGGACGCCGCCGAGATGGCCGGTCGCGCCGCGCTGATCTGTATGTCCCCTGCGCCCGCGCGTGTCCCGCCATTGCCGCTCCATCGCTGCTCGAGCTTGACCAGTTCGCGCGTCCCCGGCGTGCGCGAGCGTCCCCGGCGAACGGTCGGTCAAGACGGTTTCGGTGCCGAGCTTGCGGCCGTCGGCCGAGTAGCGCCGGAGCCCGGCCTAAAGTTGCGCCCCAAGTAAATTTGACCTGCGCATTTTTGGCAAGGCCCAACAACATACACAAATGATTGGCCCAATCTGTAAATTCTAACCAGCGGCCCAGGCAGGTAGCCCTCCTTTTCCCATTGCTCCGAACAGACACACGGCAGCACATCGGAAGGAGAGGAATCGAGTGAGGCTTGGGGTTCTAGGTAGGACCAATTATGTTTGGTACAATTATGATCGTACGATCATGGTAGGATCGCGCCTTGAGCGTTGCGTCTATAAAGATTGCAAGTTCGAGTGGCTCCCACTAGACCTAATTGGCCTTCGGTGCCATATTTAAGTATGTAATCGTGTGGTAAATCCAAAAACTCTATAACAAAAGAAAAGATGTGTTTGCCTTAACTATTACAGACCTTAATAGGGTTATTTATATAAATAACTTTCTTATAGCTATAAATATATTCCTTATAGCGTCATAGAGAAGGCAAGATTCATTTTTTTAGAGAAAATGTCGGCTGTAGTACAGACATAGCACACATTCTCTATACCTCTACTTACTGTGAGTTGTACGCTCCAGGTAGCTCCTCTATGGCCTACCCACAGCCATCATTATATACTATTTGATATGTAATAACAACAGTTGGCACCGTCTATGAAGAGCACGGTAGAAATTACAAGTCGATGCAAGGATGTTGGGGCGCAATGGCATCGAGGAAGGCGATGACGTCGACTTCCAAGTGGAAGAGAAGTACTACGATCAAGACTGCCGCATCGAGTGCATAGGAGCCGATGATCGAAGGCTCTTTGCCCCCGTGGCAGCGGCAAACTGGAGCCACGATAGGTAACAAAGACAACTATTCGGCAGTCGCACGAACGATGGAGCGGGAGGTGTCGCGGATGGAGAACCCGACCATAGCACCCCCAGCAACGCTAGGGTCCATACCTCTCAAGTAGTGGCCTCTGTCGGCCCCAACACCATTGCCGTTACCATGTAGAGAATGGAGAGCGTCCTAGTCCCTATGCCAGGTGTGAGCAGAGGTGCCCTAGAGACGATTTGAGGAGCACTGCAGTAGGAATTAGCGGACCTACGAAGGGCCAATCGCGAGATGCAGGAGGGTCAGAGTTAGCCGACTTCGACTGTGGCAGCAACAGAGATGATCACAGAAAGGACAAAGAGTCACGAGGCCAACGCTGGAGCCCACAGCACCCCTCGGTGGGTGGACTTCGAGTCCCCCTTTGTGCAGGTTTGTAGCAAGACGCTTGGTCGAAGACTTCATGATGCCCACGGTGGAGCCATATAAGGGTGACATGAACACTTATGAGTTCACGCACGTCTACGAGATGGCCATTGAAGCAACGGGAGGAGACGACTTGTACGCATGGGAGCAGAACCAGACCTCATGTACAACAAATTTTAAGGCAATTATGTGGAATGGGTGACTAGCTCTTCGTAGCAAGGCAGACACGGGGGGGGGGGGGGGGGGGAAGCTGCGGGGGTATTTCAGATGCTTCACGAAGATTCGCTGCTTGGTAAAGGACGTCAACAAGATGACCATCATCAATGCCGCCATCCGCGGCCTCTAAAAGGGATCGCTCACAGAATATAACATGCGAAAGCTTATAAGAATGGTTGCCAAGCTCTTCGATAATATAAAGAAGTACGCAAGGGTAGAAGAGGATACAATACGACGTGAGGCCGAGGCTACGCCACTCGCCCCAAAGCTAAGCCCTCTCCAAAGGTTCTAAAGGAGGGCTCCAGGCACAAATAGCGAAAGGGGCCCTGGGCTAGGTACATCCTCTACACTGAAGGGGGCGCTGAGAACAACACTGCCCCTGGAGGTCATGGTGGTGCCCGAAGGGGTCATGGACGCAAAAGGGGGCGGGGCCAAGAAGATGGGCACCAACAAGGACCGTAGTGTGAAGTACACAACTAGGGAAACCACATCACCAACGATTGTCCCACCATTACGACACTCTGCGAAAGCATGGCTAGGGAGTGTGCCTTAGATATGAAGGTGCTAGTGGTGGCACATGTACAACAACCCCCGGAGGTACCGCTCGTCTAGCCTCTACTTCCAAGCGTGTGATAAATGTCATCACAGATGGGTCATCCATTGAATTTCCCCTTTGAGGGACAGTGGAGGGCCTACAGAAGCTAAATACATCATGTCGTCGCATATACAACACACATGGTTCCACAGTGGCGCACAATTGTAGTACCCGTCGATCCAACGTGGCACCAACATAGTCCGCCGTGGCACGCATGACGTGGAGTAACTCCGATCGGGGGATAAAGACCCAACAACAAGCTATCGTGCCTCCACGCCTACCACTTCCGCTGTACCACTCCGCTAGGAATCGTCCGCACCAAGGGTACCTTCCATCCCCCGAGCAACCACATCGTCAGACTCCTACGTTCCCGCCGTTGGAGAAAGTGGGGTCGCTAACGAGGACGACAAAGTGAGGGAGCATATCAGAGAAAACCTCATGAAGTTCCAGGAATAGAAAGAAGGGCTCAAACCTATGGTGGGCTTGCAAGAGGCACACACGGGGGCATCGTCCTCGCCACACGCGGGGGTTCCAACAGGAGAAGACGTTGGTGTGGAGTCCATGATGACGCCCGGAGAGGGTGGAGTGCTCCTATCTTCAGAGCTAGAATCCTCGTCCATTACGCCCATCGCGATGCAGTACCCCATCTCCGGGACCGCTAGGGCAGACTCTAGCCGAGCGTTCTTCGCTGGGTGACATGGCGAGGAGGATGAAGCAGGCTCTGTAGGGGGTCCTGAAGCTATCGTGGAGGGTGTAGTGGCATCCATGGCAGCATCTCTAGTGACGTCCAACACGCATGCCTCAAGGTCACCCACTGGCTGCCCTTTGTCGATGTCCACGTTGTGCCCTACGTTGTGGACCGCATCTCGTCCTTCATCCACGTCTGAATCACAGACTTCATCATCGCGCATGTCAGGGCTATTGTCTTCGTCACCCTGCTGCCTATCCTCCCCACTCGCTTCGTTGCCTCCATCATCCCCCTCTACCTCAGTGTTTGTGCCCCCACCGAGTTCATCCGGGCTAGCGTCCATCTTCAGTGGAGCGGGGGGAGCCGATGATAGAGGGACGATAGAGATGGGCGAACGTGAGCCTGCGCATGCGTCGGGGTCATCCTGACATCCACCATCTTCGCCATCACTTCCACGCGAGCCGTGAGAGCGAAAGTCGCTCACAATAGGAATAGGCCAATTAGGCACGGGGAGCCTAAGAGCTTCACATGTGCCATTGATATGCGGACCGTTCAAAGTTATGGCTACCCGAAGGCTGTGGTCCTTTAAGATATAGGGCCCGGGGAACACCGTTGCCTCGCGTTCCACCTCTGCTAGTGATAGGACTGCAAAAAATTGAAATGGTGAATGTCAGCGCACTGCGGAGCCACTGAAGGTCCGGTCAATGCAGCTTCGTGAGACAGAGCACGAGAACCTAACATAGACCGGTGGCACTACTAGGGAAACACTGATCTATGGTGTTTCTATTTCATCATGAAAAATCACCGAATTGTCACCAAACTACATCTATGATGAAGTTATGATGAAATGGCCTTCATCATAGATGTCCTGTCATAAAAGAACTTTTGTGATGAAATGGTCTTTTTCATCATAGATGTATGACAAAAAGCCATTCGTCATGGAACATGTTTTGTTCTATGATGAAAAATGTCATCATGGAAGACAAAGAAAACATCATTGATAGCCACCATATATCTATTTTGACCGGCCAAAATGACGTGGACAAATTGTTTTATGACAAACATTTTGTCACAGATGAAAGCCATGTCAGCACACATTTTCGTCATAGAACACTTGACTGCCACCGGTGATCTGATGTGGTTGACATGTCACTGTCTGACATGGCGGTACTTTGTGACGATAAGAGATTTGTCAAAAATGGCCGATGTAGCGTCTAGCTGGCATTTGATGTGGCACTTAGTTTGTGATGAAAATACGTTTGTCACAAAACAAATTCTACTTTTGTGGCAGAATGTTCCCAGGCTCCAGGTTTAGCCAGTCAAGAAACATAAATTAACATACAAGATAAGATTTACTTCAGCAAACACAAAGTAATGCCTCTCATTACATCACAAAAGTTCACACATGTGACTTAGTTCACGACTATCAGTTCACAACAAACTCAGTTCACGATAGTTCACACATTCAAGTTCCAGCAGCCCACACAGTTATTTCAACAGCAGATCAAGGATTTGGGTTAACCTATGCGTAGCCCATGAGACGACGAAGAATGAGATCACTTTCTTCTTACTTCTTCCTGAATTCCTCCATCACTTCATCTGCTGCTTGTGCTTTCTTCTTTAGCAGATCAAGTTCTTCTTGCTGAGACTCGACAATTTGTTGAAGTGCAGCAGATCTTGTTCTCTCCGCCTTGAGTAAGCACATCTATTGTAGTGTTGGCTTTGCTAGCGTTGTTAGCGAAGGGTGGACGCCATCATCCCGAGTGGGCCTCGTCTACATGTCTCATTGATGAGACAGTAGGGACAAGTGGAGCATGTAGAACTCTTCTACGAGGTCACATATATTCAAGCGAAGCGCGACCATGAGAAGCTTTCTGGCATGCATTTCATTGTCCTAGTCGAGCTTCAATCGCAGTGAGGAGGCGGAGTCCATGATGTGCCTGGTCTAGTGAAGGCTGCTCCTAGACTCAATCTTGTTGTAAATCCACCTCCAGAGTTAGTGAAACTCCCACTTCGTCCATGTTGAATTTGAAGGAAAGTCCTTGGAGTAGTCGGGGCGAAGCTAGAAGCTGACACTACATAGGTTAGAACACTGTCTGTTGCTTAGCTGCTTTGGTTGGCATTGAGCATCGTGTAGGGAGACAAAGACTGCCACACTGGGAATGGCGCCCTTCGAATAGGCCGCCTAGGAGAAGACCGCCTGACGCGCGATGGTGTTCAGTGTAAGCTGTGGGAGCTCTAGCTCGTATGTGCAGAGAAGGTCAACCACAAAGCGCGCGACAAGGATGCGAAGCCCGCACATCGATGTAGGCCGCAAATATTAGTGTTTCGCCCTTCTGCGGCCGTGGGACAGCCTCATCATAAGCGGGAAGGTGAACAAGCTCGTGGTTGGAGACCTTCCCATCGCACATGAGGGTATCAAGGAGCTCATTCGTCATAATCAACCAGCTGAGAGTGTTCACAAACACGCTAGTCTCCTTCTCCGACGTCTTCCATCGCTTGCCGACGGCAAACTCGGTGCGCTCATCTTCACCACCAAGTTTGCTAGAGGCAGCCAACGTGCCACTACGATCAGTGCGCTCACTCCCACGGCCTATCCTAAATAGCAAAAGTATGATAACACAAGGGCAACGATGGGCAAAGGAACTGTAAGAGCATCTCCAACAAATCTTCTAAATTACATCTATCCCCTATATTTTAGAAGAAGAGGTAAAAAAAAGACTCCAATAGCTCTTCTAAAAGGTACCTAAAAATATAGAAGATCTCATCCCTAGTTTTTCGTCCCTCAAATATGGAGGACGTACGCCATCCCTGAAATCCTTCGACGGTTTCCTCGCGCGGCAGATCGGAGACGCCCGCTACTGCCGCCGCCCGAGGCTCTCCGCACCCCGCCGCCTCGCCTTCTCCGTCCGCCTCCCTCGCACCCGCTACTGCCGCCGCCCGAGGCTCTCCGCACCCCGCCGCCTCGGCTTCTCCGTCCGCCTCCCTCGTGCCCGCTACTGCCGCCGCCCGAGGCTCTCCGCACCCCGCCGCCTCGCCTTCTCCGTCCGCCTCCCTCGCGCCCGCTACTGCCGCCGCCCGAGGCTCTCCGCACCCCGCCGCCTCGCCTTCTCCGTCCGCCTCCCTCGCGCCCGCTACTGCCGCCGCCCGAGGCTCTCCGCACCCCGCCGCCTCGCCTTCTCCGTCCGCCTCCCTCGCGCCCGCTACTGCCGCCGCCCGAGGCTCTCCGCACCCCGCCGCCTCGCCTTCTCCGTCCGCCTCCCTCGCGCCCGCTACTGCCGCCGCCCGAGGCTCTCCGCACCCCGCCGCCTCGGCTTCTCCGTCCGCCTCCCGCGCGCCCGCTACTGCCGCCGCCCGAGGCTCTCCGCACCCCGCCGCCTCGGCTTCTCCGTCCGCCTCCCTCGCGCCCGCGCCGTCCGCCGCCCGAGCGCCTGCTCCCCTGTTCACACTGCCGCCTCGTACTGCATATCCTCCACTGCCGCCGCCTTCCCGAGCATACGGCGCGATGCCACGACAGACTCCAACGCCGCTGCCACCCCGAGCATCGTCTGCGGCGTCCCGGTCCCCATTGCCACCGGTACCCCGAGCCGCCGCTCCGGTTGGCCGCGTCGGCCCTGCAAGAGTGGGACTTCCACCGCCACGGGCTGTCCAAGCTCCTGCCTCCGGATGCGCACAAGGGTCGCCACACGCCATCGCCTCCGAGCCGCTGCCACACTCACAGCCGATGACCCGCGAAGACGCCGACACTCCAGCTCCTGGGCACTCTGGCGGCGAAGAATCAACCACGGAGTTAGCTGCAAGTCAGGAGGAGTTCCTCCATCAGTACACCTTATTTGGTGAAGGTAAATTTCCATATATCATCAATTCTGCAATTGATCTTAACGCTTCAACCACAAAATCCTTCATACAAAAAATCAGATGTAATGGATCAACTGAAAAAACTTGCAACATCAACAACAGTAGTCACCCCCCTCATTAGGGCATGTCTACTTGCTCTAAGAAGGGCCTCTCTTCTTTCATGGATAGAAACTTCTTGAATCGCATCAAATACAAGCTTCATAGCAGCATCAACTAGAAGACCAGTAGGATCTACAAATAACGATGTGGGTCAGATAATTTGGTTAGTCCTTATATTAAATTTCTATGATAAACTTGCACTTTAAGTTACAAATTAATAATAGCATAGGACAATCCATATTTGACAGTTGAAGAATGATCCATTATCAATTGCATAATTTGTGAAAAAATTATATAAAAAAAGCTTCTGAGCAGATACATGTGATCATTATAGCTCATTAGATCCGTTGATGTAATAAACTGCCTTGATCTTAACAGTTTGCTTTTGATTTTTTTTTGGTCAGCGAAACATATACATGTTTGAAACTAAGACTTTCTGCATGCTTGCTAAAGAGATATGTCAGTCTTGGTTCACGGTTTACTTTAGGTAGTAATTTCAGGCCAGCAAAGGGGTAAAGCCTCATGTTAATTAGTTCAGTTTAATACAAAAGTTACCTCCTTCAGTTGTTCTCATAATAGTTCCACCAACTGGATCATTTGTGTTTTTGTTAATCCCAGCAATCTTCATAGCTAGTGAATTGGCTACTCCCATATGACCATCCATGCGGGAGAGCCAGACCTGCAATTGAAACAAGTTACTAGCTAGCCCCTTTGTCGTGGCTTCTCGAAAGAGGTGCAACTTGCGAGTTTGAAAACAGACTGGATTATCAGGAGATATATTGTCCAAGCAAGCAGCAGTGGGCAAATCGCCTCCCCAAACATCATTGTTCCAACCTCCTCCTAAAACCCACTGGCCACGGTGCTTACCTGTTCAGAAAATAAGTCTCAAGAGATATTAGTAATATTGCAGAAAGTTTTGGTAACACTAACCGATTTCATAAATTCATAGTAATATTGCAGAAAGTTTTGCAGCCTTGTATATCTCGTTTTCCATTGTGTGTGCCCAAGGGAAGTTCAACCATGACCTCAGTGTACTCAAGTCTGTCACATCATGAGTTGGAAGTTGTGAAGCGCGACTGATCTGATAGTTGTCTTATGGTGTGGTAAGCTAATTTTGTTCAATGTACAGGTAGTATGGATGGAACGAGATATTTCACAGACATGATAACCGGAGGTTCCAATTCTCAAGAGGAAGAGTTTGCAATTGTCGATGATAGTACATCGCAAAGGCCAAACCAAAAAAGGACCAAGAATTTTAGTTCAGAGGAGGACAGTCTTTTGGTGTCGGCGTGGTTAAATGTTAGTTTGGATGCAATTCAAGGGACAGATCAAGCTCGTACTGCATATTGGGATCGAATTTATGAATATTTCCATACAAACAGGCTTTTTGATTTAGATCGCTCTCATAAGTCCCTCAACAAACGTTGGACTGTCATTCAAGAATCTGTCAATAGGTTTTGTGGTTGTCTAACTCGGATAGAGAATAGAAATCAAAGTGGTATGACCATTGAAGACAAGGTTAGACGTAGTTACAAATCATCTATGTTTGTTGTAATCTTTTCAAGCTTATTTGTAATGCTCTATATTTGTTTTCTTTTCGTAGATAGTGCAGGCTGGCGAGTTGTATAAGAGTGAAGATAAGCAAAAGAAGGATTTCACGCTTATACAATGTTGGAATCTTTTGAAGAATCAACCAAAGTGGATTGAAAGGCGTATTCAGATGCAAGCTCCAAAAATATCCAATAAAAAGCAGAAAACCACGGCCTTTTCAAGCCCTGCAGCATCCACGCCTGCATCTACTTCTCTGCCACATGAAGATGAGAGCGGGGATGCAAATCCGGATTATGCCAGAACTTCACTTGAAAGACCTTTAGGAAGAAAGAAAGAGAAACGTCAAAAAGGTGAACGTTTTTTATATGATTCCTTAGATCATCTATGGGCTAAAAAGAGAGAGGATGATGCAGAGAAGGAACTGAAGAAAGAAGAGAGGTTCAAACAAGCATTCGCGTTGGAAGAAGAGAGAATTGAGCTTGAGAAAAAGAAGTTCGAGTTTAAAAAGATGATGGAACAAGAGAGAATTATGATGATTGATACTAGTGGCATGGATAGTCCTCAAAGAAAGTACTACAAAGGCCTTCAAGAGCGTATTCAACGTGATAGTGCTAGTTAATTCTTTGGGGATAGTACTAGTTAGTTGTCATAGTACTAGTTAGTTGTCATTAATTTTTTTGCTGCTAGTTAATTCAAGTTTGTTTATTTGCTTCTAGTCTCGGAGTTCCTTGTCAAAGTTGCTTCAGGTCCCCACATTGGACTATTGATTATTTGTTTATTTGGGTTAATAGTTATCGAAAACTTGGATTTACTAAAAAGTAAAGTTGCCCCTTCACGCAGTTCTTTGTTTTGTCTCCTAACTCTGTTATCCATGGTGTTGTGTTGTTTTTGGGGTGATGTCTGCTTTGGTTAGTCAAGTGAGGACCAGCTCCTAATGTATTTATAAGCAGTTCTCTTTAGACTAAAAGGATATCTTTAATGCACAAGCAAGTTTTTAAAAATCTTTTGACAATATATGTGCTCTGCGAGTGCTACCAAAAATTTGCCTTTCTTGTGACCTTTTCCATTTCGTAGAGCATTTATATATGTTCTTCTTGACAATTCAATGACTTCAGCTGCGTGAAACCAGTAAAGTATTCCTCTTCACACTTATTATCTCATACTGCAGCAAAAAGCTGATGGAACAGGCAACACTATATCATTCTTGCTGGATGCAGAGTATTCCAGTCTAGTTTTTGTGGTCAAACTTTATGAGTATACTTGGTTGAGAAATCTTGAGAATGGATTTGATTTCTACATTCCTCTTACAAAAGTGGACCAATGTGGAAGCGCCCAAGAGCCTCATATGGCTGAGGAACAGAAAGTTGATAAGTCTTTTCAAACTGATGGCTTAGTCAGTGATATAAGCAATCTGGTGGTTGACCTGTCATCTAGAAGAGGTCAGTGAGCAAAGAATAAAGTTCTGCAAGAAGATATCCTGCAAGAAATTGAAAGGTTAGCAGCAGAAGCTTATAGCATTTTTAGGAGCCCTACTATTGATACTGTAGAGGAGTCTGTTTGTTCTGGCACTGGATCGATGGTGAAGCCTGCTTGATCTGGCACTGGATCGATGGTGAAGCCTACTGAATACTGATTCTTGTTAGCGCGGTACGATCGAACAACCAATAGAGATGATGATGGAATATTACCGTCGCACGGGGAGAAAGGACGAGACGCCACCGTCGTTTTTTTTCGCGAGGAAGGGATGGGGGAGGAGATGAGAAAATTGGTTGGTAGTTTTTGTGGACCCAGATTTTAATTTAGGGGACCATATTTAGGGGACTTGTTGGAGGTTATATATTTTTAGTTTTCTATATTCTAAATTGTGTCATCTAAAAAGTGATTTAGGGGATGAGATTTAGAGGACATTGTTGGAGATGCTCTAACCAGCAACAGACAAACGAGAGAAAGAAGAAGCAAATGATCAAAACCCAAGCGCCACGGTCTTGACAGCCTTGCTTATAACAGCTTCCGTAGTGCATGCAACCTTTCGATTCGTGTTAACTGTGGGCTTTTTTTTTTTTGAAGAAACTTTACTGTGGGCTTTGAGCTAGAGCAGCAAGTTTTGCAGTGAAACCGATCGCAAAAGGGGGCAAATTATATTGATAGCTTCACGTCTGAGGAGGTTCGTTTGGCATCTAAACCCATGGTAAAAAACTTGCATAATGATGAATAAAGAATCTCATACATGATTCATAACAAACGAACAAAATGTACAATTCATCACAAGCTAAAAGGAAAAAAAAATTGAAGCAACGTCTTACATTCTACTTGGGCTTGACCTCAAAGAAGGGCATATAATCCGACGCGTTGTCACTGTACGACCCCCTCGTGATCTCTACGTCGCTGTACGGGTGCGCGCGCGCTCCCCCCGCGCCCTCGAACTCGGTGGCCGACGAGCCGGCCGAGCTGGCGCCCCCGTCCCCGGCGGGCTCGTTCTGCAGCATGGCCTCGATCTCCTTCACGACGGCGCTCATGGCCGGCCGCGCCGACGCGGACTCGTCGACGCACCGCATCGCCAGCTGCACGAACCGCCTGAACCCGGCGGTCCGCGCGGCGTCCCGGATCGCCGGGTCGACGACGGCACGCAGCCCGTAGCTGTCGTGGTCGGCCGGGTTGATTGCCATCCTGACCTCGCGCACGATGTAACTGCCATTCTCGATCGGCTGCCTCCCGCTCAGCAGCTCCAGCATCACCACCCCGAAGCTGTACACGTCGCTCTTCTCCGACAGCTGCTGCGTCATGTAGTACTCCGGATCCAAATAACCCTAACGACATAAGATCAGAACATGTTTAAATGGTTTTATTTACAATTAAGTTTGCGATAGGATATTGGCAAAGTAATTAATTAAGGTGAAAGTAAGGTGGTGGTGGTGGTAGTAGTAGTATATGCTAGCTTACCAGTGTTCCTTTGACTTGAGTGGAGACATGGCCTTTCTCGGTGTCTGCGACGAGCTTGGAGAGGCCGAAATCGGCGACCTTGGCCTTGAGGTTGTCGTCGAGGAGGATGTTGGTGGACTTGATGTCCCGGTGGATGATCGGCGGGTCGGCGAGCTCGTGAAGGTACGATAGCCCTCTCGCCGAGCCGAGGGCGATCCTCAGCCTCTTTTTCCAGTCCAGGTACGTCCCTCTCGCTGCATGGCCGTACATATACACAGCTCAATTGCTTTGATCTCAAGCGAAATTTAATGGTTAAAAAAAAACTAAAAATGCACATATAAATCTGTGGTAATGGTATGGAGTGGTTTGATTCAGATGTACCTATCAAGTTTTCTCTGAGTGTACCATTGGAGACGTACTCGTACACCAGCATCTGCTCCCCTTGTTGGTAGCAGAAGCCGATCAGGCTCACCAGGTTCCTGTGATGAACCCGGGAGAGCAGCTCGATCTCGTTCTTGAACTCCACCACGCCTTGCATGGACCCGGGCTCCGCTCGCTTGATCGCGACCCGCGTCCCATCCACAAGGGTTCCTTTGTACACCTTTCCATAGCCTCCTGACCCAATCTCATGGCTATTTGAGAAATTGTTGGTGCAGTTCTTCAGTTCATCAAAGGAGAAGAACCTTGCTCCTTTCAGCTGTGGAGCTCCTCCGCTGTCTTTCTGGGAAAGTCCCCATGAAGCTGGAATTTTGGAACAAAGTTCAGTTCAGTTCCAACGTTTATTGTTCTTGTCATGGTTGATTTTAGTAGGTTAGTAATGTTTATAGCTGTTAATGTGTCTTAGTTTTAAATGGAACTGGGACTCTGCCTTGGTGAAAATAATGGTAAGCTGCCAAGCTTCTATGTTTCCCACTTTTTTTGGAGAACATGCAAAAGACTTGCGTGCCATTTCATGAAGATAGAAAAGACTAAGCTTCTATGTTTCATTCGTCACAAATTGCTTAATGGCGTTGTTGGTGACAACAGATTGCAATGCATCGGATACTTACCGAAAGGGTCTGATCGTTCCGCTTGTTTGTCAGCCCGTCTCTTCTGTCGTAAAGCAAATATTGCCATGAAAATGAGGGCAATCACAAGTAGCCCACCGGCTGCTGCAATTCCAGCTATAGCACCTGTACTGATCTTAGATTTTTTACCAGCAGCAGCAGCACCACCTGACGCAGAAACTTAATTAGTGAATTTCACACTATCATACTACTTCAATGCAAATGGTAGTCTTAACATGCTGAGATTCAAGTACCTGACAAGAGGGCATATGGATCTGCAATGAAGTAATAAGGCCCGAAATTTGTCGGTGGCTTGTAAGTCTGGTTGCTGAGATCAAAGCCAATCCTTATCAGTTCCGACAGGTTGAAGGACATCCCGGATGACGGAAACAGCTTCACTTGAACTTGGAGGTAGTTGTCACTGTTGAAGTGGATGCCAGAGAGGTAAACTGAACCGGCACGCAGTGCCAGTTGTGTCGAGAGGCTCGTCTCCAACTGCTGAAATGTCTCGCTGTTCGTCAAGTCCGTGAAGAAGGGCGCTCTGAAGACCATCCTGCCGTTGTACGAGTAGGCGCAGCCGCAGTTTGCAGGGTCCAGACTCTGATCACTACGGCACGAGGTTGTCAAGCCACATTTGGTCACACTAGTGGTGTATGCTATCATGTTGGCTTGCTGGATGCTGCAGAAGAATCGACCGGAGGAATCTGGATCCACGCACACCGGATTTCCCATGAGCCTGCAGGCAAAATACAAAGGCAATGCTGGTGAAATGGGTGGAGAAAAGCAGCAGTGGGTAGCTCTTGGTGCTGAGTTTGCAGGTTCTTACACCAGTGTTTTGTTGTAGCTTGTGGTGACATTGGCAGCGACTATTTGGTTATTTAGGAGATCAACAACCTGCAGTTGTTTGCTGATGCTGCCTGTCATCTCAAGTGTCCCGTTCAATGCGTTTTTTCTCAGTACACTGTCTGATCATCAGCGACAAAAAACAGGTAAAAATAGGGGTTTCCTGTTCGTATTGAATTTATTTTGAGTATAAGTTGCCAGAAATTACACTTGCTGCAGCTGGGGCAGTGTGAAGAGTCCCTTAGGGACCTGGCCAAAAAGTCCTCCAGAAGCTATTGATCTGAGTGATTAAAACATATTTCAGTGAGCGTGAAATTGTTGTAGTAAGATGATTAAGAAGTCAACAGTCTTAGATAACTCACAGAGAAGTAAGAGATGTTAAAGTTGTGAACCAGTTGGGGGCAACTGACTGGTCAAATGAGTTGTTGCTTAAATCCCTGGTTATTAAAGGATGGATCCATCAGTCATTATCCAGACAATTTATATCATTGGACAATGCAGCATGGAAGAATTATAGTCAGTTTCTTACACAACATTTAATACGTTCATGCTGCTGAGATCTGGCAGTGATCCAGTTAACCGGTTGCTTGCCAAGTTCCTGCAGAAGATAACATTTTCAAAAATAGGCACATCAAGTGTCATAAAAGATCTTATCTTGACTGGTCTTTTAAGATCAGCATAGATCACTTACAGCTCATTTAACTTGACCAAGTTGCTGATGTTAGAAGGAACCGCTCCCTCAAAACTGTTCCTATCCAATCGGCTGCCGAAGACGCAAAAGGGGTCTAAGATTATGGCCAAACAATTGTTGCAGAAAAAGTGAATTTTTTTGATCTGAGATACTTACAGTACTTGGAGAGTTTTAACGTCCCCAAGCTCAGCTGGGATCGAGCCAGATAATTGATTGCTATCAAATAGTCTGACAAAAATGAATAGTGTAGTTTAAAACAGGATATGTTTTTCCATACGAAATACAAACGGAAAATCTGACAATCCCTTACATGTGTATGAGAGTCATATTAGAGTTGAAGAGGCCTGTAAGCGTTCCAGATAACTGGTTCTTGTTGAAATGGCTGTTCAACAATTAAAATTTAGAAAGATGAAACAATCGGAAGGGATGTGCTTACATACTGATCTTGTTTAATTGATCAAGAGCAGAAAGTGAGATTGAAATAACTTACAAGTGCTTCGTATTGGTAAGTAGGTCAAGGCCTGGTGTCGTTGATGATGAGATCGGGATAGGTCCAGAGAGCTGATTATCAGCCAGGTCTAGCCAGTAGAGTCTCGAGAGTAGGCCAAGTGAAGCCGGTATTCTGCCTGTAAACTTGTTCGAATTCAAGGCCCTATAGAGAATGCGCCACATTTTATTTTCCAGTCCAATATAAAGAAACATGAACGAAAACTTGTGATGGAACTTTCATCTGAAATTCTGAAACAACTAGCTACTTACAAGAACGAGAGCTGGAGCAGGTTGCCTAATTCTTGAGGAATGCCCCCGGTGAAGCTGCAACCAGCGAAGATCCTGACAAGTACAGCGCATTTGTGCAAGTCAGTAAATCTGTTTGGTGATTTGAATGTCTGATGAGAAAAGGTAGGATTGACAACAACGAGCAATGCATCGCTTACAGTGTCGTAAGCTGCTTAAGGTTCCCAATCGAAGCAGGCATCGGACCACTGAGACCAATGTTGAAGGAAAGATCCCTGCAAGTGCTTGTGTGTTATCAGCTAGTACATTCTTTCTTCTCTTATGCAGGTAAATCAGTGGGACCTCATAACTTCACAGATCATTTCATCCAAGTTTTTGTTCTGACAGTATATGTTCAAGTTAATTTTGCACCATACATTATTACCTGGTCCAGGGGCGGACCCAAAGAGGCCCGAGTGAGGGCACAGGCTGCCACTCAATTCGCAGGAGCTCAGATATATAGCTCAAGATTACTAGTGTCCCACTCAGCTCAACTAAAAGGCCCTCACTCATCTGTGATATACATGTATATATATGTCTCTTTAGTGTATCAATAGAATTTGGTATACTTAGCTTTGTGGGTGTACCCCCTCTCGAATTTTGTCCTGGATCCGCCCCTGACCTGGTCTTAATCAACTAAACAACCTAATCCGTGTTACATTACCAAAATAGTCAAACTTAAACCTGGTAAACTTGAATCGGTCAGCTGAGCTTAACCCTCAAGAAAGCAGAGTTGAGAAACTAGAAGCAAGACTGTTCTCCTCTTCTCCCTAGCCTCTTGGCGTCGTCTTCTTGTTTTCTTCTTCTCGCCTCCCTATCTGTGCTTTCTTTTTCCTATACCTACTGCGTTTCTTCTTGTTCTCCCCTGCTTCTAAATGCTGGGACCCTTAATGTTTGTACCTGTACTCTTTCTTCCCTCTTAATGAAATGACATGCAATTCTTTTGCATGGTTACCGAAAAAGAAACTGTTCTGACTAGTTCAACAGTCTGAATAATCTGAAATGCTACAGCATCCAAATTCCAAGCTCATGCATGATCTGTAAATCATGGAAGTTTGCATCTAGAGATTTCATGGCGGGGAAGCGACTTACAGATACACAAGCTGGCTTAGTTGGCCGATGCTGTTGCTCAGTGTGCCCTGCAGGTTAACGCTCGATAGCCTCCTGCAAAACAGACACGCATGATGTTACACAAAGGCATTTGCATGATACCAGGTGATTGAATTTGATACAGGGAACAAACTGCACGGCCACGGGCTGGTACTCACAGTGATGTGATCCTCCCGTTGTTGCACATGACCCCAACCCACCGCGCGCCGCAGGGGTCGCCGGACGTCGACGCCGTCCAGCTTGACGGGTAGCTGCTCCATTGGCTCATCAGAGATTGGAGCGCGGAAACTGTCGAAAAAATTTCACAAAAGAAGATCACTTGTGGGTTAGAAATTTGTCGTGGCACATGAAACCATCTTATGTAGCATCTAGATCGTATTTTCTTCTGAATTTTTAGATTGTACTGTACAAATACATGGTATTTTATCTCTCTACATGTTTAGAGCTTTATCAAGCACTTTTTCGTCGCATCTTGCTTCTATCGCACATTTCGTTACTCGGTGAAGCATGCATATGTGCCGAACTACACTAAACTCAAGCTATCATCCATGATGATCATTATCTGTGTTCTATTGCTTTTTTGATATAAAAATTTTTATCACAAGAAAACTTCTATTTATTTATAAGTAGCTTAAATAAAACGATAACAAATTCATGTCTCTCATCGAACTCTTGGCCCGTTATGTTCCAATCCTAGCTCCACCCCTGCGTAGCACCTACCATGATTATCTTCCCCGTAATCTTACGAAGCGAATCTCTTTCCCCGTAAGATTAAGATACGAAATGGAAAGAACAGACTGCATATACAAGAAGCAGAGTTGATCAGAATCAGACTAACCATCTTGAGCGTCGGTGTCGCAGAATCCCGCCGGTATACTGGCCAGCAGCAGCAAGAGCAGCAGCGGCAGAGCCCGCCGCGCCGCCGCCTTCATTCCTCGCGGCCCGGAAGCACGTCGGAGCAGAGCGCTTCTCCCCTCTCTATCCGGCTCCCGTCAGAAACGCTCCTTCCTTATCCGTCGCAAGGCCAAACTGATAGGGAGGGAGGGAGGTGAGAGAAAGCTGCGAATTATAATAAGCTGATGAGCGACCACGCCTCCTCGCTGTACCTGTACATGTCCATTGAATCGAATGCCAATTCAACTGCAAGCTCTCTCCTTCCCGGCGCGCGCAGGGAAGAGGTCAACCCGCCCGGAACGAGCTCATGCGTTCATATCAGATAACCAAGTCTCCCCTTGCGCCATTGGTCAAACGGCAGGAAAGAAAGAGGGAGCCGCCGGCTAACGCAATTGAAAAACCCAACGCTACCACATTTGTCGAGAGCAATGTGATTGTTAAATCTCTATCGGACGACTGTTGGTGGCGAGTAGCTATCGAGTCCGGCGGCTCAACCGCGATTTGCGCGTTGCCACCGTTTTCTTCCTCTGTTAATTTTTTTTTCTCTCTCGGTAGTTTGGGGGGCTCGAATCGGGCCATCGGCTTTATCCAACCTGTATACGGTTGCCGTCTTCATTAGACTAGTATATTTATATGTTAAGAAAAATGATCGGGGCAATGTGCAGTGCCAGCGCAGTCCAGTTTGTGTATTGTATTGTATGCGGTACGGTTGATAATACATATAGCCTATGTTTTTTTTGGCTTTTCAACAACTTTTATCTTTTAACTTCTCCAAAGTCAAAGAGACAAACATCAAAATGAGACGATCTCTTGGAGCAGATTCTTCAAACGGTTTTTCGAATTTTATCCACGTCGATGTCTCTGCCTGCTCTTGTATCAAAAATTACAAATAAAATCTATTAGTCGTAACCAAAAACACCCCATAGAGCACTCGTGAAAAAAAGTTCAATATTCCTTGGCCTGACTTGTCCTTTTGACCGACGGCCGAGATCACCGCAAAAACTTAAAAAAAATCCAACCGGACATGTTCATGCAGCAATCATGCAACTGGGACGAGGACCGATTGGGTTGTCGTCCTGCCATATCTTGTTCTGCCATATCTTGTGTTCTTTAATATCATATACAATAATATGATATTAATTATCTATAAATCTTATCACATAGGATATGAGATGATGTAGAAAAGAGAGAGGGAGTACAGAAAACTAGACATCTTTCATGCAGTAGTCAACTGTAACACAATAAATAGACACATAGAGCATAAAGAAACTGTCTATAAAGACATGCAAACAGACAATCTATAGATGACATAAATGATACCATAGAAAACAATTGTCTATACTATTAGGGCATCTCCAATGGTAATAGCTAGTACTAGCTATATAGTCAGCTGACGTGGAGGTGAGAGACAAAAGCAAAGACTATTTTATACTTTGGACCCACATGCTCCTCTCTCATGTTCTTGGACTACGTGAAATAGATCAGCTATTTGCTCGTCGCTAGTGACTACTCTCTCTCCTACTTTTTCCTTGCCACATCAGATCTAGCTAACTAAATAGCCAGCTGTTGGAGACGCCCTATATGCCTTAACATGTCCGATTGGAAAATATTAATACTCATAATGGCTGATCTCCCCAAGCTCCAACTGCAGTCAAATATACGGCGCTACGGCAGAAACGGTTCAGGGTACGACAGCCGACGCACGGCCGGGGAAGTGGTCCGCGCACGCACGCACGGTCGCACGTCAGCCACCGTCGCGGACATTTTACACACGCAAACACAATATATGAAAAAAAATTCTTAGGTTTACTTTTGAGTCGGTTTTTATAGTTACATGGCTGTGTTCTGTTTTACAAGAATATCCAGCGTGGAAAAGAATGTGAACAGACTGTTAAATAACATGCTTGACAAAAGCAAAATCCTGACCGATCAAGCAAAACATTAAACATGTGCAACTAGACGAGACTGAATGCAACGCACCACGAGTTACCTAAATGCAGTGAATCTATGTTCTTGGACAACTGGCAAAAGACACATTACCTAGTCAAAATGTGATTTGGTAAATTAAAATGTGTCCTCTGAGCAAACACACGAGTTCCCAGAATTCAAATTCTACATGCCTCGCAAAAAAAAAAAAAAACTAACTAAAAGTTGGGAAGTCCGACGGAGGGTGTGGATATTGATTTTGATTCGATCGACAAAATAAGTAATAGTACATAAATATCTGTGCTCAGTGCCGCCTCACTCTAGACTCGCTCCTTGCAAGAATCATCCCGGATAGCTTGTCAACCTCGTAAAGGAATCCAGCAGAAAATAGGAAGCTGCGGCAGAGTGGAACAAAAGGATCAGTTAGTACATAAGGAGTGCGGCATGGGTGCACAGATAAACCATCAAAAAATGGTAAGAAAGTGCACAAGCACAAATATACCAAAAAGCAGTGCTCGAATGGAAAAGGCAGAGCTCTCTATAATATTTTGAAAACGGTGTTATGTCCATCCCCTGCTAGATCTTGTAAGGTTCCACCAAGGCTTCTGCCCAGATTCCATGTGATATGTCCAACACACAAACACTTTTTTTTAAACGTAACACACAAACACTTGGAAAACGCTTCTTCATAATGTACCAGAGTAATATAAGCTCTTATCAAATTGTCAATAACATGCGAGCGCCACACAATGCTCTGTCAACAGCATGGTGGATAGAGCAAATCTTTTCACCCCAACATAGCTAAAAATACAACTGTTAAATAACTTTTAACTCTCCAAAATCCAGATTGTTAGGTAGCTTTTTTCCAACTAGCTGGAGGGATTTTGTTGCATGCAACAATTACTCATTGTAAATTTGAAAGGCTATAGAAGGATCACTAATTCAATATTTTATACAGATGGATTTTACTCAGTTGCTAGTCATGCATCCTATAACTTCAGTCAGGAACTGACAACATGTAACCTACAAATTGCAATGAGTTTTTAGTGAGAATCTTGCACAATCTAATACAGTTTTTGCAACATGCAAAAAGCCTAAGGTTAGTATTAATCTAATAATATCCCATTTAACTTTGTGTAAACACTCCCATCTCCTCTTGCAAAAAGGGGAAAGAAATATTTTCTGTTCTATAAATATTATTTCCATTTCTCTCCACCCAAGAAGAACAGAAGTTCACAAGCAAATATCCCATTAGCACATCTAAGATTAGCATCTCTGGATAATCTCAAGACCTGGCTTATTTAGAAGACAGGAATCATTCAGGTCTATCGATGGGTTCCTGGGACCAAATAAGCAGTAATCACTTGTACAAAGAAATCAGTAAAGTATGTTAAAGGTGGCATACCATGTTGTGATACAAACGCGGTGGACAGTGCCAGCTACAATAAGAGCAACAAGTTCTGCTACAACAACTGAAAAGGAAGAAGAACAGTGCTGACAGAAAGTCCAAATTAAAAATTACAAGAAAACATGGGAATGAAGTCATATGCTATATGTACCTGCACCCCACCCAGTTCTAATGCCACTGGCTTCTTGGTAGTTCCCAATAAACTGCAAAATTTGCTCCAGTTAGCACATTCCAAAAATCAACACTTGCTACGGAAAGAGTTGATGACTACAGAACCCATTGATCTTATAACACAAGACCATAAAAAAGGTGTCAGTCAAATGTATGCACCACCTGCTAACTGTGCTTTTATGTGCTAGCTTCACTATGTTTTGTCTTGCTGAGGGTCTGGTTGCACTAGTTTCTTGTTAGAAGAAGCAAAATTTGGGCCAAGAATAACATTTTAAAGATGGATTCTCTGAGAACTGGACATGAATCATTGTATAGAGAAGCTATGTCCGTTTGAGGAGCTTTTGGGACTTAGGGGATGTTTGGCCAGAGCGTCTATGGTGAATCCAGAGCCAATTACTCTTTGGTGGCTTCTATGGGTTCAAAATGTAGAAGTGAACATGAGTTCACACAACTACCACAAACAAGGCTTTTACTACAGGACTAAAAAGTCAATTATACTTTAAAATGGAGGGATTGAACCTATTAGTCCAAACACACCTACAGCTCCAGCTTCTTGACTGTGAGAAGCCAACGCTCCATAGCTCCAGCTGGAGGCAGATCCTAGACAAACAGGGCCTCAGTTGTTGTTTATGATTGCCCACATTGTGGGAAGCGATTGGCAACTTAGCCTATGCAGTAGAGCAATGCGAGTTTCAAATTGAAGGGTATTCCTATATAATAAAGCATTGCGAGTTTCAAATTGAAGGGCATTTTCTATATGAGGAGCTACTCTGGGTGACGAAACTAAAGCCGAAGAACTTACATAGCATCAAGAAACTAGCCTCCAAAATTCAGATCCTCTGAAGCTAAAAACTTGCCTATGTAGTTAGTCTGGGAAGTAAAACGCAATTATGCACTGCTGCAAACAGGAAAATAATGTTTTGCCATGGTGTTTTGATACCTGCTACAGAAATCAACCACACAATGGCATTTGGGCTATGTGAACTGGACCACATTTTTTCGCCACCTAGCTCCTATCCCAGAGACTAAGAACATCTAAGCAACCCCATTTGCTTCTAAAGCCACACCCCAACATGTCACTACGCTGCCGATCGGGTTTAGCTAACTGAAGAAGAATCAAAGAACCAAGTTTCTGCAAATCCTATCACTAATTTAGCGAGCGAACCGGGAAGAGGAACAACGGCGAGGGCTTCCCCACCATTACGAGCAAAAAATTAGAAGCACCAAGGGGGTTAGAGGGGGAACGCACGGTGAGGAGGAGGAGGAAGAGGAGGGAGCTGACGAATCCGCCGGCGATGGTCATGAGCTCCGACGAGGCGAACTTCGCCCGGTACATCTCCAGCAGCGACAGCGTCACCGCGAACAGCAGCAGCGACAGCAGCATCGACCGCCCCGTGCTCGCCATCTGCAACACGCCAGATCCCAAACAACAACAATAACAACAACAACAACAGAAATCAAGAACCTCGCAACAAAGGAGAAGAATCGGAAGCACACAGGGCAGCGAAAGATGACTCCTCGTCTCACCTGGAATGGATCAGATCGGAGATCTGAGGAGGCAGGCACGCAAGGTCAAGAATGGCAGTACGGTTTTGCGCTGCTGCTTCTTCCCCGTCCCTCCGATCACGCGAGGTGAACGATGGAGGCGGGCCGTTCCTGGGCCGAGGTTTTGTTGGGCCTTGGTGAAGCGGGCCGTTCCTGGGCCGAAGTTTTGTTGGGGTGGGTTGGGCTGGGCCGGAGCGACACGGTGGACCCACACCACGTCACCAGTCACCACCGCTTCCCTTCTCCCGGCCGTGCGCTCGTGCTTCCTCCCGCATCCGCCTGCCTCCCCCTCCTATCTCTCCCCCGTCTCCACCGCGACGCCTCGACGTAGAGAGATCCGCGTGCGCGGCCTCGGCTCGCCTCGGTCGGTTCATCAGGTCTCTCTCTCTCTCTCTCTCTCTCTCACCTTCTTCTAGAGCCCTCTCCATCGTCTCGCCACTCGTCGAGCCTTCACGTGGGTGGGAGGCAGTGAGCGGCCGCGCAGTTGGCCGGCTGCTGGATCCGTGGCATCTGGGCTCGCGGCCGGCGGTGGGTTCGTTCGGGGGGTGGAGTGGCTTCCAACTTCGCATCGCCTTGGGTGTAGGTTTGACTTAGCTGTGGCGATTTTCTAGATTCGAAATGGCTCTGTCTGGGTGCTGGAAGCCTGGAACGAACCTGAGTGAGCTGGGGTCTGAAGACTCGAGAGTCTCTGAACTCGAGCTGCAGAGTGCTCTGTGTTTGTCTGCAGCGCTCGGATTTTAGCAGCAGCCTGTTGGATAGTCTATGATGGTGCTGTTTGTGGTGGAAGAGTTGTTGTTAGGCTACCTTTGAGACTGCTTTGCTTTTGAATAAGTAGGTTTCACGAACCGTTTTGGGCGGCAGCTGTGATGGGGAGTGATTACGCTTGGTTCAAGAGCTCGTGCGCCCGCCGGAGATGAGCTTGGGCAAGCTGGATATGCATTGTTCTGTTCTCCTCGCCGTCGTGATTCTTCTAATTCTGATGGTATGCCGATTGGAGCCTCATACTCCCGATGCTTTCTTTTGGAGTAGCTACCTGGAAAGCATGAGGGGATATAATAAGAAAACTTTGGTATCCGTGCCAAGTTTCCGGTTACATAATAACGGAGCTTCGGGGCATTTCTATTGTTCATGTCAGTGTTAGATTCATATTTCAGACACAGTAGTTATAAGGTTACTGGAGGGATAGATTCATATTTCAGATAATGGTGCAAAAAAATACTTTTACTTTCTATAGGAAGATAAGATTGACGACAAACCAGCCAAACCATGTGAGATTTCTATCTTCACTATCCTTTTTCCCCTGTTTTGTTTGAAATGTTGCATTAATATCATCTCATCATAAAAATATACCACAGCTAGACAGATATATACACAATTCTTATTTTCAAGTCATGCTTGATTTTGCTTTAAATGGGTCTAAGATTCTTTTGCTTTCCAACAAACCCCTTAGAGTCTAGCAAATCCGGGCATTATATTTGGAATTCAACGTATGAATATTTATTTCCTTTTTGTACTGCTTAATGTGGAATTATATTGCCAATTAGCATGATAATGTTTAGGCTTGATCAAACCAAGCATGAAGCCTACAATACTCCAATTAGCAAGGAGACCAGTCTAATTTACCATATAATACACAAATGATAGCATATATTGGCATAATAAGTGAGATTTGAACTACACCCGAACTTTAACCACCTGTCTGTACATATAAATAGGCATGCTTTTGCTGTTAGCCTACTCAAAATTGATGCTTGTGGGAGATGGAACAATAGGCAGAGAACCAATGAATGCAGAAAGCATTTTCCTCACTTGTATCGACTCATATAAATCAGATAAAAAATTGGACAACCAAGGTGATGTGAGATCATACGAATTGGGTACAAAAAGTGGTGGCCTGAAAGAAAGTTGCCATGGTTTCATTCCCTCAGTAACCTTCATAGTTTGGGCAATGTGTCCAATCAAGAAATCATAGGGAAGGAGAATGGGTCTGCACAAGGTGATGTGTGGGGATTGTACTGTTAAGATTAGTATAAGGCCCATAGCGTTAGGCCCATGAGGCCCATGCTCCACTTGTATACTCCACTTGCAATACAAAACTCACTTCTTTGTTCTCAAATCACATGGTATCAGAGCACTGGTTAGCCAAATCCCTAACCCTAATCCCCATCTCCCTCTCTCGAGCGTGCCGCAAGGCGGTGGCTCCACCTCGGAGCCCTTGTCTCCTCATCCTCTCGTGTGGGGCACGCCCCACTAGTGAATCCGTCTGCTGTCCCTCCGCGATCACGGCGCCCCGGACACTGTCATCGTCAAGCTGGTCACCACACACCCCAAGGGTGCTCGCTGCTGGCTTCTTCTTTGTCTCCGTCGTCATCTTGTCATCTCCTTTGAGTGATTGTACTGTCTACTCATCATCCTTGTTGGGTGTTTCTTCCCTTTGATCATGCGTCTCAGTAAGCTTGGCATTTGTGCAGTCATCAACATTGTTCTGTTTTGCCTTGTTCTTATCACGCCAACTCAGTGAAAACAGTGAAAGCAAGTTTATTCTTTTGAGCTGGAACTCCTGTGATGAATCTTGGTTTGTGTGACTAGGGGATGCATTTGGCATAGATGTTCTTGGAGAAGGCAAAGGGGAAAGAAGTGCTTTTTGCTGGCTAGATTGGTACTGCAGTGTGGCCTCCAACATTGTTTCTGCCATTACTGCTTTGTTCTCCATTTGGGCAAGTGAAGCCATAGCTTCCTTGTACTTTTCCTGCAGCACATTAACAGCGTATCTCTGAGCAGCAGCATCCTGCTCAGCAGTTATGCGTGCTTCCTCTGCAATTTTCAGTTCTTGTTCCACTCGCATTAGTACCTGATGTGAGGATCGTCCTCTCTGCTGTTCCTTCTGCTATCCCCTGCTGAGATGGCTCGATTCCTCTGTTGTTCTTTACTACCATGGCAAAGGATAGCACCCTCTTGGCCACTGACATCAAGCTAGATGGTTCCAAATATAGGGAGTGGGCCTTCTCGGCCATGACAGTTGTGAAGGTAGTCGGTCTTGAGGATCACCTGAGCGATGATCCTCCCGATACAAGGGCTGATGATGCCACCAAGAAGGCTTGGAAAATAGCTGATGCTAAGGTGATGGGAGCTCTGATTCTGAGTGTTGTTCCTTTACTTCGGATGGGCCTTAAGCATCACCACTCCGCCAAAGAGATATGGAAGTATCTTGAGCAGCGATATCTTCCGCCTAGTGGAGTACTTCGTTTCCCCTTGCTGCAAAGTTTGCACAATCTTTAGCAGCAGGATATGTCCATAGAGGAGTACTATGGAGCCTTCACTCGCATCACCAGTCAGCTTGTTTGTATAACTCCAAAGAGTCACTCTGGATGTGAGTCTTGTATGGCTAAAGAAAAGCATGAGCATCAGACTTTTATGTTTCAGATTGTGATGGGTCTTACGCAAGAGTTTGAGTACAGTCGCACCCAGTTACTTGGCTGCCCAACTCTTCCTACCTTGGATGACGCACTTGCTCGTCTAATTGCTGAGGGGACACATCTTCGTTCTCTTACCACACCTACTGTACCGGTAACTCACCAGTGTTCTTGCCTCTTAGCACCAAGGTTCTTCCTCAGGAGATGTACTCTGTTCTTATTGCAAGAAGTCTAGACATACATCTGATCGCCGCTTTGCCCTTCACCCTAAGATGTTGGCTGAGTACTGTAAGAGGTTTCCTTTGCAGCATCGTTGTGGATCTACTAGGAGGCCCTCCACCGCTGCAGTCTATGAGTTAGAGCCTTCAGCGAAGAGTGGCTCTTGGGTACTTGATTCAGGGGCTTCTTTTCATGTGACCTCTGATTGCTCTCAGCTTGTATCTTGCCAGCCAGTGAAGGATGGTTCATCTGTTCAGACAGCTGATGATACATTTTTGTTTTGTTACACATCAAGGTTCTCTTTTCACATCCAACTTTTCTGTTCCTACTATTTCTTTTGTTCCACAGTTGTCCATGAATCTTATGTCTGTTAGTCAGCTGGCTGATATAAATTATTTCATTGGATTTGATGGCATCTCTTGTTACGTGCAGGATCATCAGAGCAAAAGGGTGATTATTACTAGCCATCGCCATAGAGGGTCTATGGGTCTCTACGTTCTTGACATCTTACACCTTTCAGCTTCTGCGTCATCTGTCACTTCTGCTACTTCCATTTCAGTGTCCTTTTTTGCCCAGTGGCATTTTCGCCTAGGTCATCTATATGGTTTTCGTTTGTCCACTTTAGTTCAGCAGGGTGTTTTGGGCTGTGTTACTGTAGATGCTGGTTTCCATTGTAAAGATTGTAAGCTAGGCAAACAGATACAACTTCCATACCCTTCTAGCACTACTCGTTCTAGTCATCCTTTTGATTTGTTGCACTCTGATGTGTGGGGTCCTTCCCCTTTTGTTTTGAAGGGTGGTCACAAACACTATGTTATATTTGTTGATGATTGCTCTCGATATGCTTGGGTCCATTTCATGAAGCATCATTCTCAATTGATTTCTATATATCAGGCTTTTGCTCGCATGTTCATACATAGTTTTCTAGTGCTATTCGTGTTTTTTTGTTCTGACTCAGGAGGGGAGTACCTATCCGGCTATGTTCCTCATCTGAAGGTACTCTTTCTCAGCTTTCACGTCTAGGTGCTCATGCTCAGAATGGTGTTGTTGACCGTAAGCATCTTCATATTATTGAGACACTCCGTACTCTTATGATTTCTTCTTTTGTTCCTGCTCATTTCTTGGGTGAAGTTGTTTCAGCAGCTGTCTATCTCATTAATCTCCAGCCTTCCTCTCGTCTTCAGGGCAAGTGTTCTAGTGAGATTCTATTTGGTTCTCCTAATTATGACAATCTTCGTGTTTTTGGCTGTACCTACTATGTTCTCTTAGCACCTCGTGAGCGTTCTAAATTGACTGCTTAGTTTGTTGAATGTGTTTTTCTTGGTACAATTTTGAGCACAAGGGTTATCATTGCTATGATCCCTCCGCTCGTCGCATTCGGTTTTCTTGAGATGTCACTTTTGCTGAGGATTGACCTTTCTTCTATTTTTTTCCCACTCAATCATCATTCTCAACTTCATTGGATTCTACCTCGTTTCTTTCTCTTGCACCTATCTTCTCTACAAATGAGTCAGTTTCTGATCTACCATCATCATCTCTGTCACCAGAGCCAACTTCACAGGTTCCTCCCTCTCCCTCACCAGCTCCACCTTTAGATACATTTCCTTTCCATTATAGTCGACAAGTTGTTATCCCAGAGGTTCATCTGATCGATTCCTTTGATTTCTACTCCTCCGACTAGTAGTACTGATCCCTGCACTGCCGACTCCTCTCAGACATCGAGGTATGCTCTTCGTGACCGTTATTCCATTAAGACTCTAGACAGATACGGTTTCTGTACAGGAGTAGCACATGAGCCTAGTACTTATCAGGATTCAGGAGGTAGTTTTAGTACCTGAGTGGCAGTTAGCTATGTCCGAGGAGCTTGCAGCCCTAAAGAGTACTGTTACATGGGATTTAGTGCCACTACCTCTCAGTTAGTCTCTATCACATGCAAATGGGTGTACAAGGTAAAAACTAAGTCCGATGGTTCTATGAAATGCTATAAGGCTCGACTTGTTGCTAGAGGTTTTAAGAAGGCTCATGGTCGAGATTATGATGAGACCTTTGCTCTAGCTGCTCACATGACGATAGTTCGCACTTTGACTGCTGTGGCTGTTGTTCGATCATGAATTTTTTTTCAAATGGATGTTAAGAATGCCTTCCTTCATGGTGATCTACATGAGGAAGTCTACGTGGAACCACCTCCGGGTGTTGAGGTTCCATCTGGACATGTATGTCGCGTTCGAAAGGCTCTCTATTGGCTCAAGCAAGGCCCTCATTCCTGTTTTGAACGTTTTAGCTATGTGGTTCGAGCTGTTGGTTTCTCTCCTAGTGAACATAACCTTGCACTCTCAATTCACACCTCTAAGCGTGGGCGTACATTGCTTTTGCTCTATGTGGATGACATGTTGATTACTGTAGATGATTCTGAATATATTGCCTTTGTTAAGCAAAAATTGAGTGAGCAATTCAAGATGTCAGATCTGAGGTCCCTCAGTTACTTTCTGGGAATTGAGGTTGACCGTACAGATGATGGCTACTATTTTTCAACATCGGTACACTCAGGATTTGATCTCTCGCTCAGGTCTTACTGATACACGCACTGCTGCTACACCTATGGAGCTCCATTTGTAGCTGCGTCCTACTGATGGCACCTCTCTTGAGGATCCCTCTCGCTACAGGCATCTTGTAGGCAGCCTTGTGTATCTCACTGTGATTAGGTCTGATATTGCTCATACAGTTCATGTTCTCAGTTAGTTTGTTAGTGTTCCTACCTCAGTTCATTATGGTCACTTGGTGCTTGAGGGGAACAACATCTCATCGTTTGTTCTATGCTCACTCTAATTAGCTTCATGCTTACTCCAACTCTACCTGGGCCGGTGATCTTATTGACCATCGCTCAGTTACTGGTTATTGTCTTTTTCTTGGAAACTCTCTCATTGCCTGGAAGTCCAAAAAACAGACTGCAGTGTCTCATTCCAGCGCTGAGGCTGAGCTTTGAGCCCTTGCCACTACCACATCAGAGATCGTGTGGCTTCAATGGCTTTTGGCTGATCTTGGTGTTTCATGTGATGCACCCATATCCCTTCTTTGTGACATAATCGCTGCTATTCAGATTACAAATGATCCTGTCAAGCATGAGCTAATCAAGCATATCGGTGTGGATGCTTCATTCGCACGTTTTCATTGCCAACAATCAACTATTCGTCACTAATATGTATCTTCGGAGCTTTAAGTGGCAGATTTCTTCACAAAAGCTCAAACTAAAGAACACCATAGGCTTCATGTTCTTAAACTCAATGTGTCAGATCTACCTTAAGTTTGAGGCGGAGTGTTAAGAGTAGTATAAGGCCCATAGCGTTAGGCCCATGAGGCCCATACTCCACTTGTAATACTCCACTTGCAATACATAACTCACTTCTTCATTCTCAAATCACATGTACATTCAGATGAGCAAGAAGCTCTAAAAAAATTTCTTGGATGCTTTTTTTCTAGTTAGTAGAGAGAAAAGGAAATGTTTTGTTTCATCTAAACCAAAGAAGATATTTTATGCCCTTCAAAGCTAACATATAAAGTTTTCCTCCCCATTAACAACAAGAAAAATTTTGAGCTGTGTACAGGGTTATGTCCATACAAGAGTCTTACAGATTAGAAGTGTTGCTGTGCGCCATCGATAAAATATGATCCCACCAGTTTAATGGCCGGATGTTTTCGAACAATGTGGGAATTTCCAGGCTCGTTTTCCTTGTTTAATGCGGTGAAGTTTACTGCCTCTAGGATTAACATGACTTCTCCAATCTCACTGCAAATGTTTACTAAATAGATAGAGTTGTTGACCTGGTCAAACACAAGGGCCAGGCCCACGATTGAAGAGGCCCACATGCTGGTTGGATGAAGTTCCCTTGGAGAATTTCCCTTGTTTTTTCCCACCGTCTATTTTCGGAAGTAGCCTACCAGTTTTGGAAAGTTTCGAGTCTGCATCGCATGCTAATCCAAAATATGCTATTGGTTTAGTACCACATCGCTAATTTTCATGTTTAGATTTAGTATGCAGGCCCATAAATATGAAGGCCCTCTAAGCCAGTTGGAACATCTAGAAATAATATAGTTTGCACCCTAGAGTTGCGGAGCGTTAGTCCTAGACTTCGCCAGGTCGCAAGTTCTAGTCATTGGCTGCAGTTGGCCTGTGTTTGTTTGGTATTGGTAATTTTGTTTCTTTCTTTTAATATTTTCTTTGTCTAAATTTCTTTTGTAATCTTTTAGAACTTTTGGTTTGCCTTGTAGAAATTGGCTAGTAGCTTTCTGGTAGGTGTAAACATGGATGTAATCATGCTTTATCCTTTGTATTAGTTTGCCTAGTTTTTTCCTTGTCGATTTAGGTATCAAAATTCTAGCTGCATATTCTAAAAATACCAAGTTGGTCCTGAAGGTTGCACCATAGTCACTAGGATCGCAGGTCGATGCTGTGATCCATGACCCTGGTTTGCGCATAGCAGATCGCAGGCCTGCGATCTGGGTTGGCGCTGGGACGTGACCGGAGAGGGGGTGGGGGTGGGGAGGGAGGTAACCCTAGCTGCCGCCATCGCAAGTCGTTGCCACTGCAGTAGAAGAAGCCTCCATGAGAGGGTGTGGGTGAGGCAGAGGATGCACGAGAGAGAGAGAGAGATGGAGAGGATGAGGCGGCGGCGGTTGTAGAGAGCCTCGTGGTACTAGGGTACGGGAGGGGAGGGAGTGGTGCTTACATGGGCTGTTGGGCTTGAGTGGGATAGTGGGCTGAGTGTGGTAATGGCCCATATGGCCATACCTCTTCTCTTTTCCTTTTCTCTGATATATATGTGCTGATTAGGCTAATATAACTATATCGCAAATCGTTTGTCCTGCAATGACTGCCTTTTTGACAATATAACATATATTAGATTGCTAGATGTAGCAATATTTTCCAATTTCCATAGATACTTTACTTCACAACACAACCTAGTGCAGCTCTGAAATCCCAAATAGAGCTTTAATCACTTCTTACTATTTAGTGTTTTAATCTAGAAATTCAACTTTGGTCCTGCATTGCATGAATTGCACATGCATTTGTTCAGAATGCATTAATCCTTTCCTTTTTGTTTTGTTGAAAAGTAACCTACATGTTTGGAGGACTTTGGCTGTACAAATTACTTACACATGTATTTGTCTCTTCTTGGAGTCCAGATTGGATAAACAGTATCATGCAATTAGGGGAATAGTATTGACTTGCTCTTGGCTTGTTCGTTCTTTGGGCATCATCACAATGTCGGAATCACTGAATGTATGCCCTCTTCCTTGCCGACTTAATATGATTATGTATTTTCTCCTTTTCCGTTCAGTAAATCATCATAGTCTAGTTTCATATTTCTCTTGCCTGTTCATGGGTGACTCGTACAACTTGTCCTTTTCTGGACATGGTATTTTTGTGTGTTATTTGCTCTCTGTTTGCTAGCTCTGTCTCACAAAGGGGACATTACACTATTGCTGAATTGAAAGCAAAATGCTATGCCTACAATTTGTGATGCTCAAGGCATATTTTCTCTTATTTCTTGAAGGTTACTTAGTGCTCTTTTGAGTAGTGATAACGGCATGTTCTACTAGCTACGTTTTGAACAAAAGTTTTTGTGTTTGTATTCTCATTACTGTTTGATTCATCTTTATTTTATTTGGGCACAAAATGCATCTTAAAATGTCCCAATTATAGGTTCTGACAAGTTTGGAACTTATTACTTTTTGCAGTCAAACATTAGTGGGGCCACCCCAAACCATCCAGATTCAACAGGAAGGCCATTTGCATCAACCTTTTCTGGTCAATCTGGATCGATTCCAGGTTTCCATCACTCAGGTTAGTAAATATTGCAACATTTTATTTTGTTAGTCCATTGACACATGTCACAAATTCCTCCTTTTCTCGTAAAGTTAACTCTTTTGAACTACTTGGAAGGGTTGCACAACATTCATGGAAATCTCAATCTTACAAATATGTCTGGATCACTAGCACCAAGGAATGCTTCATTGACTGGTATTCCATCCCCAGGAGTTCAACAACTGGGGGGTAATATTTCTGGTGGCCGGTTTTTCTCAAATAACCTTCCAGCATCCATGTCTCAGGTTTTTTTCGCTTCTTCCACAGTCCACACCCTGTTCCTATTCTTGCTGAGTGCTCTGTCACTTTGACTCTTATTTTCCTTTTCCCCTTTTGTAGATTCCTCATGGGCATTCTGGGATCAGCAACAGAGGAGGTATGAGTGTTGGGGGAAGTTCTGTATTTAGCAGTAGCATGAATGCTATTGGTGGTTCAATACAAGGTTTATCCTCAAACTTGGCTAATGTTGGTAACCGCAATTCTGCTCCTGGGTTGGCAGCCTCTCCAGTTTTGGGGAATTTGGGCCCACGAATAACAAATTCTGTGGGGAATATTGTGGGTGGGAGCAATATTGGGAGAAGCGTAAGCTCTTCCGGGCTGTCTATGCCTAGTATTGCATCTCGTATGAATTTGAGTGGCAACTCTGGAAGTGGGGCTCTTAGTATCCAAGGATCCAACCGAATGAGTAGTATGCTTCAACAAGGTATATGGTTAAAATGTTAATCTTTATTTATTCTTTTGGACTTTCCATGCTTCTTTGATGAATCCATGTGCTTCTGTTCTCACATTTGTCTTCCTTGCTGGCTGCATATTGAAGTGATTTGGTACTAATGATAATCATGTGGTAAGATTTGAAAAGTACATTTCAGTCGTATGAAGTGGAAGAATGGGTGAGGGGGTGGAGGAAGGAGAACCCGTAACTCTTTGAAGCTTTCACAGATCGAACTTTAAATTGGCTCAATTTGATTGGAAATTGACATAGAGAACGGAAGTGTTAACCAATGCCATTGTATTTATAAAGCAGTGCCACTATGTTGAGGCTATCTGCCATGGTTTTTACTATATATGTTGACCAAAGGAAGCAACTAAAATGTGTATAGAACTAACTGTTTTTATTAAGAGCTTGCAAGGTTCTTTTTTTGTGTGTAATAGGTGTGAGTGCTGGGCTTTTAGTTTAGTAATTTATGTTTTATTTTTGTTTATTTCTTTCTTTACCAGCATCACCACAGTTCATGAACATGCTTGGAAGTTCTTATCCAGCACCTGGAGGAACCTTTTCTCAGAACCAAGTGCAGGCAGGAAACAGTTCTTTAGGTTCTTCAGGAATGCTACGTGATGGAAACTACAGTGACAATTCTCCATTTGACATAAATGATTTTCCTCAATTAACTGGGCGGCCTAATTCTGCTGGAGGTGGTCAAGGGCAATATGGTAATGTTGCAGCACTAAAAAAAATCTTCACTATTCAGATAATATTATATTAGGTTAACTAACTTTTCTTATTTTGTAATTTGAAGGGTCACTGCGAAAGCAAGGAGTCAGTGTTAATGCCATTGTGCAACAAAATCAGGAATTCAGCATTCAGAATGAAGATTTTCCAGCTTTACCAGGATATAAAGGTGTGTGTCCACCATTGCTAGTCTCATTATGCACGTAGTGGACGACTCTTACCTGAATCTGAATGACCATTTGTTCCTTGTTAGCATTTTAGCTTTTGCCCTTGCATTTCATCTGTTAATGATATTTGTTATTTGGACAGTTCCATTGTCAACATACTGCTGTTATAGACTAATTCAGCATTACAGTTTACAAGATAATGTTTGATATCTCATCAACTCCTTCGCTGATTTCTTCTCTTTTAACCACATTTCATTGTCCTGGTTCTATTCTCAATTAGTCAATTTTCCATTTGGCATATGTTTATCCTTTTCTCGCAAGCTTTGTTAACATCATCGATATGCTTTTATCAGTTATCAGTAATCATTTTATATGTATTACAATTTGAACCGTCAAAATTGTTTGACTAAATTCAGATCATGAGAGTTGTCCTATCATTTTCCTTTCTACTGATTATGTTTTGAGGTGACCTTTTTTTTGAATATTACCTTATGATATTTTTCTTTGGAATATAAGGTAGCTCCTCAGATTATGGTATGGATTTGCATCACAAGGACCACCTTCATGAGAATGTAAATATCATGCAAGCACAACATTATCCTGTGAGTTCATGTTTTTATTACTTGTGTTATGGTAGGGAATAAGCCACGATGACTTAGGATCGCCCTCCTTGCGGAGGCTCTGATATTGAGACTAACCGGTTTAGAACTTGATTATTTTATTACTTGATTATGAATGGTGCGGCTCCTCTCTTTATATAGATGAGGTTAGTCTTTAACAATATAGAAACTAACACAATCTAACGCAACCAATTAACTAAAGATAATATCATATCCACCATACTATTTAAATATAAAGATATGCATTTAACTACTCTTAATATAAAGATATGTATCTAACTCTTCCTAATATAAAGATATGCTAAGATTGTATCCTAAATAGCCACTACAAGACCGTGTGCAGTACTGTTTGTGCTACAGTATTCGCGATGCTACAGTTCCGCGCCGTAACAACTTGATACCTCAGTTATACCTGCGTATTCTTAAATTTCCACACATATGATTGTGCAGATGGGTAGATCATCTGGCTTTAACTTGGGAGGTAGCTATCCACCCCGTCAACAACATCAGCAGAGTGCTAATTCGGTAAGCAGTGCTAGGATTTTCTTTTACACCGTTAGCAGATAGTCAAGATTGAACACACCACCCTTACAAGTTAGGAACAGCTCAATTTTTGATTTAGGGGGCAGTAGGTGAGGACCCTACCAAAAAATTGATAATTGGTGCCTGCTAAGCTTTTCAAATGTGGACTGTTGCTGTGTTTACTAGGTTCAAAATGCCGAGCTTGAAAATATTGGACTAAGGCCGGTAAATTCTCCGAACCCATCTTTTAATTCGGGGCCTTATGAGCAACTTATCCAGCAATACCATCAACCGCAGACTCAAAATTCATTTAGGTTGCAGACATCTTCAGGTCCACAATCATATAAGGATCAGAGTCTAAAGTCTGTTCAGGGAACAGAGGCTGCCACAGATCCATATGGTTTACTTGGATTGTTGAATGTAATAAGATTGAAAGAGCCTGGGCCAACATCTCTCGCTTTAGGGATTGATTTGACAACACTAGGGTTGAATTTGAACTCTCCAGATAATCTTTACAAGACGTTTGGTTCGCCATGGTCAAATGAACCGGCAAAAGGAGAACCTGATTACCAAATCCCGGCTTGTTTCTCTGCTGAGCAATCTCCAGGACTGCAAGTAAGCTCCTCAACATTTGGGTTACCAATAACCTCCTGGTTCCTGGACATTACAATTTTTTCTTCCTCTGCAGCCATTACATTTTCAGAAGTTTCACCCCTTGACACTATTCTACATCTTCTACAGGTACACTGAGTTGAATTAACTGTGCATTTGTTATTACTAAGCTATGCATTATTTGACTTTGTTGTTTGTGCAGTATGCCGAAGGATGTTGCTCAGTTATATGCTGCGAATGAACTGTAAGCACAAACCTGCACGTTTTTTGTATCGATGATTCATTCATTCCCCATATTGTTAAATAACTTGCATCCTGTCATATTGTATGCAAGCATATGGGCAGAATAATGGTATTACCTGTTGGATCTTCTTTCTTATGCTGAGATGCATTGATTGAATATTCTTTGAACTACCTTCATTTTTGCCATTCAACCTTTGTTTTTTAACTGCACTGTTTTATTGGACCTTCACTTGGTGCTTGCTATTGACGCTCCCCATATTATTGTTGACCCTATTCACGTGTTCGCTCTTCTTTTTATCTTGTGTAGTATTCAGGAATGGATATTACTACAGCACGATTGGCTGCTAGTGATTCCTCTTTCGTTTTATTTTAACCCAAACTTCTTATCTACCACTGATGGAATTACAACTGAAAACTCCTTGATGGCCTTTGTAGGCTTATCTTGACATAATCATGCTTCCTGACTTATATATAACAATATGATTGTTCTACTCATCATTTTCTGTTAGATATTCTTTTCTCAATTTTCCAGTCTCTTTGAGTCAAAATGGCCTGCTATGTCAAATAGCTCAATTTGCTGCTTCCATTTTTTTCAGATACAATAAGGGGTGGTTTTACCACAGAGAGTACCGTGTGTGGCTCACAAGAGCTCCGAATGTGGCACCTCTTGTCAAAACTCCAATTTATGAACGAGGGTCCTACATATGTTTCGACCCAAACATTTGGGATACAGTTCATAAGGTTCCATCATCTAAAGAAAACTTGATAGACTGTCTAGCCTTATCGCATAGCAGAAATTTATATCTGAGCATTTGTTGATTGCAGGACAACTTTGTTCTCCAATATGAGGCAGTAGAGAAGAATCCTGTCCTGCCTTCTGCCGGCCAAAATGTTAGATGAAAAATATAAAGGTCAGGATTTTGAGTCCCAATAATTGTAGGTTTTGGTCTTCAGTAGTGTGTTTCTATTATGTACTGTCATAATTCCATATATGTAGGACTGGCTTTTCTGACGTTCTAATTTGCACTTGCAGTTGCTGCACTAGGTTCTCCTGCATTTAAAAGATTTCAAGTTTCTTTGGTTGGACTGATCTGTTAATTAAATAGAACAGATTCGTTCAAAATGGCTCTGTAAGCACTTCTGGAAACTGCACATTTTGTCGAGATTAACTTGCTTTTTTTAGAATGAGATTAACCTACTTTGTCATGCTAAATTTCATTTCCTCCGAACAGGACATGCGTGCTGTTGTGGAAACCGGAGCTCCTGTGTGTTGGCTGGCAGCCCTGTTGGTAGAGTTGTAGACATTTAGCTGAGGAAAGTGCGCAATAATTCGTTGGCCCTAACCAGTAGGGCCATTGTAATTTTGATTTGGTCTTTTTTTACTGTAAATGGTTTGGTCGTTTTAACTTGCTTAAAATTCAGACTTGTACCAGATCCTGTTCGTTATAATTTAGAAGGTACCAATACATTGGGTTTGGAAGCTGCTAGCTCCTCGTTCTTTCATGTTTTTTTTAAGGATGTTCTCTCATGTTGGAGAAGTAAAAATTCTGAACCCGTTGTGATTCAAGCAACAGCCAGCAAGCAGATAAGAAGCAAATCGTCGTCGTTTGCTGTAGGTGTAAAAAGGCTTGCCCGCGACTAGGGGTGGAAAAAAAGCTCGTTAGTGGGGCTCGTTGGCTCGGTTCAAAATTACTTTAATTATACTTGTTAATTGGTTAAACATTAAAATGAGTTGCTTTCAAATGAATTTGAATCTTGCTCAAGCTCGGCTCGTTAGCTCGTTTCTAAAAATACTTTTAAATTATATGTAAAATGATATTAAATCAAACTATGTTATTTTTAGGAAAAGCTCGATAAGACGAGCAGTTGGCTCGATATCCACCCCTACCCGCGACCAATGAGCGGGTTGCAGCAGTTGTATCTTGGTTTACTTCCACGAGGTAAGAATTCAAACAACGCAGCACTAATTTAAATTTACCATGGATGAGCACTGACATTAGGGCCGTAAAAAAACCCTTGAAGCTCGTGACTTGCATGAGCTTAGCTTGCTCTAGGCTCCAAACGAGATGAGCTTGATCTTAAGCTCGTGAGCTTAATGAGCTGAGCTCGAATAGATCATCGGATCTAGTAAATTTCCTAGTCTGTCTGTACCTTTGAGTTCTTTTCTTTTATATTTATTCCTATTAAGATATACATGCTATTATATTATGAGTCGTGATAGTTTTTATATTTTCATTTGTTGAATGTTGCTGCATGTTAACTCTTGCCGAGGAGTGCAGGGCGCCGACGAGTAGGACTAGGACGAATGGAGCAGAGGAGGGCAAGCGTCGGCAAGATGACCGGACAGAACGGCGAAGGGTAGGGCGGTGTCGACGAGCGGGACGATTGGACAGGCGTCGGTGGAGGGTAGGGCGACTCGAGCAAGCAGGACGATTGGACGGGCGACGGTGGAGGGCAGGGCGGCGCCGGCGACTGGGAGGGCGGTGGCGACTGGGAGGGCGGTATCAGTGTCCTGGACTGGAAGGAGAGTGGAGGGGCGGTGGCCGGTGGAAGCTCTACTTTGGATCAACTGTGGGGGATTAGATTTGGATCGGCCATAGTTGTGGGTCGATGGGCTGGTCTCAATTTGAGCCTATAAACAATGAGTATCCGAATTCCATACTCAGTGGATTGTCCATATTTGTATTCATATTTGATGGATAGTGGGCTATTGTATTCGTATCCGTTTTTGACAAGAAAAGTCTTTATTTGTTTCTGATCTGACAAAAATCCGAGCCGGCACAATCTGTATTCAAAAATAAATTGTTTGGATCAATCAAAAACTATCCGATCCATTTTCACACCTACCTGGGAAGACTACGGGGACGCAAATCCCATGCATACAGGGGCCGTCCTACAGTAATTCATGGGTATTCAGCTGAATACCCATTAGTTTTTACAAAAATACAGTATGTACTAGATATATTATACATATATATATATATATTCTTAATTGAGCTAAAATGCTATATATTTATATCAAATAATATAAATCAGCTCAATCCAACTCACACCTCTCTCTCTTAGTCCACTAGAGTTTCCCCTACGTCCACCAAAACCTACTATAGCCTAAATTATCTGAGGCTCTAACCGGCCACCCATGTTCTAAACCCAATTAGCTCATCTCTCTCTCTCTCAACGCGGTGGCGAAGCACATGTGGAGGGCAAGGGAGCCTGCTAGATGGGAGGCACGAGGTAATGCCATAATGGTGCAAAGCCCACAAATGGCCACATGAGGCGGTTTCCAAGGAAAGGAAGAGGGAGCACGCGATGTGCGATGGCGGTCGATGACGGCAAACCAATGAGAAGCCAAACCAATTCCCAAATCAGGGCCACAGGTGCACTCTAGGAGCGATGTGAGGGCGCGAAGCGATGCGGGTAAGTAGGAAAGTGACGCGGCGAGTTGGATGCCAACATGGCGAGCAACGAGGTATGCAACATATGGTGTTATGGTGAGGTCTCATTCCTAGGTGAACTATATTTGGTCTCCTATTCTCTCTCTTAATTTCGAAATCGATAAATCCCAAATAGTTCATTGAATAATTGTGCATTTGTGAAACGTAGATTGTAAACCTTCAAAAATAAAGAAAAAGTTTGCATATTTGAAATCTTTGTAGATAGTGTTGGTTAGATTAATATAATAAAGGAAATTTTTTTGAACTTTTAAATTGGTTAGCATATAAATTTGAACAAGTTTACAAGGTGATTCTAAGAATCAAGGAAATGATTGTTCCTAAAATTGCATGAAGGGTTGTGGAGTTAAAATTGTATTTTGCTTAATTATTTTATAATTTTTCTATATTACTTTAGATGTTTTTAGTTAGGACAATCTGTACTTTGATTTTTTTTCACTGAGGATATTTTCTTTTTTCTTTAAGTAATATTTTATTAACTCTAAATATCAATCTCAAAAATTCTAAGTTCGCCACTGCTGCATACTCTATACGTGGTTTCTTATGATGATACCATTGCGACATTTGCCCATGTAACACTGAAGTTTAGTCTTCAATTGTTCAATGAGTTGCACATCTGTACTTTGATTTCGTCTTGAATACACAAAGTTACAGTGAACCATGCATTTGTTGCTACAGGAAAATTCCTAACACGACAACAATACATCTCTATGGAGAATGCAAAGGTCAATCATACGGTGAAACAAGATGTGCCAGCCAATTGGATCGAAATTAACAAGAAGATGCGAAACCGGCAGAGATCGTATGACTCAGAAGGCGGAAATCGATTTCCAGTTGAAACATTGATGCAAAGCAAAAGGTAGATAGATATAAACCGCTATAGGTCAATACGTCGATACAAAAAAATATTGTTCAACAACGAAGAACAAAAGGTAGAAAACTATTCCTAAGATTTCTACCAGCTAAAAACTACTCCTAAGAAACAGAAAAAAAAAATAAAAATACAAGAAAGATAAAATTGAATCGGTTGTGGACGAGTCTTGAGGAGCCCTCGGGTCCTATTTATACTGCCAAGGCCTTAATTGATCCGCCATCAACTTTCTTGCCGTTCACGTCGAGGAGTCCTTGTTCGGGCAAGCTTTGTAATTCTTTCCGGCTTTAATTTGTATCTTCTTCACCTGAACTCGGAATTGGATGAACACTATATCATTGTGATCTGCTCGTTGAGATCTTTAATATGGTGGCATCTAACACCAATTCAGATGTCAATTATCCCGCTTGCTATTAGCCTTATCTCAGGATCTCACCTCACTCAAAATGATTGCTAAATTTGGGTGGCAACAGCATTATTATTTTCCAAAAACTCATCTTTACGGGATCAGACCTTGACTCCTCGTTCAGTACGTACGTGTACGTCCATTCACACATGTAAATACCTAAGCTGGCTCACGAGTCACGACGGCTTCCAGGGCTTTTAAGCCCAAATGAGTACCACCGCATGCCAATGCAGAACACCTCAATTTCTGTACCTATTCTAAAACTCTGATGTAGTACTTTTTTTCGACGTACGCAGTTTAATCACTGAATAAAAATGGAGTAAATGCTGGAAGAAATTATTTGTAAGTTCATTTCTTCTCTTTGATCACATTACATATCATTAGCTATTCAGCTCCACAGCTGAAAGCCATTCAAATCAAAATGTCTATAACCTTGATCACTATCATCAATGTTGTGGGTGTTCAGATCAAGTTTCTTCCCAGAACTAGGGTGTTTAAAATCTAGTAGCTTGCTTTCTCTTGGATATTCAACCGCTTGTCTCTTGCAGCTTGGTTCTTCGAGATATAGCTTCTCTGCATCTCTTTCTTGGCTTCGAGACACTGGACTGGTGGTGCTGCCTCCGCTATTCTTTTGAGGTCTAATATACTCATGTGGAATCTCCGTATCACTTTCACTTCCAAACTCTGCTTTGTGGTACTCTTTTACATTGTGCAAATTACCCAGACCCATCCTACGCTCGCTTAGGCTTCTGTGAAGGGAAAATTGAGATTCATGGTCATGAGATCGTTTTCTGCAAAATAATGAACTATCATCACATGCTTTGAGCATCCCATGGCCCTGTAGTCTATGCTCCTTGATGAATCCTTCATCTGCAATCAAATAGTTATTGGTTGAACTTTCAACAAACTGGATTTGCCTTGGCTCTAGTCTGTGCATGCTTGGACTTTCTTTTGTCTCCGTCACTGTATTGCTGAAACATTCATTTGATACTTGTGAGACCAGTTCTGATATTTTTATTTTTGCATCCTCCAGGTTTGCAGGACCCGAGTTCTGTTTTCCAAGGGTCTCCTGCGCCTGCTCTAGAACTGCCTGTAGATACTTCCCTTGGGCTTCTATCCGCAGTTGTAGATGCCGTTGTACCTGTTGCCAATTTAATTTCAGGTTAGAGCCACTGTATTGATAGTTCATATTGAATATGCTAAATGCATGATATATTGCTTTGCTCAAATTTTAAAAAAGGTTTGATGCTAAATCAGAAGAAGGTATCTAGTTCTCTAATCTCTAGATTGTAATTTGTTTTATGGGGTTATTCCTGGAGGGAAGTGCAGCGTTCAAGGAGATCAAAAAATGATTTGGAATTCAGTCATTTTCTTACACTCTTTAGTTGGCATGGGAGTATGTTAACTGGATGCTCGATTTAGCTTATGTTATTTCCATCTACTGTGTTCATCTAGTGAATGATCTGGGTTAAGAGCTTATTATGCGAGCAGTGTCAGTACCTCACCTCGAGTTGTTCGTTTAGCTGCCTCTGCACCTCAATTTGCATCTGTAGTGCTTCACCAATTTGAACATTTCTTGCACCCAGTAAAACAGACTATTACTTCAATATTCAGATGAAATACAATTATGAAGTGCATGGGCCATGTTCTTACTTCTCTGCCTGTGGAATGACATTTGTATTGCTCATTGCTGGCGCACTTGTTCCGGGCATCCTATCAGCGACAACTGCATATCCTATGGCTGCAAATTGTCCTGAATCGTGAGTTATTATACAATTTCGTTATAGTGGTAAAGACAGAAGTTAAACTTGTTCTTACTGTTCTTTGTTGTCCCAACATTAGTTTGAGCTTGGAGGTTCTTACTGAGCCTGTATTTCTGAAACATCCAAGAAATGATGACTTGTACTGCAGTTATAGATACCATTTTTAACGGGAGAGTTTCTGATTATCACGTACCTGGAGGTGGCTTTTCAGATGATACAAGGTGAGTCCTGGAATGCCCATGAGCCTCATGACTGTTTTTGGAGTAGCCTCTGGGTGATGAACATGAATGTAAGAGTTCATCTGGCTTTTCTGTACATTGAGGAGATATGGATCGTATACTTACTCTCCGCTCCACCTAATTGATTGACTGCATCTACAAATCGCTGATGTAACTCGGGTGTCCATTTCAGCCTAGGTTTGGCGTCGGTTGAGAGAACCAGACCAGAATCTCCTTGCGTATTTCCTCCATGCAGAAACAGATGCTGCTGCATTGGAAAGGTTGTCCTAGTAGCGAAGAGCTCACTCGGGCCCTGATGTTGATGATACATCTTCTGCTGTAGAACGGCTACAAATTTTTAGAACAATGGAAATATAAGAGGGCCTAACATTTACTCTAACCTTCCTTACTTGTGTTCTCCAGAATGCTTCCTTTCTCTTTGCTCTCGCACGCTGGGAATTGGAACTGTTTACGAGTGTTTCCCTACCGACAAGCCCAAACCCATCACTCTTGTCCGAGCTTAAGCCTGTCGATACCCTTTTGATCTTCTCAGGTTGATAAGGAGTGCCTTGTGAGGCGCTTCTTATATGGGAAAACATAGAATCTAGCATCTTGGAACAAACACCGAACGAACAATCTTTAAGCCAACTAACAGAAGATGCTGTCCTTAGGTTTTTTTTTTTTGAACGAAAAAACCAAATTGAAATTTCAGTTTTCATTTCCAACCCGTGACTACTATGGTAACATCAACATGTATCCCTCAACCCAAAAAGAAAAAAATGAGAAGAAAAAGAAACACCAGTTTTGTAGGACCGAATGACAACAGAGGGGATAAATAGTATCTCATAAAGTTTTTCCAAATATTCCTTAAATCTTCACTTCAAAATATATTAGAGACTAGGAAAATCATATTAGATCACCACTAAAGAACTTATACAAGAAAGAAAGCAAACCGAGATCAAATTTCAGAGCCGGTACTAACGTAGGCTACATGCCGGTATGACCGGAGCAATAGTACTGTTGTTTTGAGGCTAGCACGACTAGAGACCGGTAGTTTTGCAGGCCAAGGAGCGTTCTAACCATTCTCCTATTCCAGAACAGAAAATCAGCCTGAATTCAAACTACTTTTGATACAACTTCAAAAATCTATAATCAAAAGAGATAAAGCGTTGTACACACCTTACTTAGAGTCTCATAAACCTATTCCATCTAAGTATCACTTGAGATCAAGAAACTTTAAGATTGGGCCAAAATCAAACAAAACATGGCAACTTTGAGAATCTTCAAGATCTAGTGCCTAAATGGATGGGATTTGATCTTCATGAGTCATTTTCATCACTTACACATTTTTTGCACACAAGATTAAGAGGGAGAGAGAAGAGATCAAAACCAACAAGAACAAGAGCAAATCAACCAAAACAAGCAGACACCATGAGAGATAAACAAAATTGATAAATTACTACCTGATGATGAAGATTTTACATCCACTTCACGTGAAGAACAAGAGAACACACCACATCACTCACTCTTCTAACCCTAACCCTAAAACACAATGTTTAAATGAGAGATGGTTGAATGGTTAACTTGCAAGTTTACATCCCAACCGATTACATAAATGAGACAATAAGCCTACATCTAACCATAATTGATGCTATCTATTAGCACAGTTGGGGGAACCCATTAACTCCACACAACACATGTTTTACTCACACGTTTGACTTATGCACATTTTTCAAAGCACATGTGCAAGAATCTACTAAGTCTTCATACTTTGATTCAATTGATCTTCTCTGTTTTTCTTTGACCTAAACTGTTTTTCAAGTGTCACTCAGGTGCTGCGATTTTGATCCAACTCAATTTTCGGTATTTGGCAAATTACCAAACTACCATTGCGTTGACTCAGTCTTCATCTTTTATTGCAAGCAATCACCATACTCGTCACCACCAATGACTTGCCACGTATCTATAAGTCTCTCTCGTTCTAGTTCCACCGAACCACGTCTCTCTTGGACCGACTAAGCCAGATAGTGCAACTTGTTCGAACCTTCCCTTCAATATTTCCCCTCTTTCTCATACCATACTTGAGCTCAACTATCTCACCTGGCATCCTCGACCATTCTAGGCCTCGGCTCCTCCATAAATGTAGCCTCGATCCTCACTGTTGACCATGGTTGACTCCAAAACTTTCTGCATATCCAAAGATAAAGAAATCATTTCTGGACACAAATTCTTCACAACTTGGCCCACGTTAACCAAAATATACATCATGCAATATTAACACACTGACCAAACATAATTCAAATCGCCACATGTCCAAATTCCAAAAATCACAAATCAAATATCAGGGCTGGTCTGACTGCCAAGCAAAGACCGATCACACCCAGTGCAAAACTGCTCGCTCTGGAAAATTACAACCGGCAACAAAACTTTGATCATACCGGCTTGCAGTCTGACCGCCGTGGTCATACCGGTCGGTGGTTTGACTACCACGGTCATACTGCCTGATGCGGTCTGATCGGAGCACACTGGCGGTCTTACCAGCAGTAAGCCAGCGGTTAGACCGGTGGCTAGCCAGTTGTCATACCGCACTGTATGACAACAAATATGATAAAAATGCAATCTTTGCAAAATTTAAAATTTCACTCTATAAACTTGGTAATATTTCATCATAATATTATTCTGGACCTTCTCATATGGTCCTTCAAACCTTGTAACTTTCGCTGCATTTTTTGCTCATCAAATCAGTATAAATGTGTATATAGAGATAAACACGGACAATTGGAGCAATTTATGTTTTTGAATGTTGCTTTTCTAGCATATGATTCTGCTATCTGATCTGTTTGGAGTGTGAAAGATGCTTTATTGAATCATGCCTCAGAAATCAACAGATGGAAATGTTTGAGCTGCTTCTCTATTATCTTAGCTGATGGAGGTCATTTAGTTGGTATTTAGAAATAGTTTAGTGTTGTTGCGTTATGTTGCATGATTAATGTTTATACTGGAATGGGAATGGATGCAGTGTTGGTAGCTTTTGTTTATATGAAACAATGCACTTCTTTTCTACATTACTTGATACTCTTTGGAGAAGGACATCCTACACGCAGAAACATAATTTTCTGTCAATTTTAATCTGTCCTTTGTACTACTTTAAAGTGTATGGAATAAGAACAAGCATATATATATATATATATATATATATATATATATATATATATATATATATATATATATATATATATAAGTGTTATAGCTTTTAGCTTTTTCACTTTTAGCTATTATTTTTAGCTTTTAACTGATTGCAAGGGAGATTAAGAGAGTAAGAGACATTCGCATTGAGAAACCACTCCATTCAAAGCAGCTCCTGTAGTAACTCCTATAAACAACTTAAATCACCTTAAAAAGCTACTCTATTTAAAAATTGGCTTTTAAAAACCAAAAATTACAAGCTGTTTGGAACATGACAAGTGTCCTTTCCTAAGATTGGTATATATTGACATTGTATTCTAGAAAATTCTGGATCGAGAGGCTTACGCTGTTTACGTGGGATAAGCTCCTTCTAAACCAGACCGCTTTGATTGTAATCATCACAAGTCAAAGAAACAGTACTTAGGTACTATGTTTCTGTATATGTTACACAACCATTATCATATCAGTACTTTTTGCTAATACAAGTAGCTGGTTTAGTGCAATCATGCTTCTTATCTAACTAAGGCATTGAAAGCTAGATGTGAGTTGTAAGCAAATGTAGGCAAATCTAGTTCCTCCCTCCCTATTTTTTCTTTCTAAAACAGTAACATCAATACAAATTCTACCAATTGATGTCTGATCCACCAGGAGATCTGTTTTGTAGCTTTTATCATCTTAGTTTCGTACTCTTCATGTAATCAAGTTTGTCAAAGTTCTCCACTTGCCCCCCTTCATATAATTTGTTATTTGAGACGTCGATGGAACCAGCATAAGGTTTTTTCTCATGTATCATGGCTTGTTTAATAAAGGGAAATTTACAAAAAAAAAATCAAGTTGTTTTTGCACATAACCACCCATAAGGTAGGCCTGGTCAAAACACCACCCCCTCTCCCATACACACTACTGTAAGATCAAGAATAACCAATTAGAGGGGGTGAATAGGAGGTTCTAGAAATTCTCTCTCTAAACAATAATTTTAGCGATATAGAACTAAACAAGAATTCTAGCATATTTCAAAACCTAACAATTCTAGTTTTACTAGGGCACCACAAGCAAAGTCTCTACAAGTATGTTTTTAGTTTAACAAGATATGGCAAATTCAATAGCTAGACATATAAATGCAGAATAGTAGAGACAAGAAATAACCAATATGGAGACCTGCGACCTTTTTGCGGTGGTATCGTTGTCGGTCTTCACTAGTCCACGTTGAAGAAAGTCTAATGGATTGGACCAACTCCACAAATTAAGCTTTTACACCTCAAATCCACTAGTGGTTGTTCTTCCTCTGCTATGGAAATGGTGAACACCGAGCTACCAAATGGCGTAGGGCCTAATCACCGCGTAAACCTCCGCCAAACCGTCTAGGTGCTGGCAAATATCAAGAGAAACAAACCATGGCGATCACTTGTAAGAATTCAAGTGCTAAGGATCAACTAATGAGTGAATGCACTTGAATGAGCCTCAACTATCTCAAATGTATGCAATAGAAGTAAATGAGGTGTGAAGAGTGCACTACAAGCTCAAGGATATTCAATGAAGTATTCTCTTTCTGCCCTAGAGTTGGTGAGGGGGTATATTACCCTCAAATTCGATCGTTTGAGGACATTACCCTAAAAATCAGCAAATGCGGTAGTACTGCCATGTATCGGCTGGTACTACCGCACCTAGGGTCCAACAGTTAAATTATGTGTAATAAATGCTTCTAAAATAATCGTTACTATTTGGTGCAGTACTACCGCCCTCACAGGGTCTGTACTACCGACCTGTCGTAGTACCGTTTTCATGGAGCAGTACTACTATTTTTTTCGAGAGCGAAAGATGCTTCAAAATGACCTTCTTTGGAAATAACGTACCGCTATGTAAACATTGGTCCTACTAGGGTGCGGTAGTACCATTTGTAGAGTGCAGTACTACCATTTTTTTAGGAGCAAAAATGCTCTAAAAAGTACCTCTCTAGAAATTATGTACCACCAACTAACTTTCGGTCAAACCGGAGTGCGGTAGTACTGCTTATCATTTCTGGTCATACCGCTTTATGATAGTGCTACCAAACACATGCCGATACTATCAATTTTTCTGACAATGCATAATTGGCTTTGGAGTTTTAATTCAAATGCATGCATGATTCTTAGTTGATCCAAATGGCACAAGAAATTGGTTTCAAACTACTAGCCATGATCCATCTTAATAGTACAACGTTTAGCCTATCATCTTAAGAGATCTTAGGCTACTTATACCTTTGCTTCAAGCCATTGTGATCTTCTCGTCAATCCTTATCATGCATCTCCAAGTCATCAAACAAATTCCAAAACTAAACCTTTCAAACACTTGATAAACATATTTAGACTCATCAACTATTTGCTGCTCACCGGGGAGGGGGTTGTTGCACTTGCATTTGACATGATGGGCTAATAAACCTAAAGAAAATTAGTTGAACAAACTCAAGTCATGGGATATTTCTAGAAGGGGAAGCACGAACCCTAATCATTTCTAGCAGATCTTGACAAGGGGATCGGAAGCACTAAAGCATAAATCCTAACCATTTGTAGCAGATCTGGACAAGGGGAAGAGTGGCACAAGGAGAACAAGAACACGAGGGGAACAAGGGAACAACAAGAAGAGGGCAATAAGAGGAAGTAACCGGCCGGAGCCTCGCTGGCGCTGAAGCCTTAGCCTCACTCCTTCGAGTCACCACATATCACAGTAAGGAACAACAAGATGGACATAGCTTGGAGTGGGTGCTATAGGAGAGCCAAATCTTTTACATGCTAGAGTTGCACTTGATTCTTTGTGGGCTGGGCTTCCAAACAAAACCTTTTTAATAGGATGTACTAGTACCAAGGAGTATCCAACTGTACCCGCATTTTATTTTCTTTTTTTATTCGGCAATGTTTCTAGTACCTTTGGGTACCATACCAGAGCTGTACTTGGTACTGGTACGCAACGTAGCCGAAGTACCCACACATCATGGTCTATCGGGAATCTCTCTCTTTTCTGCTTCACTATCACGGATGATGTTGCAGTGAACCCTCTCCCTCCCATTAAGAGCTTGCTTTGATAGTCACTGGTAATGGTAACCATAACTTGCTTTTTATGCTACATCTTTTTTTTTTTCAAAAGTAAGATCCTCATGAAGTTTTAGGGCAGAAGAGTGATTTGAGAACATTTGCTCTTTATTTTATTATGACACTGCTGTGATCGTTTTGGCTTCAGCTTTTAGCTTTCGGCTTATTTTTCACTATTCATAAATTTCGTCTTTTTCTGAACTTTTGGCTTTTTGTTAAGCTTTTTTGCCGGTTCTTTTTTCCCGTATTTGTTTGTATTATACGTAATGGGCTAACATGTTTTTTAATTTTTTTTAATTTTTTAAATTTAATTATGCTAAATAAGCCTTTGTCAGCTACAGTATTTTTTCAGCCAGCTACAGTGCTTTTCAACCATAAGCCATAAAAAAGCTCAAATGATCACCACTAACACTGATTGATTTTACCATTCGTAGAAATTCTGTGTTTACCCTTTAGTTTGTGCTGATGACCGTGTAGCATGATATGTTAATTTATATTTCTTTTTTCTGCTTACTGCAGTATATTTTTCTTAGCATATCTACCTAGCTATCAGATATTGCATGCTATTTGGATCGAAGCGTGAGCTGTCTTGCTGGCAACAGGGTTTAATCTTTCGGAAGCAAAAAACGGCTACCGGTGAAACAAACGAAAGAACGAAATTTCGATCAAATTTTGGACAAAAAAAATAAATTTTTGATGAAATTTAACTAAAATTTGAATAAATTTCAAATAGGGCCAAATTCGGCTAAATTTTAGCAGAATAAAATCTATTTCACTAGGCACCGAAAGGGACGAAATTTCGAACGAAATTTGTAACACTGGCTGGCAACATATAAAGAAGTTATCGATTTAAGTATCCAAAGCATCACCCTGTGCTCTTCACCTTTTGCTAAGCGGCTTCACTTGTGGGAGCATATTCAGTTGTAAAGATTGGTCCTGGTAGCAGTTCTAGAATTGTAAGTTATGTATGACCTGAAGCTTTCTGCTCTAGCGTCGTTGAACTTCTTTTACGAGTCTTTGTTAGCATAGAGCCTTGTCTGTTCAACAGCCAGCAGGCTACTACATTGTGTTGCTTGCATGAAGTAAGGAGGCGTAGAGTCAATAAACCAGCAATCCAGCATGGTACCTGTTAATTGTTAATCTGATTATCTTCTTAGAAAATTAACAGATATCATGCATCTAGTAGGATAAAAGGGATTAATTTTTTTATTTATCACTGCAAGTTGAGTGCTTTGTGTTATTTATTTGTTTATTGTAAACAAGAAAACCGTTTTGGTCTTCGAAGCTTTCCTCGTCAATAAAACTGAAATGCCTTCCAAGTTTCTGACCTTTTTTTCTCTCGGAAGAGTACACTAGTGCACGATTTGTTCCTTTTCCAATCTTCTCGATCATCCTTTGTAAATTGATTGTTGGTGGCAAAGTACAAATCCAATTGGAATCAATCACGAATAGCACATCCCAATTGCACGAGCTACTTATCTCATGAATGGAGGTTCTTCGTCCAGGCACCACGAGCCCGGTGAACAAAGAGATTCTTGAGCTCAAACTATCTCCTCGGCATCGATTCTTTTCTTGGTGTCCTTGGCATCCGTGTTCATCGTCAAGTTGCCTGAGTAATTCCGGTGAGCTATGCTTTTCGCTATATGGATTTTCTTTCTCATCGATGCTCCTAGATGCGCAGTTTTCTTCTTTTTTCTGATGCGCCTTGCCCGCATCCTAACCTCAATATTCCTCGCGCGGTGCAGAAGCTTTCTGTGGCTTTCACAGAATATATGCTGCCGGAGCGTGCAAATAAACCATCACGGCGGCGACTATACGCTTAGTGATAGTTACTGTTCATGGATTCTTTTTGATCAACTAGTCTGGTCTAGTCGGGCACCGGGGGAGAACCTGAAGGATCCATTCCTGATATGGTATCTAATGCCAAATTTGCACTCGAGATGTTTTTACCTTGTTCATAGCTTTATATGTAGTTATGTGCTCTGATGCCATGTGGTAATGGTTAGGTTTGCGTCGGGGAAATCTGAGGTTAAATTAGATTATATGGAGGTGTTGAGGGGGACATCTTTGATATTCTTTCCTTGGGAGCATCGTGGAGCATATGGCATTTCTACTCCTGGTCAGTGCTTTTGGTTTTCCTCTCTTTTTCATATTCCAATGATCAGATTAACATTAGTCGTTGTCGTGAGCAATATTCATTCCTCTTAGAATGTGCGCGGTTGTTGCACATTTCGCCTCCTGGTTTATTGCAGGTGCAGTCTCCTTGTTATCACCTGCTGAAAAACTTCTTTGATGCTCACATCGTAATATCGTACACGTATCCAGTACGGATGGCACTTATGAACGGTATCAGCATATAGACTGGTAGGCATTCACCTATCTTTTCTTTTATATATATTCACATTACTCTCTTTATAATATAACGATTGGAATTGAGCGTGATTTTTATAGGATCGAATACAACAATCAGAGAGAGGTGAATGATTATCGCTGTTTCTTAGAATCTCTTAGTACTCGATGAAAGTTTTTGACCGTTCGGCGCTCAACCACTCAGTCTTACCGGCCGTAAACTTTAAAGATGGTTTCAACTACTCAACGTTCGACCATTCGACCATTCGCTCGATCACTTAGCTATTGAAAGTTCCTTAGCAATCGTAAACTACGACCGCTTCAGACTTTGATCTTCGACCAGTTTGCACGTACTCAAAATCTTCCTCCGCTCGAACACTTCACCGATGTTGTTGGTGACGATCGAGTGGACAACTCAACGCGTGAACGAACAAAGTGAAATCGACTGAGAAACGCTATCTTGCCACGCATTGCGTACTCATAACGAGAATGAGTCAAAGATAATGCCCAGAAAACATGCCACCGGCGCCGACTAACTTTTCCAGAATAGATCTGATCTTTTACTTCTAAAACATGTTCTATGGCTACAAAGTACCCTCATGGCACCCCTCAAACTCTAGCACAAAATCTTTCTCTCAAAAGCCCTGCGAAAGCCACACCGGTTAACTCCTAATCCCTCCTCCTTTTATATGCTAGAGCTCCAAAACCGTGTCCTCATCAACTGGATACGTAATCCTAACTGCCTCCAAAAATCAAGGAACTAGAAATCCTTTTAAACACGGGTTTTCTATAATCTCTAAACCTTCTAAGTTATGCACACCTTCCATAATTCTTTCCAACTCATCACGTGTCAAAGCTTTTGGGACCGCACCTTCTGTAGCTTCTCTACGCATCATTCTCATGTATCGAAGCCTCTAGTATCGTACCTCCCATAGCTTCTTCGCGCATCACCCATCTTTGATCTCCATGTGCTCCAATGTGAGCCCGACCACCTCGTGACATCCTCGACTGTCTAGACATCAAAATTTCCTCTTCTAATCCTGGTCCTATTCTCCATTGACCATGACCGTCTCCACGCCAACCTGCACATGCAAAGACCAAAAAACTTTCTCTCAATATAAATTCTCTCCAACTTGACCGACATTAATCCACACGCGCAAACCACACCCTTAACCATCAATAAACACAAATTAGATCATCTATGATCTTAATTTCCACGCTTTGCAGAAATCAACCTCACACCACTCAGTAAAGCCGGTCTGACTACCATGCACAGGCCAGTCAGACCGCTGACCCAACACAAGAATTCGGGGTACTCGAAGATCACAAGAACTGAAACACTCGAAGCCTACGAGTACCGACTGTGAAGTCTACGATTACCGATCACAAAGTCTACGATTACCGACCACAAAGTCTATGACTACCGACCGTAAAGTCTACGACTACCGACCAGCAAAATGTACAACTATTGACCAGCAAAGTCTACAACTACCGAGTACCAATCAAGTACTATAGCTCCGACCATAGACTAGTTCACTCTTACTCACAACTGGTTCACTGTTGCTCATGACCGATTCACAATTGGAGGTTAAAGCCTACAAACTAGGTAAAACACTATAGCTACGACCATCGATAAGGTACTGTAACTATGACTTGTTCATTGTAGCTCCGACCATTTGTTGTTGTTCTGTTGTGCTCGACATGCCGGGGTTGTTTTGTCGTGATTGAAATGCCGTGCTCGACATGCCATAGTCGATCCGCCGTGGTTGACCTGCCATGGTCATTCTGCCGTAGTCGACCTACCATGGTCGATCCGATGATGTGCCGTAGTCGATTTGCCGTGGTCGATCTACCATGGTCGATTTGTTGTGGTCAATCTACCATGGTCATAAACCCTCAACACAAGATCATTCAAACCATCGACTACCGATCGTGTCAAACCACCCAATACAAGGCGGTCAGATTGCCTGAACTGAATATTCCAGCTCTCCAAAAACGCATTGACTGAAACTTTCATAAATGCAAATTTCAGTACAACCTAAATGCCAATTATTCATCATCATTAGATTCACGACCTATCCATATTGTCTAACATTTTTTATTTTCCCGTACTCCCATGCGGCCATTCTGCCTCATTGTGTTCACTCTACCGCTTCTATTTATGACATAACTTTGTGAATAATATTTTGTAGCCTTTTTTCCATCAAAATGTTGCCATTGACTCTCCATTTTGAGAATTTTGGACGCTTTTAGCACTTTTGCTACTGTAAATTCCAAAAATGGCACCGGTGGAAACAAAATTCCAAACCTAGCCCCCAGCCGACCGCACCATTTAACCGGGAGTTGACACGTGGAATGGTGCGGTCGGGGAGCGCACGACACCGAAGTGGTGCGGTCGACTCGGCCGGCCGTCACCACTCGGTCACTAGCCTGTCAGATCGCCCAGCCGAGTGGTGCGGTCGGGGACCGCACCACTTCGGTGTCGTGCGCTCCCCGACCGCACCATTCAACGTGTCAGCTCCGGGTTAAATGGTGCGGTCGGCTGGGGGCTAGGTTTGGAATTTTATTTTCACCGGTGTTATTTTTGGAATTTGCGGCAGCAACAGTACCAAAAGCGTCCAAAATTCCCATTTTGAAAATGGATCCAGGGTAGCCTAGAGGCTAGAGGAGCTAAAGCAAGAGGCTTTGGGAAGGTCTAGGCTAGTATGCTTCTCTTTTGGGAATTGTCTACTATGCTTCTCTTTTGGGAATTGGGAATGTAGCTCCGTTGGAAAGCCAAGCTTTGGCTTGGGAAGGCCTAGGCTACTATGCTTCTCTTTTGGGAATTGGGAAAGTAGCTCCGTTGGAAAGCCAAGCTTTGGCTTGGGAAGAGGCAAAGGGAGTTAGGGTGCCTTTGGTTGAGCTTTTGGGAGCTGCTTTTGCTTCCAAAAAGCCAAAAGCCAACCAAATGGGTGAAAACCAGAAGCTGCTTTTTCAGAAGCAGCTACTTTTGGGTAGTACAGTTTTGAAAGCATCTTGGACCCTGCTTTTGACTTTTGGCTTTCTGCTTTTTGAAATGGTGAAAATAGAGAGCTGTTTCACAGTTGTTTCAAGGAAAATAGAGATAGGAGGTAAGTTTTATACTTGTTTGAACCAAACAGTTTACAACTTTTCCACAGCCCACAACCTACAGCAGCTTTTCTATAGCCCACAGCTCACAGCAGCTTTTTCAGAAGCCACAGCTCAACCAAACACACCTTTAGCCTGGTTGACGCCGGCTGTCCAGCACTACTCCAGGTGCAACTTCCTCTCTCCCACCTTGGAATGAGAAACAAAGTCTTGCAAAATACTATTTCGCGTCAACTGCTTAACCATGTTTATGCCAGAGTATGATTGTTTGGTTCTAACATTTCCCCTTTTCTCGGTGCCAAATTAAATTTTGGTGCCGAAACCTCGGCTAGTCGGGCGTCATGTTTAGCACGAACAGAATCGTACCGAAAATTTTGGCAACAATCCCATCACCGGCCAAATCCGGCTAAACGCGAGACCAAATCGAGTTTGCTTTCTGCAAATCAACGCCAAACGACACGTGACAATGGGGTGGCACGGTGACTACACATCCTCCTCCTTTGTTCTTCAGTTTTCGTCAGCCGAAGAAGGATACAATCTCTTCAGTTTTCGTCAGGCGAAGAAGGATACAATCTTGCTTCGGCGTGGATCGAAAGTTCAGAACTCATTTCCACGGCCTCTGCACGTTGCATCCCAACAACCATTGGGCACCGAAGTCAGCTGCTTCGCGGCTGGCGAGGCACTCCAATCATCGACCTGATAGGGCATTCTCCGTGCGATATCCGATAGAAATTACACGAAAACGACGGCGTGTCAAGCGATCAAAACAGCCCCGCAGGCCGGTGGTGCTCTTCAAGTTGCTCCACCAGACAGCTTCTGCCTTTTATCTTTCCGAAACCGATTTTTCAATAGAGAGACTTCTCATTGTAATTTCTATAAGTCGTTTGTAAGAGGCTGTAAAAACCATTTTAAATAGAGTAACTTTTCAATACGATTATCACTTACTTTTTCAATCTCTTTCACAATTAACTAAGAGTTATAACAAAAAAAAATCAAAAGCTATAATACTTTTAAACTGGGTCTAAAGCTATAGCTACCGAAAGTCGGGTATAATGGCATCAGGATGCAGAGCCGCATGCTGGAGATTATGATAGCGATCGATGGACGATCGGTTCTAGTTACATGCATTTAACCATGAGGATAAGAAAGGACGGAAATACCTTTATTTCCACCCTTTCGGCCACGTCTGGAGCAAATTATTGTTCACATTTCAGTGCTCGCCTTTTCATCTTCCATAGGGCCCTTTAGTATTTGATTAGAGCAGAGGTCGCGAAAGAGATGTTAATAAGAGCAAGTTTAATAGTATAGATAGCTGCTACCTCCAATACATTTCCATGTCATCAAAAGATAAGATGCAGCCAACTTATACAATAAATTGGCTATAAGTTGTCTCTATAAGAGCTCTCAATCATTTAATACATACATGGGTATTGGTCATTTAATACATGCATGGGTATAACAGTTAGTTCTATTGGTACATGCATGGATAACACCTCTTTTCCTGTGCTATAGCCTGACTCTTGCATGGGAGCCGACTTGGCTCTCTCTCTCCTTTTCTCTCCCCTCCACATAGGACTATGCTGACATGGATTCCCTTATAGCTAGCACAGTCAGCCTTATTAAACTTGCTCTAATTGGTCGCGACTGTTTCTATAGTCAATAATGGTTGGAACTTGCAGGGTAAAAACTTTGAATTGGGATGGTGATTCTAGGGGAACTAGTCTGTTATTAGTAGTGTGTTCGTGCTAACGCTACGATAAAATACAAAACAAGATAAAATTTGTAAAAAATAAAACGAACAATCAGATTCATTAAGATTCACGTTTCATATATTGTATAACCAAATATTTTTGTCACATAATGAATATCACATAACGACTGATCCTTTGAGGAGGCGACAACATCATTGGACTCACCCACCGACGACTTTCTCCATCCCCACATTGTTTAAACTTGAGGCTACAAAGAAAACAAACATTTTTGTCACATAAAGAAATATGAAACACAGTAAGGAAATAGGTGTTTGTGGACTATTTTTGCCACATTGCACGCAGTGATGCTGGCGATAACTGTTCCCCATAGTCGAAACACTCTTTCGACCACGTTCACTTCCTTACAATGTGGTTGGAATCGCTTCCGACCACGTTCAAGTCTTCTCGGCTCGATCGTAGCTCCTTCCGACCACTTACGCTGTGGTCGTAGCCTTCACAATGTGAACGAACGCTTTACAACGTGGTCGATAGACCTTACGACCACGTTCAGCGCTCAATCAACGTGGTCAAACACCTCTGCGACCACGTTCAAACATCCTTGAGTGTGGTCGAACGCCCCTTCGACCACGTTCAACTTGCTTCGGTGCGGTCGTACGTCCTTCGATCACCTTCAAATGTTATGCGTTGTGGTCATACGTCTTCTTCAGGATTGCCATTGTTGAACAGCGCCATTCACTTGCTCGCCGTCACGGAAAAGACAATCCATGTCATCTCTGTTTACCCAATTATTATCGATGTTGACGAGTACCCTTTTTTCTGGTGTTGCTTTCATGTATTCAATTATATCAGCATCTTCTTTTGTACACTCATAATCTACAGAGAAATTATTTTTATTATTAATTAATTCCCAAATATAAGTAAAGAAGATACAATTGAAGACCACTCACCTTGAGGCAGGACTTTTGCATTGTTTGACTTCTTAGGTTTATTATGTCGGGATGATGCCTTCATCTGTGTGTTCAAGAAAATGTTCGTCCTCACACAAGCTCACAAGGTAGCCATTGTTTCATTGTTGCGCTTAACTCGCTAGGAACTGAGGCAGACCACTCATGACTCATCCAAGTCTGGAAGAGGGCCCGTCAATGCAACATAATTTACACTCCCTTCTCTGAAAGTCTCTTCTAGTTTAGCTGCAATTCAGGGTCATGTCAGTAGGACAGCATTAAGAGTACCAGCGGTTGAAAATATACAGCTGCATTACAGCATTAGTCTCATCTTACCTGCCCAGGAAATGTAGAACATAGAGCATTATGTAGGATTCTGAACCAAGGTCGAAGGACTCGTATCACCAGCAAGAGATACAGCTGCATCTGCTCCACCACAATAGACCATGATTCGGCCATCAGCTTTTTTTTTCCAATTTCCAACCAAGGTTCAGCCTGTAACAAGGTTGAAATTAAAGCCAAAAGTATGATAGTTTGTTGAAATGAAGTAAATACTCCATAAAAGTAACATCCAGGAATAAGCTACAAATCTCAGATGCACTTTTCAAAAGTTCTGCAAAACCGTTATATAATTTCAATTTTGGTGTATGCATCATGCCATACATTTGGACCAATTAGGCCTGAAAAGAAGGCGGACAAAAGGACAAAAATACCCTTGGGTTCCAAAGACACTTACTAAGGGTACAGGAAGTAGCTATCCTTTACTTTATGCATTGCCATGCACTCTATTTATTTTGGGGTTTTTTATGTCAACAAATGTACATACCAGACCAAACTAATTAACTAAGTATGTGCAGTATTGAATACAACATGATAACAGTTCAAATTTATAATCAACAGCAAGATATTTGTTGTAGAGCTATAGCGATTCCATGCATGCGAGATCATATAACCATAGAACTAAGGAGGACTCTGATCTATTGTTCAAGGAGCAAGAGACAAAAAAAATACTGAAAAGCACAAACTCGAAATTTTAACCATCATAGAATACAGAATAATAATAAATGAACTAAACGGGATGGCAAAGGATATTTACTTCTTGTAGCTGAGGTATGACCTTTCCATCACAAAACAAATCTACAACAATGCCTGCAGACATGAGCTAGATATTGTCGGGCTAAAACCCTTAAAAGCCGGTTATAAAAAAAGGCATTGAAAAGCCAGGTAATGATAGTCTAACACTAACCTAATAACACAGAATTTACAATTTACTACAGATAAATTAACTTATGTACTTAAAAATAATTCAGTTCTAATAAGACAGTAAAACATGTATTCATTTTGCATCAGATAAAATGTTCACCAGCAAATCCTCCTTCAATTGTAGCTGATGGAGAAAGTGCATCGCCAATGCGCACTGAAAGTGAACCACCTGATTCTGTAGCCTTAATCAGATAAACCAAAACAATCCCTTGACAATTCAATTATCTGTCATGAAACAATACAGTTTTCAGTTATGCAAATATAAAGAAATGGCTATATGAAAAAAGATATGGCACAAAGCACAAGAAATAAGGCTGAAAAAACATTTATAGTTGAAATTGGACAATCAAGCATAGACTAATGGTGTTCTACCGCAAAGAGCAGCCAAAACCATGGATGCATGCTTGAAGTAGCATAACCAACAATAGACCACTAATGGGTGGGGTTCTGGGTTCAATGATGTGCATGATCCGGATGATTTTGGCCTTAGGATCCTCAATGAGTAAGAGAAGAAGTCTTGAGGAGAGATCCAGGCCATTCATTTGTATGAAGTTGGATTACTTTGGTACATAAATCTGGGTAGACTTAGATTAGGCATGACTGTAGGGGTGGTTGAGGGGGTGGATTTACTAAAGAAAATTTTGGTGTATTATAGAGGGGTAGAGATAGATCCAGCTACGGTAAAATACAAAACAAGATAAAATTTGTAGTGTGCAAAGAATGTTCACAACTCTAATCAATTTTCATATCATAGAATGCAAAGGGCTATGCACCTCAAACAGAGCTTGTGCATAAGTCTTGCCTTGATTAAAAAATAATTATTGGCAACAACTCTGATGGACACAAAGATTGTTTCAGGACAAAATACAATGCACACAAGTCAACAAGCAAACAGAGATGCATATGTTAAACACTCCAACATACCGGCTATCAGGAATCCTATCAAAATCATGATCCGAGAAGCACAGCTCTGGCGTGCCGCCACTACCTTGAAATGAATCGCTCTCCATTGAAAGCTCTGGTTAAGGATCATTGCTTTGGTTAGAATATACGAGTGATCTTGTCAAGGTCAAAAACAAACAGCGTTAACTTACTTGGAGAAGCGATAAAACCAGACAAGCCCATCTCTGAGGCAGAGATGTCATCACAAAAGTGAACTCCCACCAAGAAGCTGTAATCCATAATCCTCTCTGACTCCAAAAACTCGCAATCTCTCCTGAGTTGCCTGAAGAATAAACTTCATAGAAGTTAGCATTACTATTTCAATTTAAGGTAATATTGATGCCCCAAACAACATAAGGGTTGAACTTACTCATGCAGATCTCTATACCAAGATCGCTGCAACCGAAATACAAAGTTGAGGTCCAAGTCTTTAAGAATGGTTGTCTCATCAATCTCTTCTTCAGATTTGTCTGTTGTTCGGCCATAGGATGAACCTTTCAGATCAAAGCGGCGATGAATCCGGTATTCCGAGCAGAACAAATTGCCCATGACAATAAAGCGGACCTGGAGAAGGAAGTTGTCAACTTGTCATGAATCATTAACATTGTGAGAAGTTGTCAATTTGTAATGAATAATTAACATTGTGAACATTTTTTGCAGCAAGGTTGTTGCAAGTATCACACACCTTCTGTCCATTAAGAGGCTTTACGCAGTGCACACCATAGAACCTTGTGATTAGAGAGTTCTCATATCGACTAACATGTTGGTAGTAGCTAGGCAACATCCGAATCAGCAACTGCACAGGCAAAATAGCAAGGTGATGAGATACCTCAGCACACAAGAACCAAAAAAGCTTCTTCTCTGCAACTAATTGTACTTAGCAGCACATTTTGTTTTACATGTACCGAGACACAACTAAGTAGATAAATAGCAAAACAAAGGCACATATTTGCAAGGCTTTGAACTCTATGTGAGAAAAAGGTTTTCCGAATTCAATAGCATTTCCACAATGCAATTCAAATAACAGTGCAAACCGTTTCACATGCGACAGCATCTCCAATTCTAAAAAAGATTATCCATTTCATTTTGACTCTCGACAAGTTTGCATCAATGGCATGAGCAAAAATTTACCTTGACTTCCGATTTCTTCACCTTCTTAATCATGAAGTGATCATCTTGGGTGAGGTAAAAGAAACTCCCACTTTTCCCAGGCGAAGACAGCTCCCTCAGAGCATCATTCCCCGCAAGCATGTAATCCGCCGGATCAACAGCGAACAACTTCCTCAAATGCCTGCAAAATCCAACATCCCAGCGAATAGTACAGTAAGACACAAAACAGGAAAACTAAACCACAGCAGACATTGATTAGATGCATCGGCAAGCAAGCACCTGAACGCCATGGGGCAGTAGTCCTTCCACCTAAAATCTGACGATGAATGTGGTGGTGTGACCTTTGACCCCTCAGGTGGGAACTGCGTCCAGAACTTCTCACTTGGGACAAATTCCGTAGGTGCAAGCTCTGGCATCGACACCGCTGCAGACTTCCCCACCAAATGCCTGCAAGATGCCCACCATAAACCCCCAAATCCACAACCTCGCTAAAACCCACGCCGCATTGCCAGCATTTCACTACGACAATAACTAAACAGCAATCACCTGATGCCCACTTGCAGCTGCAGCATGAGCTCGTAGTTCTTATGGCCCTTGGAGATGGTCTGCCCAGGTCGCTTTCCCTCTGGCGTGGCGGCCGCCGCCGACGCCCAGCACTGGCCGCCGCCGGCTCCTCGCCGCACACTCCCCTGCGTCCGCATGTACGTCACCGTACCTCTAACGGTCGCAGCCTCCCGGTAGAGCATGGACGTCGTCAAGCGCCACCAGATGACGTCGAGGAGCCACCGGATGACGTCGTCAAGCACCGCCGCGTCCATCGGCCGGGAGCAGGGCAAACCCTAGCTGCGCTTTATCCGCGCCGATCGACGGAAAGGCGACCCGGGGGGAGCGTGCAGGCGGTGCAGCGACTTGGCGAGACGAGAAAGAGTGTGGCGGGGAGGGAGAGGGGCAGTTGATCGCCAAAGAGAGAGGCAGCGGCGGCGCGGGGTGGGGGGAGGAGGAGACGGCGGCGGAGCGGAGGGGTGGGGGAGGAGACGGCGGCGGCGGAGCGGAGAGGTGGGGAGGAGGAGACGGCGGCGGCGGAGCGGAGAGGTGGGGAGGAGGAGACGGCGGCGGAGCGGAGGGGTGTGGGGAGGAGACGGCGGCGGAGCGGAGGGGTGGGGGGAGGAGGAGGAGGCGGCGGCGGCGGAGCGGAGGGGTGGGGGGAGGAGGAGGAGGCGGCGGCGGCGGAGCGGAGGGGGTGGGGGGAGGAGGAGGCGGTGCGGGATGGGGAGAAGGAGATGCGGGGTGGGGAGGGAAGGAGGCGGCGGGCGGGCGGGGAGGCAAGGCCGCAAGGGAGCTCGCGTACCTCCTCCTTCTCGGCGGCGGCTGCCGTGTCCGGCGCACAAGCGGCGGCGGAGGTGCGGATCGCGGATCTCTGCGGCCCACTGCCCCCACGACTGCTGGCGCACGCCGCGGAACCGCAAGGCCAGCCTCGCCCCAGACTCCTCCCTCCCCACCTCCATCACACGGCGCTTCACGCCCGCCATCCCCCTTCCCCTCTCCCTCCGCGGATGCGGTGGCAGCGGCGCCTCGTCCTCGCTCGACGACGAGTCAGTGGCGTCGGCGTCGCGCACGAGGATCCACACCACGCGTCCCTGCGGCGGCGCCTCCCCCACCTCCACCGGCCCTGCGGCCAGCTCCACCAGGCTAGGGTTTGGATCTCTGCGGATGCGGAGGGGGGGAGGAGGAGGTGGCGGCGGCGCAGGGTGGGGAGGAGTAGGCGAGGGCGGAGCGGCGAATGAGGGAGGGGAGGAGGCGAGGGCGGAGGATGGAGGGGAGGAGGCGGCGCGGAGAACCGAGGGCAGACGCGGAGGGGGAGACGGGGAGAACGGGAGAGAACGTGGGGAACGCGGGATTCGCGCGGGGGGCGGGGGTGGGCAGCGTACGGTTCTGTGAGGCATGGTTCAATGATGTGCATGATTCGGATAATTTTGGCCTTAGGATCTTCAATGAGTAAGAGAATAAGGCTTGCGGAGAGATCCAGGCCATTCATTTGTATGAAGTTGGATTACTTTGGTACACAAATCTGGGTGGACTTATATTAGGCATGACTGTGGGGGTGATTGAGGGGGTGAATTTAGTAAAGAAAATTTTGGTGTATTATAGAGTAGGGTAGATGTGTGAAATCTCTACTAATATAAAAAAAGAGTTTGTCTATTCATCTTCCTTTTCTCTTGGCCTTCTTATAAAAATGATATGTGACTCATCACGGATAGTTTGTTTATTCATCTTCTTCTCTTCGCCTTTGTATAAAAATGAGATATGACTCATCACGAATAGCATAGCCTAGACATGTCAACTATTTTTTTTAGTGTCTTAAGAAATTGTTTAAATATTCTTATAGAAATTAGAAAATACAAAAGAAGTCTTAGTTTTATTTTTTTATTAAATCACTTAGCACAGGTACAGTGTCTTGAGTTCCACAAAACACCCTGTTAAGAAAAAACTTTCACTATCATAAGACTTGAGATAAATCCGTAACTTCACGTTTGATTATATCTACTACTATTTTTAGATATATTATTGCAACACACGGACACCTTCCATAAATATACTGTGTTCCAAATGTGTCCAAGAAACCGGTCAGAAATCGGAACCGATAATCCAGCTAGGCCTGGTTTCTGGAATCCAGGCGAAATAACAGTTTCTCACACCTGATACAACTCTCGCGGTTAAGAGTCGAAAGTGATCTAGATTATCATTGATTAGTATCTACATCGACGAAATCATATCAAAACTATGCTTAAGCACCTCGTACATTCCTAACGAATAATGACGGTGAATAATGCACAGGCACGTACAGATCCTATCCTAGAGCCACTAAACTCGCTCTTTTGATGACAACCACGGGACATCCAAGGTCCTGAGTTCAACTAAGGATTGCTGCTTGGTAAAAGATGAACCGATTTATTAGATGCGATTATCTTAGATATCGTATCATTTCCATGACATCCACTAAACCAATGATATGGGCTAAATTTAGAGAGTAGTGATCAACTTGCAGCCAATGTCACAGGTAAGCAGACAAATAGGACATTTCACGAGACTAAAAACAAATTAATTCCAGTCCACTCGAGGATTCATCTCAAACCTGCACCAAGAGAACAGCATGTACAAAACCTCAGGAAACATCGTCATAACTGAAGTGAGAAAATTTTAGGCATGACAGGTCAGCACAGTTATAATCTCACTCCTGAAGTAGATCGGTATCCAGGAAAATTTTGTCGACGCGGTGCGACTTTGGTCATGAGATTTTTAACCAGATGTTCAAATTTTGGCTACAATACCTCAACTGCTTGCAACACACAATATTAGCTGCGCTTCCCTATCCATATTTTTTCAACGAGAATGTTTTAACACCTAATTTGGAGATGATGTCGTTGATCTATGGTTGATGTTTATAGGAGTTAGACTAGCACTAGCTGAAGACATTAATCAGGAATTCATCATTCTCAACGCCAGGAACACAGAGAATGGTGTATAACAAGATGTGGAATGACTTAGCTGCAATAAATGAAGCAAAGTGAAATGAGCACAAATCATATGGCAAAGCAGTGGCAAACTCTGTACGCTGCGATTCATCCAATAGGGATGATCAGCATGGAAAAGAAGAGTTCAACTGACATGTTCCATCGCTATTCTCAGATGTATGATCGTTATTCACAATAGTAGAGGAAATCAACTCTGCAATGCATCTGGGTTGGTTCCAGGAGCAGGAGGCGGTTGTTGATCAGTGAAAGCACCTCCGACATTTTGTGGCTCAGGCATTGAGAATAGCCCATTAAACCAAGGAACAAGGGCCGAAGGTCTATTGTTGCTCTCACTGCCGTTCCCAGGGCCGTCAGCTCTGACCTCCTCATGTCTGCTCTCTCCATTCTACCAATGTTGCTAGGCTCGCTCAAATCTTGTCTCGTAAGATGGCAGCTCAAACCGGCAAACCGGGCAGGAACTATGGAGTTCAAGCCATGGCAGGATACAAGAAGAGTGGAACTTATGTTCACAAGGCATCTGCTTAGCCTGGGACCCCAGCTCAAGATCATCAAGACAGACTGAACAGCTGACAACCTCTTCGATTTTGACAATGGGCAGCGCTTCCACTGCCTCTTTCTTCGCAGGAGGTGTACCATACCGACTTGGGTCATTCTCGGCCAAATGTTGAAGCAGCAGGCTCAGCCCTGCCCCCAGGACATACTCCTCCAGCAAACCATCATCATTACTTGAGCTGCCATGGTCGCCTCGGCCCTCGTCAGGATCAAGAACTGAGCCTTGCAGAGCGAGAGCCTGGTTGAAGGCATTGATCAGAATGGAGCTGTCCCTTTCCCTGTCGTCTCTAAGGTCGTCATGGATGCTGTCAAGCACTCGATGTAGGGCTGATGCCCGTCGATGCCTTCTGATGAACCCCTCAAAGTCATGGCCTATATCATTATCTTCATCCTCACTGTCCCTCGTCGCTCCTGGCTGGTCAGAAGGGTTGTCCAGCATTCCCCAAAGCGAGAACCCTGGCTCCGATGGCCGGCTGGTCAATGCATCCTCACCAACCATCTCTTCGATGAACCCACTATGGCAGAATGGGCACTTGATCTCGTCCACCACGGCCTCCTCAATGGCCTGCTCACACTCATGGCACCAGTACCTTGTGATTGCAGCTTCTGCCATCTTGCAAATCCTTCAATTGATCAAGTGTTGCACACGATCGAAAGGCAAATCTGTGAACCGGGTAACATGAGTAAATGGGTAATCTGTACAAACTCCCAAGCAAACAAGTAAACAACCGCATGATACAGTTTATCTATCATCTATGAGCATAAGTGCAGCATCTCAGGAACAATTTTATCAATAAGAAATGAAACAAGATGAGTACTATGGTGTCCATCTGTGAATGAATTCACAGTGCAGCTGCAAGCATACAGATCTTACAAGAAATCAGCATCAAGAACAAGAACAAATGCATCTAATACAAAAATAAGCCTTTTTTTTGGGTTCTTTAGGAACAGGAATGGCAAGCTGTCCAAAAGAGAAGACCCACCTGGAGATGGGGCAGTACTGACAGATCTTTGAGAATGGGAAGACAGAGATTAAGAGAAAAGATTCTTAGTTCAAGCATCAGGTGCCGATTCCATTCTCCGGAGAACAAGATGCTACTCCAAAAAAAGAATAAAAACCCAGCAGAAGTCTTTGGGATTAGAAGAACAAGAAACCATCCGGCACTGCTCAAGATTCACAACATTGCACTGAAATAATTTAGTGGCAAAACTCATCCTCCCCAAACAACTTTTCGCATAAATCCCCAAACTAACAAGCAAGATGATCCCTTTACACAGAGAACAAGATATTATTCAAAGGGGAAAGATAGAAATTGGCCCCATGTTCTTGATTTAGGACACTGCAACGAATTGGCTCCCAAAAAAATTCTTCTTTTATGCGAAACTAAGCATAAGGGGAAAAAAAAGAAAGTTCATGCGAAGAAGTGACTAACCATTGGCTTTTCCTTTAGTGGATTGGATTGGATTGAGGTGGTCCTCTTGTTCTTGTTTGCTTCGGCCAAAGTGAGACGAAGAAGTTAGGGCAGGTAGCATGGAATGCTAGATACTTCTACTCCCTAAATGTTATCGTCCCTATCTTTTCTTTCTTATTCCTAAATAAAAAAAATATTTTTATATGTTCCTGGCGCAAATCTCCAACCAATAAAGTTTGTTAACTTATAAGCATACAAATCTTCTGATCTTTTTGAGGATTTTAATACCAGTAAATTGAGGTTCGGCTGATAAGGCCTCCTTTTCATCCAAAGCAAAGCAGCCTACCAGCTCGTCTGTTGCTGTTGGCTTCTTCCTTATTTTATTGGTGTGTTAGCTTCTCATTCTCGTTTTTTTTTCTGACTAATGAAAGAGAGACCCCACCCCCAAAAAACAATGTTATTACAGGATAAAGGTTTGAGTCAAGTTATTTTTCTCTGCGATATTTCTTGGGAAATTTTGAAAGATTGTCGATAGACCAAACAATTTGGCCAGCATGGCAGGATGGCGAACTGTCTATGAGCACCAAGAATGAGGTCAGGTCATGCAGTTTTTAGTGGTTATTATCCAACGAACGCTTGCAAGTTGCTATACAAAAACACCATGCACGAGGGCAGGTAATTAAAAACAGTCACCCAGTAATGTTTCAACCCTTGATTTCTAAAATTTGTAGCGCAGCAAGACTAATAAAGGTTTACATCCACGGTAAAAGATGACTTGGGAGTTGGTTTCAGCCTTGAGTTTGCCGGGTCAATCGAGATCGGCGTGCTGACGAGAGAATCATCCTCCATTCAATGTTCATGGCTCCATAGTCCATACATTGATAATCGCAGTGTTGATCGAGCTTAACCACGAAGTAATGCGACGACCCTGGCAGGTTTGGACTTGCTTTCTTGGTTCAAACCTGCGTATCGGATAGGTAATAGAGGGGTAAATGATGCCTTAAAAAAATTTTCTAAGTATTTATTTATCTTTTATTCCGATAGTTATAAAACTATGAAGATTATAATAGAAATACTACTTGAAAATCAGAGACTCACATAGCTAAACACAACCAGTCGGAAAAACAACGTGGTCAAAACTCGACTATGTGATCGGAATTCGACTCTAATGGTCAACGACTAGAGAGCGGTCGAAAACTAACGTGGTCGAAAGTCAACAAATGGTCTAAAACCAACATGGTCGATGACATGAGAGAGATCGTAAACCTGAGTGTTCGAAGGAAGTCAAAATTCGACCGGTGTGGTCGATGAGCAATGAGTGGTCGAAAACCTAAATAATCGGAATACGTCAAAATACAACTAGAAAGGTCGATGACCAGTGAGAGGTCGAAAACCTAATATGATCGAAACAAGTCGAAATACGACCGGGAAGGTCGATGGCCAATAAGTGATCAAAAACTAAAGTGGTCGAAACTTGTCGAAATACGACCAGTAAGGTCGACGACCAGTGAGCAGTCAAAATTGAAGTGATCAAAACTTGTTGAAACATTGCCAATAAGGTCGATGACTAGTGAGTGGGCGAAACCGAAGTGGTAGAAGCTTGTGAGTGGTCAAAGAACAGCGAAATCAGGTGATGAATAGACTTGTTGAAACCTATTTCGAAACTTGTCGAAATACGACCAGTAAGGTCGACGACCAGTGAGCAGTCAAAATTGAAGTGATCAAAACTTGTTGAAACACTACCAAATCAGGTGATGAATAGACTTTTCACACAGTTTCAAAAATCAAATTTGATGGAACTTTTGACCATAGATCCAAATAATATGAAACTTTGCAGAGAACTTCTATAGGGTATTATGAACCTATTCCAACAAACAATCATGAAAATCATGGCCAAAGTTGAGACCATTTTCAGTTTGTTGGAAGGTTGCATCAAAACTGAGTCAAAACCAAATCGGTGAATGCAACTTGCTCGTCGGATGGATGATGACCAAGATAGATTTAGATGTATTCTCACATGTCACAACAAGTTAGAACACTGAAAAATCAAATAAAAAAACCTCGGATCAAGAAATCACACTTTAAGGCCAAATCAAGGAAAACCGGGCTTTCTTAATAAACTTGCTATCAAAGTGCCTAGATGAGTAGAGATAGATTCACAGATGTTGTCTCCATCTCTTACACATTCCTGGCACAACAAAATCAAGAAAAGGGAAGAAGAGAGATCAAAACCAATCAAATCAAGAGCAAATCAATCAAAGTAAAATGGATCCATGAAGATACATAAAGATTGATGTATTGCTTATTTGAGAAGGTAGATTTTAGAGTCACTCCGCCTTAAAAGACAAAGAACACCAAAGGTACTCACTCTCAAACTCTAACCCTAAACCTAGAGAAGAGAGCACAAAAGATGGGTTGGATGGTTAACTACATATGTCTTCATCCCAACCCCCTTTTATAGGTAGGCAACTAGCCACCTACACCCCTTAATGGATTCTATTCAGTATTAAAATGGGGGAACCCGTTAACCCCACGCACACAGGTTTTACTCTCACAAGTTTACTTGTGCACACTTTTCAAAGCGCATAACTATGCATCCGCTAAATCCTTAGCCTTGATCTGTCTTGAACAAACCAACTCCACCTTGAGCTAAACAGCTCTCTAACGCATCGCCCATGCGCCACGGTTTTGATCTAAGGTGGTTTTCGGTATTTTTATCAAACTACCCAAATACCCTTCCTTGACCCGGTCATCACCAACCACGGTAAGCATTTGTCATGCTTACCACATATAGGTGCACCACAAGCTTGCCATGCACCGAACTACAGCTCATTTGGCCCGTGCAAGCCACATGGCGCCATCCGGCTATTCGAACTTGCCTTCCACATTTTTCACCTTTCTTGTGCCATGCTTGAGCTCACCTCCTCACCCAGCTTCCTTGATTGTTCTGGGCCTCAACTCCTCCATGAGCCTAGCCTCAATCATCATCGTTGACCGCAGTTGACTCCAAGCGACACTGCATATTCAAAGACAAAGAAATCATTTTCATGCACAAGTTTTTCATAACTTGACCTACATTAGCTAAGACATGCATCATGCAACCTTAGTCCAATGACACAGGTCATCCTAACTCAATCCATGACTCAAACGCCAAAAAAACCTAGTTTATGTGACTTCTAGAATTCAGTCCAAACCAAATGCACTCTTTGTAAAACAATTTGACCACTCCAAAAAACTTGCAATGGTTCATCACAACAGTATGTTGAACCTTCTCACATGGTCCTTCAAACTCTCCCTTAATAAACCCATTAGCAGTTCTTCAAAAATGCAATTTGGAGGTGATTTTAGAAAGGTAGAAAAATTTTGTAAAGAGAACTCTAAATGGTCAAAAGAAAACTACGAAGAGCTGAAAATGACCATTTAAAATAGAGATAGATAGAAGCTACTGAAAATGACAGTTTTCCACTACAAGCTTCAAATACACTAAAAGTGTCGAGAAATCTCACTCTAGGTTCATATGAAAGAACAATGTTCGATTTGACTATGGTCATGGTGAGAAGGGATCAAAGGCTCCAACTTAGCAATATTTTGCACAAAAATGCCAAGTCATGTTCTAGATATGTATTTTTACCAATCTTTCTCCCTCTTTAACAATGGAGTCATCAAGATACAAGGAAGAAGATAGAGTATGAATGAAATGAAGTTACTGTAATTTATTCATTTTAAGCATATAGGAGTCATGAAGATTATCCAACTTGAATTTCTAAGTATTACACTAATCCATAAAAAGTGAAAGTGTTGTTTACATCATGTCAAAACATATATAGCCAAGCTCAAACCAAATAAGCAATGATGCTGAAGTTAAATGGATTTTTAGCATGTCAAATTATTCAGAAATGAGCCAAACAATGTCAACAGACTAAATGAAGTCAAGAATTTATAATTGAGTTATTTTAGAGTGGTATAAGTTCAAAATTAAAATATTTTGTATAGGCACTTGATAACATTTGTAATTGAACAAATTTAGCACATTTGGCAATTTTTGAATTCATTTTTGATTTTAACTATGATTCAACCATTTTTCACAAAATTTAGTTTCTTTAGCCATGTGCTAGATCTCAAGCCTTATACGACCATTCCAAACAAGAAGCTAAAGGAATGATTTTGGTCATCCAAAACTCCCCCTGAGTTCATGCCTAGTGCAATGGCAAGCTATCTCATGAGAAATGATTGGTGAGATCAGTTTTTCGCACAAAAGAGATCATTTTGCATTTTCTTGACTTAGTTCAAGAATAAAGAGTTAATACTAACTCATATTTCAATAACAAACTAGCATAGCTCAATCTAAGTTCGAGACTCAACTTAGCTGATTTAACATGACATAAATCATAATAGGTAGTAAGACATAATTTAGTTCAAGTATTTCACATTTATAAAAGTTAGCATAGCAAGAGTTAAACTACACATAGAAAGTCATGATAAATCTAGCAATCTAGCACAAGTCATGGCAAAATGTGAAGCAGTTTTACCATGTCACATAAGAATAATAATCAGGGCTCCATGTATTTTATATTACAATGCATATTGTTGAATTTAAATATGATGCAATAAAAATCCTAGGTCCCCCTCAACAATTGAGTCAATTTTAGAAACAATTTGGTTCAAGTTGAGTTATGTCATCATTAAGCTCAGAAAAATCTCAAATAAACCCCCCTGAACCAAAGCAATAAGTAAGAGGGAAGAAGCTTGGACAGAAAGAAAAAATGACAGTCCTTACAGCATAGATAAGATAGAAGGAATACTATAGGTCAGACTTACTCTCATTTACCCCATATGACTCTAGGACTATCAGCTAGTCATCTAAAATACAAGGGAATAGACACATTCCCTATCTATCCAAGGGAGGCCCAACCCCTGCTAGACCTAAACGAAGTGAGTGAACTCAACCTAGTGAGAAGAGAAGCAACTAATAAGCAGCATCCTATGATCACAAGATGAGATAAAGAAGTCTAATCATCTGAGAATGAGAACCATTCTAGTAAATGCTAGAAAGAACCTAAATGCACCCGACAAACAAAGTGCAACAGAATGAAAATGTTCATATAATACAGAAAGTACATGATACTCCCTCTCAGATTAAGCTATAAGGACAGACCACCCCAAACTCTCCCCGTAAGGTCATAAACCTCGAGCTATCTAAAGGCTTGGTGAAAATGTCAGCCAACTGATGGTTACTCTTCACAAACTGAAGCACTATATCACATTTCTCCACATGGTCTCTAAGGAAATCATATCTGATATCTATGTGTTTGGTCTTAGAGTGATGCACTAGGTTCTTAGCAATGTTAATGGTAGAAGTGTTATCACAGAAAAATAGAACACTATCTATGGCTAACCCAAAATCCTGCAAGGTCGAAACCATCCAAAGCACCTGACTACAGCAACTAGCCGCTGCAATATACTCGGCCTATGCGGTGGACTGTGCAACACTGGACTGCTTTCTAGAAGACCAAAAGTGACAATCAATTAGCAAGTACCAGAAGTGCTCTTCCTATCTATCCTACAGCTAGTAAAGATCCTCGTGGTCAGATCCTTAACCCTAACCATAGGCCCGGCACGACACAACACAACCGCCAGATCCTCGTGGTCCCACGCATCGGCGTCATGGGGTCTTGCCCTCTCCAAGCGCCTGGACCGCATGATTTAGTCCAGGATCGGATGTGGGGATGAGAGCATGGGCAATACCTATTCTAAATTTTTAGACTTTGCATACAAAATAGATCAATACTTTAAAAGTGAAATAGGTGGGGAACACCAAAGAAGGCTATCTCGAATACTACTCACAGAGAAGCAAAAGGCCTTGCAAGGTGAGGATTGAGCGCTTGCTCAGTTGGCTTGTCGCGCCGTCGTGCAACCAGCCCACTCGGCTTCGATCCCAGGCTTTCTTATTTTCGGGGTGGCACTGTTTATATGAACAGTGCCCTTTGGTATTGTTTATATGAATAGTATCATCTGAGTACATGCACATATGGGGGCGTTCAGTTGTTAAAACATGTGCCCATGCTTCACGAGACTCTAAGGTCGCTGTCTTATCTGTACATGTTCATTGGACGCACCCACATGGGTGTGTGCGCGTGGGTGTGAGCGCGGCTTAGGCTTTGGGCTGTTTGTGAGAGAGTACAAAGTAACAGAAACTCAAGTGCAGTTTTGATCAATATAAATGAAGTCACTACAATGTGTACTACAATTAACCTGTAGACCTTGCTTTAAAAAGACACTCCATTTGAAAGCTAGTTAATGTAGAAAAGCCGAAAAGTAGCTTTTAGAAGCTGAAAAGAACATGCCTATAGGCTTTTGGCTTTGATTTATGAATAGTAACAGCTTGTAGAGAAGTTTGTAGAGAGATACTCGCGTACGATTTTGACCGATATAAATGAATTCGTTGCAGTATGTACTATAATCGACTAGTAGACAATCTTAAAAAGGCATTATGTTTATAAGTTAGTCACTATAGAAAAACTATTCACTATAGAAAAATAATTTTTAGAAGCTAATACGAACAGGCGCTAAATGCATCCCAATTCAGAATCAAAGCATGTAGACATGTTCAATTGAACGTTCTCTTATTCTACAATAAAAGAACATCTTTCAACCCACATCTAAATAATCTTGTGACGTGTCTTGTACACACCAGGAAAAGAACCAAATATCTTATGAGCATCTGAAAATTTCCCAATAATCTATCTCGACAAATCTGATAAAACATACTCGACAAATCTGACAAAACATGTGTGCAGCAGGATTCAACATTCGGATACTTAGGTTCTTATAATTTAGATTTAAAATAGGTGGGGGATCCCAGTTCCAATATCAAGAATCTCATTTACCCTCTTGTGCCCCTAACACACAAGTACAAATCCGGCCCACCGTACTCGCTGCAAAACAGCACAGCTCCCTAAGATGAATGCGGCTTTTGGATTTAAAGTACTGTCTATAATAATTAACTTGTAAATGATATATTTGTTTAAGACAGGGTCAATAGGAAAATTATAGTAAAAAGTGTACTGAGCTCAGCTGTACCAATCAAAATCGCATACAACTATTTTTCTCTGCATACCGCCTCTCACGAACAGACAGAATTTAGATATTTAAACTATAAGCTATAATCCATCAGTCCAAAAGAACTCACCCAAAATGATGCCCACTTCGCAAAGAATGAGGAGGTGACGCATCTAGCTTGTCAATCCCCCCCCCCCCGGTAGCTACATACAATTCCCAATTTCAGAAATCAAGCGAACCAAAAAAAATAGAAATGCAAATAGTTGATCTCAAGTGTAATCAGGAACTTCAACAAAATCGGAGAATATATGGTCTATTTATGATGATTTCTATTTTAAACATGTGGTTTTTTTTGAACTAGCTTTCTCATTTATTTCACTCTCATTTCACTTTAAAGATAAGATAGAGGTCACGAGCGCATCACACACACCACTCATCTCGCTCTTGTCTCGCGCACGCATCTCTCTCTTATTTTTCCTATTGCACGCGCCCCTTCTAAAAATTCACCTCTTTCAACCACTGCTATTTATTTTCAGCCAAAAGCTATTAGTCACAGTAAAAATATTAGCTGCAGGCAATATAAACATACTCATATAAAGAGAGGAAAGATGTATACATTAGTTTTTCTGCGAAATGTGCGGCTCGCTTGCACGGTTTTTTTAAATGTGCATTCAAAACGTGGGAGGGTGATTCGGAGCAGTCATGGGCGCTGGTGCATATACAACTAGAGGTGTAATCAGAGTGGATGCGGACGGATATTGCTTATCATGTATCTTATTTTGTATATTTTTTCTTAGAGTCAGAATCAAACATAGATAATATTAGATACCTATTTTCTATTTCATATTTATTCCATAAACCTTTAAACGGTCGGTCGGACAGAAATTATTATCTTATTTACACAAGACATTGGATAGTATGGTGCAATCGGAGCGAACACAGAGAGACTAATTATCGAGATGAAGGAAGAGCACTCAGTATTCTCGATGTGGCAATTTACATATATGTTATCTTGTTCCTAAATGAAGTTACAACAGATTTTTTTATATCACTTGATATACAGATATATATGGATGTATATCATTTATCTCGTATCATATTTTATATTTTCTCAGAGTTAGAATCGAACATAAATAGTGTTGGATACTGATTTATTTTTTTATTTATTCTATGAGCTTTCAGTATCATCCGCTCTGCGCTCTGTGTAACCACTCATATTGAATTTTACACGTGAAATTTGCAATTTTTCGACGCTTGGCCTTCGCCGTCTCCCTCCAACTCGCTGAGACCCTGACCTACACTTCCCGCATCTCACTCCGCACCACTCTAAATCCCGCACCAAACCAAACCCCCCCCCCTCGACTCGCAGGCGCGAGCCGAGAGGGGAAGGGGTGCGACCCGGGCATGGAGTTCCTGCAGGGGCAGAGCGCGGAGACCACGGTGGCCGTCGCGGTCGCCGTCGTCGCCGTGGCCGCCGGCGCCGCCTTCCTCCTCCTCCGCAGCAAGAAACCCAAGGGTACGCGCGCGCATCCGTACAGATAAGATAGATTCTACCTATCGCCGCATGCGCATTCGAGCTCTATCTGGTTCGTTTTGTCGTATAGTCACTTGATACTGTCAGTGCCGCGCTGATTAGTACGTGGGCTGCGTGGCTCTAGGACGGTCTGCTGATGGTTAGGGGAGTGGATTTCTTGAAAAAAGATTGTGGACTGATGATACCTAGGTTTTGACTCTGGAATGGCTGTGATTTTCTTCGATCTTGTGTCTTGGGGAGTGGACAAAATTGAATGATGCGTGTTGATTAGGCTGTCCTCTTAACTCGTCATTCTAGGTTGTTTGTTAAGAGCTAACTATTGGTATCTTTGAACTCCCAGTGTGAGGCAAGTTACTTGTTCATCAAAGCTAAACATCCATGAGTCTACATGTTCATTCTTCATCCATGAGACCATGAGTACAGTAATTGTTCGACCGTTTAGTTTGCATGCTTCTGCAGACTCTGAAGCATTTCTAAACTGTTTATGCCATTCATTATTTATTTCTTAGCATGCTCTGGATAAATAATTTGTTCTACTTCTTAAAGCCAGCTTACTGCTTTTGAAGCTTGTAGAAATTTCAAATGCGTGTGCTATGATTTGTTCCCTTAGGCTGCTTGGATCCTGAGTACTTCAAGGAGTTTAAACTTGTGGAGAAGAGGCAGCTCAGTCATAACGTGGCCAAGTTCAAATTTGCTCTCCTGACACCTACTTCTGTACTGGGACTTCCAATCGGCCAACATATAAGCTGCAGGTTTGGGCACTTGTTGGTCAAGTTTTGATTTACAAGTCATGGTGTTGAATTGAATGTTCTTATAATTTTCATTTTTGTGTGTGTATTACCTCCTATCGTTGCAGAGGGCTGGATGCTGCTGGCGAGGAAGTAATCAAGCCCTATACTCCAACTACTCTGGACTCTGATCTTGGATACTTTGAGCTTGTTATAAAGGTAACTTTTCTTAAACATGTTCCCTTTTTATTTTTTAATCTTGTCTCACAACCTTAGTTGTTATATTAAGCCGTATCTTCTGTCAACAATTTAACTTTGTGTATAGCATTGTGAAGTCATCTCTTATTTTCGAATTTTCTTTCTCATTACAAAGATGTATCCCCAAGGAAGAATGTCTCATCATTTTCGTGAGATGAAAGTTGGTGACTATTTGTCTGTGAAGGGTCCTAAGGTATGTCTATCTTTCTGTTGTAAGAAGCTTCTGACTGGTTCATAACTTCATATAGAATTTGCTGTATTTGGCTATTTTCGTGATATGTTTTCTGATTTTTTTATTTTTATTGTATATGTACATTCCCTGTAACATAACCGACACCATAGTGCATAATTTTGCTTATGCAAATACATACATTCACAACGATATGCATGTTGATCTTTCGATGTGGAGATTAAATGAATTTCTCTGGTGTAGGGCCGGTTCAAGTACCAAACTGGACAAGTCAGAGCATTTGGAATGTTAGCTGGAGGATCAGGCATTACACCAATGTTCCAAGTAATAGAATGGTCCAATGTTCTTTGATGGCGGTTAATACTTGAAACATTCATGTTAGTACTGAGCAATGCATTTTGCTCTCTTATAATAGGTCACAAGGGCAATTCTTGAGAACCCAAATGACAACACAAAAGTTCACTTAATCTATGCTAATGTCACATATGAAGACATTCTTCTGAAGGTATGATTTTGTTGGCAAAGTTTCAGTAGATCTCCACTGGCACTTAACCTGATTGTCATGCAAAATTGGTTTAATTGTTGATGCGTATTGGTGACTTTGATATTTTTTATTGATCTGTTCAGCTTATGATGTCTAGAATAGAACACCAGTATATCTGTTTTCTGAAAATAAAAGAATCTAGGTATAGAGCAAGATTTTTGAATTGTGCCACAAATAACAGAAACCTATCATTGAAGATCAGTCAATGTCAGTTTGTAATTTGTTATTAGAATTCCATATACGTCTTTTTTTCAAGAATTTTCTTCCATAATGTGATAGCAGCCTTCTTTCTTACTGATAAATGATTTATAGAGATTTCCCACCATGAACTCTAGCCAACGGTTCTTTTAGTGTGTTCTGTTATAACATTTCTTTACTGGTAGGACTTGTAGAAGAAAAAAGTCAGGTAAGAATACTTTGTATATGCTTTTGGTAATGCATAGGCTTACAGCATGACTTCTTTATGATCTACTATGCAGGAAGAACTGGAAAGTCTGGCTAAAAACTATCCTGATCGCTTCAAGATCTACTATGTCTTGAATCAGGTTTATATTCTCTCCTGAAGTTTAGTACTTTGTCTTGTGACCTGTATTTAACTGCTTGCATGACCCTGTCTGCTTTGCTTGTCCTAACTTCTATTGATTATCAAAAAAAGGCGAAAGAATAGTTCACTTTGTGCTCACCAGGCAGCTGCGTAACTTCTATTGATTATCACTAACTGCATCCCTCATTAAATCCTTGCCTAATTCACAGTATATTATATCAAAGTTCCTAGTCTGCACCTTAGTACCTTTCATTATAGGCATTGTTTTCATGTGCAGCCTCCTGAAGTCTGGGATGGTGGTGTTGGGTTTGTGTCAAAAGAAATGATCCAAACTCATTGCCCAGCACCTGCTGCCGACATCCAGGTAAATCTTGAGTCTTTAGTGAACATTGAACCCATCAGTTGTGCTCGGTGTAAGCTTAAATATATTTCATCTAGCAATCAAGACACTTACGTGACACTGTGGTTGGTCGTTTCAGATATTGAGATGCGGACCTCCTCCTATGAACAAAGCCATGGCTGCACACCTGGACGAGCTTGGCTACACAAAGGAAATGCAGTTCCAGTTCTGAGTTTCCACGGTGGAAGAATACCAAAATAATGCGTTGGACAACATTTCAGTATGAATAAAGCCATGTGGTCTTACCCTATTGTCATTTAGCTCGTATAGACGAACTTCATACTTGATAAAGCAGCATATTTGGATGAAAGCTAGAACACGTAATTGAGCTGGGGTCACTGTACTGTGCTAGTTCTGTGTCAATGTTTTTCCATTTCAGACATCCACTACTAAATGTGTCCAATGTTATCACTGGGTGTAATGTTATGTGCTGAAGAGCGAAAGAAAAGCTATTGATTGAATCAGCATGGCAGACAGAAATAAGTTGTTGAATTGATATTGATCAAATTTTGAAATTCTTACTGATCCAACTCTGCCCACCTTGTATAACTGCATCATAAGAAAAATGCAACTGTATGTGGTATTTGTGCCTGTCGATAGATGCAAACTTGTGACAGCAAAGTAGTTGTCTGTAGTTTCCAGCTCTTGTTTTGTACAGCCAAAGCAATACAACAATTCAGCTGCTTGTTTATGCACAAAGTGCAAATCTTTGTCAGCGAAGCAATCGTCTTTTATTTTTCAGTTCCAGTTAGGTGGATACATCCTGCATTATATTATGGTACAATTCTTTTCAATTTATGACTTATGACTTATAATTTTTCTCAAATAAATAATAGGATGGTTTTTTTCACCACTGTTTTGAAGCAGCTTATTAGATAGTTTTTGTAAGAGTTTTATCGGCTTATCCATATTCCATTCGATAAGCAGCGAGGAGAGTTCACTGTACTATACCAAATTACCATCTGATTACACCGCCTCTCGGTTACGTACAATACGGTTTATAAACCAGTATACTGCTCAACATTTAATTAGGACGGAAAAACTATGTTTTTTGGGCCCTCTTAAAACACCGAACAGCAAACAATCCTCGCCCTATCCATGAATGAATAAAAAGATACAATCAAAACACCTTGAGAACAGGGGTGGATCCATAGAAGACCGAGTGGGAGGTAGGCCCCACTCAATTTTCAGTTTTTTATGAAGTAGCAAATGTTTAATTACTTATGCCCTCACTCGGTTCATCAATGACTATATATAAATACTTTAAATGATATTGCTAGTGTATAGTGGTTCCTTTCTTATACGTGGATACCCTCATTTTTATTTTGTCCTGGTCCGCCCTTCAGAAAGCTCAGACACGGAGTAGTGTATAGTGTATAGTATAGAATAGATTTTTGAGCATATTTGGTACTATTTGCAACTGTATTTACAAAAATACCTGTATATCTTGCGTATTGATAAAAATAACGTTTTTGCCATCCGGTGGTCGGACGGCAACGCCTGTGGGCTGACCTGTAACCGCTGCCGCCCCACGAGCGGATGGCAGGCAGCCTACCGTCCCACCACCAGACGACAGGGGCTTGCCGCCCCATAGCAAGATGGCAAGTGATTAAGCCGGCTGATTAGCCAACTTAATTAGCTGCTCTAATTTATTTTTTGTTTACTATTTGTTTGAATTTTTAAATATAGCAAATGAACTAAAAAATTTACAAAATTTTATGTGCAGCCTCCTGACATAATGTACTTCATTGTGTAATTTTTTGTAATTTTATCCAGTGTGAATGTTGTTCAAAAATTCATACAATTTTGATATTTATAAGAGTTGTTACATATACCAAACGAGCTCCAAAAATCACAAAATTTTATGGAAAGCCTCCAAACACAGTCATAGTAATTTTGTAATTTTTTGGGAATTTTATATATTCCAAATTTGCTACATTAATTCATATTAATTTAATCATGAAATTAACGATGCTCAGGCATCTTTTGCAGTGCCTAACCTCTATCCTTCGCACATATGTGGCCCATTGCTGCTATCTTTTATTTCCCACTGTGTCCTTCACACAATTATCATTCTATCAACGTCTTCCCCCTTGCGCGCTCCCTCGTCCATACTAATGTCGTTATGTCTGTGCCGCCCTCCCTCGTCTGCACATTTATCAGTGTTACCATACCGCCCCCCTTACCCGAAGTGCTGCTCGTCGACAAGAAGTTCTTAATTTATGGGGTGAGCGCACCGAGTTCCCTTTTCGTTTTCGACGTTATTCCTGTAGTCGTAGTTCATTAGTATTATTTAGTTAGTCGTAATTAATGTAGTTTGTATTTCAAAGTAAGCAGGTCGTAGTAATTTAGATATAATTTTTATTACTTTTGTGTACATATGGTACCCATAATTTATTATTGTATGGTAGTATATAATTAAGCAGTCGTAATTACTGTAGTGACATTAGTTAGATTGAGTAATGAGTAAGTTCTAAGTAATTAAGTGCTATGAATGACGGTAATAAATTACTTGTAATTTTTTCAGATGGGTAATCAAATTGTCGGAAATTAATGAATTATTCGTATGTAGTTACACGCATGTAATCACTAACTTGTAGTATTTTACTGTCATTATCAATCTTCACACTAATATTTTATCTATCCCATTTGTTGTAAGGTACTCTCTAAATTAAGAGTGCATAGCTAATTATTACGAAAAGATAGTGCATAGCTCATTAAGGACGTGGCAGGAGGACGTGCCAGTGCTGATTGCTTATCCCGAAATACAGGTAATTTTTTATCGCATGCTTTCAACATTATTCTCGTAGTCCTAATTAATTAGTGTTATTTAGTTAGTCGTAATTAATGTAGTTTGTATTATGAAGTAAGTTGGTCGTAGTAATGTAGACATAGATTGTACTTTTTAGTGTACATATGGCACCCATAATTTGCTATTGTATGGTAGTGTGTAATTAAGCAGTCGGTATTACTGTAGTGGCAATTAGGTAGGGTCAAATAATGAGTTAAAACTAAATAATTAAATGCTAAGTATGACAGTAATGAATCACTCGTAATTTTTCAGACGAGTAATTAGATTGTCGGTAATTAATGAATTATTCATATGTAATTACACATATGTAATCACTAACTTGTATTATTTTACTGTCATTCTCAATCTTTACACTAATATTTTGTCTGTCCCATTTGTTGGAAGGTATGGCATTATCGGAGCTTCTCGAACAGTTCTACGATGAGAACCACCGGTGCCACTCATGGAAGACGGGCGCGGCTGGCCCTCCGTCCTTGAAGCTATGGGGAGGAAGGGATCATTGGGAGCTAGATGAGCGCTACGTCCCAATCCTGCGAGCCACGGGCTTGTTGCCCTTTGCGAGGCCGGTCTCCATCGGATGCCAATTCACCATCGACAGCAGCCTGCTCGTGGTACTAGTGGACAGGTGGAGGCCTGAGACGCACATATTCCACTTTCCATGGGGTGAGATGACGATCACTCTGCAGCACGTCTGGTTCTTGATTGGTCTCCCTCTCTAGGGTGATGCACTTGTTCCAGCCCTTGCATCAGTGGACTAGAAGGAGAGGCTGGTGGACCTGTTCAGCCTGCCTATCTCGGAGGGTGCTCATGACGTCCCCCCATGATTGGCTGAAGAATTTCATTATGTGTCCGTAGGATGTATCGCTCGAGGTCGTCCGGATGTATGACGAGTACCTAGAGTGCTGCGTACCCTGGTCATACAATACATACACCGTTCGTCCACTAGATCGCCCCAAGCAGATCACCCACGACGACAGTCTACAATACTTGATCGATCGCCATAGCGCTTCGCGGCGGTATGACAGCATAAGACAGTTGCAATTTCTGGTATATTCATTTACGAAATTCCTATTGGTCGTTAATGAACCTATTTCGTATGTCACCTCAGTTGAAGCGGGCGCAATGCATCGCAAGCGCGTCCAAGACCACCCTCATTAGCCCGGACACACAACCAGTCGTACAGAATACTTTGAAGTACATCCTAAAGTATGCCAAAAAATAATGCACAACCTGAGCTACGGCTGTTTGACGAATCACGCCGTACACATTGGGCACCCAGAGGGGGCGACATTCTCACCCACCAGGTCATGCGACCTAGCGAGTTCGGCCAACCATCGCAATCTACCAAGTCCGCCCCGGTGTCATAGTACTAGCCACCGATCATCTGCGAGCTGTATCGGCAAGGAGGTAACTTACGTACAAACCTATATTTTGTTTTCCTATTAGGTCTTACGTTCCACTAACATCATGGTGTTCTTCCGCAACAGGTTCGTCATCGAGATGCATCACTTTTGACGTCTGCACCACCTACACAGACTGCTGCTCCCCATCATTCATTGTCACTACACATCTGGGAGGTATGAGATTCACATTGTACATTCAGAATATTTATTGACTAACATTGTTTCATCTTGCAACCTTGAATTCAATGTGGAGGTGACGTTGAGTCCATCGATGACGATACAGGCCTTCTAGATGTTTCCAGAGAACAAGACGGGATGACATGGACAGACTAACATTTATGCCAACGAGGGAGTGGGCGAGGGGGGCCGGTGTGGTCAAGTCAACACATGTCCGAAAGAGGGAGCGGGTAAGGGGGACAATATGGACAGACTGACATTTTTGCGGGCAAGGGGGGCAGCACCAAGGGGGACATCCCTCCTCGCATATCTCTAATTACGATTAAATTAACACAAATTAACATGAAAAATTCAGAGCACATAGAATTTCCAAAAATTACACAATTAGGTTGACTGTGTCGGAAGGCTTCATATAAAATTTTGTAATCTTTGAAACTCGTTTACTGTATGTAACAATTCCTACAAATATCGCAATCTGACGAATTTTTGAGTAATATTCAGAGTGGATAATTGTCAAAAAAAACTTACACAATGAAGTACGTTGTATCGAGAGGCTCAAGGTCATTTTCTATATTTAAAATTTTGAATAAATATAACGTAAAATTACGAATTTAGAAAGGTAATTAAGCTGACTAATTAGCCTGTTTAATCACCTACCGTTTTGTAGGTGGACGGTAGGTGGCCTGCCGTCTGGTGGCCGGGTGGTAGGCGCCTGCCACCAGTCGGCCAGACGACAGGCGTCACATGTCACCTCTAGAGCGCTGCCGTCCAATGACCGGATGACAGAAACGTTATTTTTGTCAATAACATACGTATATAGTTATTTTTTAAATATGAGTTAATAGGCGTTATATACAAAAATTCCAAAATGTTGTGCTGTACGATGTCATACTTGCTGCAGCGATCCATCTGCACCGTTCTCTTGCCAATCGGACGGCTAAAAATTGCACGAAGGCTGTGTAGGCAGAGGACGCGAGTGCTAGATCTCTCTGGCAGGCGCCAGCCGGTTATCGAAGCGCATGCCTCCATGATTGCTCGCGCGTTTTTTCGGTGCGCGCTGGCCGTTCGATGTACGAGGCGTGGGATTTGAGCGGCGCAGATCTCTTCTCCTCGGCCCCGCCGCAGTCTGCCCCTCTCCTCTCTTCTCTCTCCCCCGCGAAGCGTGGCGACCGGTGAGGCGGTGACTGGCGACCACTTCCAACTCGCCGCCGCCGCTACTTTCTCCTCGTCACCACCATTGGTCGTCTGCGTGAGAGAGAGAGAGAGAGAGAGAGAGAGAGAGAGAGAGAGAGATTTCGGTTGCGTTCTCAGCTGCGATGGCGCGGCCTTGGGCGGGGGCTCCCCCTCCCGGCCTCTTGCTGTTCCTTCTCCTCGGCCTCGGCGGCGCTGCTGCGGGAGGCGGAGGCGGAGGTGGCAGGGGCAGCCCGGTGTACCCGGCCTGCGTGGTGTACCCGCACCACTCCCGCCAGATCTCGTGGAAACCCAGGTAGACAATTCCATTTCATTCCTTCTTTCCCTCGCTCTCTCGCTTTCTTGATTTCACCTCGATCTCGATTTTAATGGATGAAACGAGACGATTGATGCGTGATTCATGACGTCTACTCTCTGCAGGGTGTTCCTCTACCAGCACTTCCTTAGCGACGACGAGGCCAACCATCTCGTCTCCCTCGTCAGTACTCTACTACCGCTCCCAATCCCAAGAAATGCTTTTCTTTTCTACGCGACAATGCCCGCAATTGATTGATTTCGAAATTATTACTCTTGTTTTTAGGCGAGGGCGGAGCTCAAGAGGTCGGCGGTCGCTGATAACATGTCGGGCAAGAGCACGCTCAGCGACGTCCGCACCAGCTCCGGCACCTTCATCAGCAGGGCCAAGGTTAGGTCTTCTTTTCTTTAATTTCATTATTTCCGGATTTCCAACGAGGCAACGAGAATACATATTGTTGATTAAGACCACCTTCGCAAAACAAAACATTTTTCCCTGGCAATTTTACTTCCAAACATAGGTTATACAAATAGAGGTGTCAATGCAAGAAAGGTAGTATTCTTTTTGTGATCAATATGCCATAGCTACAAGAAAAGTAGTATTCTTTTTGTGATCAATATGCCATAGCTATTTCTCAATTACACTGCATCACCTCTAAAAAGGAGCACCTCATGGGTTCTAGCATCAACATCAGTTACACCTAGAATGCAGAATTTTCAAATGAACGCTCTTGCTGTCACTTGTGCATCTACAAAGAAAATGTCAACCAGTGCATATGATTAGGATATCTCTGCTGCTTTTCTCGGTATACAAGAGATTGCTAGAGGGGAGAAACAGCAACTGAAATGCTGTTGGAGTCAACGGATTAAAATTGGAAATTACGAAATATTTTAGAACACTTTCCTATATTTTTGGTCAAATATAATAATTAGGATACTGGCATTTAAGTCCTACATGTTAATTTCTATTAGGCAGGCGCTAGAGCTCATGGTATGCCAAAGACATATCATTTTCAGCACCTTTTTTTGGGGAAAGCACAGAGGAGAGCTGCATATTTCCACTGCAAGAGAGAGAATTTTTGAAGCAATAGGTTACACCCAAGGTGCTGGCACACCCATTAACTGAATGACTCCCTAGGATTACATTACAGTGCCCAATAGAGTACTTTGTACCCAAGGTCAAGTCTATCCTGGTTGCATCCTTGGACATGTCGAAAACCTACTCTAATTCAGCTGCCTCAGTATCAACAACTGCGAAGAGCTCCAGCCCTGCTCCATTCCATACAAAGCTCCCTTGCCAAGGAGATACTTAATTATAGCTCCTTAAATCAAGTTTTTATTCAGTCCAGACTGTCCACAGGTGTGTCATGACAATCAAGTGAAGCCCTTTATGTGTTTCATTTGACAATCTTGAATGGAATGCAATCCACTATTGCTCGGCTCCTTTCAGTCTTTCACTAGCTGATTGTATAATCTTTCCAAGCTGGACAGAGAATAAGACTTCTCTCCACAGTTGAGATGTGATTTGAAAGAATAAGAATAGGTGGTCCAGATAATGTTTCTGTTGTAGCTACGGGCTAAACAGGAATCAAGGGGATTAGTAGAAGGAGAAGAGGAGAGCTAGATCTGTGGGGGAGCGGGTAGAATGAGAGGATGTCCCCCCCTTTGCCCCTCCTGAGGGTTTATATATATGAGTGGGGTAGAATGGGAAATCCCCATTCTACCCCTTAGTATTTACAAAGGATGAGGGTACATTGGTATATTTACACTGCTATATTCCTCTACACTATTGGGCCTATTACATGTTGGACTAGTTGCACGGCCCAGTCACGGGGGGTTGGACCACCTCTACAACAGTACTCCCTCGACAGCAAGCGCTGAGGTCCCGATGGGCGAGCTGACGCGATCAACCACCCCAGCCCCCCGTTCCCCGACAGCAAGCGCGAGGGCACCGACTGGCGAGCCGATGCAACTAGCAGCTCGCAGACCCTAGAGGCAATGCCTATGAAGAAATCGGTGAAGCGCCGGAGACGTCGTCGAGCGCCGAAGCCGTGCCGTTCTGCCGAGGCGATGCCTACGAGGCGGACGGCGGAGTCGAGTGCGAAGACGTGTCGTCGAGCGCCGAAGACGTGTCGTCCCGCCGAGGCGATGCCTACGAGGCGGACGGCGGAGTCGCGCGCCGACGACGTGTCGTCGAGCGCCGAAGACGTGCCGTCCCGCCGAGGCGATGCCTACGAGGCGGACGGCGGAGTCGAGCGCCGAGGACGTGTCGTCGAGCGCCGAAGACGTGCCGTCCCGCCGAGGCGATGCCTACGAGGCGGACGGCGGAGTCAGGCGTCGAGGACGTGTCGTCGAGCGCCGAAGACGTGCCGTCCCGCCGAGGCGATGCCTACGAGGCGGACGGCGGAGTCGCGCGCCGAGGACGTGTCGACAGAGACCACCGTTCCCCTACCTTCAAAAAGAGTGCCCGCGAGGAGCGGGCGCTTGCGGCGTAGGCCAAGGGCACTACGCGCGCGGAGGCAAGGAGGCGAGACCGTCGTTCCCCTACCTTCAAAAAGAGTGCCCGCGAAGAGCAGGCGCTTGCGGCGTAGGCCGAGGGCACTACGCGCGCGGAGGCAAGGAGGCGAGACCGCCGTTCCCCTACCTTTAAAAAGAGTGCCCGCGAAGAGCGGGCGCTTGCGGCGTAGGCCGAGGGCACTACGCGCGCGGAGGCAAGGGGGCGAGACCGCCGTTCCCCTACCTTCAAAAAGAGTGCCCGCGAAGAGCGGGCGCTTGCGGCGTAGGCCGAGGGCACTACGCGCGCGGAGGCAAGGGGGCGAGACCGTCGTTCTCCTACCTTCAAAAAGAGTGCCCGCGAAGAGCGGGCGCTTGCGGCAAGTCGCGGTGCACTCCCTGGTGCAACGCGCGCGAGGGCGCGATATCTAAGTGGTGCGCCGCCTAAAGCGAGGCACTCCCTAGTATCTCGGCCGTGTCGCAATTTACGACTTAATTTATAGTCCGTAGACTTGCGCGTGCGGAGGCGGACCTCGACGCTACGTCTTAATTTATAGTCTGTAGACTCGCGCGTGCGGAGGCGGACCTCGATGCTACGACTTAATTTAGAGTCCGTGGACTGGTGCGTGCGGAGGCGGACCTCAACGCTACGTCTTAATTTATAGTCCGTAGACTCGCGCGTGCGGAGGCGGACCTCGACGCTACGTCTTATTTAAAGTCCGTAGACTGGTGCGTGCGGAGGCGTACCTCGACGCTACGTCTTAATTTATAGTCTATGGACTCGCGCGTGCGGAGGTGGACCTCGACGCTACGTCTTATTTAAAGTCCGTGGACTGGTGCGTGCGGAGGCGGACCTCGACGCTACGTTTTAATTTATAGTCCATGGACTCGCGCGTGCGGATCGGACCTCGACGCTCGTCTTATTTAAAGTCCATGGACTGGTGCGTGCGGAGGCGGACCTCGACGCTACGTCTTAATTTATAGTCCGTGGACTCGCGCATGCGGAGGCGGACCTCGACGCTACGTCTTATTTAAAATCCGTGGACTACGCCGACGCTCGAAGCGACCGTGCTATTTAAATCCAAAAGAGGGCCAAAACAGAGGCAGCGCAGAAATGGCCGAAGACTTGCGACAAAAACACTCCCGAATGCAGTACTAGGAAAGCATTAGATGCTACGGGAGCCCAGAACAGGTCAAAAACAGACGCAAACACGGCCAAAACACATGCTCTCAGAATGGAACCCCAGCCGCAATAAACGACATGATGCACAACCGTTTTCTTGAAGCCCCTGTACGCATGGAAATGATGTGCTCTCCTGGGCCCGCTGAGGTCGCCACTCGCAAGGGCGCACAGCCGCGGAGATGGAGTAGCCTCGGCGCGAAGACCCGGGTATGGCGGAAGTCAGGCAGCTGCACACGACGACGGAGGCCGTGGCGGAGCCTCGTGCGCAGGCGCACGCGGCGACTGGTGAGGATCGTGCCTGCAGACTTCGGGTATGCGTGGAGTAGCTTCCTCGTCGACGACGCGGAGATTAGCTATCGCGGAGAAGGAGCTCGCGGACGAAAATTTTGGAAGGATGAACCTCGCTGGGTGCATGCATGGACTCGACGTGCACAGACGGATATACACATGCATGGCTGGATATAAATGCCTGGATGAATTCCCGCATGCATGGGTAACTACATGTATGCATGGATGGGTACACATCCGTGAATGAATATTGGAGTGCACGTTTACGTGAGGCTCACGTTTGCTACGTAAACGATTGAATGCATATACCTTTTAGCTATTGAGACATCACGTAGTGCATACGTACCCGAAGTTCGATGTACTTGCTGCGCGGAAATGAGCCAAGGCCGGGGCTCAGCTTCGGCAGCGCGGAGGCCAGTGCGGAGACTTCGAGCTGGGGACTTCGGAGACCAGGGACTTCGCAGCGGGAGACTTCGGCAACCGGGGGCGGAGACGCTTCATCCTGGCCGGGAGAATCCTGCTGCCAAGCTACCCGTACACTTTACCCAATCAGACCTGCCAAATCTGAATCTGGAAAAGAAATACAAGCGCGCAGTAGATCCGTGTGTTCACAACATTTCTGCCATGTTTAATGAGGTACGCATATATAAATCCCAGAGCGAACAGGCTAGTAACGAGATGAACTTATCTGTGATGCTTCACGACACGAGGCACCTCCTCTAGCGTCCACTTACTTATCCTTTTGTTGAATGCTGGAGAAATCTTTTCCATGCGCAATTTCCTGTCATCCCCACGGACGGCGCCATCTGTTGTAGCTACGGGCTAAACAGGAATCAAGGGGACTAGTAGAAGGAGAAGAGGAGAGCTAGATCTGTGGGGGGGAGCTGGTAGAATGAGAGAATGTCCCCCCCCCCCCTTTGCCCCTCCTGGGGGTTTATATATATGAGTGGGGTAGAATGGGAAATCCCCATTCTACCCCTTAGTATTTACAAAGGATGAGGGTACATTGGTATATTTACACTGGTATATTCTCTACACTATTGGGCCTATTACATGTTGGACTAGTTGCACGGCCCAGTCACGGGGGGTTGGACCACCTCTACAACAGTTTCCTTTAGCGTAGTTTTCATTCCCTGATTCCACCATGCAAAGTTGACATCTGACAATATGCAGGTGCCAGTAAGCCTCTCTTGAGTATGCTATCCTCTGACAATTTTTTTCAGTGCTTACCATGCAAACATCCTATTCAGCACTGAATATATATGTCCATTCCCTTAAAAAAAGAAGAAAAGATATATATCCACTATTATGGATATATGAAATATTTACAATTGCAATATCGCAATCCTAATAATTTATTCTTCTTTTGCCTGAATTCAATAGTGCTAAATCAGAGTTTTTTCCCTCCTTTTTTGGGTGGGGGGTTTGTATCTGAATGTACATCAGCTCATAGGCAGAGATCAGAACAGATCATAAGATTGATCTGGACAGGACTATCAGTGGATGCTGAGCATCTCTTTTGCATATTCCATTTGAATAATGGATGAAATTTGAGTGCAACATCTTAAGAAGAATTTTCATGTTCTGTACCAATTAAGTGAAATATGCTAGGAGGGGCAATCTGCTATTCATTCATACTCTTATTTTCTTAAGGCATCAATATCTTCTATATTTAGTGACTAACCATAACTAGTGTTCAGTAGGACAGTACTGTTGAGGCATTTCTCTAGCTGACGTGGTTCTTATCTAATGAACAATCATGTCCAAATTTGTAGGATCCAATTGTTGCTGGTATAGAGGACAAAATTGCTGCATGGTCATTTCTTCCAAAAGGTTGTGACTTCCATTGAGACAATAACACTGTACTTTTCTATCCACACAGTTTCAGATATTCTAATTCTTGCAGTTATAGAAGACAAAAATGTTTCATGAGCATTTTTTTATACAAAACGTCTGAGTTGTATTTGAATTTGGTAGGGGCAACACCTTCGGTTAAGAGGTTAGAATCTAGCATTTGAATGCGCAATGTACCCTAACCATGTAAAGTTCTGCAAAGTAACATAACAATATTTAAAAAAATGAAGAAAAACGTGAAAGGTTTGATGTGTTCTATTACTTGGCCAAATTCTGTGCTCAAACTCTTAGAACATGTCACAAACTATCTCCACCTTTTTTTCAATTTTTTTGAATTGTATTTGGTGCTTTGCACAAGTTTTCATGGTAAGAGTACTATACCATAGATACTAACCCTTTGTTAAGAGCCATGGTCTATGCATGTGGAACCTTGCCATTTGTTTTGCCATTATATGACTAATAAATTTGCCTCTAACCCCCCCCCCCCCCCCCCCCTCTCTCTCGTTCATGCGCACACATGTATATTTGACTTGAGAACCTCTGGAACAGGTATGCACTGTTACTTGGCTGTATCAGTTGTGGAGTCAAATCCCAACACACTACAACAATTAAAGAAACCTAAAATAACCTTTAGATCTTTTGGCATAACTTTTCCAAGGTTTTTCTGTTCAGCATTAGTTTGAACAGTATGTTATTAAAAAAAACCTCAGCTTGATAATAGGGGAATTGTTTCGAAATGTTTGCTCGTTGCCCTTCTGTTTATACCTTCCAATTCCACATATAGGGTAGGAACTTGAACTTACCAGAATGACATGGCAATCTTCTTGTTTTTAGTTTTGCTTACAAGTGTTGTATAATAATCAGAGAATGGTGAAGATATCCAAGTTCTAAGGTATAAGCATGGGGAGAAGTATGAACCACACTATGATTACTTCACCGACAATGTTAACATTATCCGTGGTGGTCATCGCATAGCTACTGTTCTTATGTACTTAACAGATGTTGCAGAAGGAGGGGAAACAGGCTTCCCCTTGGCTGTGGTAATTTTCTTTCTTTGCGGTGGTAGTGTTAAATAAGATGATAGAAAGTGATTCTGAATTTCTGATTGCTGATTTTTCGTCTGAGTCAGCAGGCCACAAGTAGCCATTAGCACCATTACTTTCTCCTGTACTTTTCGTATTTTTTTGGGATCTCTTATCAAATAATTTTCTCCACATGCATTTATCAAATAGGAATTTACAGATAGTGGTTCACACAATAAAGATGCAACCCTGTCAGAATGTGCTCAGAAAGGTATTGCAGGTATAGTTTTCTAACCTGTGCCCTCTTTGGCAATCATAATTCCCGTGTTCTTTGTAAGATACCTGACATATTTCTCAATTGATTTGCAAATTGTACCTCAGTGAAACCACGAAAAGGTGATGCCCTTTTGTTCTTCAACCTTAGCCCAGATGGTACAACAGATCCATTGAGCCTCCATGCTGGATGCCCAGTCATAAAGGGCGAGAAATGGTCTGCTACAAAGTGGATTCGCGTAGCCTCATTCGACAAGGTTTATCACGCACAGGACAATTGCACCGACAACAACGACAGTTGTGCAAAATGGGCAGCGCTGGGAGAGTGCACAAAGAACCCAGAGTACATGGTGGGAACTGCAGCATTGCCCGGTTACTGTAGAAGGAGCTGCAACGTGTGTTAGCATCAGAATATGAATAATCTGTGAAAAATCGACGGTAACCGGCTTGTTGGCGGTCAGGTTTATACAGTAGCAACAATAACGGGTTAAACTGAGTTGGTTCATGAGGTTTAACCTGAATCCTGCCAAGTTTTGGTTGCTACATGATGACAACTTGGTTTTTGGTTATTAGTCTTCAATGGTAACTGGGCAGGCATTACAGGAGAAATCTTTGTTGGTATTCATAATTTATGCTAGGCAGAGAGATGTAGTTTAGTTTATTTGTTAGAGTGCTCGAGTTTGCCAGCTCATGGTTAGTCCATGCCAGAATTTACCAACTTCTGGTTTCGTTTTTGTCTGTAATCTTTCTCACTTTGTGGTATATAGCTCCAGTAATTCCTTGACTTTAACAAACTTCTCCCATCATCTAAGTCATGCATTTTCTGCTTGATGACATGAACTGCGCCATCTAGCAGGAAGTCTAGATCTTTGTGGGCGTAATAACCATTTTTTCGCGTGCTCACTTATCATAGTAACCAGGCATTTGAGTGATGTATGGAAATTTCGTTAAGTTATGATCTAGCATATGTAATGGGAGAGATCAAGAAATAAATTTTGCCCCAAAAAAAGAAACAAATTTCACAAATGCACTAGTTGGCTTCACGAGGAACTCAAGAACCTTCACGAGGAACTCAAGAACTTCCACTGACCAATGACGATGGACAACAGAACGAGGCTGCACAATGGCCAGAAGAAGCCCAGAACAGAACCTGAGCCTGAGAGCATCTCCAATGGGTCTATAGCAGCTATCTACAAGAGAGTCCATGTCATCAACTGTCCTATGTGGAAGATATTAAATGAAGAAAGAGAACGCAGCTCTCTACAGCTCTAGAGATAGTCTATAGCGCCAAACGAGGCAGCCTCCATAAATTCTGTGTGTGCATGTAAGCATCAAATAGCTATCCTTATAGATAGTTCTTTAGAATGCTAACTTTAGTGTGTACTATATAGATGATGTGGAAGTCTTATAGTTAGTTGCTAGCTATAACCATTGGAGATGCCCTGAGCCATCTCATGAATCTCCTGTGCCCTTCCCAATTCTGAATTTTGGTTAAATCTGGTACTATTGATTATGCGAATATCAAATCTAGCCTCTGAATCACCGTAATTCCTTTTGTAGCCCCTTCCCGACCGCGCCACTATGAAAGCGCGACTCGTGTTAATCGTGTGGCCGGGGAGCGCACGACAGTGAGATCGTGCGGTCCCCGATCGCATGATTTCACTGCTACAATAGTCGTGCGGTCCCCGACCACACGATTTCACTGCTACAGTGCACGATTTTTTGTTCAGCTGCTCCTTGCATTTGTTGGTGTAATAGTCTTCCATGATAAATACAAATTTTCTATTTATTTATAGAAATGTATTCAAAATGTAATAATTTTTAGATATAGAAAATGAGGTTTAAAAATTATTATTTTTGTGTGGAGGCTTGTTTACTTGCTTGAGCAAATTTTTTGTAATTATAAACATTAAGAATTTTCATCTGTAATTTAGTTATGGGTAGAGTCTGCACGAATTTTGTAATATAGAAAATGAGGTATAAAATAGATATATTTTGAAAGCTCCTTACGCAGTGTAGATAATATATGTAGGTCCCCGACCGTACATCTTTCCTCGCGCTATAGTGACGGCACAGTGGTTGTGCGGTCTCCGACCGCACGTCTTGCTCGCGCTACAGTAGTCGTGCGGTCGGGGACCGCACGACTACACTGTCATGCACTCCCCGACTGTACGATTACACATGTCATGCTATCGTAATACCGTAGTCGGGGAGAGGGATAAGAATGGAACTACGGTGATTTAAGGGCTAAATTTAGTATTCGCCTGATCAACGGTACCAGATTTGACCAAAATTCCCCAATTCTCACTCTCACAGTCTCACGCCGTCCACTGAATGTCTGAACCCTGACCACAATCTTTTTGGATGCTTGCCCGTAATGTAATGCTGGTGAGGACAGAGGGATAGAGGAGCGCTTGCAGCCAAGCTCACATGATGACATGGGAGCACTCAACAGGACAGTTGGGGAATTGAATGAAATGAATGCGTGGATCATGGATGGATTGATGCCTTCATTCATGGCTACCGGTAGGAGTGCAGCAGTAGTAGCCCAACACTTGATTATGCTACAACGTCGATGTGTTGTGTCCACATCCACAACCGCCGCTAAATTCAATGCTTACCAATTTATCATCCCAACCCCAAATGACATTCCCCGTTGCATGTAGTTAGGGTCAGTTTGCGGTCTTTCAACTTATTACATTGTTGTATTCTCTAAGTATACTTTATATTGATAAGCGAGAAATTTTATAAAGTGATCTTAAGTCTTTCTACGATCATATAGTCGTAGGCTCTCCTACGACCACATACTTGTAAGTTATTTTACGTGCACACGGTCGTAAGTTGTTCTACGACCACCTTGTGATCATAGAATCTTCCTACAACTAATCTGTATCTGATTAACTTGTCTAATGACGCCCTGGTACATCGTAGAGATGTCTAACAAGGTGGTTAGAATGTGTATTTATCCCTAATAACCGCACACAATCTTTCTTTGATAACAACCGCTGCACGGCGAACGAGCTACTACATTTCTTTGACAATAACTACCGTCGGACGGTTATTGCCTGAAACGTTGAGGTGTCTTTTGGCGCGAGACAACGACCATCGCTTCGTTAACTATATAAAGGTTAATGCCAGAAGAAGATAGAGAGATCCAAGGGAGATCAAGTTAGACATAGTGCAAGCTTTTCTCTAAGCAATAACCATGCAGGACGTAGGGTTATTATTCTTCCAGGAGAAGGCTCAAACCTGGATAAAAATTCTCGTATCTTTATTCTGCATGTTCATAGCTAGGTCTTGAGAATTTTTCCCGAATCTAAGAAATCATATGTAAAATCGGTATTAAAATACCGACATACCTAATTTACGATATGAGGTAGCCGGGCATGTTCTTTTGGGTTGTAAATTATGGCTTTTGGTTGCGGCTTATTAGTTTAATAAATATTAATTACTGAAAGAAGTCAAAAGTCATTAGAAAGCCAAAAAAATAGAGCCGAATCATTTGTACTGTTAATTATGAGCTGTAGCTGTGAATGAACAACATGTAGCCGCAAATAATATATATGTTATATCAAGGAAGATATGTAGCCGTAAACAGTATATATGCTATATCAAGGAAGATATGTAGCAGTAAATAGTATAGATATGTTGTCTCAAGAAAGATTTTTTTTTTTTTGGCAAAGCACGACGGCCAAACGAACACGCTTTAATCCATGCATGCTTCGTTACGATACCCAGAGTATTTCTACCTAACACACTAGACTACGTATGGACGACTCACCATCACATGAAAGATACGAGGAAGTTATACACGCATGCATGACAATGTCATGGAATCCGGCAAGTTACATCAAAGGCTTAGATTATCAGCAAGAAACAAATCACATATCAGCCAGGAAATGATAGGCATGTGGAAGGGTGCCATATGAGAAGGAATTAATCGAACAATTCTGACTTGTACTCCCGGGCTCTCGTGGCCTCTAGAACATCCCGGCAACAACGGCGGCGAGCGGCAGCGCGGCGAGGGTGATGAGGTCGCCGGCGGCGAAGCGGCGCGCGGCGTGGTTGTTGGGCGACGTTGAAGGCGAGGCGAACGGTGAAATCCCTGCAGATGGGGGAGGCATACACACAGAACATTTCCAGGTGACCAGAATTAATTAGAACCTACTTAGTACTCTACAGTAGAAAGGAACTCGCATTTCCATTTCCATGTCATTAAAAAGTAAGATGCAGCCAATTCATACAATAAGCTGGCTATAAGGTGTCTCTACAAGAGCTCTCAATCATTTAATACATACATGGGTATTGGTCATTTAATACATGCATGGTATAGCAGTTAGTTCTATTGGTACATGCATGGATAACGCCTCTTTTCCTGTGCTATAGCCTGACTCTTGTATGGGAGCCGGCTTGGCTCTCTCTCTCCTTTTCTCTCCCCTCCACATAGGACTATGCTGACATGGATTCCCTTATAGCTAGCACAGTCAGCCTTATTAAACTTGCTCTTAGTGGCTATAAGTACGTGACTGCAAGCACATGAACCTAACGGGTAGGCCACGTCAAAGTAGAACACTTGTTAGCGTCAACTAAATGCGTATTCGGCCATTAATTTAGGGCCCGTTTCGAAGTTAGAAATTTCAAAGAGATTTTGCAGGAATTTCATAAGATACGACTCACTTCCTGCTGAAACCTAGAAATTTCTAGTGTTCTAAACAGGCCTTTATGGGTTAAAGTTCCCTACCTATGATCACGACTCGAATCAAGTTCTAAGAGCAAGTTTTTTATTGTGAGAACCAGTTCTAAGAGGATGTTTAGAAGGTAGGAATTTTGCACGAAAATGTGTGCTTCCTCCTGATTCCTTATGCAAAATTGCAAATCCTTACGTAATACAAACAACGTAGGTTTATAATAGTCGGAATGCAGGAATTTCATAAAATACGACTCACTTCCTGCTGAAACCTAGAAATTTCTAGTGTTCTAAACAGGCCTTTATGGGTTGAAGTTCCCTACCTATGATCACGACTCGAATCAAGTTCTAAGAGCAAGTTTTTTATTCTGAGAACCAGTTCTAAGAGGATGTTTAGAAGGTAGGAATTTTGCACGAAAATGTGTGCTTCCTTAATCGGAATTCGTACTACTTTCTACTACTATCCATCAAACCATGCATTTTTTTTACGGAATCAAACCAAGCACAAGATTGCATGCAGCACTTACCAGGGAACTGTGGGCCCTCACCAGAGGGAGAGAGAGATCCTGACATGGGCGCTGCAGATGGGCCCATGTGGACGTGATATCCGAGGGCTGCAAATTTTGCAACAATAAGCCGAACTTAATTAGCGCGCAACAATCTAGCTAATAGATCAATCAAGCAAAGCCAAACAGTAATCAAAAGCACTAAGTACTGTGCTAAAGATAAATTAAAGAACTAGACTCCGGAAGCATAGAAGAACGAAATGTTCACCACAAATGGCATTGGATCTTTTTTTTTCAAATTTTCTTCTAAACCTCTGTTTTTATAAATATACCCTTTTTTTAAGCTTAGTCGGTACCTACTGAGACCTGTTTTTATAAATATATCTCCTTTTGAACCCGGGTGATACCTACCAAGATAGAGGTAACCGAGCTCTCCTAACCCGACAGAACGTCGGCTATTTAATTAGTATTTGTATTTAATTAGTGCTAATCATAAAAACTAATGCCTACCGATTTTGGAGGGCTCGGCAGATGACAGATGCTGTCGAGGTTAGGAATGAGGCTTGATTTATAAAATTAGATGCTCAGGAACTAAATTTAAAAGAAAATAGCTTCAAAGCCATTTATATAAACAGCCCGGAAGAACTAACACGCGTAGGATTAATTAGCGTACCTGCGCAGGTGCTGACGGGCGGGGTGGTGACGTGGCAGATGCCAGGGAGGGCGAGCGCGCGGGAGTAGTCGACGGCGATGCCGTAGGAGTCTGCGGCGCCGGAGAGGAGCTCGCAGAGGCAGACGGGGTTGGAGCCCACCAGCCCGGCCAGCTCCGGGCAGCATGGCTTGTCCGGTCGCCGCGCCGTGCTCCCCTTCTGCACGTACGGCAGGCAGTCCGACATGTTGAGCAGCGAGTTGAGGCACGCCGAGTCGATCCCGCCCGCCGGCGCAGGCGCAGCCGCCGGAGACACCACCTGCGCCCGCGCCGTGGACGCCGCCACCGCCAGCACCATCACCGCCACTGCCGCAGTCGTCCATCGCCGCTGCACCGCCGCCATGGCTGAGGTGTTTCTTGACTGGCTTTGATGGCGTCTGGTTTGTTAGGAAGTAGTAGGAGTCAATAAATATGGAGGTGGCGGTGTCACTACTCAGTTCAGTGGCTGGCCTGACCGTGGTGGTAGTAGCGGTGCACAACTGCACACTACTACATATATATAGTGTGTGTCTCGATCACAACTGGCCCGGCCGTGCTCGAATGAGCTGTGGCTGTGATGCTTCTTGTGATTAAATTCTGGCAAGGTTAATTGGGTTGGTTTCTCGTTGTGTGCTGGGCCCGTTAACTGGTCTGGGTCTAACAGTTGTACTGTTTCCTGCGAAAATATTGTGTTGCAAGTAGATAATATAGTTTGGTTCTTTGCTCTAGCATGTGTCATCTGCAGTAACGAAGCCTAATTAACTTGGTTAAACCTGAGAAACATCTTGGCTGATGTAGTGTGCATGGGGCCTCGCCCATTCATGACGGCAGCAAGAACACCGTTAGAACGAACTCTCTCCGTTAAGCATTAACGGCATATACAAATGGTATAGATAACTGCTGTCTATAATATCATCTATAGATAACACTAAAGACAGCTTATACAATAGACTATTTTTTGTATGTCTCTATAGACAGTTTCTCTACGATACAGTGTGTCTTGTTTACCAGATTATAATCTACTACTATATAAGAGACGGTCTAATTCTCTATGCTCTCTCTCTACTACACATTATATCATGTCCTACGTGACAAGATTTATTTCCTACGTGATAAGATTTATAGACAACTAACATCACATCATTCTATATGGCCTAAGAGCATCTCCAAGAGATGCTCTTTCTCACCCTCTATCTTAAAATATTAGGTATGAAAGCTAAAAACAAGCTCCAACAGATACTCTAAAACACACTCAATAATTTTGGTACTCTAAAATTGAGGTGGATCACCATCAAATATACAGTGCCTAGATAGTAATTTTAGGGATCCAAGTTTAGAAGAGCTGCTGAAGGAGGGGAAAGATTTAGAGGACAATTTTTTTAGGAAGACTCCCAATATGAGATTTTAGAGGACAAAATATTGAGCCTCTCTTGGAGATGCTCTAATACTGGATTCGCAACAGCTTCCTTTCTCTCTCTCTCGTTCTTCTCTCTTCTCTTTTCCAATGCAAACGGCAATGCTGACTTAAAATAACTCGCTTGCCATCCGTGCCACGCGTTTGCTATGAATGCATGAACGCCAGCTGCTGCTGCTGTCCGGGCGAAGAAGAAACGTGGCGTGTATGGTGTGATTCGGCATTCTGTTCTGGGAGTTATCGATCTGTATGCTTGCACGTCATGCATCTTCTTCCTGCAAATAGCTACGAGCATTCATGGGGCCGCCCTTGGAAGACGGCCAGGAAACGATCGAGATAGTCTTATGTGAAAGCAGAAGATGCCCATGTCGATCTCGCCGGCCGTAACGATCGACTTTGGCTGTTTGGCATGCATGACAGAGGTATGCATCATGGCTCACACGGCATCGGCAAAAAGGAACTTCAGCTTTCTTGTCCTGTCATTATTTGTTTGTTTTTTTTGAGACATTGTTCTGCCAGAATTTGCAGCTCACACGAAGTACCCGTCTTGGCGTTCAGATGGAGCAAGCTGCATGCATTGAGAGTTGAAGTACACTCCGACGACAAAAGACGTGCGGTCAAATTTTCTAAACTTTGTCTGCCAATATTATTTTATTATTTAGATTGAACATATAAAAATGGTATATATATATTTGTTAAAAAAACTTTTATAAAAATACAATTTTATTATATTTATAAATTTATTACAATAAAAATTAATGATGTGTGGCCGGAGAGAAGGGAGTACAATGTTTACTTTGCCTTTATCCTTCAGAATAAATAGTGTCACGGGTTGCAATGGATGTTGCACGGCTGAAGCAGTAATAGAGCTGGCCATTTATGTTACGGACATGGCGGCTTATGTACTGCGGTAATGCTAGTATGGTATGCAGTTGTCACTAGTTGATTGATTTGTAATGTGGTATTTGGATGATTAATTAGTTGGCTAGAAGCCTAGAAGAGGACGAAAACCTGCGCCGAACTACGAGGACGGACCAGACGTCGCATTCCCTGCTACCAACACACGTCGAAGGACGGCACATGCAGCATTCTCACGTCCTCTCGAAAGACAGCATTCTCACGAGAGAGAGAGAGAGAGAGAGAGAGAGAGAGAGAGAGAAATAAAGCAGCCTTGCTTTGATTTCTCGTGTTTCTCTTCACGAACCCACCTGGCGCCGATGTGAGAGGAGGCAGCAAAAATAAATATGGATAATTGATGATCTGTCGTAAACTTGAGGTGCATTTGATGATTCCAGTGACAGTTGTGATTTGTGACTGACTGCAGTGCTAGCTTGCGGTATTGTTTCATGCCCTGATGAAACATGATGGTTGAAAGGAAGTAAATGTCAATGAATTTGCCCCGGGAAAACGGTTCAGGCGCAGAAAAATAGTAAGCAGCAGATGTGACAACCCAAAATTTTAAAAAAAGATGAATGAGCTAGTTTCATTTGAATTTGGAGGTTTTTGCCAAATCTAGAAATTCCATCCAAAAACTCGGTTTCTTTTTCGGAATTACGCTTTCCACCTTGAGAAAGTGCATTTTTGCTGCCCGTTTTCTTCTCTGTCCTCGCCCGCCTCACGTCACACCGCTGCTCACGCGTGCACGCCACCTCTGCCTAGCGTCGTCTTCGCCCATGCCAGGGCCACACCACCTCGCCGCCACCTCACGCCATGCCTAGCTTAGCTTTGCCCTGCCGCCACTTTCACGCCACCCCGACCCATCTCACCTTGGCCCTGACACACCGCACCCGCCGTTGTTTTTCACTGCCACCCCGCATGCCCACTCCAGAAAGGAACGACGACTCCTGCACCGCCATCGCGTCTTTGTCACGGCACTGAACCCGCACAGCTGCCCACGTCTTGCCCATGCGTCAAGTGGCTAGTGACTACCTCAACATCTTCTTCGCACACCCTCACGCCCTGATCCCACCGTCTTCTTCCCCGGCCACATGAGCTGCACCGCCGCCATCATCCCTAAACCCAGTAAGCCTCGGTCATCTTCAAAATTCCTCATCTCCATACTCGCTCTTACCAAATTAGTGGTGCCCTTAGCACCGAGCTCCAAGCATAGCCCTGTCATGCCTAGTTCGCCGCCACCCTGCACCTCCGCTGCGCCACCCTTAGTCATCGATGCCACCCCATTCTAGATCTTCCCATGCCAAGCCACCACCGCCATCGTGTCCCTCTCATCTCACTAATGCTCATGTGCGCGCCAATTTTGGCCTCCGTGTTGCTAGAACTTGCCGCCGCCGTGAACCTCCATCACGCCATCTACGACCATCAACACTAGCTTTCCACATACCTCCTCGAGTTGAGCCACCACCACCACCACTAAGCTCCACTCAAATCCCCGCCAATTTGGTCAAAGCACCACCGTAGCTCTGCCATGATCCTCCCTTGGTTTGGCTATGTACCGCTACCGCTAGATGTTTTCATGCCGCCACTGCCCGCGCTGAAGCCCAAAATGGTTTCCCCATGATCTGTAGATACTCAGTGTACCACCCAATACCCTCATCCGTTGTCACCACCGTCAAAATCGCCACCGCTTTCCTCTGCTCAGCCACCATGGGAGTGAGCTCCAGCTCGCTTAAAACGTGAGCTAGGTTGCATGCCTTGTGGGCTGGCAAAGCCAGCTCGGGTCGATGCTTAAGCCCAGCCAGTCGAACCAAGCTAACCTAGTACTGTTCACAGTAGAACCCAACACTATGCAGCCCAATAACACCCAGTCAACCCAATACTATTCATTCAACCCGATCCACAACACTGTAAATGGGTTTAGCACTATTCACTCAACTCAACTGCTAGAAATAGTATAAACCTAGTACTGTGGACCTGACCCATTACTATTCATCAAAACTTGTTAATCATGTTTATACTCATTTCGATTATTTTGAGACTGTCTAACCTATTGCCAACCCTGTTCAACCTAACCAAGCTTAGTTTAAACCCTATCCGCCCAAACCCATATTCTTTTATATCATTTTCTGGATTTTTTATTTTATTTTGTTCTCAGCTTGCATTATACAAAGTGGAGACTTATTTGTATTCGTTCTTTTGCGCTAGCATATGAATTCAACTAGTTGGCCAACAGATAAGCTACTGAACAACTGAAGTCAATGGTGTCAAGCATGAAGCCTACGAAGAAGTGATCGAAGACCCTATATAAGGAGACAAGTCGCATGTCTTTGATCATATTGATCCTATATTATTTAATTATTATTACTTTTATTTATGTTATTTGAGCATTGTTATTTACATAAAATAATAATTTAGAATGGTGTGATGAATAGTTAGATTTAACCACTAAAATGCCCAGTCATACTGTCGTAAGTCATATTCACCTTGACAACCATAAGTGTTATTATAACATAAAATCACTCCGTTGGTAATTAGTAGATAGGTTAGGTAAAATATAAATACTTCACAAATATTGTTAAAAATTATCCTGTACAGTACCGGTAGACTTTGAAATAAAGCTAAAAGTTGCGACTTCTTGATGGGCAACAACTAGATGGTTGGAGTCTATAACATCACCTGAAGATTGAGGCTCTGATTTGGATCCGGTGTTGTGGTGCCGGTGCATAAGTAGTATGTGAATGATAAGCCCATCTATGGCAAATAAGGACTAAACCCTTGTGCTAAGTAAATAATACAGAACTTGCTCAACCACAAGCTTAACTTATCAACCTGGTCCAGTACACTACTTGATTCAATTGAACATCTGCAAGGTGATGGTTATCCTAGCATCGTTTGGATAGCTTGAGGAAAAAGGGGTGAGATGAATGTTTGGCTTGTGCCACTTGCCAGTCTTCACAACAATAGGTCCATTCAACGTTGGGCTGCGCATTCTGCATTCCGTGTCAGCTGTGGAGATGAGCTCAAGGACAGTGGGCAGGATAAGCTCTGGGACGAGCTTGAGGCCAGTGGCGGGAACGAGCTCGAGGCCACCGACGGGGATGAGCTCCTAGTTGATGGAGGAGGCGGTGGCGTGTGGAGGTGATGGCCTTGCTGCTGTCTTAGGCTATAGGGTTTGAGGAGAATGGGGATGGAGGAAGCTCTGATGTAGGTCGAGAAGAGAAAAATGCAGAGGTAGCGCACCGTACAGATGACACCACCACTAGTGGCAGAGTGGAGAAGGAAGCAAAAGTGGTAGCGATTGGGTGGTGCCGTGGGAAGAGATGGGAGCGATGCTCTTGCTGCTGTCTTGGGCTATAGGATTTGAGGAGATTGGAGATGAAGAAAGCTTTGGTGCAGATCGAGAAGAGGAAAATGCAAAGGTGGCGCACCGTGCAAATGACACCACCACCGATAGTGGCAAAGTGAAGGCAGCAAAAACAGTGGGGGTTGGTTGTTGCCGTGGGAGAAGAGAGCGAGCGATGCTCTATGCGATGCCAGGTCAACCCAAGGGTCAAGGGGTTCCGGGCCCCTCTTACCCCTAAAATTTTATGGGCCATCCCACTAACCTTTGAAGACATAGGATAAATTCTTTTAGACTGATGACTTATAACTTAACTATTTAAATTTTAACTATTTATAAGAGACAGTACATAGAAAGAAATAGTCACATACGGTTTTAACTGGTACAGCTGAACTCAGTACACTTTTTACTACAATTTTTCTATTAACCCCATCTTAAAAAAACGTACCGTTTAAAAAATAGTTACTGTAGACAGTACAAATATAAGACAACTTTAAATCCAAAACAACCCGACCATAACGGTAGGGGTGGGTCAACGGGCCAAGCCGCCACCCTTGCACCCCTAATTGGAACAATGCTCGTTTGGAAAAAAGAGGGGGGCAAACTGAACAGCAAGCACAATAGATCGCTGCACAGAACAGATTATGTAACAATAAGCTATGCCAGGACAAGTCAATACTACAATGCCTCAGACCAGCGAGTACAGAGTCGATATCGTAATCCTTGGACAAAAATCAAACAGGAACACGCACGATTAATGCCCACGAAAACAATCTGATAACTAGCTCCTTGACCAAGAGCTTTATCTTCCCAAAACAACCCAAATTATCTGTCATGACTATATAGTCTATGATATGTAAAGAGGCAGTATTCGCTCGAACATCCGATCCGTCACATCTTTCTTGATTGAAGCCCTGCCAAGATGCTTCAAGCCTATTTTCAAGAAATTAAATGACAGGTGATTAGTTGCATAAACAAAATGAGCAGACATATTGCACTCAGCAAATACATTTACTTGGTAAAGATTTCCTAAAATATACCACTGGCCAGATCAGGATTTAGGACATCCTATGTAGCAGCTGGACATTAGCACTAATTTTAAAACCACAAAATGATCATAGTTGACTCAAGTGCAGATGTTAATTCATTTGGACAAATAATCGAGCACAACCACATACAACTAACATACCTTGTTGGCAATGTTGTTGGAAAGCCAGTCAAGCCCCTCATACAATCCCTCACCAGAGGTAGCACATGTGCTTTGGATGTACCTGAAATGAGCATCAGAAGACAGATGTGTGAATACTTTAGATCTCTTCAGAAGCCCAAAGCACAAACAGTAAAATTGAGTCATTATCAACAAGAAAAAAATACACAAGTCAAATAATGCAAACTGAGTACTTTTACTTGATGTAGGCGAAGCTGTGGTGCTCAAGTAGAATATTGTATCTATGCGACGGTTGTGTTATCACCACAATACATATTGAGTGTTCCATGTTATATTCCTTTCTATGTTATTAAAACACTATTCCTGATTTCAGATAGGCATGTTATTGGTGATCAATCCTAGTCTTTGTGCAATGGGACATAAACACGGCAGCCCATAAACATTCACCATAGGATAGGAATC